>JBAMCG010000074.1:3235000-4435000 GCA_037075325.1 Drosophila mayaguana
TTGCACACACAGTCGGACAGGATGGTTGCTGGCGAGGAGGGCCGGGCGAGGGCTGCCCGGGATGACTATGGCGAGTGTCGCATATTAAAGAATATTTTATTTGCTTTTATTACACAGCACGCCCAGTTCAGTTCGGCTCACCCTGACCCTGCAACGCTGCTTGCCACCGACTCGCACGTACCGGAAACTTGCAGCACAGACGCTGATGCTGATGCTGATGCTGACGATGCCGTCGCCGGTGCTGGGGACACACACAAAAAGGAAAAAAGAAAAAATGAAGAAAGGCAGCGCAGCCCACAATGAGGCTGAGAATCTAATAAATTGTGCCACTGTCACTTGGCTTAGTGAAGGATAACTGGCCACACGCCCTCTGACAACAACAGCAACAGCAACAACAATCAGAACATGAGCAGCAGCAGTAGCGGCATCGGCAGCGGCAGCGGCAGCGGCAGCATTGTGGGACAGAGAGAGCTCATCAAAAATTCATAACGCGCCACGTAATAAAAATTATTCAAATTTTTCGCAGGCAACGACATGGAGAAGCGTTAGCGGTGGCCAGGGCGCAAAAGGCAACTAAATTGCGGTAATGTTTCATAAGGATGCTGGCAAAAAGGCAAACGCAGAAAAGGACAAATCACACCCTCGATTATGATGCGCAAACATGCACGCGTTGCTACCAGAGTGGGCAGCCATCAGGCATCAGGCATCAGGCATCAGGCATCAGGGATCGGGGATCGGGGATCGGGGGAGGAGTGTGCCTGAACGGAAATTGAATGATTTTGCGCAACAGTCGCGGAAGTTGCTACTTTATAGTCATTTAGTGGTTGGACGACAGCCACGCAGGACAATGCATCAGCGGCCGCGCCCAATATGCTGGCTGTCGGGGCGAGTGTCACATGGGGATTACGCTTTTGGGCTCACATAATGAGGCCAAAACCGCAGACGATAGTGCTTAAAAATTTTACAGAAATCGATGCCGCCTTGCCGCTAGGATGTCCAATAACAAAGTAAAAGTGCCGCAGGACGACAGCGATGTCGCGACTGTGACAGCGAACCGATGCCGAGTCGACGCTGTTTCCGCCGGATGTGTAATTTGATACTTTTACAGTTTGGCACATGCAACAGCAACAGCAACAACAAGAAGAAGAAGAAGAGCCCAGAGGACGCCATTGAAAGGGGTGTCTGAGCTGCGCTAATTTTCGCAATTGACTTTGAAACCTTAGGCTGGGATGCTGGCCGGCGCCTCAGCAGCGCACATAACGAGCTCCTTTTATGTGATATTTTGTGAATTTCAATTCAATTTCCTCCTGCATGCGAAATTTTACAAAAGATGTGGGACGACAGACGAGAGACGAGAGACTAGACTCGGGCAGAAAACAAAAGCAAGGATAAGAACTAGAATGGTCATAATGCATGCATTGTGTGGCAATGCTACAGTGAATACTGCCTAAGCGAACCAGTAAGGAGAAAGAGAGACTAAAGATGTTTTTCCTAATGCAGATAATACTAGCGGTGGCTCACCTACACTAGATAGAGGAAGGCAGTGGCAATCGCATATGGCGAGAATTTTGTGCAGATATTCCATTTAGCTGGCTTTCACTGTACAAGCAATATTCACAAATGCGCTGGCCAGTTTGGGCTCTCAGTCCGTTTGGCCATTCAATGAATCGCCTGTCGTTGCTGGCTGCAATGTGAGTGAGTGAACTGTCACAATTGACGTGGGGCGTATAAATTTTACATTTAACGAAAACGCAATCGAATTGAGCGCTGTATATGGACTGGTAAGAGCATGCCAGCCAGTTAGCCAGTTACCCAGTTAGCCAGTTGGCCAGTTGTCGAGTTGGCCAGCTATGTGTGTTATGAAGACATCAGCGCATCAGGCGCACGGCAATTTGTGGGACGCCACAGAGCCGGTGCTATGTCGGAGCCTGGGACGCCAATTTGATGGGGCTCCATGCGCAGAATGCATTCATCAGGCAGCAGCATTGTTTGCCGTTGATGGGGTCCCGAGTGCTTGGCATGGCTGTACGCATTCCCCGTTCACATTACTAGTCAATAATGGGCCACCTTGGAAAGTAATGGCGGAGGGGCGGGAAATCAAATTAAATGCCCCGGCCCGGCCCGTCCCGGCCCGTCCCAGCCCGGCCCGAGCCTCACCTGGGGACACATTTAGCAGCGTTTTCCAATCAGCATAAAATTTATCAAATCAAATTCAAATGCAAAATGAAATGCAAAGCAGTCGCTCTACGAGCACACTATAAAAATCACATGCCAATCGTATGGCAATCAAAGTTCACTTCCCCGCCCTCCACGCCCCACGCTCCTCAGGCAGCTGGCGCCTTATTGATGATGGCTCTACGTGATGTTTGCTTTGCCGAAAATTTGCATGTGAAAAGGTTTTCCATTGGCTGCTGCCATGCGAGGAAAAATGGCTGTGCAAATGGCCAAGAGTCGAATGGAATTGAAATCGATTAAAATGAAATCAAGTCGCTAACGAATCGCAGCTTTGTTTGCCAACCTCATCGGCGGCGGCGGCGGCGGCGGCGGCAGGGATATCGCTAATGTCGGCGTCCTCGTGTTGCCAGCTGCGCACAAATCGTTGAACTCAAATTGATTTGTCAATATTTAATTAGGCGCTGGGCAGGCCATGCGGGCAGCAGGAGGCGCCTTTGATGTCCTGTATTTCCTGCGGATTAATAGGCGGTGTCCTTTGTGGGCGCATCGTGTCTGAGTTCAGCATGAAGGAAATACTTAAGGATTAATCCCATCATGGAAATTAAACGATATGCTAGTTGTTTAAAATTTTAAAAATAAATAGAAATTTATAAATTCCTTATTATTTGAGATTGATAAGAAACAGTGAGGAACAAGTTTCTTAGTCTTGCAGCAAGGATTTAGTGTCAGCGATTTCGAAATGATTTTCATAGTCCTTCAATCACTGCAATTGGCCATCAATCAATTGGACTCTGCTAACAATCAGCTATAAATGTCAATCGCGCCTAAATACAATTAAAGGCTTTCGCCATATCGACAAACTGACCCGAAGGACCTGCCCTAAGAGGCTTAAGTTCTGGGCGAACGCCTGTCAAAAGGCACGTGAAAAAACGTGTCCCACTGACATTTAGCTTGATGAATGATCATAAGCGCACATCCAGCCGACGTTCCCAAACGCTTTCCAAGGGTCTGACTGACTGCTGACACGTGACTCGGACGCAGGAGTCGGACTAGGGCTGGGTGTCACAAGCGGCGCTAGCGCTGATTGCCAAAATTTGATTCCTAAACAAAGCTGAGGCAGTCTGGCTAAAATCGCAGCTAAGATTAACATTGTAATTATTTATTTTGAAATCCAAGCTCAAGGGCTTCTACTTATAATTCAATTTGTAGTTTGAGCAAATTTCTTGTCTTGATATAATTATTGTGTATATCTTTATGTTTTTCTTCAAGAGCAACAGCCTCTCCTATCTCTAGTAACTATAACCGAATTTTTCTATTGTATTCAACTCGAACTTTCTTTTGCAGCAGCTTTTGTTACATAATTCACTAATTTATAGAGCTGAAACAAAGAATGGGCTAATCATTTCAAATCTGCCCCTTCATTTAATTCACAGCAAAACTTTATCGAATGAGTCTATGCCAAGAACTCTGTGTAATGAAGTCAGTTTGATTTTCAGCTTTACGACTTATTAAAGAAGTTCTGTCCATGAGTTTTCCATGAGTGCATCATCCGCATCAGCCAGGTGCAACGCCTGAAGCTGTTAACAGTTTTTCACTTATTGGAAATGCGCTAATTTCAATCATCTCATAAGCAATAATTTGTTGCTATGGACGAAAGTGTCAGCATGTTCACATAGCTGTGACAACACCTGACACACACACACACACATGTATGCATAGACACCCACACACAGTGTTAGGCGGCATCATTAGCACATGTTCACATCGAGCCAACATTGCAACGTCAAATGGACTTCGATTTTCTGTTTTTGCTGTTGTTTTTGCTTTTTGCAATTGTCAGCGGAAATTTTGCACGAACGCAAACTTTTTTTGTTTCCTGTTGTTGTCAATAACTAATTCGTTTGTCATTTTCCGTTTACATAACAGGCAATAGAGCCAAGGCAACAGCAACAACAACAACAGTGACAGACCCAACCGCAAGCAAACAAAATGGCGCATGTGTAAGGACAAAGTTTTGCCTGCGTCTTGTGGCCGCTTTGTCCTTTCTGAGGATGCGAGTTGTCGGTTTTGTTTATCGGCTCAACTTACGACATGATGCAAAAATGTTCGAAACATATTGAAAGCATCCCAGGCACCCGCTGGCTCCTGCTCCGTCATACGCTACGCTCACTGTATATCCGACTTTACAGGGTATCGCGAAATGGCGAAAGTCACCTATAGAGATAGGAAAGAATATGTCTCAATATACATACGTACATATATGTATAATTTGTAAGTGAGGAAGTGCAAATTGATAAATAGATATATAGAATGAATAATGTTTTGTATAGTGTATCAAACTAGAAATTGTATTGAAGAAGAAAGGAAAGTCAGTCAAGTACTTACGGCATCCACAGGGTATCTTCCAAGTGGGCACTCAGAACTGTAACCTTTTTAGCTTGTTTTTATTATTATTGTGTAGACGTTTAGAGGCTTGAAGTGTCAATTTTGCAGTGGGGCTCATAAAAATGGCGATAGAGCCATGAACAATTTTTGCCGCTGTGATTTACATTAATTTGCCATTTTTCATGCTGTGCTCGGAACGTGTGTGTGTGTGTGTGTGTGAATGACTCATAAAAAAACAGGGAAAATTTTATTATGTAAATTAAGCGCAGGCAGTGAACAAGGATCAAGCTATGCGGTTGGAGCTGCTGGATGGCCATTTGGCGTCCTGGCACGCGTTGAGTCTTATTAAAATTGTGGATTTGAATGCAGTCCGGTTTCATATCCTTGTTGACTGGCAACTGGTTTCAAGTGAAGGTAATTTGCATTTGCAATAACATTTGCCTGCCCGACAAGCGCCTGCGAAATGTTAATTTAGTGTGCGATGCGTTTCGATGGGATGCGTTGATGTCAACGTTCGACGACGACAACGACAACATACAACGACAACGACAACGACAACGGCAATGGCAACGACAACGAGATGGACATCAACATCGACGGCTTTATGCAGATACATCAGTCACTCAACGGGCTGCTGCTGCCAAAGTCGAAGACGTTGCTGAGCTGCTTGTCATAAAGCGCTCAGCGGAAGGCTTGACATTTCAATTTGCAAGCCGACGAGGATCGCAGACTTGGCCCAAAGACAGGACTGAATGGCCACGAAGGCCACATTCAAGAGAACATGCAAATATGCAAATCAATGCGCTGACAATTTTCAGCCAAGTCAAATATGCAATTGAGCTGAGAATTCCGCTGTTGCCGCATCCCCATCCCCATCCCCATCCCCATCCCCATCCTCCTGCTCTGCTTGAGTCGGCCGTTAGCGTTCTCTCACGAACTTTGTTAATTTATATTTGCCGCGTGCCGCACACACAAATAATCCAAAAATCGCTTCAGGCAACGCCGCTTATAGCAACAAGCAATTACAGAAAGTTACTGTAATCCTGGGCAAAGTCCTAGTCCTATTGCCGCTCCTGCTGCTGCTGTTGCTGCAGCCAGGACCTACCTCCGCCGCAGCGCCTGCTGCCTGTCATAGTTACAAGCGCTAAGCCGCTTAGCCTTGTTGACTTTCACATGGGCATCACTTAGGGGTTGATTTCACTCGTCCTGATCCTTGCCTCACTCTCTACTCGCCAGTGTGTGTGTGTGTGCGTGTGCGTGTGTTTGTTGTTTTGTGCCTCGCTTTTTGATGTGTGATTAGCCTATTAGCCAAACAACACAAAAAATGAATAGAAGAAATCATACTCAATGATGAGAAACGTAAATATTGAATCTGATGAGCAGCAGCAGGACCAATAAAACTCTATAGCCGCAAGGCGTTTATCGACTTAGCCGAGCGTGGGATCGAGCTGGCCAACTCATGGCAGCACTGTGTAGATGAAGATCTGCATAGAGATCTGCATTGGGCACCCAGTTTAAGAGCGGAATTCAATGAAAAATGTATATACATATTTATACTCTCATACGAACATCATTGCTGATTGTTGTGAGCGGGCTCTGGGCCAATTAGAGGCCGCTTCTCGAGTGCCCACTGTATATGCTTAGTGCTGTGGCCAATAAATCAGCCGCCCAGCTACAACAGCTACAAATATGTGCAAGTATTTAAAGGCTTAAAGAGGCTGGCAAATCCATGGACCATGGTGCTTTTTGGGGAAACAGAATGTTGGCTGCATTGTCTTCCCGTTGGCTGGCTTATTGACGAAAATTTCAGAAATTTTAATTTAAAATATTTCTTTGAATGCTAAATTGTTGACTCTTTGCACCCGCAGCCAGTACCTGGGCCCGAGCGCTTAGCCATGGCCATAGAGCCCCAGAGATCGGGCCGGGCCGGGCCGGGCCGGCCAAATAAACCAGCTAAACAAACCCCACGACACAAAGGCACAAAAGAACAAAAGCGCGCGACAAACAAAACCAAAAGCAAACACACAGCTCAGAGATCGTTCAAGGAGTGGGGGAGGAGAGCCGGCGGAGCCAGCGGAGCCGATGGAGCGTGCGGGTGGGGCGTGGGGTTGTAGAAAACCGAACTGAAACTGCGACGAAGATGGAGTCGGAGTCGGAGTCGGAGTTGGAGACGGAGACAGTCAACAGGATCGTGTCGCTCGTTTGTTTCTGCTGAAAATCTTAAAATTCTCGCAATTTCATGTTCGTTAAATTTTGATGTTGCAAATAAATTGAATTGTTAAACGTGCAACTTCGAATGTTGTCGTTGCTGCCTCGCAGTTGCCTCTTCTTACTCTCGTTGTTGTTGTTGTTGTTGTTATTGTGAATTGCAGGCGCATATTTAAACAAATGATGGCCAGATTTGGCGGCTGTACTGCAGTGCACTGACATCTGCACTGAGCTGCTCTATGAGAGAACGGGAGACAGAGTGGGAGAGAGAGACAGAGAGAGAGCAACGAGGGCTGTTTAATCGATTACTTGCATACATTTAATATACATTGCTTAAATATAGGAAGTAGCAGATGATCTACTTGCTTGAGCTCTTACTCCTTCTGCTGTAGACATGGCAGATCTCCTTAGCTGAGCTCCTCCTCCTTTTCAGCAAGTGCTAGCTCAGCTAATACAAATGATTTTGATTAGCCTGTAATTAAGTCTTTCCAAGGTATTTCCTTAATAAACTTAAACATTTTACATTTCTCAAATGAAAACCTTCGCTTTTATTTGCTCTGGCAGCCCTCGGGGCTGGAGCTGAATGGGTTTTTAGCTTTTTGGCAGGGCATCTGCATCCAATGTTGTCCCATTGCTGTTCGCTTGCCCTTTGTTATTGTGAGTTAAAATATTTATTTGTCGTAGCGCCTGGCCGGAGTGAGAAATTCTGATGGGTTTCTTATTTGCTTCGCTCGGCCAGTTTGCATATGTCCGGTCGCAGCGATGACTACATTAGCCGCATGCATAATAAAACCAGACCAGACCAGGCCGAGCCAGGCCATGCCTTACCTTGCCTTGCCGTGCCGTGCCTTGCCCTGCCGTGCTGTGCCGCCCCCTTTGGCCATGGCCATGCTATTGGCTTCGATTTTATATGGAAATGCGGCCCCAACAATGGCTTCATATTTTCATCTCTCGCTCCGGCTGACTGCCTGACTAGCTGACTGGCTGGCCGAGTTGGCCGAGCTGGCACCGGGGCATTCAAATCCTTGCTGCACCTTTGACATGTTCGCTTCGCATGATTTATGCAGCCATGGAAGAACGCTTGCCTTTGGCTGCCACAGCCTCTGGCAGAGCAACTCCAACAGCTACATGTGAAAAATTAAGTGATATTTCTGAATTTGTTGGCAGCCATCGGCTGCTTCGATACCGCTGTGGACATTGGATGTGCCCCGACCACAAACTGAGGACTCGAGAGTCGATGCGAGTCCGTGGCTGGGTGCTTGTAATTGATGCTGCTGCTCTCAATCAATGCCCAAATAGATTCTTGAGCATATTTTTGGTTTTTCCCAAGCCGCAATGGGATTTTTCCTCTAATAGAAAAATTATTAAATGCCCGTTTTTGTATTCATTGTTGTTGTCATTCGACTTGTTTGCCCATTAATTCATCATTATTAAGATGTCAACGATGTGGTTGACATTTCTGACCGCTGCGCTCGTCCCCTCCCGTCCCGCTCCGACTTCATGCGGGCCACTTGACATCTGCTTGCCGTCAGGCTACTTTGAGATTTGCCTGCCAGTTTCTCGTTCAGCGTTTGTTGTCGTCTGCACCTGCACTTGATTGATGCTAATTTCACACGACATTATTGCAAGTTGGTCTAGAATTCCAGAAAACGTTCACATGACTGATGCACAGATATGACCGCCATGATAGTCTGCTTAATTCTGTTATTAATCGATCTGCATGTGGGTGCCCCAGATCCCTTCGGCAGATGGGACATCTTAATATGCATATGATAAGGGACATGACTACGACGCAGATGCAACCCTTACATATAAGTAATAAAATATCATCAATCTTGGGTCTAAGCAGAAGAGCTGTAGTTAGACGAAACTTTTAAATTTAACAAAATTTAAATAAATTTAATACTAAAAAAAATATTGTAATAATATAATAAATTAATATAAGAATATTTTGTATAATATAAGAATATATTTATTTTAAATAATTTATAATGTTTAACATTGAAAAAGAAGCTTACAAACTTAGATAGAATAAAATATATATATATTTCTTAAATATAATAATTATTATAAAGCAAATTCAGGCCATTATTTTTTCCCACGTAGAATCAATATTTTCCATTTAAATCTTTCCAAAATTAAATAAAACTAAAATTGACAAAACTTAAAAATTAAAAACTCTAAATTGTTCAGAACAACCTAAAAAATGAATGAAAAATTATGCAAACACCTAAAAAACGCATACTTTTGTTTATTTATTATTATTTGTTTTATTATTACTTATAATTGTAAGCTCTGCTTATCAAGCAGTCGCAACTATGTTGAACAGTGTGTGGAGTGCATTATGTGAAGAACAATAATTAACGGCTTGGAACCAGCAGCAACTGCGCTGCCCCAACCACCCAACTAATGCCAACTGATGAAATTAACGTTTGAATGCTTAATTGGCTGGCTATCACAGCCGTCGCATCAAATCACATGGCTATTTGTTACATCAACACCAGCCAGCAGGCCCAGGGCCCGGGGCCCGGGGCCCGGGGCCAGAGACAGTCGACAGTCGACGGCTAAAACACGCAAAGCCCGACGCACGCACAGAGCCACCCACGGCTGCCACATACAGACATTGCTATTGTATGTAATACATATATAAATATATATACATAATAAGATATACATATATATATATATATATATATAAATAAAGTGTGGAGTGGGCAACGCCTGACGCCATTGCAAAATCACAAAATGCCTTCCTCACTTTTCGCGCTTAATTAAACAATTAAATTTAATTACGGTTAATATGGCTCTAATTGCTGTATTTCCTACGCTCTACGCCATGGCAAAGGCTGGCGCGCACGCACATGGACACAGCTCCAGCTCCAGCTCCAGCTGCTCTCAGCCAGGCCCAGTCTCAGACTATATAGCGGCCATAGCTATACATAAAGACCAACTGGCAGAGCGAAGCTGAGGCTAATACAATGGCGAGGAGCAGAAGCGAGGCGCATCTGAACGTGGTACATAAAAGCATCAAATTAAAAGTGCCAATAGCCAGGTCACAGCCTGCAAGCGAGAGAAAGAGAGAGAGAGAGAGAGACAGACAGAGAGAGAGAGAATGAGTGAGATGGCGCACAAATGTCCTGACACTGGCTATCTGTCTGCTGCGCAGGGGCACAATTAAGCGGAAAGAAAAATTATTATAACTTTATGTTTTGTCATTCCCAGCACGCAGCTCCCATCCATCCGCTATGTACCTGGCGCGAGTACATAAGGGGCAAGTAAATGGCTGAGGCCAGTGTGAAACTACCCCAAAGCCGAGCCGCAGCGACTGCGGGGGGGCAGTTGATAGAAACTCACCACGGCGCCGTTATGTTGGGCATGCGCATAGCGGCGTGTCGCAGTGCGAGCGACAAGGACAGCGATACGCACTTTCTCCAGCGCTCTCCACCTGCGGGCTGGCTCTCTGTCGCAGTCCTGTGTCTGGCTGCAAACATTTCTTTCACTTGGCTGCGTTTATTTGCACAGTTAAATTGCAAAAATGGCGTCGCCCAGCATTGAGCTGTTACGGCGACTGCGCTGTCGCCAGGGACGTCGCTGCCGCCGTCGACGCTGGCTGCGACGTCGACGCAACCATACTAATATGTCCAATTGTGGAAAATAATTATAATGAAACAAATTTCCACTCACTTGCCAAGTGAAAAGCAAAACGTCATATCCTTTTGGCCTGTCCTGCGCGCTCTCGCTCGCACTTGTGCGCGCTGCCTGTCGCCACTGTCTCCATCTCTCTCTCTCACGCTCGCTGCAGCTCAGACCTTCGCTCTGGTTCTCCCATGTGGGTAAATGTAATAAATGGTTGCGTTTACCGTTACTTTTTAAAAGGGTTGCCAGTCGTTTGTATGAGTGGCTTTGTATTCGCATGAGTGTGAGAGAGTGTTGTCTATGTGTGTGTGTGTGTGTGTGCATGTGGTCGAGTTGAGCGAAATTAAGTTCGTATAAAATAAAATATAACAAGAACAGCAATTTCATAATGAAGGCGGGGGAGTTAAATCGCTTCTACTTGAATTAAGGTGAATTCTCTGCTTGTGAGTGTTTGCTTGTGTGTTGTGTGTGTGCTGTGTGTGTGTGTGTGTGTGCGTGGGCATAAATCTCCCAGTGTGTGTGTATTTGTGAGTTTTATTGTTTCAAGTTGGCGCGGATTTTGAGTTATAATTGGAAGTCTAAAGCAATAAATGAACACAGACAGTTACTTAAAAACATACACGCACACCTACATATACCATTAAGGGTACGACAAAATAACTGGAGAAAGACTTTGTTTTCATGAAAATTATAAAAATAAATTAATGATGTATGGAAATAGGTATGATAAAGTCAATTATATGAAATTTATCTCTTAGTATAACATATATTGGTACAGTGTAACAGATATTTGCCCTCTTAAATACTCTTACTATTTTTTAAAAATATATCTGCATATTTATTATAATAAGAATGTTTCTCAGCTATTGCTATAATGAGAACCTTCTATATTTCACTAACAATAATTTAGAAGTAAAGCTATCTGAGCCATTGTGACTTAATAGGTTAGGAAATAATCTTCTATTCTATTATTTAATAAGTATGTGATAAAGACTTCAATCTCGGCAATTTATCCATTGAAAGCAATCAGTGTTTATCTTACGGAAGCCATAGAATTTAATGAAGGCATCTGCAGGGGGCGGGTGCCTGGCTGGGAGGGCAGGGAGCCATTTATGAATGAGCCATTGAGCTATCGCTGGCGCCCTCGGTGGGTGGCTGCAATCTAGCCGGAATATCTAAATGTTTGCTAATTTGCTTAATAATTGCATTTTACACAGTTTTGCATTAGAAGCGACAACAGCAGCTGGCAGACAGATAGATACGATTTTTCTATTTGGCAAAGAACAATCAATGTCATTCATGTAGGCCGAAGCGCCTAATGGCAACAGCAGCAGCAGCACCACCAACAACAACAACAATCAGAGCAACATCTACTAGCCATCAATTCTAAGTAGATGACACCGCGCAGATAAATTTGTCCCACTAAATTGGCCAAAACATGAAATAATTGCGAATGTAATTAGTTATTGCCCACAAGAGCGAGAAATGCACAAACACAGATGCACACACACAAACACACACACACATACACGCAGATGCAGCTGCTGCCCAGAGGGAGCTGCCTGTGGTGGAGTCAAGTGGAATGCCATGCTACAGATGCCACTTAATTTCGCACAAAAGTGAATTGTCTTGTAGCTACAACTGCAACAGCAACAGCAACAGCAACAGCAACAACAACAACAACTGCAATTACAACAACAACCATGGCACTAGAGAAACGAGCAGGCATTACATGCTCTCTGCTCTGCCCAGCCCAGCCCAGCCCGGCCAGCCATGCCCCGCCCTATGCCACCGCCCGCTGCCAAAGCGGCCAACCTAGAAAACGTTCGCCTGCTCCAACTCAATGGGAATAGCCCGGCACGGATCTCGGAATCATTGCTCTATGCTGCCCCTGTAATTCCTTTGCTCTGCTGCTCAGCTGCTTTTGCTTCATTTTCTGCTCCTGCTTCTGCTTTTGCTTTTGCTGCTGTTGGAGCCGTTTTGAGCGCGCATGCCGACGATTAAAATCTTCAGACAAATTTTGCATTTCGCTGGCGTCTCTGTCGCACACAGTGCGGCCCCATGAATTAAAATGCAACAAAGCTAAACTAACCGAAGTCCAAACACACTACAAAAGCCACTGCTCACAGCACTGAATTGAATTGATATAAATGAATTGTTGAAGACAATCGTATTGGGAGCTGATCAAGTCGTCTTCGCAAGCTAAGCAATGTATGCTCTCTGTAGTGTATGCCAAATTGAATTGTATTTGTGGCGGGCTACACTTTCGCTAATGTATCTCACAGATACGCGCGTTCGTTTTGGGGCGCAAATTAATTGTGCGCCCAAACGGAGCGTGCCGGCAACGCAGACGACAACAGCAGCAACAGCAACAGCAACAGCAACAACGACAACGACGACGAGGACGAAGAGGAGGACGAGGAGGAGGACCAGGAGGACAGTGACGGCAACGGCGACGTCGACGCGCTTGATATGCGCGATTCCTTGAAATTGTTCGCATGAAAATGCAAGCAGCAAACTGCAACTGCAACTGCCACTGCAACTGCAACTGCCACTGCCACTGCCGCTGCATTTAATTCAATTGAAAATAGTGCGAAACAGCAGCAGCAACAACAAAACAACAACAACAACAACAACAATCAACCAGTGGGCACAAAAATTTAATTGAGTATTCAAAAACGTAAAACTCTGGCTCGTGGGCAGCCGCAGGAGATGGAGCCGAAGATGTTGGCATATGGAGCACGGCGACGGCTCCGTGCACCTCTCTCTCGCGCGCGCAACGGTTATTTCGCAGAATTCTAAACTTGGAAATTAGGTTTCAGTTTCAGCCATGGGAGCGACGACAATGTTCTGCCTCCGAGCCGCGTATCGGCCGCGTATCTCACGCTATTTTGTTTAATTGCATTCTACACATTTTGCTTCCCGGAATTTTTGCAGTTAACCACAAAATTAATGCAGGAGGAGACCCAGCAGCCAGGAGCCCACAAGATATCCGAATTGGCCTGCGCTCATTAAACGCCTCGCAAGAGCTTCAATAGTAATAATAAAAAAAAATTCACACACACACACACATAAAATACCGAAAATTATGAATATAACCTGCACCCACTATACCCGACCCCTGCTACACTTATATATCATAATTACGCGCACATTTTCAGGCAATTAAAGCCGCTCACTTAAGCCATTAAAATATATATGCGCTAGGGTCCAGTCCACTCCAGTTCAGCGTAGGTGAAAATAGCCGTGGACCCATAAAAAGTTCGGGTCAAACAAAGTGTGGCAGGGAAAATTGTAATTGACCTGAAAATTCCATGAAAAATTAATAATTTGCATAATATACAGCGGCGATAAAAGTCACTTCAGATGCTTTTGTCACCGACTTGTGGCTAAGGCCACTGACCATGGTCTAAGTGCAGCACCTAATGAGAACGAAGGCTGTGAGAAATACCCTCGATGCTAAGCAGTTACACGACCTGAGCAGTACGCCTTTGCATGGCCTATAAGTGTTATGAATACATCTGAAGCGATTTTGAAGAGATCCCTAGCAAATGTATTTAATTTTGTATCAAATATATAACTATATCATATCTAATACCGTGACATACATAGGCATACATCAAATAAATTATTCTGCTCTAGATACACTGATATCCTTTAGAAATATATAATATATACATTTTTCTGCTCTAGCTAAAAAAGACTTTCAAATTGAGAATGATATGGGATACACTAAAAGAGATCTCCAGACATATTTTGTAGAATATTTATTTTTTAATATTAAATATATATATCTATAGAAATACATATATAGAAATATAATAAATATATAAAATATTTTGCCTCAGTTTAAGTAGATTTTCAAATTAAAAATTTCTATCCACAACATTTAAATAATAATATAAAACAATATGAGTTGATCTTCAGCTGTAGAATTTTCTTGTATAAATTTGGTAAATTACATAATAACAATATTGATATTTCAAGCCTGGTTTTTGAGTACTTTATTTCGAAATCAACATAAATAACATTTCTCTTGAAATTTCCTTCATTATCTAATGAAATTACCAGCTTTCCCTTAATTATTCCCTTAATCATCTACAGAAATTGCCAGTTCGCTTCAGAACTGGTATACCCCACATTGATCGCAGGGTAGGCAAACACTTTTCCTAAAAATGACTTTAATGCCGACTGAATGAGTTTTTGCATATTGATCAAACTGCAAGCGAGCCGCGCCCATGCGGCCGTGTGCATGTGGCCCAGTTCGGAGTTGTGTGGAGTTGGGGTTCGGCAGGTGGTTGGCTGGCTTCTTGGAAAAAATGGCAGCCCAATTGACGAGCAGCTGCTGGCCGCGGTTGCGAATGCCCGTCTGCCATAATGAGGTGAAAACATTATTTTTATTACCTAATTACCTCAATTTATTCGCGGTAATTGTGAATGTTTCCCATACGCCGAGAGGCAACCGCTCCGCCAGGCCGTCTGCCAGAGTGCTGCCGGAGTGGCTCTCGCCCTCCATTCGGATATTATTACAATGTCTATAATGAGTGGGCTCCTCTTAAGTTGATCACTGCCCCGAAGCAGGCTAAGTAAACGGATTTCCAATTCGCTTACGTTTACAAATGAAATTTTCCGTTGAATTTTCATTGCATTGCTACGAGCAATTTTCGTTTGTTGAACTGCAGTGTGAAAAGCGCATTTATGAAGCCCTGCATTATATACATATATAGATATGTCTAAAGACTGGGGACGCACTTGGAATGATCAATGCGTTGCATAACCACCTCATAATAAGCTCATTTCCATATCTGCCGGGTGGGTTTATGGTGTTAATTAAATGTGTTATGGCTGCTAAAGGGGTTCGCTCATCACTTACCAGTTCTTGTTAACAAAAGGAAAAGAGTTTGGAGCACATAAAAGTAGAGTCAAATGAAAAGTTTTAGTAAAGTGTAGATATAATTTTGACAGCAACGATTGAGCCTAACTTTAGCTACATGTGACTCCTGCTAAGTCTTAAGTCTCTAGTCAGGCCCGTTGGTTAAGAAATTCTCTTTTTCTAAAAGAAACCCATGAATAAATCATAATTCAAGCAAACTAAGCTTCGACTAGAGTATTATCATCTAGTATGTGCAATATCAATTATTCATGCACAATCTATCATCACATAGAATTTAATTTGTCCTCTAACTAGTGTTAGAAACTGATAAAATATGCATCTAATCTAATCTTAGCTATGTTACTCACTTACGCATAGATCTATAACTAAGCTCTGATTAATTTGCATTCCGTTTAGTTTCCACAATTTGGAATATTTTTAAATGGAACTCACATAAATTACGAATTGATTTAGCATATTCAAGCGTTGTCTAATCGTAGTTTGTACCTATTTATTTTCCGTATATAGACCAAAGTCTGGCTGTAGTCGAAAATAAAGTTCTCAGGGCAATCGCCTACTACAGTTACCATTCAATATCCCGTTCGATGAGCGCGGCGCACTCATTGATAACTTTGGAGCACAAATATTATCATTGTAAATGCGCCGCCTCACGGTGGGGCGTTAATATCACGCTGTGCCCAGCGCATTGGAGGGATGGGGAGACGACGACGGCGACGACGACGAGGAGACGATATGAGGTAGACTGAGAGATATAGCTTCATATTTGATTGGGTGCAGAGCGAGCGAGCGTCGCCGTCGACGCTTAACAAATGCGCGCAATCAGCGCAGGCGGCGCTCGGTCCATTAGGCCAGATATAAAGCTTAATTGCCGGGCCCGACAACGCGCAGCGGGCGTTCAATGTGACCAGGCTGTGATTGTCGTGTTGTTGCTGTTGCTGTTGCTGTTGCTGTTGTTGGTGCAACGGTTTGGCTTCGCCTGTTCGACCCTTGCCAAATGATTTGATTACGTTTTGATTAACGCGTTGCACTTTCCGCCGCGCTGCGTTTTGCATGCAGCACCACCTGTGGCTACCTGCTGCCGCATCAGAGCTAATTAATAAAGAGACGAGGGCGCCACAGCAACTGCCGCCCCATCTTCGTCTGAATCGACATCGGCGTTGGCGTTGGCGTTGGCGTTGGCGTCTGCGTCGACGTTGGCGTCAGCGTGGGCCACGTTGTAATTATATACGAGTAATTAATTGCAAAGGTAATCGATTTGACATCCGAGATAAAAATACTCGGCTGCTGTACAAAATTTGCATACACATGACAATGCATTTATCAAAACTGAAGTATAATTAATGTGATAGCAATTTAATAATGTATTTGATTTTCAGCTAATAAAATGTCAATAACTATTTGCACTTCCTCTCAAGTATGTGATAGAAAAAAATACTTCATATTTCCATTTGTTCATTTGCATACCTGGCGTTAGTCTATCGCCCAGGCTACGATCGCTCTCAAATAATAAACAAGCAGATGCCAAGGTATACAAATGTCGGAAATGGCCACTTTGTTATAATTCGTAATTAATGACAGTCTGAATAAAGCGAAATGTGAACGCATTTCGCTTATCAGCGCCAAACTGGCAAATAATATTTTAATTTATTTATTGAGCGCATGCGACTATGCACATAGACTCGTGCACCTGTATGTGTGCGTGTGTGTGTATGTGTTTGCATCGTTAACAAATGGCAAAATAATATAAATCAAAAATCTCAAAAGTTTTGACATATTTCGACTTGGACGCTGCGGCTGCCAACGGCGCGTTATTTCCATTTGTAATTAAATTAATTGGGGTTTAATTCAGAGCGATAAGAGCAGCAGCAGCAACAACAACCGCGTCGATCGACGATTAACGCTCGCACATTGTCAACAAGAAATAAATAAATAAATAACGCTCTAGCATGAGGCCCGCCGCTGAGAGTCTGTTATTGAACTCGTCTGACACTCGACAAATAGCACAGAATACAACAAAATTACAATTTAATAATCTTTCAATTCAATTCACTGGCTGCTGCATCTGCTCATCTGCTCATCTGCTAATAATGATCGTAATGATGATTGATCTGCTGTGCTTAGCCTCCGCAAAAGCCTCATAAATGAATATAACTATATATATACAAGTATATACGCCTATGTATGTGTGCTTGACTCGGACTATTGAGAGTAAACAAGAGTACGCATACGCCGTGTGCGCCGATCGCAGCGTCTCCCTCCTGGGCCTTCGCTTGATTAATTAAATATTAATTGATCGACGATAAGCACGCGCTGGCGCTTTTGCATTTCGCACTTAGCTAGACGATTGTGAAATTCGACCGATTGATTGCCCGCACTTAAATAGCATCAAACAAAATAAACAACCGCGAATTTTATAGATTTTTATATGTATACACACATATATAATTCATTATTAATGTATAAGCAGTTAGCAACAAGAATTTAGATTGCATTATATAATGCTCTAATGCCTAACTAGCATCTGCTTCAAGTGTTATTAACTGCTATAGCACTCGGTGTCGTAATCGACTTTCTAGACTTGAATGAGCCAATTTGAGTCATTTTCATTTCACGAATGCTCAATTTATTTATACGACTATATATACTATATATACGATATAGAAAATGTTTGACTTACATTAGACTTTTCAGCTATTTACATATGTAAAAGCTAAAGAAAAAAGACAAGTTGGCATTTAGTTAAAGCTGCAAGTCGCATCAGTTCCTAGTTAATCAGTGTCAGTCGCCGATCAAGGCTGTCAAACTGGAGTTCGACCAGCTGACACACCTGAGCCAGCTCACCTATTTAAGCGCTGAAATGCACATCTCAGCCAGAAATGCTCTTAACACTGTTTAGCACTTGGATATTGTGTAGCTGCCTGCCAATTTCTGTTCACTGTATTTAATATCATCTTATCATCATTTCTAATCACATCCGCCTGTTGATTCAGTCGTCGAATCATTATTGATGCTCTCTATGTGGTACACATATTGTAATCTGATTTAGCTGAATTCAAGTCAGGTCAGATTCATTCATTGCCAACAAATTCATTGCCAGCAATAAACTACGAATAAAACTTTTTCAGCTCAGCTGAATTGTGGAACAAAAACTTAGTCTTAATCAAGTCCCATTTGAACATAAAATAAATATATTCATGGAAAATGTGTTAAACTCTTGCTGAAATCTAGAATTAATTAAAAATTAAAATCAGCTTTAAATTTGGTTGTATAATTAAATATTTTCTGGAAAATTGTGCTAAGCTTTTGAGATTAATTAAAAACAAATTTATGGCATAATAAAACAATCTATAAAATAATAATAAACTCTTGATATTAATTTAAAATTAAATTAAATTTGGTCGTAAAACTAAACAAATTCTAGAAAATTCTGCTAAGCTCTGGAGATTAATTAGGAACAAATTAACATTAAATTGTTTTACATTACATTTTTCCGTATAATTAAATAAATTCGGGAAATCTGTGCTAAACTCTTGAGATTAATTAAAAACAAATTCTCTTTAAATGTTGTCCTATAATTAAATAAATTCTGGGAAATTATGCCAAGCTCTCGACTTTAATTAAAAACAAATTCGCATTCAATTTTTTCGTATAATTATATATTTGTCCATTGATTTTTTTTGTGATTTTTTGTTTTCCTTTTTGGATTTTTTTTTTTTTTTCAATGTGTTTTGTAATGATTTAAGTGTAAACAACTACGTAGGATTAACGCTAAATGGTAGTATTTCGTATGAATGTATGAGCTATGTATATAGGGCTGCGTATTATATAAGGTGTAATGTATAGTTAACGGTATAGTTAGAGCTGTTTAGTTAGGTTCCTTAGAAGTATTTTTTAAATACATGCGTTCTTTTACCTAGTCTTAGTATAATGCAAAGTACAATACAATCAAATATCATTTACGGCTTAAGTTTGCGTCGACTTTGTTTCTATTTATATATATATATATATATTTATTGACTTGAGTTTTACAAATAAATTATGTTTACTCTTATTTTGTTATTTTTGTAAATTTTTTTTTTTTTTATTTTTTTTTTTCGAAAGTTTTTGTTTTTTGTTTTTTACAGTTGACATTTAACAAACAGCAAATACTTCAAAACGCAAATTGGCTCTTAAGAATTCGTGATTGGGTTACTCGCTAGATCTCTATGTACAATTAGGAAACATGGTGGCTTTTGCTTTTCTTTATATAGTGTATATACAGAGTTCGGTGTGGGAGCTCTTGTCATCCTTCATTCTCTATGCTTACAGTATTTACAGAGTGCATTTTACAAAAAACATTTGGAAGTATCGTAAATAAAATGCGCTAACATCACAGCAAAATTTTGGGGGTTTCGAAGCGAGCGCGTCGCACGTCGAACGTCGCACGTCGGTGGGCGTGCGGGCGGCTGGCGGCTGGCGGCTGGCGGCTAGCGGCTGGGCGTGGCTCAGTTATTTGGTTATCGATCCGGCTCTGGCTGGTGCGCCAGCTATCTATTAGCGCACACCAACTTGGCCGCCACTTATCCCAGGTGCATCAGGCTCGGATGGAAGTAGCCGGCCATGGCCCACTGGGCGCCCGGAGCGCCGCGTCCCAGCGCCGCCATTTTGATCTTCTCGATTTCCGCTTCCTGCAGCCGCTTGGCCTTGGCGCGTCGGTTCTGAAACCAGATCTTCACCTGCGTCTCGGTGAGCCGCAGCGACGACGAGAACTCGGCGCGCTCCGCTATGCTCAGGTACTGCTTCTCCCGGAACTTCTTCTCCAGCGAGAGCAGCTGCTGTGTGGTGAAGGGGGTGCGCGGCTTGCGGTTGGGCTTGTGCTTGCGCAGATTGCATTTGATACGAGGCGGCTCATTGGCATCTAGAAGAGAGAGAGAGAGAGAGAGAGAGAGAGAGAGAGCGTTGATTAGTCGGACGTCAGCATAGGTAAATCTAGTTGTAATTGCCTAGCAGTGGGAGAGGGGGAGGGGGAGGGGCAGAGCGAGTGAGGCAAGTGTTGACGTCAGTTGGCCTGACGCTGCTGCCGGGTCCAATTAAAAGCAACAGAATCCGCAGCATTTGCATACAATTGAAGCGCTGAATGAGCTGCTGTCAGCAGGCGCTGTCCGTCTGGTGCTGGCGCTGCTGCTGCTGCTGCTGCGGCTGTCCTTGGCCTTGTCATGGCTAAAAGCGGCAGCAACAACAAGCCGACAACGGCGACGTCTACAGCAAACGGTAATTACTCCTTTAAGTGGCCAATAAATTTGCTGTCTAAACTATTTGTCAGACAAAGCAGCAGCCGCAGCAGTCGCTGCAGTCGCTGCAGTCGCTGCAGTCGACGGGAAATGCAATGTCCCCAGTTCGATTCTCTCTCGGCTGCAAAACAATTTTAATTTGGGCATTTTGTTTTGGCAAACAAAGACCGGCTGGGCAGCAGCAGAGGCAGGAGAAAAAACAGCGAATGCAAAAAAAAAAAAAAAAAAAGGGGAAAAAACGTGCATGCCTTATAAAGCAATCGCATGGAGCTGGCTCTGCGCGGGGCTGGCCGGGCTAGGGCATCCAGCGATGCAGCTGGCATCGAGCGAGCATCGTGCGCCTGTGGCATCCACTTGGAGTGTTGTTAATGAAAGTAATGAGCCTGCCATTGGGCCTGCCAGCGCCAAGCCACAAAGATGCAAATGGCATTTTAAAGATGCATCCCCGGGTCAGCTCTGCCTCTCGGTATAGCTGCTATACTTGTATGCACAGCCGTGCCATATGCCCCGCATCCACGTCGGCAGGCGCAGGCACGCGTAATTTATGGAGCATTTTGTTTTGCAGGGCAGGCATCAAAATAAAGGAGCGGGCAAATGAGATGCAACGCTTTAATTTTATGCATAATTACGCGAATTCAAATTGCTGAGTGACAAACCGAAAATTGTTGTCATCTTCTTCTTCATCTTTTCTTCTACTGTCTTTTTTTTGCGCATTGTAATTGATTTTATGCTCCGTTGGCTGGCTGCCTGCCCAAATGAGGCGTTAAACAACAACACGAAAATTAGTTAACAGATGGAGCAGCTCTACAAATGGCAAATGCTGCCGTTGCTGCTGCTGCTGCTGCTGCTGCTGCTGCTGCTGCTGCAACTGGCAGATTCCCAGCCGACAACATGTCTGCCACATACCAAGACTTGATGTCTGTGTTCACACACACATTTTGTGTCACGTTATGTTATCAATAAACAAATAAATGTCAAAGCTGCCTGTCCATAAAAAACAAACAAGCCCCAGCTCGTTTGATCGCAGAGTTTAGCTTCGCTTCACCTCTGGCTCTGTCACAATGAAACTAATAATGCCACAGTGGACATTGGCATCTGCATCTGCATCTGCATCAGCATCTGCATCAGCATCTGCATCTGCATCTGGACAGTGGGGCTGATCAGCTCATTAAGTAATTAGTGTGACATGTCAGAGTTATGTTAATGCGCCAAGCTCGATCGTACAGATTGCGGGCCTTATCTGCCGACTGCGCCCTGCTGACCGCTGACCGCTGACCGCCGGCTCGAATATATTTATATGCATATTATTTAATTTGTTTGTATGCTGTGTGTTGAATGCAGTCGGGCAGAAGCGTTTTGTATGGCCTAACAAGGTGAAACGAAATGTGAAAAGCCCAGATAATAATATTGATAATCATTACAATAATGATCATGATGATGTTGCGGTTGCTCTGAGGATGCGCCTCAGCAGCAGCGAGAAATTTGTTACAGACTTGAAGACGCGGGCGCATGCAGCTATAAATATACATAAAAATATATTGTGTATATTTCGTGTTTCTTTTCTTTCAATCTTGCATTTCTGATTTTGTTATTTTTGTTATTTTTTTATTATTATTATTTCTGTTTTGTTTTTATTGTTGTCGCTCTTGTTGTGATGGCCATAAATTAGCTGGCAAATTAGCATATAAACGATGCGGTCAACTTTTACAGCTTTGGCTGCCTTTGTCACATCTCTTCTGGGGCTGCTCGCCTCATCATCATCTGGTTCTGTTGTGCATTTACTTGGCCGTAATTATTTGTGTCTATCGGGCGTTCGGGCCCCATTGACAATTAACACCAAGCTGCATCGTAAATATGTATAAATGCGCATTCGGTTTCGATTGAATTCCACGTTTTTCTAAAACCGTTTTGCGCTTTGCATTTATTTCAAAATTAATTGCTCATTTGTCGCTAAATTGCTGGAATGGGGTTTCGGTTTCCATTGCAGGCCAGAAGCACACAAAAAACTATAGCAAGTGGAATGGCTGCGTCCGTCGGCACTGCACCACCGCATCACCGCACCACTGCACCGCTCTGTGCACGGATCAACTTAACCAATCGCTTGGCCCGCCGCCTGTTGCACAAATAACCTGCAACAGATCCAATACAGACTGCCAAGAGAGGCGAGCAGAGGCGGCAGAGGCGGCAGAGGGAGAACGGAACGGGCAGGCAGGCAGGCAGGAGACGAAGACGGCCACGCACGTCCAAACCAGAGTGCGAGACTTGTTTGTGCTTTTATAGGCATTGTTGTTGCCATTGTTGTTGCTGCTAGCTGTTGCTGGCTGTTGCTGGGGCAATACGTCGCCAGCGTCGCCATTGCCAGAGCCAGAGCCAGAGCCAGAGCAAGTACATGCCACAAACGCCAATTGTGACATTTAGCCTATGTTTGTAATGGATTTTCAATTAATTTGAGTTCTCCGGTGTATTGTAGACGACGACATATAAGACTCGATCAGCAACAGCAACGGCAACAACAACAACAACAGCCACAAACAAGCAGCAATTGTGAAATTTACGCGTATCGATCGCACAGGCAATCGCCCATAGAGGCCTCTATGGCAATTCGTAGGCCTCTGGGTCGGAGCGATACGACGACGACGACGACGACGACGACGACGAATCGACAACGGTGACAACGGTGGATTGATTTGCGCTGCAAATTGCTGGCAATTAATTCTTCATTAAAGCGTTTTCGCATAGCCAAATAGGCAGCAGCAGCAGCTGCGAGCAGGTGGGGCCGGTGGGGCAGGCGGGGCAGGTGGGACAACTGGGGCTCTGCTAAGCGCTTTTGTAGTGAAAAGCATTTTGCAATCGATTGGAGCAAAAGCGAGACGAACGTTTGGCTAATGCAATTACACGCTTACGGTCAAACGAGCACTGCTATGGGGACCCCATGCCAATCCCGGCGTAGCTGTTGCCGCTGCTGCCGCCGCGGCTGCTGCTGCTGCTGCTGCTGCTGCTGCTGCTGATTGCTGCTGCTGCTGATTGCTGATTGGGGCTGCTGATTTCATAATGAAGGATTTTAATTAGCACCAAATAAGTAGGCGAATGAGGTGCGCAAAGCACCAAATGAGTTGCATGTGGGGGAGAATAATGTGATTAAATAAATGGTGATAAGCACTCGAGATTTCATTTGGCGAATGGGCAGCAGATGATGAAACAAACCGATATATAAATATATATATACATATA
The DNA here is from genome assembly GCA_037075325.1 of Drosophila mayaguana. NCBI lineage: Eukaryota > Metazoa > Arthropoda > Insecta > Diptera > Drosophilidae > Drosophila > Drosophila mayaguana. The sequence goes on from JBAMCG010000074.1 coordinate 3,258,800, forward strand.
TGTGGTATATATAAGCACCTAGCGATGCGAATGGAGAGCCTTATATAGTAAGCAACATCTTAAATACAGCTGTCTGGGCTTGCTTGCTGGCAAAGGGCATGCATGAATCTAAATGCAGGAGACCTTGCTCGTCAGTTTGAGCTTTTAGTGTGCTTTTGGTGCGTTGTTCTAATATCTAAACCTGAGTGCAATGCATGCGAGGGGCGTGCATGAGAACCGGCCCATCAGAGCCTATTAATTAGCAAAGAGCGTGTTAAAACCGGCTGCCATAGATAAGCTAGCAGCAGCAGCAGCAACTGGCCGCGATCAGTGGACAAATCTTGTCGCCTCGCATGTTTTGCAGTTGCCCCGCAATTGGAATGTGCCGTCCCAGTGGCAATGAAGTGCATATTTTAATCACCAATGGCTGCCTCTGTGCAAGATAAGCGGCGATAACGAGGCCGCTGCCCGCAAGGGGAGCCAATCTGCTGGCGAAGGGGCCAGCAGGAGACGGAGTGCAGCTCGCATGTGGGTTGGGCACGCAGTTTGAGGCTGAGACTGTTTGCTGCCCACCTGCTAGCAAGTTCAAGTGCTGGAGCTCTCTTTTAATTACTCAGCTGTACACACACACACACACACACACATGCACGCGCGTGCACATTCTGCAAGGCGTGCACACACACACACACACACACACAGACGTACAGTGAGTCAAATTAGTTAAAGTACCAATTGTCTACAAACATTTAGCAAATGTTTGCCGTTGTCTAAATGTACACACACACATAGAACGGTAGCAACACCTTGTGGCACCTATGCAAGTCATTGGCAACAATTCAGCCTCGCCCCTTCCACCTCGGCCGCTCGCCTTTTGACTGCTGCTGCTGCTGCTGCTGCTGCTGCTGCTGCTGCTGCTTTTGTCTGCCTGGTAATTTAATGCAAATAAATTTTATTTACCAAAACATACATCAAAATGTCTGCGCCAGCACACCTCAACACAGACGCCTCAGCCCCTGCCCCCTTCCGCACACTTGTATTGCATGCAGCTATGCTGTGTGTGTGTGTGTGTGTGTGTGTGCGTGTATTTAGTACAGCTTATGCACGTTAGATGGCGTGCAGAATGCAAATATTATTTTAGCTTTTGGCGTCTTCGCTGCGGCCGCTGGCGAATGGTGTTAAAACGCATGCAAAAAGGTAACCGTCCTTTGCGCTCCTCGCCCCCCTCCCGTTCGGCTCACCCCTCACTCAACCCCTCGGCAGCCCGCTTGCCCAGCAGCCGTCGGCTGTCGCCGTCTGTCAACGTTTAAATTGCTGCCTGGCTGCAAATAAAAATTGCGTGCTTAGGTGGGCGTAGCTGACATGCCACACCTACCAGCTTCGCCAGTTGCTGTGCCACTATCGCGCGCTCTCTCTCTCTCGCTCTCTCTCGCTCTCTCTCGCACGCAGCAACTGTGTGTATTCGCTGGCTCTGCTGTTTGTATTTATGCAACGACTCCCAAGTTGTTGCTCGTTTGTTCAGCTTGAAAATTAATTTCTGTAATGGCTGCCAAGAATTGCAGCTGCATTAGCCGCCCCACCTGTCCGCCACCCCCTGGGCTGGGCGAGCTGGCTGTGCCATAAGGTACGTGACGTGCCTGCGCTTTGCAATTAGTTAAATTATGGAGCTCCGTCGCAGGCATTTTAACTGCCTGTGAATGTAAATCAATTGCGGAGGCCCCGCAGCAGCATGAGGGCATGACGAGCGTCGGCCGGCTGAGGCCACACAAACACAAACACAAACTCAGACTCGGAATCGAAATCGAGTTTCACCTGTGTTTGCTTTGTACTCCTGTGTGTTCCCTAATCGCAGCCCAGTTAAGATGCCAGCCTGCGGTATTTTCAGTTAATTGAATGGGCCATGAAACAAACATGAAACTAGCGCCGCTGATAAAGCCCGATGCCAAAGCAGCCGGAGATGGCTACCGTTCGACCTGGCCGGCACACAGATACAGATGCAGGCACACAGATACATAGCCCTAAGGCACTAAGTACCTAACACTTGACATAATGCGGCGACAGATAGCGGCACAGGTCACACGAATGTCGACAATAAGAGATAGGGAGTGCAGAGAAAGGGAGAGAGAGGCAGTGGTAGAGAGAGAGAGGAAGAGAGAGAGAGCTGACAAAGGCTACAACCTGCTGCGCTAATGAGACCTGCTGAGGATGGGTCGAAGTCAGGAAAATAAAAACAGCTGCCAAAATGAAACGAAATAAAGTTGTACAAAACTGAAGTGTGTGTGTGTGTGTGTGTGTGTGCGTGTGTGTGTGCTGCAGTTGACAGCAAATGACAAAATAAGCGGCAAATGTTTGAAATAAATTTGTTTTTTGTTGCTATTATTCTCATTGTTGTTGCTGCTGCTGTTGTCGCCTGTCAGTTTAAAGACAATTTGAATCAAGTGTGGAGAGCAGATTGACAAAAGGTCTAAGAGCTCAAGAAAAAAAAACTAATCATATATAATCACTATAAAAATACAATAAAATAATTATGAAATAATTAAAAGAACTGCCCAAGAGTCAGAGAAAATGTTTTAAATGATTTAAATCATATATATAATATAAATTATTTATATATATTATATTTATATATAGTAAATTTATAATATAAAGAACTTGAGTAATAAATAAAATACAAATTATATAAAAGAATTGTGCAAAAGCCTCTACAATATTAAATTCTATTTTAGTTTATTTTATAATAAATTTGATGACTTAATTCAAATCAAGTTTTAGCGGCTCGAATCAATTCATTTAAATATTAATATGCATATAAAATTTTATTTCAAACATTATGTAATTCATTTTGAAAAGTTGTTGTTCTTTGTGTGTGTGTGTCTGTGTGTGTGAATTCTTTAAGTGTTACGCCTGTTATATAACTGGCTGGGAAACAGCTGTCGAGCACATGAAATAGCTTCATTTCTTGGTTAATTTACTCTAATGATTTCTAATTTTTGCTGCATAGCCCTAAATACTCATTGTTAGCGGTATTTTAGGGCAGCTGCATTCATATGTTAATTGTTATTGAAGTAATTTGTGCTGAGCCCCAGAAGCTTACACCAAAACAAAAGTAAAAAACAAAAAACAAAAAACAAAAAATTAGCAAAGAAAATCGCATATGAAAACCTGAATGTGGCGCCTCTCCTGGGCGTCTGCCCCCTTGACAGGTTTATAAAACAATGCAGCAGCAACAGCAGGAGGCAAAAAACTGCTGCCTGTTATTGTTATTGCGGGGCGGAAATGCAAAGTTCGCGTCGAGTTTTTTCTCTGCCCCCAGCGTGTAAAGTTCACATGTCTGTCAGCCGTCGGAGTTTTTGTGTCCTGGCTGCTGGCGCTGGCGCTGGCGCTGGCGCTGGACTGCAGCAAGGTGTGACCAATGGCGTTGCAAGTGTTGCAAGTGCTGCCAGCGCCTGGTCACTTTTTGTCCGATGCCGGAAAATGCAAGAAAAGTGTGAACTGTGCATGCAGATACAAATCGGCCCAGCCTTTGCCAGACTCGCTTCAATTAGTCGGGACAGACAGTTCAGTTCCCTATCTAACTATATATGCACATAAATATCTGGGCTATACGTGCGACTTGTGCCTGGGGGGCTGACATGGACCGGAAAGCACACACACACGCACACACACACACACGCACACAAAGTAAATAAATAAAACAAAAAAGAAAATTATAATAAAAACAAAAAGTGACAACGCCAATGCAATGAATAAGCAGACGAGCCAATTGAGCTAAATCAAAGCCGACGCGACAACAGCAACAGCAGCAGCAACAACAACAGCAACAACAGCAACGGCAGCAATATATGATAATAATAATTTTGTGGATGATAGGAGTAAATGGTCAGCGCAATCAAAAACATTTCATTGTTTCATTTATAGCGAGAGAATAATTGCCACGCACTTTGACTACCAGACAGCAGACGAGGCAGCAGCAGCAGCAGCAGCAGCAGCAGCAGCAGGAGGCGGCAGACGGCAGTGGGGAAATGCAGCGCCCGCAGCATCGATGGCACCCGTTGGCAGCCATTGTCGTTGGTGCCAATTGAGGCGCGGGTCGATTTAATTCAATTAAACTATGTGCGCAGACAGACAGAGAGAGAGAGAGAGAGAGAGAGAGAGAGAGAGAGAGAGAGACGGACAGGGACAAAATGGAGTCAGCTGGCCATAAAATGACAACTATTAATACCAGCAAATATTGACTGCGATAATGAGAGTATATAAAGCGAGTGTTTAATTGAGTACAGATATAATGAAAATCGAGCTATAATTAGCACCTGTCCGACACGTGCTACACCTAAAACATATCTAAAGAACTGCTTGAAGATTTCCCTGCCTTTCCATGAACAGCCCTAAATAATCTTTAGCTAATCTTAGCTTTATATTAAATTAAATATATATTTTTATTCATTTGCTTTCTGTTCAATCGAAACTCACCTCCACCAAATCCTTGTCCTGGAAACAGACCTGGGGGCCCGAAGGGCGGCATTTGACGCGCGCCCGGCCATGGCACTCCGCCGCCCATGCCGCCCCAAGCGACGGCGGCGGCGGCCAAGGCGCTGAATGGCGTTGGCCGTATGGGCACATGTCCGCTGGCCGCCAGGGCGGCGGGCGAGAGAATCGTGGAGGGCATGTGGCTGGAGCCAACGCCCGAGCCGGGCGGTCCGCCGTGCGAGCCTTCGAGTGATTTGCTGCTGCTGTCGAGGCCGTCGGGCGTGGAGCGCGGCGAGTCGTCGGCATTCATGTCCTCAATGTCCACAATGGAGTCCTCCTCCTCGTCGTGCTCCACATCGTGCTCGTGCAGCATGTCCTCGTCGTACTCCAGCTCCGAGTCCGTATGGCTGCTGCCGCCCAGCGGCGAGTGTCTTTCGTTCTTGGCAGGTGTGGAGCTGATGCCGCCCGCATGTGCCACGGGCGTCGAGCTGGGCGTGGAGCTGGCGGAGGCTGAAGCGGGCGGAGAGCTGGCGCGTGCATCGGCCTGCGCCTGACGCAGTTGCGCCATGGCCAGCTGCTGTTGTTGCTGCTGATGCTGCTGCTGCTGGGCGTGCGCTGCCGCCGCCGCATGGGCGGCATGCAGCAAGTGGGCGTGGTGCGCGACAGCGGCGGGGTGAAATGCATGCGTGGGCGGCACGGCTGGTGGACCTGCTGGCGGCGGCGTGCCCGCAGCACTGCTCTGCGAGATGGGCGATGTGGCTGCTGAGCTGGACAGATTCGTTGGTCCATCGCTGGCGTTGGGCGTGCGTGGCCGGGTGTCCGCCAGCAGCGAGGCTACGCTGAAGTTGCTCAACCTGGAGCTGCTCTTGTGCAGATGATGTGGCGCCGGATGCACTGCAGCCAATTGCAGTGCCTGCTGTTGCTGCTGTTGCTGTTGTTGTTGCTGCTGCTGCTGCTGTTGTTGCTGCTGCTGCTGCTGCTGTTGTTGGTGCTGGGCCAGCAGGTGCTGCTGATGGGCCAGCAGCAGGGCCGACGGCGATGTTGGACTAGCCAGCGGATGCAGTGCACCAGTGCCGGCGGCGGCAACGGCGACGGCGTTGCTCAGCGTGTTGCTCAGGCTGGTGGTGCTGCTGCTGCCGGAGCTGCTGAGCGTTGTGGTTGGCGGCACCGTCGGGCTGGTCATCGCTTGGCGTAGACCAGTCACTGTCATGCTCCTGTTCCTGTTCGTGCTCCTGGTCGTTGCTGCGCTCGATGCGTTCACGTTTGCAGTGTTGTTGGACAGCTTTAACATAAAGCCAGCGATTCGCAACTGCTACTGGATTCACTGTTCAATCTCTTTCAAATTTGATTGAGTGTCGATTGTAATTGTTGCTGTAGTTGTTGTTGTTGTTGTTGTTGTTGTTCTTGTTACTGTTGCTGTTTTGATTAAAACATTGCACTGGCGAGAGAGGTGCGCGCGAGTTCAAATTGGCACTTGACGGGTCGCTCAGTAGAGAATATATGTGTCGTTAATTTGTTTTGATTATCTTTTAATTAATTCGCTCGTTCATCACAAACACTCACTAAGCACACGCACACACACACACGCACAGATGCACACGCACGCACGCGGCTTGCTCATTTGCTGTAGTATGTGGCGTTTAATTCACGGCGGCTCTGAGACTCGAGAGAAACACGTCCTCTTGAGATCACGTCTGTTCTACAACTGAACGTAGACGGCGGCGCAGCGACAGCTCTGCTGCTGCCACTGCTGCTGCTGCTGCTTCAACAAACACACACACACACTCACACGCATATGGGAAACCTGCTCGTTGCTGCCGTCGTGGTGGTGTTAGTGCTGCTGCTGCTACTGCTGCTGGTGGTGGTGGCTGCTAAACCGGCCTGCCGCAGCTCTGTTGCTCTCTCGCTTGCACGCACTGCTCAAGCGAATGCAGCGACACCATTTTTATTGGCCTGACTGTCTCGGTTATGCTCTCTCTCACAGCGCTCTATTCAATTTTTTGTTGTTCTTATTTGCCTTTTGTTGTATTTCTTGCGCCGCCTTCTTTTCTGCCGCTGTTCATTCCAGTGTGGTGAGTTTTGTGTTGGACGCGCAAGCGAGACGGCACCATTGTTCATCGCTGCTTGCCTGACGCGCTGTCCCGCTCGCACGCCTAATTATTATTGAATAATTCAATCTTCAAAGCGTTTTTGCTGCGCGTATTAGCATTTTATAACAAGCAGCCGCTGCTGCCGCAACCGTCGTTGCCGTCGCTGCCGTCGCTTGTTCGTTTCCACTTTTGAATTTTTTTCTATTGCTCTCGCTCTCTCTCCCTTCCTCCCCCGTGAAGCGCCATCTCGCTCTGACACGTCACAGCTTCCACATTCATGACTTCATTTGCCTGCCGCTATGCCGCTTCTTATTAAATTCTGCTGTCAACGTAATTGGCGGCCGCGTCGTCGCGCTGTCTGCTTACGTTTTGCCAGTTTTCCGTCTTTGGAGCACAGGGAAAATTTAATTGGTGCTCCAAGCGGGCGCACTCGGCGTATGTGCAATGCTTCCATCGCTGTCGCTGGCTCCACTCGCAGATTACCAACAGAGGGCGAACGCATAAATAAGAAACAATAAGCCCATCATTATGAAGAAAGGCGAATTCATTGACGTCGGCATCTTATCACAAAGCTGCAATCTCTACCAGGAAATTATGTTTTTTATGCCAAAAAGAATCCTGCCCAAAAAAAAAAAAAAAACAAAAAAATCGAAAATACGAAACGACACAAAATGAAGCAAAGTTTATGTCTATGGCGCACACCTCAAAGATAAACCATAAAATTCTTATCGTTACGCATAAATCGACTAGCCAGCATGGCAAATCAATCACACGTAAATCTGAAATATGCAGCATCCCGAAATAAGCAACAAATCTTCCGCCCCCTAGCACGACCCGTCGTCTACTCCAATAAGCGACAACAAAGGGATGCCCAGGATAAGCCAAACTTTGGGGTTCATTATATATATATATATATGTATGTATGTATATGCTTTATAAATGGCACAAAAGTCAGTCCTCTTCCCGTCCTGCTCGCTCCCATTGCCATTCGCATCGCCAGCTCGCTTGCTCTCCCTTTTGAGTTTGCGTCTCTCTCAGTCCTTCTCTGTCTCTGCCCCTGTCCCTGTCCCTGTCCCTGTCCTGTCTGTCTCTGGTTATAATTTTACTTTACAAATTAAACTCATTTTAAGGATTATTATGCGAAAATTGTCGGCTCCCAAGTTTTGCCCGGCCATTGTTGCCACGCTGTCTCGCTGGGATCCAGTAGGGTTGCTTGGGGCTGCTTAATGACGGGCGAAAGTTGGCAGTTTGTTGGCTCGTAAGTATATTTAATGAAGCTGCTGTTGGCGCATAATAAACTTAATTAGAGCAGCTTAATAAACAAGTTAAGCAGAAAAATCCTTTCATTCGCAATATTCATGCTTAATTGCCAATAGAGCATGAAAATCAGTTTGTGGGGTATTCAGATATACATCATATAATAATCTTATACATATAATTATCTTATAAGAATAAAAAATAAATTAAAATAATGTACACATATATTCAGATAAAATTTTATAAAATACTGGATTAGGTTTTCGTCTTATAAATAAATATATATCTTATATATACATATACATTAAAAAATATATATATTAAATAATTTCAAAAATTTGACTACTAATTAAAATAGGAAACGTAAAGCATAAAGAAAAAATAAAAATACGAAACTAAATATATATCAAAGCACAAAAATTTGTCACAGTTCTCGATATTTGCTATAGCCGGACACGTGCTGCATAAATAATTCTGAAATAGCTTACTCTGTAGTATAATTTCTGGCATTTTGAACATATCTAAATTTTGAACTCTATCCAATTGGCCAGCGCGTTCCGTGGGCGAGAGATTTCCCAGCAGCCTCTGCTGGCTGATTAAGGCATTTTTCCATTGTCCGTTAGGCGCTTCATTAAGAGGCAAGCAGAGCGCTTTCTTTTCAATTAAAACTATTGAAATAATAAGAGGCAAGTGCGAGGCATCATTAATAGGGCCGTTCGTGCAATCGTCTTGTTGTGTAGTTGGCCGTTGGCACGAACAATTATAGCCAATTACAAATATTAATTTCTCAGACGAAACGCGTCAAGAGTTTTTATAATCTTCATCATTATTCATTGCGCTCTTTGAAATACGCAAATGAGACCCGCAGCCAAAGCGAGGCGCAAATTAATTTTTCAATAAACATCATAATCATATACTACTTACGGGCCGACCGAACTCTACGCTCTACGCTACACCGGCCTGCCACCCCCCCCACGCCACCGCACGCGAACGCTTCGACGCGACGCCTCCAATCGCATTCAACGCACTCGAAGCTTTTTCTTTGCCGGCCAAAGATGAAAAGAGACCGGCAGCCCAGAACGACTGCCAGTCGGCCAGATACAGCACCGGACAACAACAGCAACAACAACAACAACAACTTGGCTAGTTGATAAATGGCCGTAGCGTTGGCCGCGCGATGCCGCCGCATGTAAATGTTTTGATAGTTTTTCATAATTTTTATAATTTTTCCTTCAATTTTGTTGCTTGTTTGGCTGGCTGCTATTTGTGTTTGATTTTGTTAGCCGCGCGCCCACTTAGCCAAAGGCTCAACGGCTGATGGGCGCAGAGGGGGCAGGCGGCGATCCAATTGCAATTTGCTGTGCGCGTGTGCGTGTGAGTGTGAGTGTGTATGTGTGGGCGTTGCACATTTATGTGGGCAGTTAGCTTTTCAAATGGCCGCAGCCGCAGCGTCGAGGCGGCGTCAATAAAGATTGTTATTTTAATGGCGCAATTAATTCATAATTAAATTGCGTAATTGCCTGATTAACATTTGATTTCGCTGGGCATTATGCGAAAGTTCTGCCATTTGAAATTGAAATCAAATTTAAATTGTAGCAATTTTCATTGCTTTTTGTTATTTTATTTATCATCTTGATGGAAGAAATGAGTATCAGAATTTTAATTTATTTAACTCTTGTATTTGCTTTAAGCAGTACTAAAAGAAAAACACTAATATATAATGTATACACATAGTATATATATTTTATATTTAAACTAGAAGCTCAACTAAAAATAAAAAACACAAAAAACAATAGCATTATTAATTTCAATCATAAATAAAATATGCACACGTGTATATAAATATTTTATTAATCAAATTTATTTTTAATGCAAATTTTAAGCGTTGTTATCTAAATATATTTATATATTTATTATAATAATAATAATAATCTAAATATATTTGTATATTTATTATAAAAATAATTTTGCACAATATTAGGTTCATATCTTACATAAGTTTACTCAATAAATTAGTTCTATGTACTCTTTAGGCATAAAAAATGAGTCAGAAGCTTAGTCAACAATTAGGAGACTAGTGCAGGAAAAACAAATATTTTCAGTTTCATTATTTAGTGAGTAAAACTATGTTGAATATATCGTAAAATTTATTAAAATACATCATTCATTTCCTTATTTACATGTTGATTATTTATCTGGCAATCAATCACTTCAAGCGTTGATTATTGAAATAAGACTTAAGCTAATTAGTCAGCGAATTGGAATTGAAGTAAAAAAATTCTGATTCATGTTTAAGTTATCATAAAACTAACCTGTTTCGAATTGTGACAAATTATAAAAAGAATTTATGATTATTATATGTATTATACTCACGATATGAAGACCTCAACTAAGAATGCTAATTAGTAGCTGGCTAAGGTGAAGCACCTGCTGGAGCTGATGGCATCCACAAACACTCGACCGTCGACACTCGGCACTCGACACTGACAGCGATAAATACGCTTGGTTTTTGGCTAACAGGGGCAGCCAAGCGGCACATAATCAAAATTTCATTATCCCTGCGATGCGTTAAATCGCTTAAACATGCTAAAAACGTTAACACCCCCGCAACGCCTGACATCCCCCCCGCATTTGATGTGTTGACAGTTGAGATTTTTCGTGCGGGGGCTGGCAGTCGATGCTGGTGCGAAATTTCAGTCAATAAACGTTATTGAGCCAAGGCGAGGGGTCGATGAGGTAGCTGCATGCATGGCCATGGGGTGGCTCACTCTGCCAAGTAAATAAAACAACCCCCACGGCACACCCAAGCACACACAAATACACATATACACACAGATTTATATACATGATTATACATACAAACGCAATGCGGTTGTCAGTCAGTCATTTAGTCACAGCGGCTGTTGTGGCAATTGCGGCTGGCTCTCGTATACGAGTAGAGGAGTCGTATATAGCCAGCTAAACGGTTGGGTGTTGATGGCCAGGACGAGGACAGGGATGGCAGGAGCAGCAACAGCAACAGCAACAGCAACAGCAACAGCAACAGCAACAGCAACCGTAAGCGGGAGAGGGAGAGGGAGCGCCTGTGGGACTCTGATGATGGCGCGCTCGTTTATTGAATTACATCCGCATGACTGCGCATTTAACGAGCTCTCGGGTGTCGTTTTGCTGATGGCGTAAATGTTTGCCAAACAACAAACAAATAAATAAACTTCTGATTTGGCGCTGATTGCTTTACGGGCTGTTCGATGAGCGGGGGTGGGCCGCGGTTGGTGGCAGTTGCGCTTAATACAAGGTCGCCCGCTGGTATTGGCCGGCCGAAAGTCCCGTCAATCATGGCCTGCATTGAAATTGGCAGTCAGCCAGAAGTTTATCCAGCTCCGCTTCTGGCACTTTGCTAGCATAATTGCCTACACGGCATGCAGCGCTCGACGCACGTCCAAACTCGTTATGATTTCTTTTCACGCGGCCATTTTATTAATTTATTTTGTATTTATTCTATGCTCGTTCGCCTGCTAGACAAGTTCTTATCTTCATTGCCGGCATTTAATGCGATAAGCGCAGGACGACGACGACGACGTCGACGATGATGATGAGAACGACGTTCGCAAACAACAGACCAGATCCCAGCCCCTCGGCCCTCGCCCATTTTGTTCCATTCCATGCCAAGCAACCCTATAAAAATGTAAATCAAATAAATTTACCTAATATCAAATTTCCCCTGCGCTGCAGCTTTAGCAACAATCCAAGCGGAGCATTTCTATGGCCCGCCCTGAGTCCTGCCCGACTCCTGCCCTGCCCGGCAGCCCCCTCGTGCACCATCCGCTGCATCATCATCATCATCATCATCATTCACGCTCATCCTTTATCCGCTCGTTTAACAATCGTTTAATAATTTAGCCTGGTAAATAACACTAACACTCAGACCCAAACGCACCAGGGGGAGCAGGAGCTCTGTCGTTGGCTTTGTGGCTCTTCGAATTTTTGGCTACGGAGCAACGACGATACAGTGAGGCAATGCACAAGTTTTTGTAAATCTAATTAGAAATTGGTGGAAAATAATTTTTTGAAATATTTTTTTTATTATTTAATTTTAATATTTGGACTTTGCATTTAGTCAACAAAATTTGTAAATATTCTTTAACAAAAATTAAAAAAAAAAAGAATAAATAAAAATTAAAAGAAAGAATAAATAAAATTAAATTATTAATTAAAAAAAATGCTAAAATATATATTTTGTATATCCCATAAAGAAAACAACAAATAAATATAAATAATCTAAATTTAAATAAAATTAACAGAATAAAGAATTATATAAATAGTCTAAATTTAAATTATAAATAATGGTACGATCCAAATAAATATGTATATAGAAAATTCAAAGTATTACGACGCTTAGTTTTTTTATGATACATTTAATTTATAAAGAAAATTAAATACGCTATGCTATATCTTAAACAAAATAATTTCTACATACATATATATATATATATATGGAATGTGTTTTTGACCACTGTGACTGTGCCTCGGCGTGCGTTTATCCTGCTCAGCATATTAGCTGCTATCATGCGCCTAACCGCAACCCCCATATGCCAACCCCCGTCCAGGGGGATCGGCTGGTGGCAACCAGCCATGGCTGAATACCAACCCAATCCAGCCTCCATTCCGGGCTACTTGGCTCTCGAGTCATTTAGCCATTTAACTTTGGCTTAATTCAATTTGCAATTTTTCAAAAGCCTCTGCCTCGCCTCGAATGGTTGGATGCTCGGGTGCTCGGATGCTCGGATGCTCGGATGCTCGGCTGCTGTTGGCTCTGGTCTGGGGGCTTTCCAAGTTGTTGAAATAACCCCGCCACGCCCCCACTCCTGCCCCACCCAGGCCGAGCATACGCTTTTCAAGCGTTTTTATGTGCCTTTTGGGGGTTGGTTGACTTTTGTAATTTCAGCCGGCTGCTTCCTGGCACAGGATGTGCGGTTCTGTCGCCTTTTATGTGGCTCTGGGCAAGGCACACACACACACACACACACACACACGTATATATATTTACTTATGTATATATACATAAATTTATAGGCCTTTGGTTTATTTGTCGCCGCTCGGCTAATGAATTCTGATTGCCTTTGTCTCTCGCTGGGACGAGCGACGCGTGGGCGTAGGCCTCCACACTCACCGTCGTCGTCGTCGTCGTCGACTGGCCTTAGATGGTGGGCTTATTTGTGCTTTGCTGTCGCCGCGGCTGCCTTTGTGCTGCTTAATTACAACTTAATTGCGTTTGATGCGTACAAATTTTCAGCTTCCTATCCAAGGCGCGACGACATCGAAAATCAAATTAGCTAAATGTATTTATCTTGTCAATTGGCAAATGCAAATGCAAATGCAAGCGCAATTTCGATGCGAGCAGCTGAGATTGCGTCCGATGCCGAATGCCAATCACCGAGAATCAGACTCTGAGCGGACAGTTCATTAGGCGGCCTCCAGTTGAGCCTGAAGCCCAAAGTTGAAGTTGAAAACTTGCTAAAATGTTTACAAGTCACTTTGCGGATCTGTCTCTGTGCGCGCTCTCGGCTGCTGCAGGCGCACAGACAATCCGCGCTACTGTTGTCTGGCTGCTCTCGGGCTGGCCCAGGCCCTGGGCCACATCAATTGTTTGTTTGGCTCAGATCTCGCTGTTCGCCTCTTGACTGCACTGGGCAGCCTAGCTAGCTGCTATTTGTTTGTCAACTGCGTAGCCGTTCATGGTCGCTGGCTTTCGTTGGCTTTCTGCTTTGCACTGATTGCACTTTGCACAAGGATCTGGCAGTAGCTTCTCGCGCGACGCACATAAAGTGTCATTCCGTAGCTGCTAATTGACATCGCACACAGCCGCCAGACATTGCCAGCTCGGTAGTCCGACTCTATCCTCGGACTTGGCCAATTGTTCTCATCCCTGTCGCCTGGCTCCATTCATGCAATTTGAATGCGCGCGCGGCGCGTTTCAATACTCTCACAATCGATGCAATTGATCCCAATGGACGTTCTGAAGCGTATTCATAACTGTAGAATAAAATATGGGAAAAAAAATTCATAAAAAATGAATATATTTATTTTATATATTTAATTTACATTTAATGAAAAGGTTTCCTAAAAATGATTATATATATTTTAGAGAATGCCAATTAAAATAGGTAACAAAATATATATATTTAATATTTAATATGTAAAAAAAATATATATATATTTAATATTTCTTTTCAATGTTTGAATTCTGTCTTATTTTTTGCTTCTCTGTTTACATTTGAAATTATGCAACAATTTGTCGAACGTTAACAAACATTTAATTAAAATATTTCCTCTGTCAAATATACAAATTTCGTCATATTCACAATTATATAGTACAGTGAATAGTTTAATTTGCCAATTCATTCACAATTGTGTGCCGGACCGGTTTCATTTGGCCGGGCAAAGTGTATTTGCGCCTCGACTTGCTAATTTGGTAGCCATACATTGTGATTGGGTTTATTTATAGAGCCCGGTAGCTGTGCCACACACTCAAAGTGTCGCAGTTAATTGGCAAATGTGAGTCAAAGTTTATAGAAAAGTGCCTCAAACAATTGGCGTGACGGCACTTTGAAGTCATAATAGATGTAGCCGAGTGCTGTAGATGCTGCTGCGTCCGCTAGAATGCCCAGCTCTTGGCCACTGAAGTGCCGACCTGGCCCAGTGGACGAGAGACGGCAGCTGACTGGGCTCGAATGGGATCGAATGGGCTCGGATCGGACCTCACTGTGGCCGGGCACTGTTGCCATATTTGCATGGTCAATATTGACGCCTGGTAGTTGGAATGGCCCGTCCAACTGGCTGGGATGAAGAGGTTGACGCAGACGCAGACGCAGACGCAGACGCAGACCGCCACAAATAAATCATAAATACTGCGCTGGCCGCATGTTTGGCAAAGTAATTGAGTAAGTGGCGGCGGCGACTTGTAATACCCATTAGCATTTGTTTGTGAAGGTGCTGGACGACGACGGTGCTGATGGCGGTGGCGATTGCCGCAGAAGTCGAAAGTCATACGGCGTAACACAAATGCCACATTAATTGTTTCAAGTTGACGACGCGTCGGCAGCGGCGGTTGCTGCTCAAATATTTGCGCTCATTTTCAAGTGGCAAGATTATGATGCATTCACGCCAAGCGGCAGCAACACCAAGGCGATCCATGTGACTGATATTTGCAGTGAGCTCAGTGAAAGAGAGACAGAGAGAGAGAGAGAAAGGTATAGAGTGAGAGAGACTTAGGGCCACTTGTGTGTTCCAGTTATTGAGTCAAGTTGCGCCGAGTTTTCAATTGCCAGCTTCAGCTGCAGTTATTAATTGGTATTTAAAGTAAAGAATAATGTTAGCTCAAACAAAAGGACACAGCGAGCTCAAGTGCTCAGAGCCGAGTGGCGAGCACCTCATCCATCCATCACCCACAGCGTCTCGAGTGCGCCGGCTGTGCACAGCCGTACGTATATGGAGGTAGACCAAATTGCCTTTCAGTTAAGAGGCAGCTGGGTGCTCGGCTAAGCCAACACTAACAACAGCAGCAGCAGCAGCAGCAGCAGCAGCAGCAGCAACAACAGCAGCAGCAAAAGCTACAGCAACAACAACAACAACTACAAGTGCTGCGCACTTTTTCGACAATTGTTAGAGGGCCCGAGAACCGCAGGACACAATCTTTTTGTTTTGTTTCTTTTCGCCATTGGCAGTTTTATTATTTTCACACTCGAAAATAATTGCACGCTGTGAGCTTAGCCAGCTACGAGCGCAGACGCTGAGGCACCACACCCAGTCCAGTCGATTGCCCAATGCACTGGGCCCAAACAGACCTCAACGTGGTAATTGTCTGACTGTCCAAAGTTTATGACGACGACATGGCAGCTGTGGCCCCTGCCTATTATCTAATGTCAGAGCCTGGCTGGGCCCAGACAGCCAAGCCGAGCCGAGCTGAGCCGTTAAAACGGCTGCCAAAACATTCAATAAATATGTTGGCTCATATAAATTATGGCGGCTAATGAACACGCGCGCCATTTGCCGCCAGCAATCCAACAGTTACATATCCCATAGACACAATAAAGCGCGGTTGCATCTGCCGCTGCCGCTGCCTCTGCCTCTGCTGCCCCTGCTGCCTCTGCTGCTGCTGCCGCTGGTGCTCCACGCTTATCAACCGCCAGCAATCTCAAAGATTTCTTTGGAAATTTACTATATCAATAGCACCCAACAGACAATGTCGACACTTTGGTAGCCCGAGCTCTGCTCTGCTCTGCCCCGACAGCCGTTGCCTTTATGAGCAACGTATGGCAGCCCATCGTAGTCATGTTGAGCCAGAGTTTTCCCGTGCCCTTCGCTTTTTCCTGATTGAAATTTGTGAGCTACTTGGCTTTATGGATTGCTAATTAATGGAACCAACAGAAAGGAGAGACGAAAGAGTAACGAACATGTGGCCTGAGCTGTTCGTATGACAAATGCCTGCGACAGAGCCTGAATTGAATTGTAGAGATAAAAGATATTTTGAAATCGTTTTTCTTGTCGTTCAAAGTTTGGCTATAGAGCTGTATAAGCTATAAATAATGAAAGCACTCATAATAACGCTTTTAATATACTCAAAGCGTATTATGAAAGGCCGAATGATTTTATTGACTTGACAAACTAAAATCTAAACAATTAAAAAACTATGAACTATGTCTTTAATTTTTATAATACCTCAAGAACTTCTAAGACACAGCCTTACGAGAATAGTTAAAGTTGCATACAGATGATTAAATGTTCTACAATTTTATATATTTATTAATTTTTGTGTTTAATAAATTGCTTTTATTTTAAACATATTATTTCAAGAATCTTTACTTTTTTTATTATTTATTATTTATATATTTATATATTTATATATTTATATATTTATATATTTTTATATTTATATATTTTTATATTTATATATTTTTATATTTTTATATTTTTATATTTTGATATTTTATACCAAATCTAGGATGGATTAACGTCATTTGACATTCAATTTATTTTTAATAAATATATAATTCATTAACAATTTTATAAGCTAGAATATTTTGCAATGAATAAATTTATAATTTAGAAATATAATTTGAATGATTTAAATTTAATTTCCTAGCAGTACATATTAATTTATATATAAAATATATTACTAAATTATATATGATACATATATGAATTATATATATAAAATATAAAGAAATATAAAAAGTAAAAAAAATAAATAAATAAATAAATGGAATCAATATTTGTTCACTTAAAAATTAAATTACAAAATTATTACAAATCCACTGAGACATTAGTCCATTAAAATGATGTTTTGTCAAGGGATTTGAGGGTTTCATTAAATGGCAAACACCAGGATCTCATAAGTACGTTTGCTTCGCCTTTCAGCAATCGAACAAAACGAGAAATCTATAATAAAAACTATCTTTTAATTATGTTACCCAGTGCGCTGCCAATCAATAATATTTAGCCAGAACCGAGGCAGCTGTTTGAGCCCCAAACAAAGGCTGGGCAAGGGCCAGGTAAGGCAGCAATTGAAAAGTGCAGGCTCTATAGCCGATAAGCGCATAATGCCCCGTCTGCACTTTGACTTCCAAATTGGCTGCTCCTGGACAACAAAGAGCCAAATCCTGCTAATCCGCTTGTAGTCTCTGCTGCCTTTTTGACACTCATCAAACGGCTCAACAACTTGCCAGACTCAAGTGCTTTGTGTGTGTGTGTTTTGGTGTATCTTTGCATATTGGTATTGTTCTCTGATTTTTCACACACAGCAAATTCCGTCGAAAAAAAGAGAGAAATATCAAACAATCGGCTTGTCAGCAGCATGGATGTCAAGGGAGCAAAGTACAGTTCATATACAACTCATACTCATGGAGTGGATGATGCATTCGAGTCGCATTGTCGTCGAGTTCATTATTAAATCGTTTTGGCTTGACACGTGATCTGGCCACACACATTTGCACACACTTCCAGCTGGACATGACTTGGCCAAAGTGGCCTCTTCTCCTCTCTCCTCTCATATGCAGATCGGCGAGCAGCTGATGATGTTGCCACCATTTATGGCAAATCAATTAAGGTTCTGCTATCTGCAGTGCTCAGCTGTTGTCCCGCTTAATCTAAACATAATTGGCTTGTTGCGCTGCACAAAAACCAAAAATAATGAGGGTGCAATAGCAACGGCATAATACACATCAAACGTGGGGGAGGCTAATGCAAAGACTCAGGCAGACCCAGACAGACCCAGACAGACTCACAGATTCACTGATTCGCAGGCAATCAAAGCAAATAAACAAACAAACAAACGCTGACTGCCAAATATCAAGATAAACATCTCCATAATGGGCTGAATTGGACAGATCGCATGATATGAATTTTGATTGGGATGCGAGCGAGATGGCGCTGCGATACGAGTCGCTCTGCCTAAAACGAACATATGCTTTAATTGCAGCTTGTTTGCCAGTTGGCACGGCTGACAGGCTGGCAGGCAATTAAACTGCGAGTCAAGGACTCGCATTTGTATGCGGGTCCAGGCGCATCCTTGGAGGTGCCAACTAGCATACGACAGAGGCCCAGTTCGGATTGCAATTGTAATGGAATTCAGCGGAGCAGGAGACCAACTGCAACTGCAGCAGTTGTTGGACAAACGTAAACGCCCCCGGCATCAGGAGCCCGCCGATCTGCTGGGAGTGACCAAAACAATTTTCAAATTAAAAACCACTAAAGATGCAGTTGACACGCTTCATATATCAACGTGGCCCAGACTGTAGCGCACCTTTCTTGATTTCCGGGAAAATTGGCCGGCTCCGTGGGCATGGGGCGTTAAAGCAGTTTGGAAAACACTTTGGTGTTTGGCACTTGGCACTTGGCACGCCGGCAATTAGATGCGCTTCACTTGAACCTCTTTAAAACACAATTGCCAGCAAAAACAACGCATACTCACTGAAACAAAAGAGGTGTAAAATGTTGTAGTTCGTGTGCCCATGTGTGTGTGTGTGTGTGTGTGTGTGTGTGTGGGTTTCGCAAAAGCCGCTGCCAACAATGGCTGGCCACTGATTGAAACAATGGAGCGGGCCAGAAACCCGGCCCAGGATGCAGGCAGACAATGCAGTTCAGACAATGGCCAAGACGCGGCGCGGCTGCTACAGTTTTTGCAATTTGAAAGCGTGTAAAAGACGTTGACGTCGGCAGCGACTGCAGCGACCGCGGCGACCTGCAGCCCAAAAGGTGCACAGACAGCACAATGCGAATGCATTGTGTTGCAAGCAGAGGCGCTACAGCTACAGCAACAGCAACAAAATCTGAAACGAGAAACCGAGCCAGCTCGAGTCAGAAATAAGTTGATCGCGTCTCCTGCTTATCATAAACTGATTTGTTTTCTCAAGATTTTTGTGGCAAGTTCAATAAACCCCGAGCGAACCCCAAATTCAATAGCTCCAAAAATTACGAAGCATCGGCGATAGTTGGCTCGCTTATCAGCTCAAATTAAAACATTGCGCTTGTAATTGGCCATGGCAGGATAACGCTGCTGGAAGCGAACGGCCTTATCACTATGTAATTGGGGCTGTCGTTGAGTGTCTGTGTGCGTGTATGTGTGTGTGTGTGTGCCCACTCCGCTCGTCGCTCTAATCAGCCGGCATAACGCTTGACTAGTCTCAGTGGCAAACGCTTATCGCTCCACACTCTCTATCTCCATCAGCCTCTCTCTCCCTCTCTCTCTGTCTGTACATAATTATGGGCAGGAGATAACCCCTTTCCCCGCAGCCGGAGTCGTACAGCATCTAAGTATCCCATTGGCATCGAAACTATCGCGTTGCCGGGCAAGATTTATGGACCTGGGCTGACAATTAGCTCTGATAACTTTTAGATGCGGCTCGGCTATTCCCCAGTTGCCATTGGAAAATTGAAATTGCCTGTCTAATTTCGTGAAATATTGTGCCAGGGCCCAAAAGTCGACACTTTGCCCCGGCATTGTAATTATCAATTAATATTCGAATAATTCAAATGAAGTGCACTAAAAGAAAACCCCTATGAATATACTAGAATAAAGTAAGCTGGTGAAATAGTGGATCGCAATTAGCAATTGGCAGTCAATACTAGCTTGCAGTTAAAATCAGCTAAATTGATTCAGAAATTTGTGTATTTGGACGGGCATATATACCTTAATATATCCACTTGCAATATTTGTTGACTATAGTTTTAATACTTTTATAGAAAGAGTCCATTGCAACAAATATATTATATATATATTTATTTGATTTGTCGTATTCTTAAAGACAAAGCGATTAATAAAATATAAGATATAAACGAAATAATAATTAATAGAATTTTCTATACATATATAAAATGGGAAATAAAGGTATAATAGTTTGGTTTTTCTTTTTTTGCTTTACAACTTGAGAAGATGCTACCTTAGCCTGTTATTATATACATCTGCATCGGCAGGAATATTAATTCTTAATTCCAAGTCCTCAGCTTAAATACTAATAGAGCTTACGCTCGCTATTGTATTTCTGAAGGATGCATCCTAATAATCCAAACACTTAATAAAGCGAGGATACACGCGTCTATATTTTTTAAAGACAGCTGAACAAACACCAAGCTGGATATTAGAGAAAAGTATAATCGGTTAGCAAATTGAACAAATATACTAATATACTATCAACTAATTCTCTATATTCCTTCTCATAAAAATACCTATTCTAAGTCATCTAATTTGTAGCATGCTAAAACCTTAACAATTAATTTATTCTTGCCAGTTTTTAATCCAAGTTCCAATTCTAAAATTCCCAAGTATACCTAATTTATAATTTATATCAAGTTGAAATATTTTTGAGCTATATAAACCCTTTCGATTCTATGCCGCACAACGAGGTTGGCATTTTTTCTTCAAGTGTATCTACTCCACATAGTTGCAGCTGGCCCTTAGCCACCAACCACCACTACCACCAGCAGCAGCACCACCACGAGTGGGCGTGTCAGCCTGGCTGGCCAAACATTAAACGGTAGTTAATGCGATTAGAGAGTCGACTCGAAACTTGTAAATATTATGCTGTACTGCAAGCGAGAAGCAGCAGCAGGAGAAGAGAAACATGCCAGGCAGCCAGCGACTTTCTCCATGAAGCGTGCCCAGAACTGGCGCCAGAGGTGGACACTTGTCGCACATTCCGAGACGCGTCGCTTTCTTTGTGTATCGCATTACCAGGGCCGGGGAGTTGCTGCAGCAACAGCAACAGTTGCTCGTGGGTGTTATCCTTTCTCTCGCACGCCTCATTAATGCTGCTCAAGTTCTTCACGCCAGTGAGCGGGCTGCCTAATGTGCCAAGTGTCACATATGTACATTGATTCCCAAGAAGCTAGACATCGTTAATAAATGACTTGTTATTGCTTCAGGTATCCCCGACTGAAGAATGCCAAGCCAGGACAGACCAAGACAAATTAAGCAGGCGTGAGCTGTGTTTATGGAACTGGTCAAGTCCAAGCCAAATATTTGAAATTGAATTTAAAACCATCCGCCACACACATGCCTAATCACAGCTTCAGCTAAATAGACAAATCTCGCATTTGACGCCATTTTGCTGCCCATTGCACGGGCAATCGAATCAACCTACTGACACAGAGCCATGGCCATGATACGATATGAAATGCGATTCCCATTCAATTTATTGTTATTGCTGCCAGAGAGCAAATGGCTGTCTGGCAAAATGGCATGCAAATAGCTGTGCCAATGGCAGTTGCATTAATGGCCTGCCCTCTCTCTCATTATGCCAGGAGGAGGCAGCGGCAGGCCCATAGGGAGAGGGCATATTCCTGCTGGTCAATTGCCAAAAGCATCGACATTATTAACATGCACGGCGTCCAGTGAAGCGGGCTAAGCAGATTGGGGTATATTATTGCCGCTATTACGCGCATTGTTATCCTTTCAACGCAAAATGGCCGCCGACATGTTCGCTGGACCAAACATCGCCGATGCTTGACATTCAAATGCCGTTTGCCATTGTTCCCAGCTAACTGTGCGTGCCCAGCCACATCGAGCGTCGAGCGTCGAGCATCGCAGCGGGCAGCTGACGGCAGGCGATTAAAATCTCAGTCAGGCAACAAAAGTGCTCGGAGAGCTATGCAAAGCATTGGCCATGGTGTGAAATTTTTGGCATACACATAAATTACACAGATTTCATTTCATTTAATTTGATAAGTGCAAACTAGTTGAGCGAAAATGCATTAAAATTTTAATGATATGGGACTGGCAAAGTTTACCCAATCTAGATATGTTGTGGATCATAAATCTATTCTCAGTTTTCTCTCTCTCCCTCTCTTTCTCTTTTTATTATAAATCGTTAGAGCTTTAGTATTCGCCGGCAAATGCAGCTGTTTCCGTTTGCTAAGTGAGTCGAATTGTAAATTTCTGAAATGTTTATTAATTGTTTGAGCTGAACTGTTAATTATAGATTATTCGCTGGCGGCATCGACATCGCCATCGGCATCGTCTTCGGCTTCGGCGCTTAGTGCAGACAAACCTGCTCCAATTACAGCGCGGAAATTCCCACACGAGGGCGGAAATACGAGAGCAAAGCGAAAGGCTCATTGTCAGACTGATTGCCGCTGCAAGGATCGTTAGTGGCAGACAAGTTGGGCGCAACCGCAACAACACAATTCCCGGGAAGCATGCAGCATTCGAGGATGCAGCGGCAACCACACGCGGCGTTTCCAGGCCGGGCCCGACTAGGTTCGAGCAGCCGGTTGCGGGGGCGGCTGCAGAGGCGTCGGCGGCGTTACAGATGCTGCAAGAAGCTGTCACTTCCAACACATGTTTTGACCGCATCAATAAATCATCGCATGCCAGGCGTGTCAACATCAGCCCAAGTCACTTGAAGCCTTCCTCAGCAGCTCCCTAACTAGACAACAACTCTTTTAGCCTGAGCCTCTTTAATCTCAAATCATATATCAAGAGAGCCGAAAGCTAAAGTCGCTCGATAGAAATTTGAATTTCTCTATCAGCCTCAGTCTGATTGATCCGATTGTATTGGCTAAAGTTGATCTGCATTTGGCTCAAACCACATTGTCTCATGGAGTTCCCACGCTGCATTTGTATGCTCTGTGCGCTTAATATAAATTGGTTGATTATCTTTATTCATTTATTTTCAATAATTCTCACTTGGTTCGCGCCCGACCAGCAGAGTTTGCATAGGCATTATCTCGACTAGACGATCTTTAAGATACAGGAGGCGAAAGATGCAAAGTCAAGGACCCAGCTAGCTGCCCACAGCTGAGATGCTCAATAAATTTCAATGTTAATTTTAATGAGATTCATTGCAGACTCTGCGCAGGCGCTCGCTGGCGAGAGTGACAGAGATAGATGGAGCGTTTCAATTATAAATCAAGTAAAAATTTAAAAATTTGGAAATTCATCGCCACTTTAGTAACCCCTAATGACTCTTATGTTGGAATTGTTTGGGCAATCAAGTCAAACCAAAGGCGAGCCGAGTCCTGGCCAACCCCCAGAGCTAAATTAGCCAGGCAGTAGGGCGCAGGGGTTGGCCCAGGCACAAGGGACAACGGGCAAGGCGAGCAAAAGGTGCAAAATGCACAAATGAGTATAAATATTTTCACAATTAACGAGAAATTAAAGGCGACAAAGATGCATGGCGGTAAAAAGCAAAGAGAGAGAGAGAGAGAGAGAGAGAGAGAGAGACAAACGCGGCTGCGGCAATGATCCTGGCAAGCATTTGATCCTGTTAGAGTCAGACAAACAAATAACAACCACTTCATGGACTGCGTGGAGGGGTGCGGGCACCGTGGTACTCCAGCCAGACAATGGGCAGAACACGCATTTAATAGACTCGGCGCAGGCTGATGCTGCTGCTGCTGCTCCTCATTGAGCTGATGATGATGATGTCCTTCTGGCATTTAATGCGTACAAAATGTCTAATAAATTAACTTCACTTCACCGTTTGTTAGTTGAGTGCGTCTGTCTGGCTATGTATGTGTGTGTGTGCGTGTGTGTGTTGTGTTTTGTGTAAGTGGCCTGAAAGAAAAATCGTTTTCAAATGAATTTCAATGCAACGAAGCGTAAAACATTTTACGCCGCGCGTCGTTTTTGGGGTGCGGCAACTGGGAACGGGAGCTGCATAAAAGGACATGCGGCGGTTGCAGCTAACCGAGAGAGACAGAGAGTGAGAGAGAGGGGGAGAGAGTGAGCTGAGATATGGATAGCTATTAAACATTTTATTAATGAATCCTTTCAATTGTTAGCGCGTGATTTCACTTTCACATGTGCTCCTCTGCGATCCGGCAAGGACAATTAAATGACAGCAGGCCGAAGGACGCACGGCGTCCTAAATAGGGACGCCAATTGCTGTTTATGAAATGCTGCTCAATGAGCCAGAAAGCATATCGAGCGTTTAGTTCACCGTAAATATGATTGCTTATAAATTTGGAGTCCTGTTGCAGTGAGCATCGCCTATGAAAGGATAACAGATGAAAGTTGCTTTGCCGCTACTGTTCGCTGCTCTGCGTCGGTGTCAAATAATTTCTCAGATTTTCCTTAACGCCTGCGGCAGTTAGTTTTTTTAATAATAGCCTCCCTTTTTTTCATATTTATGACAGCGGCATGGACTGCTGCACTTTGAAGACAATCCACGTGCTGTATGAATAAACTACCGAATGAAATGTGAGTGCAAGAGTTGTTTGAATTCCTGGAATATCGGACTTGAAACTGCTGCGACAGGCTGTCAAATATTCTGTTCATTTAAGCATATTTAGTGATTTAAAATAATTCAATTGAAAGAGATTTATATTTACAATCTTAGAGTGTGCAATGTCAATCCAATAATAGCCTTGTGAAATCTTGTTAAGTTCCTTAAAAATACTTAAATGATTTATGCCAATCCAATAATAGTATTTGAAAATCTTTGTATATTCTTTAAAAATACTTAAGTGATTTATGCATTTTATAGGCTTAGTCAACGTGTTCTATTGACTTCTCTGCAGCATATATTCCTAGTATATCGTCCTGATCAGGCAGATGATCTGCTTTGTGTAATTTTATTTATTAAACAAATTTATTTGTTAAGAAAACTATCAGGATAAGAGCAAGAGAGTAACGATAGTGATCTCGTCGTGTATTTCGAATTCAGTAAATGAGTGCATCTTCCTCCTCCTTGATGATCATTAAATACGCTTAGGAATACTTCGCATCTGTCCCATAAAAACTGGCACTCCACCATTTCAAATTGATATTATGAGCCAAGCTAATTTAGATTTTGGTTATTGAAAGTCAAACGATTCTCGATGCTGGCTAGAGTCGGTGCCATGCCAAGAGTGAATGGGATGAGCAAACAAAAGACTGGAGCGTTGCCATTATGAATTGGCTTTGAAGTGCCAATGAATGGCAGAAAAAATCGTGGTATAGTTTTCATTATGAGCGAACCATTGAACAAATTTACTCAATCTACATCTCTTTCTGGCTATCTGATATATTATTGTTTGTTTGTCACAGGCGGCACATGCAGCGACATCAAGTAATACGATTATAAATATTCGATTATTAACACTCGATTGCCTGCCGACATAATTAAGACATAAGAGTCTATAGAAAGCGTCGCATCGACGAGGCTGGGCAAATAAACGAAGAGTCGAGGGTTACGAACACTACTTATTTACAATACATATACACACACACTCACACACACGCACACACTGACATCTGCTTAACAATGGCCGCGGCGAAACGTCACACGCTGGAATTGGCTGACATTGGCTGATAAGTGACATGTGCTGGGGATGCACTCGACCCGGCATAATGGCCTGCTAATAGATTCGTGTACAGCATTTAAAATTAAATGTGAAACCACAAACGGAACAGCGATAAATGCTGATGGAGGGGCCAGAGCGGCGCGACAGCGGCTCTACTTAAACATCTCGTGATTAATGAGCTACACGGCAAATAATCTGAATCAGATTCGAGTTGACTTGACTCGATTGAAGCTAAATAAGCGAATGCAGCGGAATCGAAATAAATGTTTGCTTTATTTTCGTTTTTCTAGGTACCAGTAGCAGTAATAATTTAGATATTATATATGAAAATACTAAAATAGTTGAATATTAAAATATTAAATTATTAAAATAATAAAATAAAAAATATTAATATATTAAACTGCTAAAATATTAAAACAATAGAAAGCTAAAATAGTAAAACTCATTGATCTGTAAAGCTTACATTATTAAGAGAAACTTACAAATTTTTATAGCTGGAAGTAGGGCAGCGTGGCAAATCAGAAAATTATATAAGTCAAGCTGTTCTGCAGTGCAACCAAAAAGTGGGTATATTAGTTCATGGCTTAACTTCCGTTTTTGTAGAAGATCTACAATATGAATAGATCTACAAGCAGACCTCTAATCCGTTTGATCATGGAACTTCATCCACAATGTGTCTGACTTCCTTAAAGCAAAAATATATTTTATTTAAAGGTAGACTTCAGACTTTAATTATCTATCTTGATGGGGCAGCGGGCTCACTTCTTTTGCGCAATATATATTGCTTAAGTTGTTGTTTAACTGGCTTCTTTTTAAATGATTTCACTGTCATATTCTCATGTATATGGTAGAGCAAGCTTAAGAACGTACTGTGTACTAAATAGTAGAAAGAAAAATTGCTATTAATGAAATGCCACCAAATGAGTGTAAAGAATATAGCACGTTTTATTCACAATTCGATTAGATTTATAATATATATATTCTCTTGAGTTTATCATCTCCTTAAAGTGTCTCAGCATTCAAATTACTAAATATTAATATAATTAAGCTAAACTGAAGCCCTTAATTAAATTATGTAAATGATTGCTGAAGATCAATGCAGCTTCCTTTAATATATAGGCATATAATAATAATATAATAAATAACAAAAAATTAATCTGTACTTCTATACAGATATCGATAATATAACAAAAAATATTAAAATAAAAATATTACTATTAATATACATTGTTATTTAAAAATTCCATTTTCCTCTTACTTCTATCCACTATTTTAAGTACTGGGAAGCACCAGCTCCGGTCTGTCAATAAAGTTTGGGCATATTGCAATAATATGCAAATATGTTCTGTACCATTGATGTTATACCCTGTACATTTACTAAAGTTGCAGCGAAGTTTTCATTCCACCATCAACGTGTGAGCAGTGACCCAACCATGATCCGGCATACAGCAATTTATTAGCCAAGGGGATATTTAAATAAAAGAGGTGCGAATATAACCATAATATACAACAAGATTAATAACGAAGTCGGCTTAATTGGCATAATTATGATACACAATGCAGATCGTGGCAGCCTTGCCGCAACACCTTTTGAGTTATGGCATATCGAAAGGGAAAGGATGGGAGCTCGTTTAGCGCAATTAGCCACAATCGAGTTTATATGTCAAATTAATAAATAATCAAGTTGAAGGTGGCCACTGAACAAGTCGAGGTTAAGGCGCATAAATTGCACAATTTGAGGCGTTGATTTGTTGCCAGTGAACGGGTTTTTGCCTTCGGGCTGCGGCGACTGGGCACTGGCTTTGGGTCTTGCTTTGTATCGGGACATGAATCGGAGTCGGAGTCTGAATCTGAGTCTGAGCGTGGGGATGTGTGCGGCCTGTCAGATGGCCGTAATTTCTGTTTAACTTTGGGCGAGCTGCTTCGATAAATTATCACAATTTGCGTTGCATTTAACGCCGCAGTCGCAGTCGCAGTCGCAGTCGCAGTTAGCGTCGCCGTCGCAGCAGCAGCTAAATTAACAGAAGCCGAATGCAACTAATTTGCGACAAAACGCCCTCAGGTACTGGCCAGGCGAGCCAATAAATCACGTCAGCCCAAAGTGGGAGCCCGAGAGCAGCCGCTTGCCATCATTTGGCACTCGAATTTGTTGTCGTCGTCTGCATGCGCGGCAAATAAATTGCCAGCACTCTCTGACTTGGGCACGGGCTCAAGCTGAAGCTGAAACTCGGCCTCTGGCTCTGCCTGAGGGCCTGGCTGGGGGCACGGGTGCCAATTGTGCAGGATCACCATGAAATGGGATTAAATCGCACAAAAATGTTCGTTAGCGTCAATGAAAAGGCCAAAAGCGCTGCAAAGCAGGCCAGGGCATGAATGGAACCAGACCAGCGCGGCTGCATCTCCATATCGAACTGCAACTGCAGCAGCAGCAGCTGCTGCAAACGAGGCATCCTTCTAGTCGGGGCCAACAACAAATTAACACCTTGGCTTTTGTGTTGCCACTTTGGGTACAAACAATAAATAAATATCACTCCACACGGCGCGGCCTGTCAAGGCGTCAGACAGCAGGAGGCGGGTGTCTGCGGGGCTGGGCAGCTTTTCAGTCTGCTTGAACTGCTTGCGCCGCATTCAGATTGGCAAATTTATCGTCTTTTAATTAAAGTGCAAGCGACCTGGCCCTCAGTCAGCAGAGCAAGAGCCAGCTAATTGCAGCTCAATGAGTCGCCGGCTCCGATCGCCATATGATACGGCTGACCATAGAGCCGGGTGCGAGCCAAGTGGCCAAGTGCATTTCCGCTGCTCAGCAGCTCGATTAGATCTTGCCTGCCGTCCGCAGTCTGGCAAAATAATTGACTGGTTTATCTGACCAGCTTGGCAAAAGATGTGTACACACATCCACGTCGATAAGCTCCTGCACTAGAGATCGCCGATCGCTGATCTGCGTCCGTGTGCGCTGCTTCCTCATCAAAATTGAGTAATTTAACTACTCAATTCACGATAAATAACCCACTGTGAGCCGGCCCAGGCACACAGCAAGTGCCCAACCGAGGCGGTTGCCTGGGCGGCGCGGGCGTCCACTGCCTGCACGTGTACCGCCCGTGTACCGTGTACCTCCCGCCGCCCACCGCCCATCGGACATCGTTAGCGGCATTTGAGGTGTTTTTGAAATTGCCGATCATTACGTGAAGACATACGCGGCATACAGCGAGGGCTGGCCAAAGAGTTTTCAGTCACACACCTATAGAAATTAATACATGTTCACATATTGCTTATGACACGGAAAGTGTGCATGATGGTAGTTGCATGCTATATGATATATGGATATAGATTAATGGCAGAGCTATCTGTATTCTGAGTTTAACATCTCTAAATCCAACTTAGATCAGTCAAAGCCTCAAAGAAAGAGTGTATATATTTTAGATATTCGAATTATTATTTATTACACTTTCACTGAGACTTATCTGATATTTATTATAAAATCGTTTTCTACCCCGAACCCATTGAGAAGAAATGTATGACACAGGCAGAAGGAGGCGCGGCAGACCCCACAAGGTACATATATTCTTGATCAGGTCGACAAGCTGAGTAGATTTAGCCCTGTCCGTCTATCCGTATGCTTGAACGCGTCGATCTCAGAAGATATAAGAGCTAGAGACTTGCAGTTTTTATTTTAATTCCCGTATATATAACACGGATATCAAGTTTTTCTCCAAAAATCGATACCTCATCCCGTAATTTGTTTAAATCATTGAATCAATTTGTATTATTTCAATTACTTTCATATAAACTTCTAAATATCATTTAATAATTACGAATATTAATTATTATTGTTAATTATTAATTATTATTAATTATTATTATCTATAATATAACCTAATATAATATTATTAATATGTACTTCTTATATATCACATAAGATTCTTCTTCTCTTACTGTAGTTCATAGTTTAGTATGGAGACAACCCTCTGGCTTGCCGCCGCATGATCAAAATGATCGGACCCATGTTTTGTGATCTTTCAGCGAACGCTCAACTTAATCACAGCGCACATTGTTCAGCTGCGACTTGGACTCGGGCCGAGACTGCGGGAGGGAAGTGCGGTAAGTGCGGGCAGAGACGCTAACAACTGCTGAGATGTAACTACGAGATACTTATTGCACACTTTGTTTCTGATCGAGCTGGTGCAGGCCCAATGCAATTTAGTTCATTGTTATAAGTGAGTGAGGTTAAGTACGAGAGTTATCTACGAGCCTTAGTCGATCCAGTGGAGCATCCTCTTGGCTCACTCTAACTGCCAGCTCGGCCGCCGTCCTTAGTGTCAGCACCATCATCATCATTTGTAAAAACTGATTGCATTCCGCCGCATACACACATGAGAGAGTGTGTCTGTGTGTGTGTGTGTGTTGTGTGTGCTGGAGCAAAGGTGTTATAAAATTTGTTTAGCTTAATTTCAGCGAGCGCCGCCAACGAGCCGAGCCGAGCTGAGCTGCGCCGTTCTGAGTCGCGCGGAGCGGAGTGGAGCGAGAGAGTTGACGCGGCTGGAAGCGTGAGCGGCGCTCCTTTAATCAAGTCGCTGGGCCGGGTACGATCAATCAAGTCATCAATTTGAATGTGTTGTAGCACAAAATATAGTTATTTTCAATATATTTTCAGCAATAATTCAATTTGCAATTATCCCATCCCAAGTGTTTTGACTTCAAGACATCGGACAACGGGCAGCAGAGCTGGGATCGCATGGGCATGGGCATCGGCATCGGCATGGGCATGGTTGGATCGTTGACCGATTGGTCGCGTCATCAAGCAGAACAAATGAGCGGCCCCGGGGCAGCTCACGAGTTGGCCGAGATGCCATGGCTGGTGTAAATGAACCCAATTGATTAAAGCGTAAATTAACCTGGGGTTAACAATGTTTGGCTGCATTTGTTATTAATCATTGCACGTATGAATGCCTAATCAGTTAATAAATTATGACTGCTTTACGGGCGGCGACTGTCAAAGCTGAGCGACGGCTTTCCCATGATAGAAATTTCAATAAACGATGATTAGCCCAAAAGAAGAAAGTGCGATCGCACAAAGGGACGCCCAAAATCAGAATCTTGCGTGATAAGAGAGCAATAAGTAAGGTGAAAAGAACTTTTTTCTCCTTTCAGTTAGTAGCACAATCGAATCTCCAATTGAAAGTCTCTTCATCTCGGGCCTCAATTCAATACGAAGTTGAATGAAAATCGCTCGCGATCCTCCTCCAGATTGACGAGAATTAATTTTTCATCATTACCAGCTCTGGGCGCTGATCGACACGATCGCCACAATAAATCAATCAACAATGCAGCCAGGCCAAGGCCAGGGATTTGGGCATCAATGCAGCCCAGACACAACGTCTGACCAGGCCCAGCCCAGCCCTATGTGGCCAATCTGCCAGACTGTTTGGAGCCGCTGCGCTGTACTGGGCCCGCTCTTGCGTTGATTTGTTTACAATTTGACTTATCACAATTCATGCTTAGTTGGCACTTTTCCACCATTGTCGATCTTCGTGGGGCTGGGCCCGTCAACAGCCGTCGAGCACAGCAGCCCGATGCGAGGCGAGGGCCATGTCAATAGAACTTCTTCAGCAGCGCATTTTCAAGTGGGAAATCTGACAGGCCTAATAGTCACGCCGCCGCACTTCGATTCACTTTGGGGTCATGAATTCTCGAAAGCCCTGCTTAATCCAATTGGTCAAGCCTTCTCCACTACCGAAACTCAGTTCGTTTCAAAATGGAAATTAAAATATTCATTAGCAGACTCAATGCCCTGAAATGCACCGAATGCGAATAATAAATTGGCAATAACAGCTTAAATAATTTGTAGTTGCATAAGATATTGAGAATTCCATATAATCAGATCCAGTTTTAAGTGATACTATAGCAAAATTTAGAGACGGTAAACTAGAATTCTGAGACGTGGCAGATCCCATTAAGTATATATACTCTTGATCAGGACGATAAGCTCAGTCGGTTCAGCCTTGTGCGTCTAACTGTCTGTCTGTTCGTATTTATGAACGCGTCGATCTCAGAAGATGGAAGAGATAGAGATTTGAGTTTAGTTTGTTTTGTAGATCCGCGCAGATCGAGTTTGTTTCTAAAAATCGACAACTACTCCCGTTTATTTAGTTATGGATTAAAAGGCTTATCGAAAATGATGTTATATGTTATATGATGTTATATACTGTATATATTAGTATAATCCAACTACTACAATCTTCCGAGCAATCGCTTGCAAATAAAGTTTTTATGTGAATTCCACAAGTCATATTCTTGTGATTCCTTAGTTATACTAAATTTAACTGCTCTTCATAATCTCATTCAGAACGAGTTGGCTGTCTGGCTGTCGCGCGCCTGAATGTCCAGCTGGTCCAGCTGGCTAATGAACTCATTTGAGGCGGGGAACAAGACTTTAAGCCGTGATCACAATATTTCAAGCTTTTTGTCGCTAGGAAAATTAATTCAGTTGTCTAATTTTTGCAGCATTTACTAAATAAATTGCATGCTGCCTGCGACATGGAGGGCTTCCTGCTAGCCCGAGGACTCGGCACTGGCGGCCATACGAAATGCCAGCCCAAATCCCCACAACAAAAGCAGAGCCGGGGGAAGCGTGCATGTAAAATATTTTGATATTTGAGCTGTATTCATGTTAAGTTAAGCCTAGTTTATGAGTGTTGAAAGTGTGGAGCAGCCAGGCGGAGTGTAGCATGCCCGCCGGGCAGCCAGGTAGTCTGGAGCTGGTGCTCCGTGATTGCAACTATTGTTGCAACCAAATGTGGCATGAAGTTTAAGGCTGCCATCAAATTTGGTAAAGACAATTTTAAATGCATGCGATATGGCTTATGAGGCGGGCAGCGGAAGAAATTCCTCGTAAAGCCCACTCGCTGCATTGTAATGCGCCTTTGTGTTAAACAAATCATAAATCAATAAAAGGAAAAACTAAGCTGCAGCATTCCATGAGCCGAGCTAGGCCAGCCAAGTCCAGGCTAGAGCAGACCAGGCCATGCCATGCCAGACTCGGGGACTGTGGCCTGCCTGCAAATGCCTGTCCACGATAATTGCGCATACACCTCGCTGAGCCTCGGCCCAAGACAAAACATCTTAACTTAGTGGTAAGTGCAGCCAACTAACTGCTACCACTAACAAAGACAACAAACGAAACGGTGCCAAGCCTCGAGCAGAACGCAGCATGTGCTATGGAAAGTCGTGCCGACAGCTCACGACTTTCTGACCGACTCCGAGTGGAGTAGAGATCGGCAAGGAAGCGGCAGTGGCAGCGGCAGCAGCTGGCAACGGCAGCGGAAGGGATTGGTCCAGCTCCACGTCCAGCTTGGGCTTAGCGCTTGCCCAGAGGCAAGTGCCAGCAACTGTAAAACACTCAGCGCCCGAGTCGAGTGGGTGGCGTCTCAGGGACAGGCGGCAAGGGCTGCAGCATCGCCAGTGGGCACACTATGGAAAATTGTCGCGCTGCTTAATCGACAGCAGCAGGCAGGAGGCAGCAGGCAGCCGACAGCGGTCGGGCAGCCAAAATGCCCATAGGAAAATTATTATCATAGTCGCTGCTGGCTTTGCCTAGAAAAAGGTTGTGTCAACAGAAATGCTCAAGGTGTTGGAGAGTTCACGCTTTTGCCAACAGCAGCAGCCACAGCAGCAGCAGCAACAACAACAACAAGCCAAACAACTGCTGCAACAATGCTGGCAACAACTACTTACTAGACCTTCAACAAGCATATTAAGCCACAAAATGAAGATATCGCCGGGCCGCCAAACAAAAGCTTTGCACTATGAAAAACTGATTCATGACTATCTCTCTCTCTCTCTCCCTCTCTCTCTCGCACTCTCTTTCTCTGCAGAAAGATCGTCGTGCAGTCCAGGCACGGCAGAGTTGTTGTAAATTTGTTGCCGCCGTCGCAGCTGCTGCTCGCTGTTGCTGCTGTTGTTGTTGTTGTTGTTGCTTACCGGATTGGTGATTTACGGCATGCGTTGAGCATTGGGCTCGGCCCGAGCTACCATTGGAAATTTGCATGCCCAGCGCGATCCTGCCGATAATAAGAGTGCAGCGAGAGCAGCTAGCCAAAGAGGCAGCTATTCAGGCGAACAACTATCCTCCTCTTCCTCCTCTCCGTCGTCGTCGATTGTTGCAGTTGTTGTCGTTGTCGTTGTTGCTTACGATCTTATCGCTGGCAGAGCCAACGCTTTGGGTTTGGGCAAAGTGCCATTTAGACGCAGAGACCAATGAACAACAACATCAGCAGCAGCAGCAGCAGCAGCAGCAGCAGCAGCAGCAGCCGCAGCAACAACATAAACAACATCGAGTACAACAACAACAACTTAAACAGCAGCAGCAGCCACGTTTAGTTTGCACATTTTATGATTATGTTGTTTTGATTTTCATGATCGTTTAAGCCAGGCTTGAGCTAGGGCCAAGTATTTAGTGATCGCAGCTGAAAGGCAAAGGTGAAGCATGCTCAGTGCTTGGCCTGGCCTTTGATCGTGTTACTGATCGTGGCATAATTATTCCACAATACCATGTTCTAGGCAACATAATTAACAAATGAGTTTGTTACCACTTCAATAACAGCACTACGATGAGAATCGACGATCCTCACTTGGACTTCAATTAAGGCATTAAATGCTGTCAATCACATAAGGAAAATATAGTAAGGGAAAAAGGGAAAAATATTTAAAATATAAGTATATATTGATTATTTAGAATTAAGCTCATATGAATAAATTAATAAATACTTTAGCATACAAAATTGTTCTTCTCTTATTTCATATTTTTATATTCAAGATCTAAAAAAGATCTTTATATCTTTTTAATACACAAACGCAGCTTTCTCTTAGCACAGCATTCAAAATACTTTGAATTTATTGAGTCAACATGAAATTATTGAGCCGCTTATCGATTCTATAGGTATTTCCGCGTTCTATAGACACTCGGTCTGCGCGCATGCATTTTAACTCATATAGTCACTAAATCAAAATTTAAGCAGTAATTAAAATGTCACAAATGCGCCCTCAAAAAAGGGAAAAAAAAAAGAAATTAAAAAGAGTTGTAAAATTGATTTATGATCTGGTGTGCGTATTCAAAGGAAAATCAGTTAATAGTTTCGCTCGCTGGGCATTTAATAAGGATTTATTGTTTCTCGCTAGATGCGTAAGCCTCCCGCCTGGCCCAGACGCTGCTTGGAGGCATCGCCACTTATTTCCAGCTGTCAAAGGCCAATGGCTTAATGGGCTATTAAGTGGGCACAGCAGCGTATGCTCATAACTCTATGGAGATGATGTTTTAATCAACGTTCAACGCTCAACGCTCAGCATTCAGCATTCAGCATTCAACATGCACGATTTTTGGGCTCTCAACGCTTAGTTGGCGTTTTATGAGCGTAGCCAACAAGGCCAACAGCAGGCCCCATGCCACAGCCATGCCGAATCTCCATCCAACCCGGGCGCAGCTTCGGCTGCCGGCGGCATACCAAAGATCCCACTCATCATAACAGATATTTGTTATTTGTAAATCAAAGCGCATTTAAATGCCAGCACATCTCTGGGCAAATAAATCACGGTTCTGTGACATGAAATTCGAGTAATTTAAGAGTGAATACGCTGCCCTGCCCTACCCTGCCCCGCCCTGCCCTGCCTGCTCCTTCCTGCCCCAAGGAAAGAGTTTATGACACCCGCGTCTTTAATTTGTTAATTTGTTTTTGGGCAACACATGGTGCAATTTATGTCCTGGCGAGCGCAAATAAATGACAGCCGGATAGCTTTATGTGTTTTAGATGAACCTCTATAAGAACGAAATCTACTACAAATAACACTCGGGGCAAAGCGGCTTTCGAAGAAGCGACAACTCGAATGTCTTTATATATATATTATGGCATTAGATGGAGCTTTTGATGGGTATTCTTAATAATATAGGAAAAGACAGCAAATGTATTTTTGATATATATTCATAAAACTTTTTTGTTTGTATTTCATTTCAAGATTTAGTGGAACAGTTTGAATTGTTTGGAAGCCAACTTGAAATTTTGTATATAATTTATTATAATATATAAAATAAATAAATAAAATTAATATATACAAAATCTTAAGTTGGCTGAATATATAAAATAAATAATAAAATAACAATATTAAATAAATAAACAAATTATATTTAAATCTATTTTATTATATATTATCTCTATTATATTATTAATATTTTTTATTTAAATAAAGAATTTTAAAACTTAAAATTCAACACTAGAAAATCAAAATGGTATAGCTGCTTATATAGATAACAAAAGTGCTTTAACTTGAGTCATTTAATAAAAATAATTAATAAATTAATATTCATATTATATTATTCTTATTCTCTGCAAAATATAAAAAATACCAAATTATAATATTATAAATTATTTTAATCAGCATCAAAGTTAAATGAACTCTGTTAGAGAATCAAAAACTCTGTTATCTAAAATAATTATATTTTATTTATATATTTATATACTAAACATGTGCGAGCTACCTATCAAATTATTACACAACTAAATACGAAAAGCTAGCATATTTAAAGTATAACCAATTCATATATATTGAAGAATATACATATATATTCATATATCGCAGTCATCTAACTTTGCTGGTAGTAAACATTTATTGACAACCGGACATATAAGAGTTGCCAGGCATTGACTACATATTGATGGCTTTCATTCGCTTTATTTACCTGCTGTTCATATTTTATTGTTGTATAAATGAACGAAAGGAAGTTGCAGCAATGCCTTCCCTCCTCTTTCCTCGCAGTTGACAGAGTGAAGCGTGGCTAGCTGTTGTCACAGCGTTGGCAATTTATGCCCAGACTGACGATCCTGGCTGCAGCACCAACTCCAACTCCAACTCCTGCTCCTGCTCCTGCTCCTGCTCCGACAGCACCCAAAGCCCCAAACGGGAAAGGAAGCAACAACAACAGAAAAAAAGGAACAGACATCGCAGCATCGGCAGAGCAATCCTGTCGAAGCATTCATCAAAAAATGGAAACTAATTTCCTGTCAGTTGTTGTTTCTCCCGTTGATGTTATTGTTGTTCTCGCAGCAGTCGCTCACAATAGCTTACGCCTTCTTCTTCTTGCTCATTTTTTTATATTCTACCATTTCTGTTTTATTGTTGCTCCATTTTTTACTTGGCTTTTTATTAATTTTTTGCTGTCTGCCGTTGGCCGCGATACAATGAAGTGAAAATGGCGCTGCCTGCACATAAATTGACGCCGATTGCTGCGTGTATTTATTATTGTTGTTGCTGTTGCTTTTGTTGTTGTTGTTTAATACCTGCATCCAAAACGAAAACCCAGGCATATCAGCTGCGTTTTGTGCCTACAACTTGTAAATGCTTACACCGAACGCCCAAATAGTCAGTGCGGAATTCTAAATACAATTTAATTTGATTAATGCTCTAATGTTTAATGCATAAATAAATAAAATTACTAATTATAAATTTCAGTGCTTGCCTTAACAAATAAAACGGTTTCACTAGGTTAGATTGAGAAGTAATGTTCCTTTCAAATTGTTTAAGATTGATTAAGAATAAAATAAAATATAAATCAAATTTTGAGTAGTATGTACTTAAATAGCATACAATTTTTAAATAGTATTTATTTTAAAATGCATCGATAATTAATACCTAAATTTATACAAAATATACTCATTATTATATTCATATTTTTATTATATTTATATTTTATATATAGTTAAATTTTAATAGTAATAGTATTTCAATTTTATTTGTTTTCTTTATATTTATTTATTTAAATCAATATTATTAGTGAGAAAATTCGGCAATATTTTCTAATATGAATCATTCAATTATATCTCTCACGAATGGGTGTTTTTTGGTCGTTCATTTTGGCCCATTTCTCCCTTATATTTTTTTCCCGCATTCTCTGATTGCTGACTGTTGTGGTTGTTGTTAACTGCGCGCATATGCTGAAGTTATCTTTAGCTATTGTATATGGTGTCTCGCCTGCCATTTGGCTGGGCAATTTTAATTGAAAATTTTTGCATATTGATGGAATTTTTGCTAGCGCTTAAGATTTATGGAAGCACTGGTAAGAGCCGCAGCTCTAACAACTCAATAAGCTGTGCGCCATTCGCTGCGATTGCCACACGCCTCTGGAGGAGGCCAAGCAAATTATATGGTGTTAGGCAGAGCTTTAAGACAGCATCATAATTTGATTGGATCAAATAACAGGGAAGGCAGCACCGAGCGCCAGGGGCCGGCAGGCCGGCAGGTCGTAGCTGCCAATTTGCTGGCGCATTATGTTAGCTCTCTGGGCCTGGCTGGTCAGATGATGGCCGTGGCTGAGGCTGTCTTAATTTGTGACAATAAGCTAAGCGATCGGAACTGGGCGATCGGCAACCATGAAAGGAGCTGCAGTTGTTGCAGAAATTACTTCAAAATATGAAATGCACAATACAATTTACAAAATATTTGCAATTGGTTGCGCCGCCATTAAATTGCCGACACGAAGCAACAACAACAACTAGAGGAGAGAGAGAAAAAAGCTGCTAAGCTAAAACGGAACGGAACGAAACAAAAGGCAGCAGTAATAAGTAGTCATAATAATTGCCGCGAGAGGCGCAATAAAAACCAAGAGAAACGCTGCAAACGAGTTAATTAAGACGTTTTGCCCAACGACCGTTACAGGCGGCGTATACGCAATTAAACACCGA
This sequence comes from Drosophila mayaguana, assembly GCA_037075325.1. Lineage (NCBI taxonomy): Eukaryota > Metazoa > Arthropoda > Insecta > Diptera > Drosophilidae > Drosophila > Drosophila mayaguana. The sequence continues at coordinate 3,297,096 of JBAMCG010000074.1, forward strand.
AGCATTCAAAATATGAAGAAAGCTGACTCCAAAGCGGCGACAGCGATCCGCCGATCCGCCGATACGTCGATCCGTCGATCTGCCTCGCAAGGCCTTAGCCTCTCGAAAAACGGAAGTGCACCTAATTACGCAATGCGTGCAGGGCGTCATGACAAAAAACTGAAGAAGAAGAAGCCAGCAGAAGCAGAAAAAGCTGACGACGAAGAAAAATAACTAAAAAGATGCGGAATTGACTCACAGTGGGAAACAACTCAACGCAATTGTGGAGCCATCGAGCTCCGAGTGTGTGAATCACTCATTTCACCAGCCAATTACGTATGTGCCATCGAATGCCTCAAAGGTATTAAATATCATAATGTGCTGCACAGGAAGTACAAATTAATGGCTTTCAAGTATGGGCAACTGAATAAACTTGACTTTCACTTGAAAGCTCTTCTCTTGTATTGCATATACGATATATGTAAACCTAGTTGATCCTTGAATTCTTATCTGAATATCAAAAACATATTCATGATGGGAAAAGCCTTGATTCTAATTATTAACTAAAGGCAATATAAATTTGAAATTTAAGGTCTAATCTTAGACCTCTGCTTCAGTTTGAAGCTCTAAGTAAACTACACTCTCAATTTAAGTCAGGATTATTTTGTGCCAAATATAATTTCTATATATATCGGTTATGTAATACAAATATTTAAAAGTTTGTAATATAAATATAAATAGTTTATTTTATAAGAAAGTATATTTTAAAAAAATAAATAAATGAACAAAATGGAATATGAAATATGATTAAAGATTAACTCTTACAATTCAAGAATATATAAGAAATATTTTAAATAACTTTAAAATTGTATTAGCCCTAAAATTAAATAAAAAATATATGTAAATTATAAATAAAAATAATTATAAAATAAAAATGAATATTTTAAACATAAATTAAAAGAAAAGATATGTAAATTATAAATAAAAATAATTATAAAATAATAATAAAATAAATATTTCAAATATAAATGAGAAGAAAACATATGTAAATTAAAATTTAAAATAAGTATTAATAATTAAAATTTTTAAATTATTTGATATATAAATTTGTTATATATAGCACTGACTCTATTTTTCCTTATGTTCTTCTAGGTATAATACATTTATAATATTGAAATTTCAATTTGAATGGTATTTCCAGTGTTGGCTAAGGCTTTGCCTGGCTCAATTAGTAGCACATATCTCATACAGTCGGTGGAACCACATTGAACTCTAACCTGGCTATGTCTTGCCATTAGCCAAGCTTTATTTTTTCTCTTTTATGTGGACGTGGGCAAGAGTCTTCGCTTAGCCACAAAATGGCAGGTAGCACTCGAAACTTAATTGCCTATTAGCAGGAGCTGCTGCGGCCTCAGACACGACCTCACTAAAAACAGCATGGACGTTGCCAGAAGAGGCCAGAAGAGGCCAGAAGAGGACGTAACAGCTATTGGCAATTAAGTGCAAGCCAATCAAGCGATTTGTACATGCCCAACACTCACATATACGTATTGCTCCAGCTGGAGGCTTTACTGTACTTGCCCATATACATATATGGCAAACTCATTTGGGATGATTGTCGATGATATTGGTGGCGATGTAAAGACCCGACTGAACTCGCAGCAGCAGCAGCTCGGCATGCGGCTTGACCTGCCTAAGCAGTGCGCACAAACTAAAGCAAAAGAAAACCAAAAAAAAAACTCTTTTTTGACGCCTAAAAAGCGCACTATAAACTTTAATTAAGACATAAAATAGTCTTAACTGTGCACTCAACATGGGCCATGAAAAAAGTGAAAGAAGGGCAATGGACTGCGCTGTGGCCTGTACCGTAAACGAAGCGGCAGCAACTCACAAATCGGTCACGTCTACATAAATGAGAGCTTCAAGCGTAGCCGCATTACATAGAAGACTAGTCAGAGGAACTAGTGGAGGAAATAGCTATAGATGGACACTACTCCAAATGTGGAGTAAATTTAAATAATCGCTGTGCAATGGTCCACTAAATGGGCATTCATCAACTGCTGGGGATGCTCGAATCACTAACCAATTAACTTGGAAAGTTCACGAAACTGCAACCGCAGTGCGCACTAAAAATCGACACATAAAATGAAGTCATTTGAGAATGTTGGGAAGCTGCAGCTACAAGCAGATGAAGATACAGGATGATGTTCAGGCTGCCAGACAGGCAGACAGACGGACGGACCAACTGACTAACTGAGTGGCAGTGTGGCAGCCAGGCAGCCAGGCAGTCAGACTGTCTGCCCGTCCGTCCGTCCGTCCGTCTGGCAACCGGTCGACAGGTTGACTGCTGTTGCCCAGTTGGCCTGCTCGGGGTTGTCAGTCAGCAGCAATTTGACGTGGCGCACATTATTCATTCCTTGCGTTGTTTTTTATTACTGCATGTTCGTGTTATTTGTAATTTTAACAAGATAATTTTGTTCAAGCATTTAATGACGATGTCGAACAAGTCTTGGAACGCTCATGGAGCCCATCCGCCACTTGCCACTGGCCATCGGGTACTCCATTTAGGCGGCAGCCAATCTGTGTATAAATGCATTTGAAGGATAACCAGAGCCGAACAGAAACACATTCAGCAATAATATTTAATTGCCACGGTGCGGAAAGTCAATTCATGTGATTTTTATGCTGGCCGACCAATTATTCGAATGTTTCGGACGTGGTGCAGAACTCTAGCCAATCTTAATTGGCAACAGCCAACCGACTGCCGGGCAAAAATATTAAATCAGCATTTCGCACAGCCAATTTGTAAGCAAAAACGCCAACAAGCAGGAGACAGCAGCAGCAGCAGCAGCCAGCTGCATAATGAAGCCATCAAATTGAAGCGAGCCTCAACGCGGCGACTCCGCGACTCTCGCTCGTTGACAGTCTAGCAACATCCTGTCTCGAGCAGTGCGACTGCTGCACTGCAGCAATTGTTTGACTCATCCAATAAATATGAGCTGAGCCGTGCCCAGCCAGCCGTTGGCCGGCCAATATATCAATTTTGCAGCCATTGTGGCAAGGGAACACCATTTTTAGCAGTGGATGCCCTGTCCGGCATTCAAATTCTTAGAACAATGAAATAATTCCATAAATTCGATCGCTAATAGCGCGGCCACCATTTTTAAGAGCTCGCCACCATCTTTGGCAGCCGGCGAGGCGCTCGAAAGCTCCACCTACCAATGGGTAGGCGTTACCCCCGATGCCAGCCAGCGCGATCGTCTGGCCCAAGAAACAAGTTTTCGTGGTAAGTAACAAAATAAAAATAGCCAGAGAGATTCGGCTGACTTGCTGGCCAAACTGGTTTCGCCATTTGAGGGGAAACTCAACACAGCCAGCAGGCGCTGTAAACTTGGCCAGTGCATGGAGGCTCACGTTCGCTGGCACGCAAAATACTGGCTAAAAGGCCTGTCGTGGCTTGAATTATGGTCAGTAACACTTGAGCTGAACGTCTGAATGGGCTTTACAAAACGACAACGACAACAGCAACAACAACAGCGACAACAACAACATCGTCAGCCTAACCAACCAAATCGGCAGCCGTCGGCAGTTACATATGGTCATGAGCATTTGATCCAATTTACGTCAGTTTTGTGTCATTCGAATCGAGTGTTTATTATATTGTCTGCATAGCTTTGGCCTTATACCATTATTATCTGGTCTCTGCTTAATTCTGCGCACTACTTTGATAAGGAATGCGATTCTCACGTTCGTCTGAGGCAGCACAGCAAGCTATTTGCCACAAAGACGCATGCTAACTTGGCTATAAAATATAATGTGATATTGCCTAATAGCGCACAACTACGTAGAGCTATAGCGCACAGCATTCCTTAAGGCATTTATATAATTATTAATTAAATAGATTTAATCATCGACCTGCTGCATAGATATGCTCTATTGATATACAGTATAACTTTTTGATATAATTAATAATACAAAAACATAATAAAAGTGTATACACAGATATATATGCATATACATATATATACAAGGCTCTCCATATTCGAGTGACCCATCTGGCAATCCTACGCTGGCTGTCCATATTCGACGGACCCTTGTTTTTTTTTTTAATCAATGAAAAATACAATTTTGTTGATGTTGTCGATAATAATCATATTATTTGGTTCAAGTAGACTATTAGAATATGATTTCTCTCAAATGGCCGCCTTGAGCCTCTACGGCGTATAGTGCCCGTATCTGTCAAAAGGTATAGGGCTGTCAGATGGGTCACTCGAATATGGAGAGCCCTGCACTTCATATACTCTATCTCTATCTACTATCTACCTCACATACATATCCATCATTTACTAGTTTCTTCGTACCAAATATGCCTCCATTATATTTATATTTACGACTTTATTGATTCAGCTGCAGTAGATACTACGTAAAGAGCTCTTGAGCAAGGCACAGATATTGATTTTATGCCAGTAAAGTATAGCTCCAAAATGCCTATAATATAACATTAAATATAATATAATAGTATATAATATAATATAAAATAATATAATATAATATTTTATGTATATAATTATTTATAATTATTATTTAAATATAATTTTTATGGCTGTCAGCTAATCACTTATAGCTAACACCACTGATAGCTGAGCATATCTATGCATCATATCTGATACCGATAGATATCAAAGTGCCTGCCTGGCCATAGTTTCCTGGAAATCATTTTCATGCCTTCAGGCCTCTTCAGTCCGATTTAATTGTTGCATTGCGAGCATTCATTAGACATTAATAGCTATTGTTATTTGTATTATTCCATTGTTGCCCTTCAGTTATAATCGCATTTCCGTAAGGTCTTCGCATTAGTCACTTATCCATTTATCGTTTGAAAATTAGTTATAATTATGAAGCCTTTAGCTGGGCTGGCTGCGAAGCCACAAAAGGCGCTTCCCCATTGCCACTGAGGCAGAGGCAAGAAGCTCTGCTGCACGTTGGAGGAGCAATTAAAAGGCGCAACAGCGCGCAAAACGCACGAAACGGAATTAAAAAGGCATCTTGTTATTAATTAGGGAGAACAGTAGCTGACAGATATAAAATGTTGGCTAATTTGAGATATATGTATGTATATATATATATATATATATGCCTTGGTCCGTCTGGGCTGCGTCCTCTGCGTCCTGTTACGCGCCATCTCTTTTATTTTCATTCCATTCGGGCCGGCGAAATTCGCGATAAAGCGAAATTCAATGTCTTTAGCTTATAATTGGCAAAAGTCAGTCGCACTCTGACTGCGACTGCGACCCAGCAACAGCCGAGGCAGACGATGAAAAGATACAAGATACATTGCCTCACAGCGACTGAGAACGAAGCCTCCAGCCCCGCTCTTTGGCGCAGGCAAAACTCTGCTGACAAAATGCTGCTTAATTTTCTATCATTAATATTTTCAGATGTCGTTTTCGGTTTCGTTTTCAGTTTCGCTCGGCGATGGCTATCAGTGCGCCAACTCTTACCCTCTCGCATGAATTTGAATGCCCAGCTCGGCTTTTAGAGTCAAATGAGTCCGCCTGCCAAATGCGCATATATCAGCTGCTTAATATTTGCGCTAATTGGGCATTAGGCAAGCCGGCTCCATCGAATCACTTGGCGCAGGAGCTGCAAACAATGCCAAGACACCTTTGCCAAATCAGGCCGGTACGCTGATCCCATCACAGACTTTCTCTATTGTTCGAGTAGTGGGCAAATCACATGCAGCACTGTCGAATACCCTGTAAATATATGAAAAGAGGTGACATGACTTGAATAATCTGATATTCTTCAAAGATGAGGAATGGAATGAAGAGTAGTGAAATATTCACTAAATCAAGTAATGCTATATACTTGAGTAGTGTGCCCAGCTCTGTCGAAAGATATAGGATTGCCAGATGGCTTCGTCGAATATAATTTATGTGTATCCCATATTCTACTGCAGTATTACAGGGTATCTTCAAGTGGAGCACTGCCTTGCAATACTTAAGATTAATACTTGTTTTCATTTATAATGCTGTTTTGTATTCCTCGAGTTAATATAGATTATTTGGAATGCATGCAAATTTCCAAGTTCCCCAAAATGCAACAACAACAAGAATAATAACAACAACAACAACGGCAACAACATGAGCAATATTAACACGGAATTACCTTGGCTAATAGAGGCACAGTTATCGGCAGCCGACGATCTACGGCAAACAGAACAACGCGTGCAAATTGATTTTCGCTCTTTGCATGCAAATTTCAATCAAAATTAATTAGTTAACATTTTTATTGTTGTACAAATGAGCAAAATTAATTTGCATGACTATTAAAAGGAATGACTTTCGTGCAATAAATAATGCCAACTAGCAGCAGCAACAACAATAAACAACACCAATAACAGCAGCAACAACAACAACAGCAACATCAAGCGAACAACAACTGTAAAAAATCAACTTTTTAAGGCACAAATCCATACGCTAAAGCAGCCAAGTAAATAAATAAAAATATGGTCTGCTTATCCGATTTTCGAATGCTCTTAAAAGGTCTTTAATAATATGCAGTAAATTTGAATTTTCCCATTTTTGTATGCATACAACAAAAATTATATACATATATATTATATAAGCAGTTTTCTTTACTTTTATTTACAGCAAAAACATTTTTCGGATATATTTGAGGCCAGACAGAGATCAAGACTATATGACACATATTAATATATATATAATGCTCCACTTCGAAATTATTTTTTTTTTTTTTTTTTAATTTAAAAGAAAGATGTTAACGTCAGTGAAATATGCTGATATAATTAAAAAGCAGACATGATGGGGCTACTCTACATTCAAATATGCATTTTAATAGAATAATTAATTTTAACCAATTTTGTAGGTTTCAAATAAAATTTTAAAAATTAAAATTCACTTTATCATATTTATATAATTTTATATAGACAAATATATATAAATATTCGGAAAAATTCCCTAAGCTGTTTTGCATTACATTGTCCATTACAGCTGGCAACTCTGTGGCTGGCATAAATATGAGAATGGCAATGTCAACTTAATTACTTGATATACTCAAGGTGAGGGTATGTCAAATAGCGCTCCTTTGCCCGCTTAACACCTGATGCGACGGGCGCAACACTGGGGCAAAATTTATGGGTGCGCTACCACAAAACTACAAAACTATCGGGTTACAAGAGGCAACAAGACAACCTACAACATGTTCTGCAGTGCTGCGACCGAGGCTCTTCTTTTTTCACTATTTTTATTAGTTTTATTTATATTTTTTTTGGATCTGCCGCCTTTTGGATAGACGCCCATATGTTGATTATGCCGAACGCGGCACGTTGGTGGCTGCCACAGTGCGAGGCGACTCTGCCAAGTGGCAGCAGCATTTTGTTAGAGAATTTATCGAGCTGTGTGAGCGAGAGACATTCAAGACCCGATCATTGCTAGCTGACCCAATTTGCTGTGCTGTTTATGTTTATGTCGAGTCCACGAGAAAGAAAAACTATGCGCATTCGCCCAAGGCACTCGGCTGCTAGTGTCGTCTGCCCTATCAGCTCGATCTGGGCAGCATGTGATAACAAATGCTTAACTAATGTCAACTGAATATCATCGAGACAAAGCAGAGACCTCGCATTAAATTATAAGCATTTTGAAAGGTCAAAAACTGGCTACGCTATCTGTTCAATCAACATTTTGAGATATGCGCGACAAATGAGCACAGCGGACCAGCATCGGGGCAACAAATGAGCCAAGATCTGGTTAGGCTAATATCGAGAGAACTAGCTACTGTTCTCTAGGCGGAGCAAGTTGCTCGACTAAGCACGCAATGTATACGAGTTTGCGTCTATTCGCATTGGAATTTATATATTTAAATTAACAATTCTATATCATTTTGTGCTTTAAAAAACTTGCACAAAATAAAACAATTTGGATGAATATTGCATAAATATATATGTATATGTATGTATGGGCATATTGGGATATACGAATTGTCTTAAATATAATTTTCAGATAATTTGTAAAAGCTCCTTAGTTTATTCAGCAATATAATATATAAAAATGTATTCTAAATATACGAAAACAGAAAATATATTTATTAAATTTCCAGGAATACAGATAGATGAATAAGAATATGTACATATATTTAAGCAGCCTAAGACGGCTCCTAGACAGCTGCTAGAATCTGCATAAGTATATATTAATGTATAAAATATATTCAAATTAATTAAGCAAAAAAGTAAGTTGTAAAATAAAGAACTGAAGCGGCCCCTGTCTGGCAGTTGAAGACTTGCGTGTTGGCTGATGATGTCTTGGGGTCTTGTCAGTGACAAACGTGGTACATCAAATCATGGAAGCCAAACGATAATTTTATGCTGCCAAATGAAAGGAGAACACGCAGCGATCGAACAGGCGGTAGCGGTAGTGCAGGCAGCGCCTAAATAGTTGTTAATTAAAACAAGATTCTGTCGAGAGGGCCGATTTTCCGGGAATCAATTAACAAACGTTGCTCGCTGCACATTAACCAATTAACTGCTAATCTAATTTTATAGATAGATAGTATGGAGTAGTGAGAAGGAGTGACAAAGAGAAAGATAGAGGAGAGCGAAGAAATCTCAGCGATTGTTATTGTTTTTTGATTTTTGTTCCCCCAATACTCGCGCGCTATTATCAATGAAATGCAATCCGTTTTAGAGCGGAGCCCTTCAACTAATTAGCATTTTTCACTAAATTCCCAAAGTCCAATTAAAAAACACGAAAACACGACGTTAAGAACAGAGCGATAATTTACCTACATCAATGAGTTTCATTATGGAACAGCCACAACACACGATGACGATGACGATGGCGATGGCGATGGCGATGAGTTCGATGGGTTCCTCCGGATCAGAGCTGTGTGTGAGTGAGTGAGAGATCTTTATCTCAAAATGTGACTATGCCCAGCAGAGAAGATCAGCCCGAACTTAGGCTCTGGTTGCAGTTAGAGCTCGCGTTGGTGTTCGCCTTGGTATTGGAGTTTGAGTAGGAGTGGAAGCTGCAGCTCTGGTTTCACAGCAGGCGCACTGACAGACCACACGAGCGAGCGCCCTGGGCCACAATGTCATTCATAATTAAAAACAAAAGTTATACCAATATGTCGAGCATAAGTTTTATTTGAATGACCGAAAACCAGTCCGAGCTCGCATTATGGAAGCCTGCGTAGGGCCCAACATACATAAATTTCTGGCATAATCGAGGCAATGTTGAAAATCTTCTCACCTTTGCTCGTCGCTTCCTGCGCCAGCTCCAGCGCCAGCCCGAGCTGCAGGCAAATTAACATTTGTGTTTGGCTTTTGCTCTTTAATCCGTTTGTTTGGATTAATTTTAAATTCAGTTTGCCTGCTGTTGCCGCTGCACCACTGCACCGCAGCACCACTCTGCATTCTAGTATTAATTACTTTGGCTTCCGAAATCGAATTTACATATTAAAGTCGTTTTTAAGGCAGGCACCCAGGCATGCCATCCAAGCAGCCAGGCAGCCAGGCAGCCCGCACGATCGTATCGTGCGCGAAGAAATGAAACCGCATCGGGATCGACCGGGCTGGGTGCAGCTGGGTATGTGCCTGGAGTCGATCCTCCGATGACGGTGCAGCAGGTTAAATGGAAATCAGCGCCAGCCCCAGCCCCAGCCCCAACTCCGGCCAATGTGGACATCTAAAATCAATGGGAGCGAGCGTCAACGACCATTTCACAAATCGATACAACGGCAAACGGGCTGAGAGACAGCGACAGTCGCTGGGTCGCCAAGTGTCGACTGTGGCCCAGTCTTTAATTTGGTTTTTGTTTGCTTCTTTTGCTGTCCCTGTCTGTGTTTTCCTTTTCTTTTATTTTAATTTTTATTTTAATTGGAACAACATAATTCCTAGAAGTTCGCACGAACTAAACACAGCAAAGAGCTGCTAATGGAGTTCGTTTGTTTTTGCTGGGCTCCTCGATTGCTCCGATCGCTCGGCTGGGCTTGCTGGTGTCATGAGCTCGGCAATGCAATCACCATGAGGCCATCGTAAATTACCCGATCGTGTATTGCGCTCAGCCGTACTCAGCCAGCGCTGGGCTCTGCCCCGCAAAAGAGGATTGAAAACAATTAAAAAATTGGCAAACACGAATCGATTGTGATTACAGTAAATTGTTGTCAAATTAGCTGCAAAATGAGCGACTTGTGAGCTGCCACAGCTAAAGAGACTCCCGGCGAGCTGGAAGAGTGAGTGGGTGATAAAGGCAGAGATCAGCGTGTGGGCGTGTATGCCCTGTGCGGAGAAAGTTCAGCTTGGTTTCGGGCAAGACCTCGAGTGGCTCAGAAAATGGTTTACTGGGGCAAAAGATTGCAGAGCATGCGCAGAAGATATGGCTAAGAGGAATGGATCGTTATAGCAACTAATGGGGTGCTTTATAAGCAAAAGGCTAATCGCTTTGCTTTATAAAGAATATTAAGTTATATACATATTTGAGACACATTCTTGAACAGATAATCGGGTTCTGAGATACAAGTTTAGTTTATAACATAATTAAAATTTCACTGAAGATTATGAAAATATTTGAAGCCTACTGAAAATCATTTAAGTGATTATTATCACATCACCTGTGTTTCTAGACGACAAGCTAATCAAGACAAATCATTTGAGGAAACTTCGTTGATTGAATTTCTTTGACAAGATAATTTCAGTGATATTTAAATAAACTCTAGCCACATGGGGTTATCACATGAGATCACATTAAAATAGAATACAATTAGAGATGTTCAAAATAATATTCATCTATCTCACACACACATAGAGCGAGAGAGAGAGAGAGAGAGAGAGAGAGAGAGAAAGAGAGGGAGATGCAGACACGAAACGATTGATCGATCATGAGACACGAGAAGAGTCGCCGAGCTCGTTGCGATCGACTGAAATAATTATGAAATGTCAAACTTGTGTTCGCGCTCGATTACGCCACTTGACATGGCCAATTAATCTCGGCTTAATTGGTTTGTGCCACAACACAGAGACAGCGGCAGCAAACACTATGGCTGAGAGAGTCGAGTCGACTCAAGTCGCGACGTTCAATATTGATGTGACTCTGCCTTTGCTTCTGCCACTGACTCTGCCTGTGCCACTGATTTTGTCTTGTAAGATTGTATATATATATATTTATATATAATGTTTTTTTTTTTTTGCCTGGGCAAAATTTGTCATATTCACCGACGCCGCCACGACCCGACCATCCAGACCAGTGATCGATATATACAGAATGTCGGAGCTCCGGCTGGCTGCGCCACTTTGACGTGAGCGTGCGTGTGAGCGAGCTGCGAGCTGCGAGCTGCTTTTTATGTCCAGACTGGGACTTTGAGCCTCGAGTCTGGCGGCCAACGCCCGCCGCTTGTAGACATTTTATCAGATTCTTTAATTGCGTAAAACATTTTTGGATTCTTCACGTACGAAATTCCAAAACACCGTAGCTTGTTAAAATTCTTCTATCAATGAGCAGCCAAACGACAAAAAGACAAAGACAATAAAATCAATGAACGCCCCTGCCCGCCAGACCCAAGCCAGTGACAGAGAGAGAGAAAGAGAGAGAGCGAGAGAGCGAAAGAGGGAGAGAAAAAGACAACATGCTCGGCATACGATGGCCGCCAGAGCGAGACAACGTTCGATTATTGGAACACACGAGCGCTTATGAAGTGGAACGCACGAAACGCCAATTAAGAAATTGACAAATTAAAGCCGAATGCTTTTTATAATCAAAACAGACAAAGCAAATAAGCAGCTGAAACCAGTCGGACGGACAGACAGCCGGGCAACCAGACAGCCAGCTAGCCAACTAGGCAGACTCTTGGCCAAGTTGGAGATTGTTTTAAAAATATTTATGAATTTTATATACTATATATTTTTATATATACATAAATTTATACAAGTCTTGTGTTTTGGCACAGGTGCGAGCCGCTTGTTTAATTTCTTGTTATTTAATGAATATTAATTCAATATGAAATTTATTTGCATTTCGCGGAAAAAAACTTTCTTTTTCAGCTGCTGGCAAGCATTTGGCAAATTAACGCAACGGCTTGTTACAGCCGCGTTTTACAATCTCAGCAAGTTTTTTGGTTTTTGTTGCATTTCGCCAGCTACAGCGACAGCAATCAATCGATCAAGCGATCAAGCGATCAAACGAGCGAAAGCTGCGCCGCTCATGTCAAAGTCCTTTGGCCAGGCCAGCAGGCAGGCAGCAGGAGACGGCCAATCGATGGCCAATGATGGCCGCTGCCTGCATTCCGAAATGACAAAACAGTTAAAAAATAATTAATTGCGTTGCCTTAAATGGCCTAAAGCGGTTTGGCTTTTTGCAGCCAACTGTTGCTGCTGCTGCTGCTGCTGCTGCTGCATTACTCGCTTGCAACCTGCTGCTGCAACAATAACAACAAGTGCACATGTTGGGCATTGGATGTGTTTCTGTTTCCCTCTCATTGCCCATTTTGGCTTTTGTTTTTATTGCCCGCCTGGAGAGGCAATCGAAGCTACCGGGCAACACAGCAGCAGCAGCAGCAGAAGCCACTTTAGGGCTTATTAAGGATGGATTCTCCTCAATTGTTGCGACTGTTTTATTGCGCAACATGCAACATGGATGGCCAAGACGCTGCACGAATGTATGTCATCGGCAACAGTCCTGAATGACAAATGAACAAATGTTTGCAACAGGAGGCTCGCTGTTTTTTTCTTCGTATACATAAGTATGAGCAACTGCAGCAGGCCCGGCTGGTGAGAGCGTTGTACTAAACGTTTTGGCAGCTTGCCGGCTAATTTGGGCCCAGTTGGCCAAGATGATGATGACGATAATGATGATGCGCCTTATGACTTTGTCAGCTGGCAGCAAGAGCTTGAAACGAAAACTGATAACACGGGCCGCATGCGAGATATCAATTATTATGCAACACCGTATCGAATGACAAATTTGTTAGTCAAGTAAAGCAAATTAGGAATAAGGGCCTGAAATGAAATAAGACAGCGGAACCAGCTCCTATATAGATATAGGTATATAAATATATATATATATCTTGAATTTTATTAAGGAGTAAAAGAGCACATCTATGTATAACAAATCAAAAATTCTTGTTATATATCTTTCACTATTGACTTCCAAGATATTATAAAAACAACCCGTAAAGTCATTAAACGGAAATTCCAAAACACTTTTTTAATAATGTTGCTTTTGGCCAATCATTAATTGTGTTTCATTGCCTAACCAAGACAATAAATATTTAGAGCTATTAGCTTAATAGGCAGCTATTTAATATAATTTTATGGTCTAGCCATAAGAGTTTCGATATGCTTGGAACATCACTTTCACTTTGGCATGAATGCAAATATTTCACCAATTTTTATTTGGCATTAATTTCCCATTTATGTTGTTGTCGGACAGCCAAGAAATGGAATACTTCGAACTGTTAAAGGCGATTAAGATGCTATCTGCGAGACAGATAAGTTCCTAATAAAGTATCTAGCGAGTGGAACAATCTTGTTTTCAAACACACCCAATAAAATCTAATATTTATCTCTTTCACAATATATATAAATCACGACTCATGTCATTTAGACAAACAAACTAATTTTCACTATTATTTAACAAATGAGCTATGATCGAATAACAAACAGAGCGAGAGAGAGAGCGAGATAGAGAGAGAGAGGGCAAGAGAGAGAGAGAGAGAGAGAGACGCACGCATACTACACCTTCGCTATCTCACGATCGTAAATTCTGAAAGAGATCTGTAACGGCTTAACGAGCGCGTTTTCATAATTTGATCTCCAAAATTGGCAGCCACCAAAGATGGTTAGGCAAAGGCTAAGGTTGGGGCTTCCATTCCGTTATTTATGCTCTGGGACTATCTGGTCCCCCCTCCGGCTGGCCAACACTGGAGATCGTGAGCAAAGCCCAAATAGAGATTACCGATCGCCCATCGAATCTAAAGTGAGAATCGACGAGTCGAGAATGCATTGCCGATAAATTTCAATCAACAATTGTCGTGGGCATCGCGCATAATTAGACTAGAGAGACATCTATATACGAGTGTATTATTGAGAATGTATTATTGAGAATGCCATGGGCACCGGCTCTAAATTAGATTTACGAGTCTCTCTCAATGGATCGTGGGGCGCAATTAAAATCAGCTTAATAATTTGACTCGAGTTGGCGATGCGACACGAATCGTCTGCTCTGCCCAACATAATAGACGAGCAGCTCTGGCCGTGCGATAAATAAAGTGTGATAATAATTTTATGAAAGAGCCAGCGAGGCAACAAATCAATGCAATATAATACACAGCGAACCAATAAAAAACGATTTGAAGCAGGCATTTACATTCACGCACATAAATCTTGCTCTCCACAATGCTGAGCATTTCAGGAAAAGAGAAAAAGAAGAAAATTTCGAACAGCCAACAATTTCATTATGGGCCATCAATGAATGAATGGCCTGAATGGATGCATGAATGAATGAATGAGTCAAGCTAGACGCGGGCTTGGGCTTGGAGGACCTCACAATTGGACGTACGCATTACGGGCGATTAGGTGTTAAGCAGCAGACTCACACACACACACACACACACACACACACACACGCACGTTGAGCAGTCCACAAATGTAATTTATGGCCCGCAAAGACAAAGCCCCAGCCTCTGGCAAACGACTTCAATTAGAATAGGCTGGCAGGTACAGCCAACCCGGTGGCCCTTGGCAGTGGAGTGCGATTCCTGCACATGCGCCGCTGAACACTTGAATGATATTCCTGATTGCAGCAAACGAGTGCAGCGCTCGACCTCGGCTCGGCCTCGCAAGCTGGCAGCGCCACGGCGCCGTAATTAAGCTGAAATCATAAAAAATTAAGTTTAATATAAGCGCTGGTCCGCTAATTAAGTTATGCTTGCCTGAGCCGCTGCGCTTCACTGAGCCACAATGCAGCCTCCCAGTTCAGCTCAGCTCAGATCAGCCCGGCTCCTCCTGCTGGCTGCACCTTTCGACAAGTCATTGAGCTGTTAAATTTATTTGATGCCTTGCACAAGGCTCGGCCATGTTGGCACTTGCTTTATTATTAATTTTTATTGCTGTGCGCAATCGCAGCCAGTTATTGTTGCAGGCCGGGCAAAAGGATTCCCAGGATCCCCTGATCAACCTGGTGCGACCTGCTGCGCCTTTGTTCGAAATTAGCTGGCAGTGAAAAGGCCCGTCGAAATCCCAAAGATCCATTTTGCTGAATGAATGCAGTACTTCATTCATTGCGAGCGTTTCATTCAGCTTCAGTCGCTCGAGGTCCGGTCGATGGGTGTGTCCGCAAGGATTACACTAATGCGTCTGTTGTCCTGCATAACATTTTAATGCACTCGCTGTTAACTCGAGAGGATTTAATGATGTTCGGCCGGCATGTTCCCATCAAGTTCAAGTGCCCCACAGTCGGCACAAATTCGCAAAAAGGATTTTCCTCGGCTTTGTTGACGACAACACAAGAATCCTTTCTCTCTTTATATGCTTAAGTCCTTCTCAATTTTCAAGAACCCCTCATATTTTATGGCCGCATATTTCACATGTCACAAAGTCAGGCACTTGAGCCGCTTCAAGTGTTTGCTGTCTATTCACATTGTCCGCCAGGCTCACGACACTTGAGCGCTGCCCTCACTCACTTGTTGTCCTGGTCAAGTGCCTGCTGCGCAGGTGCACGCACGAGTCGATCACCGATCGCCCTGACTTTGCGCTTTTTCGACAGCAAACTGAAACTGATCCGCTTAATGCAAATCGCTTCATGCGCTTAACTCCTTGACTCTCGTCCTTTTGAGTTGGCTCGCATGCAAGTGTGTGGAGTTCACTATGAAGCATATAGAGTGTATAGGAATTTTGGTATAAGTTCAAGTCTACTCATGAGTACTTGAATAACAAAGAAATTATAATATTGATTTATGCATGATGTATATTGCCCCCAAGACTTAGAAATTAGTTCTCAGTAGCCTTATTCGAAATGCCATAATGTCAACTATCCATGCATTAAGTGAATTTGTCGACAATTTATCAATATTTCAGCTAAACAATAACAATAATTCTTAACAATATTCCTTTGAATAGATTAGTAAACATTTGTTGTATTAGGCATGCTATAAATATTATGTACAATGAACCGCTTAATTAATTATATAAATACAACGATGCATATTTAACATATTTAAACACATTTAAATGGATATGAAAATAGAAATGGAAATGGATATGGCAATGCTTATAGAAATGCATATGGAAAAGGCAAATATGGAAAGATGAAAAGGTTAAAAGCATAAACTATTTATAAATATAATTATATTTTTTTTTTTTTTTTTTATTTTGTTGGCTCGCAATTTTTTTTATTTTTTTATTTTATTTTAGCTTTAAGCAATAAGCAAGTTGACTAAATATAGTAATTAGCTATAATGAACCGCAGTATTTAAACCCTTGTGAACTCAAGACAGATATTTACTCTACTCTACTATTTATATGGCATATACAGAACTTGGAATCTTCTGAGATGTCTTCAATTATTATATAGTACTACTAGTACTAATACAAATATAAATATTTTATCAGAAGGTTGGGTCAGATTAATATTGTAAAGGAGAATTTATAGTTCAACTGAGGGAAATCGCATCGATGCAGCCTTCATATTTGTCGCCATGGACATATAATAAATATACATAATATATATAACATATATAATACACAGTATTTCGTCATATTTCCAATATATTTATATCGAAATAAATCGATGCTAATTACATATTTATATTCGATTGCCTCCGACACTTTTCTTGTATAGCTATATAGTGGTTTATTTGTTGTACCCCCTTGACTTCGACTGGCTTACAAATCAGTGTTTTTGACGCCCCAGCATTTCTCCAATGGATACTGCATCATGTGCCTCGCATGTCTCTTGCTGGCGTCAAAATCATGCGAAAATTAATACACTCACGCTCGGCTGTCTCATAAATACGCATGAGAGATCCATTCAGCCAGCCAGGGGCAGGCATTTCAAAGGAAACTATTAGCCAAGTGTGCGCAGCGCCAGCCCCCGACTATGGCCATGGCTATGGCTATGGCTGTGGCTATGGCTGTGGCTGCTCCGATGGAGCTGATGCATCCATCCGCCGAGCTTACGCAATCGACGCGGGCTCATTACGAGGGTAAAGCCATGAAGTCATGGCTGGCGCAGCTGGCAGCCAACAGTCAACAGCCAAACAGGCTGCAGCAAATGGCAACTGCAACTTTTTGTGTGGTTTTTAATTAACGCTTTTGCACAATGCTTGTCTAATTACGCCTTTGGTGCCATGACAACAGCCACAAAAGCAAAGTCGAGTCGTACTAAATCATCAATATTGTCAGCAGAGACGAGCAGCAGCTGCTGCTGGCTGGCTGGGCCGCCGATCCTTCAGGATGAGCAGACAAACAGACAACAATGACAGCAACAGCAGCAGCAACAACAACGACGACAACGACTACGATCATCGCATGGCAATTAGGCATAGGCAGCATATGATGCATTATTAATTGAATTAAATTTACATTCAAATGCGCAAAACTACACGTTCAGGTCCAGCTCCAGCTCCCGATCCAGATCCAGCTTGTTCCTAGTCCCATGGCCATTGATGAAGTCATACAAGCTGCAGCGACTCGAGAAGCGACTACGCAACACAAATGCCAATTTAAAATGGCTGAAATAAATTGGCGGGCAACGCAAAATAGACTATCATCAATTGAAAATCAATATGTCACATAAATTGGAAGGGAAATCAACGCCAGCTTGGCTTGGCAAAAAAAGCAGGTAAGTGTAGCCTAGGGGGAAGCTGACTGACTCGAAGTTACCCTACAGTCAAGCTATGAGTTGTATGCAAAATAGAAAGCATTAATTCATGTTAATGAAAGAATTAATACAAATCACAGGAAATGAAATCTTAAGCGAGTAAAACCATATATTTGAGGAAAAGCCAAACATCTTGTGGTAAATGAAATGTCAAGTCCTAAAATTCAGAAAGAGGCAAAGACGTCTACTCCATTTCAACTTATGCCCAAACACAAATTATGTTCATTAGTCACATCTTATTGAAAGAGAGAGTTGAGGCATTGTCTTGCTTAAACTTGAGTTGAAAAGTTAGAGCATTCCATATTTGCCATAAGCTCTGTGAAGCCTAAATTGCATTTGATGTGACCACTCCTTCGCCCACTCCATGAATAATAAAGAAGAGCTTGGATTACATATGGTATTCATGTAAATAGAATTTATGTATTTGAGCAGCACATTGGGAAATTATTTATGTTAGTGATATGTTCAGAGAATAGTGAAACAAATTCAGAAAATTCAATCTTCAAAACTAGTGCAAGAGAAAAAAAAGTATAGATATATATATACATATATAAGCAGTGAAACTGTTTTGGTCTCATTTTGTAGTCTTTAAGCATTACTAAATATTGAAAAAAATATTTTTTAAATATATTAATTAATTTTGTATCAGTTTAAACATCACACTAATAAACTGCGCTTACATTATGTGTATATCCCCAATAACTTAGATTTTATAGACCAACAAATTTGTTTTGAGGTGCAGGTTGGTATAAGCTGTGAACCACTGCATATATGTCAAATATAGAAATAAATATATGTATATATAAACCCTTAGCAAAAGGTAGAGAAATATATATTAGCCAATCTGAGAAATAGCTATATGTATGTTTGTATACCCCATTCGCACAAGTTCGATTAGTGCGTGGTATATAAAATGAAAGCCAAAATGGACAACGGCCGAAAAGGTAAGTCGCAATGCGATTACTTTGCTATAATTCGTTGTTATTGTTGTAGTCGCTTGGGTTTTATTGGCCACTTTTGGCCACATCAGCGACAACGATGAGACAAGCGCGTTTCCTGCCAGCCTGGCTGCCTCTGCCTCTGTCTCTGCCCCTGCCTCGGCCTGCTTGACTGCCTCAGTGGAGGAGTCGTAGTCTATAGGATTCCCGCGACAACATGCCATTATTATGCGCATGCTGGCATTGCATTGTTGCTCTCTTGCTTATTCAAGTTGTTGTTGTTGTTGTTGCTGCTGTTGTTGTTGTTGCCGGATTTGTCAGCGATCCTCAAAGTGATAAAAATTGCTCGTAAATCCTTAACGAGTGGAACTAACACGCGCTGAGCACCGCTCGCTCGTTGGCCCCCACCACCACCACCTTCAGCACCAACAGCAGCACCACCACCACCACATACACCACATTTGTCTTTTTAGCGAACTCCTAAAACAACACAACAACAACAACAACAACAAGCCAAATGGAACAATGGCCGATCCCGTCTGGTCTGCAATGGACGCGCTCATCTCTTGATCTGCATTGTTAGCAGCCTCGAATGTGACTTCTGTTTGCATTCAGCATCCAGCCGGCAGCAGTCGGGATTCGGCACTCAGCTCTCAGCAGTCAGCAGGCAGCACTCAGTATTCGGCATTCAGTAGAACTCACACCAACGCTCCACTTTATGCATCTCAAACACCAAATTGACTCCATTAAATTCCAATTGTCCAATGTTCCTCTGGTCTGCTTCTTCTTGATGCTGGAACGCCTGCCCCGGCTCCTGCTGCTGCTCCTCCGCATGGCAGCTAGCTCCCAATGCGGGTGTTGAGTGGCCAAGTTGAAGGTTATTATTGGCCTTCGTTCACCGTTAAATTGCACGTTTCTTTCAGATACCAACCAGCGATAATATGAAAATATTTCGGAATTTGCATAGATGTCCAGCGATAAGCGCTGAATTGAGTTTCTTGTGGGAAGAGAAACAAAGCTCTGCTGAAATAGTTTCAAATGGATTCAGCTTTATTAACACTCTTGTTTATTTGCTTTTTATATACATATATATATATTTTAATAAGATGTATTCATTCATTTTATTTATGTATTCTCATTTTGTAAAACTATATTTTTTATTGCCAATTTGTTGTGTGGCTCCCCGATAAAAGCTAATTTATAATATCAGCAATAAACATTTGCAAGAAAGCTTACCTTCTATTGCCGATTAAGAGCCGAGGGAGGCGGCCGAAGATGCGGAAACTAACAAAAATTAAATATTTGCTTTGCCAACTCGAATTTTAGATTCCCTTGCCAAAGAATAAATTTTGATAAACAATTTATTATGGCTGAAATTTAATTTGTATTAAAATTTTCATGGGCTCGCCAGCAAGCTAGATTATTAAGAGTATAATGAGGCCTTGAACTGATAAATATAATCTGAGAGATTAATGGTATCCATGTTGACTAATACTAATAGCTTTAGAGCTAAAAGTCTAGACTCAGTTCGTTTTCGTTAACAAGCATATTTGAATGATCTAGTTTATTGGACCTGCCGCTCCTCCTTCAACCTGAATTCACCATATCCAAAGCGCACAAGTTATGAATGATATATACATATATATTCATTTATAAATAGCATAGCAATAGTCTTCTCTTTTTTCATTCACAAATAAATACATTTTGCTTAAATGTTACATATGTAATCAGTTAATTGAAATGCCCGTTGCTTGGCTCTAGTTGGGTATTTGCATAGATATATGTAGCTTTCACGGAGCCACATCAAACAATAACTGTAAACGAGCTGACAATAAAACCAACAAATTTTTTATATTTAACGATCGGCAAATTAACATATGCAGACACACACACACTCATACACACACTCATACACACACTCATACACACGCATTAGGCAAACGAGTTTCGGCAACGCGATGTGGACGTAGTCGACCACCCAGTGGGCCCGCGGGACGGTCGCTTGGAGGTTGGCTGGCTTTATGGTTAGGTGTTGACAGTTCGTTAGTATAATAACTACTTGAAAATTAAGGCCGGCATGCCGATAATTAATTGACAACGATTAACGACAATGTTATCTGGGCGCCTGACAAAATGCCCAAGAGCAGCAGCTTTGCTTGAGTTCAGCTCACTTCAGCCGGGAAGCACTCCACAAATGGAGGGGGCGTGCTGTCTGGGGCTTTTAGCTGACTGTTACGCCCAATTTGCAAACGATTTGATAGATGACTCCATTGCCAGCAGCTGCTGCAGTTAACCAATCAAGAAGCGGAATTTGCAGCCATCAGGAAACCGACGGCGGCTGCTTTGAACCACTTTCCCGGTGGCTTTTGGTGGCTGTGACAATATTTGGAATCCACAAAATCCTTTTTAATACATTATGCCAGATGACTTAGCCCCACATTTGTTTGCCAGACAGCCTGGTATTTGCTTTCGGCTGTGTGCGCGTGTATGTTTAGTTTTTGTTTATATATTTTCTTTTCTTTCATTTTTTTAACACAGCCGCGCAACACGACAAACTCCACTTCATTCCGGGCGCATAATTAATGTGCCTGGCGACCCGTTTCGGGGGCTCCCGATCCTTAAGTAGGGTGCGTCCCCTCTCTAATACGCATACACATAATTACGTTGTTTCATTAACAGCATTAGTAGCCATCATATTTCACTCTCGCCCAGCGAAGAAGATACAGCGCCGCCGACAATGCACCACTTGAGGTGAATCTATCTGCTCTCTCTTCCACTCTCTCTCCCTCTCACTCTCTTTGTTGCAGCTCTTGATTTATTGGCATTAACAGATCGTTCAAATGCCTATCACTGGGTGGCAACTAGGGATGTGCTTAGCTCTTCTAATAGATTATCTTAGAGATTGAAACTATCAATGCACGATTATTACAATGGAAGTAGTAGACATAATATTTATTATAATATTTATTTCTTAACTTTATTTTTATATACAGTGGAGTCCGGCTATAACGGTCAAGGGAACATCATATAAGTTTGCTCATAGATATTTTTGTAGTACTTCGCTATGAGCGGAGTTGTTATAACCGGATTCCACTGTATATACAAATACAATTGAAAATAAATACTATAATAATTATTACTGTATTTAGCATGTATTTATACACAATTTGTGCAATGCAAGTTGGAGATGTAATATGTATTCATTTTTCATTTTAAATAAATTTATTTATATATATTTATATAGGGCTGCATTCAGCAAGAATTTAACGATTGTATTGAAGACTAAAATGATTAAGGATTCGTCTGTCCAATAAATACATTTACTAGTAATACCTCATCCATTTTAAGGTAAATGTAATGCAACATATATAAACTAATACTCTCTCTAGTTAAATTAAGGATACCTTCGCAACTATCTAATGCTTGCATATTTCCGTGTCACGCGTTCATCTCTAGTGCGCTGTTATGGATTATTAATGTAATGGGTTGCGCACGGGCATATGACGGAGCATTGATCATGGTCTGTGAAGTGGCTGCGACACAAAACTGACTAATGCAATCTCAAGTATGTGCGACGCGCCGTCTGGGGGCGCATTGGCACTGGGGGCGAGGCGATCGAGAGCTTCAACATGTGGCATGAATACAAAAAACGAGCAGACAGAAGAAGGAGAGAGTCAGCCACCCTCGCAGAGCGATGCGACTTGTCCAATTTATGTGCAGCGGCATGTTGCCATTGGCTTGCCGCTTGGTGGCAAGTTCTCGCACGCATTTAAATACCTAATAAAAGTTACACTTGAAAATTAATGAGCAGCGTTTTAAGGCAACATTTATGGAACACGACAAAGTGACAACACTTGAATTAAGTTGTTCAGCTCCCGGCTGCCCCTGCTTGATGCTGCTACGGCTGCTCCTGCTGCTGTTGCTGCTGCTGCTGCTGCTGCTGCTGGTACGGGTGCTGCTAGTCGCCTTTCAGATGTCACTTCATGGCATTGCCATTGCCATTCCGCGCCCGCTGCCTCGGCTGCGTCTCGCTGAGATTTCGTTTTAGTTGGTGTAATAAATTTTGTGGTTTAATGGGGCGGGCGTTTGTCGACGTCAGCAGCAAATGGCATTGCCACTGCCACTGGCAGAGGGAGCCAGAGCGGCAGCAGGAGCGGTGGTGAAATTGGGAGCTGCTGCGACGTCGGCATGACTCTGAAGTTTCACTTTGATATTCGAGCGTCTATTAATGAAAACGTTTCCAAGTGCCGCGCGCAGTTTTCCTGCCCCCAGCTATTGATGCTGGCACTGAGTTGGCCTACTCGTGTTTTATAGGCCACGGTTCCTTTTTTAATGCACTCGAACGACTCGCTTAGCCAAACACATAAACGACGCTATTAAAGTGACAAAAATTGACACTAATCATGCTCGGCTGCCAGCCCAAAGGGTGGCCGCCCATTTCTCGGTGGGCGTGCACCGGGGGCTGCAGCGTCGTTTTGTTCTGCTGTCATGTATCAGTCGTGGCAATAATTTATGTATCAACAGCCCACAGATCGTTTGTACTCAGCACTTGAGCAGACTAAAGACATCAGCAGTGAGAGCTCTAATTGTTGAAGTCTATATATCCCTATATATTTCCGATTTACCCTGTACATATTACAAGTTTTTATTCTTAATTTAAATTACATTTGATATTTTCATAGATATAGTCTCTGTGATAAGGGAACTCGATTTCTTAATATTCACTGTCTGGTAATAAGAGATCATTCTTATGGTGTATATATGAAAAAGTAGTATAATCCATCATCTTCCGTTAGGTATAAAGTCTACTAGGATGTAAGCCATGGCTAAAAAATGAAAATCAAGCAATATTCTGTTCAGCTGCTTCAATTGATTACTTTAGTTATATGTATATATCTTCATGTATATACATTTACAGTCCTAGTCAAAAGTATTCAGACATCAGCAAGTAAGTAAATTAAAGCAATAAATCTCTCGTTTCAGCATTTTTAAATTTATTTAATTAAATTATTTATATCATATACATTTTTTTTTTTAAGTTTTTGGAACAATGGCAAATCAAACATGAAATAAAAATTTGTTGTATAATTTAATATAATATAGAAATAATTTCTAAGCAAATATGTTGTCTCTAATTGATTTGGAAAATTCATGTACCTCAGCGAATGGGACTTTCGATCTTTCCCATGAATAATATTTAAATATTTATGATAATCTCTGAACGCGATTGCGTTAAGCCATGAGCCATAAACCAAGCCAAGGCTATCAATTCCAGAGCGAGACACTAAACACCAGCAGCAGCAGGCCGCGCCAGGCCGCAACAGTCCAACACCATCGCTAAACGCAGCAAAGTAAATTGTTCGATTAATTGGATTTTAACAGCGACAAGTAGTCGCCAGGGCAGGACAGTCAGGAACAGGCAATGATCAGGACAAAAACGAAGACAGACAGGGGGAGAGAGCAGAGAAGAAACAGCAGCAAACAGAATCTCGACATTCCCCAGCAGCAGCCACATTGAACATGAACTCCTGTTGGCCATGGCAGCAAAACGAAATAGAGATGAATTTACAGCTACAAATCGCTTGATCAGTCGAACGCTTTAGCCACGTCTAATTGTCAGTCAGTTGAGCTGGCCACATCAACTACGCTGGTCGGACCAGCCGAGGCCCAGGCAGCAAAAAGAGGCTCCAAACTTGAATTTTTATTGTTGTCACAGCAATTTCAATTGGTTCGATGAGCATTCCAGCATTGCACGCGGCCAACTAGCGGAGAGAACCACACTAAAAAAGCAACAACAGCAACAACAGCAACAACAACAACAAAAAGACAGCAATAAATAAATAATAAAAAGAAAGCAAAAGAAAACAAAAACAAGCTTAGACGAGCAGCGACAACGTCGCAGCACAGCTCCAACATTGATATTATGTCCAGAGGCAGACGATTAATGATTGCCAAGGTGAAGATCTCATCGGCAGGCAGAGTTGCACTCACACATATCTATATACACACATATTTGTATTGCGACTCTTTTTTCTCTCAGTGCTCAATGTCAGTCATGCAGTCAGTTCGTCAGTCTGTCAGTGTCGTCGCTGGCCAGTCCCAGGCAGCAGTAGCTGCGGACTCTCCTCTCTGCGACACTTGGTATTTATGCCAATTAGTATGAAATTTCTTACGTGCCTGCAGACAGCACAGCTCCAGCTCCAGCTCCAACTTCAGCTCCAGCTCAGCTGCTGCTGTCTGTTCTTCAGCTTCTTCGTCTTCTTCTTGTTGAGCTGGCAGTGCTTCCGCTAAAACTGGTCCAGTTCCATTTCACGATTTCACCCTAATACGATAACTCCTGCTGCTCAGCGACATTGTCTCTGCCCAAGTGGCCTTAGCGCCATTTTTGTCGCGCTTTGTCGCTTGGCGCTTCTCCTGCTGCCTGCTGCCTCTGCCTGCTAACATGGCCTAATCAGCGTGCTCAAATCAAGCGAAGTTGAAAATATTTAGTTTTTAATTTGCTCCTGCCTTGTGAAGCGTGCATAGTACATGAAAACAATGAACAATCTAAGCATCTATAATTGTGAATCATAGTTCATGCTCTCATTTCATATACGTTCTCTTCTTCTCTCAATTCGTATACATCTAACTCAAAATTATACAGTAAAAAAAATAATAATAAATTTAAATTAAATAAAAAAGAAATTTTAAAAATTTTAGCAAAAAAAAAAACATAATTTATTATTTTAATAATTTGCCATTTTTCTTAAACAAAAAAAAAAAATGGTATACAATATGAAGAGCTTTTTAACTTACACACCTCACACTTAAAAAAAAGAAAACTAAAAGAAAAAATAAATAACTAAAAAACTATAGCAACCCTCTATAGTAACCCTCTGTATAAAATTAAATTTGCAGCATAAGCTTTATATGCTTATATAAAAATGTTCAAGGGAAAAAAGCTTTATAATATGAATATAAATAAATAATAAAAGCAAAATGTATATATATAGATATATAAATAGAAATTCCAATTGAGTTTTTCGCTTTCAAATTTCAGTTTTTAATTGCATTATATAGTTACACATATATATGTATATACACATATTCTATATGTATTCCTCTGCTCAAGTCTTGTTGATCCGCCAGACAAATTTCGTTCAATTTTGCGCCCAGCAAGTGCCAGTCTCCCACTCGGCCGCGGCGTCGACTTCAATAATTGAGCAATTATTCATTCAAATGGATTGCCAATTTCGCCGGCCAGCCTACGAGCTGCACGACGGGGCCGGCCGCAATGCCAGAGCCAATTTAGCAACATCGCATCGCATTGCATCGCATCGAAGTGCAATTGCGATTGCAATTATAAAACAATCACTTGTCCGGCTAGGCGGCTCCCGGTCGCCACCTTAACGGCTGGCCATTATTTTGGGGCGGCGGCCACGCAAATTGTGCTTACTTAATAAGTCGTACAACCTGCTAATGTGAGCAATTTACCAAAGGAACGCGCTGCGCCTGCTACTGTAGCCTACCGTAGCATGCACATGCACATGCAGGAGCCTGAGTCTGGGCCTGGTCTAAACTGCGGGCCGTCCTCGCGCATGCGCAAAACGATTGCAATCAGCAGTAGCCAGGCAGAGGACAGACTGTGGTTGAGGCTGAGGCTGAGGCTGTGGCCAAGACCGATCGCTCCACTAAGTGTGTGAGTGCGCACAATGAAAAGGTGCGAGCTTAAAGAATTTATGGGCCAGCCTGGAGACGTCGATAAGCCGGCGTACGAGGCGTGCTCGCGGCAGCCATAGCCGCAACAGCACGAAAAACAAAGTCGCTTGGACAGCGCACCTAATTATTATAAATAAACCAATCGAACAATAAAGATCTGCTGCCCAACTTTCCACGAACTGTGCCCAGTTGCCCATAAGAACTTAATCGCAAATGAGATTCAGCGCTAGCCCCAAGGAGGAGCGCAGGACGAGGACGTGGACAGAGCTGCGACTGAGCGAGCGAGAGAGAGAGGGGGAGAGAGAGAGAGGGAGAGACTGGCAACGCCATCGATAACACAATCGATGATGAGGCCGCTGCTGCAATTGCCCCAAAAAGAGGCTGCCTAACAAGCGCTTGCCACGGCGACGGTGACGAGGCAGCGGCCCGCTGGATTAATCGTTGACATGGGCCATGGACTCCAGCTCCGAGCTGAGCCCCAGATAACGCGCTGACGTAGTTAAACATATTGTAATTGCCGAGCTGCGATCTGTTGATGCTGCTGCCGCTGCTGCTGCTGCTGCTGCCTTTTGCCAAAACGGGTTTCACGGTGGAGCCAGAGCCGAGGGGCCCACAGCCTGGTCATTGTTTGCCCTGGCCACTGTATCGCTGGCTCACCATCAGATTACCACTCTATGTGCAGACAAAGGCACAGGCACAGGCACAGGCACAGGCACTGGCACTGGCACTGGCACTGGCAAAGGCGCAGCAGCTCGGCTATCAATAAGTGGAAGGCGTCGCGACATTGTCGTCGTCCTCGTTGTTTCGGCCTTTGATTTTTGTGGATCAGCCTCTGTTCAGCCGAGCTCACAGCACAGTAGCCGTTCGATAATTTGCTACGGCATTCCAAGTGTATGTCTCCTTATCCCGCATGTCAATCAAGCTCCTAATTATTCTTTGAATGCAAAAGATAATTGGCGATTCGCTTGCCACGGCCACGGTCGACGATATCAATTTCAATATACAACAACAACAACAATAACACACGAAGCCGACCGATCCCAAGGACCTGTGACAGTTATTCTTTTCTCTCTCTCTCTCTCTCTCTTTCTTTTTTGGCAATTATGACAAACAATGAGGGCCAGTGGAGCAGTAGCCGCAGCAGCTCTGACGGATGCTTAATCAACACAGCTAAAATCCAATTAAGTCAATGAAGAGCAGCCACCAGGAGCCGACTGCCTCAATAAGTCTGACAGCTTACTGCCAAGTGTCGGGCTAAGAGAGATGCTAGTTGACTTGATCTGAGAGACTAATGTATTCATAATTCTTGAGATATTATGAGCACAGCTCTATCACACTCGTTCAACAAGCGATGTGGGCATATTGGCTTTGTGGTGCACATTTATTTGTAGGCTATATCCACTTTGACTTTATGGTTTTCAACAGAGATATGCCTAGACTGGGATGATATTTGATATTTATGATATTTATGAGAGCTTTCACTTGGATTTTAAATTAAAATTATACATCCTGTATATAAAATTATATATATTATACAGTTATGCCTAGGCCTGGCAAGTCGTAAATAAATAAATTAAAATAAGTTTAATAAATGCTTCACAATTTTAAATCTATGATCACAAAGTTTTTCTTCTAGATCACCTTTGCTACTAGATCACCTTGTTACCTTTTCTCTGAGTTACATTTTCTCGTTTCATTGGAACAGTAGCACTCGAAAACTTATTTACTTGGATCCCTAGAAACCAAAACTTAAATCGAAATAATAATAAGGTTCCCACAACAATGTATATTTGTACTTCCAGCTCCAAGTCTTTGTGTTTTAATTAGTTAATGTTTTTTAATTAAAGTTTGAACTAGATAATAGAAATAATCATTTTTTATATATCAAATCGGTTAAGTGGAGAGCGGCTGGCAGATTAGATTTCATCATAAAGCTAAACCGAATATTTTCATTTTTCAGCTTATATTTATTTGGTAGGTTTCAATAAAATGTTAAGCTGAATAAAACAAACAAAAAATTAAAAAATTTAGATTGGATTTATTTTGTATTATTTTTGACATTTTAATTTATTTGTTTATGTAATTTATTGGAATATCGACATAAATCTAGACTGGAATTAGACATAAGAAATATATAAAAAGGTTATCTATTTTAGTATATTTTTCTGATCTTGTAGTTTCTCTTCTTAAATCAAATGAAGTATTTAATTATTGAATGTTATCCGTGATTCGACTCACTTGCTTTGTGTAATTATTTAATTTGAAAATCATGCGATTATTGTTAAGCTGTTGTCTCCATTCTGATCACGATTCTCATGATATACCATTTTCCATTCCAGTCAGCTCAGAGTGCCTCAAACACACTCAT
Organism: Drosophila mayaguana; assembly: GCA_037075325.1. Lineage (NCBI taxonomy): Eukaryota > Metazoa > Arthropoda > Insecta > Diptera > Drosophilidae > Drosophila > Drosophila mayaguana. The sequence goes on from JBAMCG010000074.1 coordinate 3,325,967, forward strand.
ACCCACATTAGTCGAGCGAATAAAGCCCCTTATTCATTTTAGCGCAAACATTATCATAAAGTTAATACGCCAGCCAGCCTGGGCAGCGCAGCCACAGAAGCTGAAGCAGCTAATTCATTTGGCATCCCAGCAGGTTGCCAGTCGTCGTTGCTATCTATGAGTGGTAATCATGCTGAGAACGCGTTGCACTGCATTCACGTTCCCGTTCACATGCGCATTTGGCTCGAGCTGCACATGTGTGAGTGTAGAAGAGTATGTGTGTGTGTGTGAGTGTGAGTGTGTGATAGTCCTGGCAATTCGGCGAAGTGCAGTCAGCGATCGCAGCACATAGCTTCAAGTGTAATGAAATCACACATAGACAGGCCGAGAGCGTACGAGATGGATGCGGAGATAGAAGGCAAGAGATGGTGAAAGGAAGATGGAAGGGGGGAACAGGTGGAGGAGCAGGTGTAGAGGCTGGGGCTGAGGCTGGGGCTGCAGGCACAATCGACACTTTGTACGTTACTTTTGCAGTTGTGTAAACCGATTGGCGCGTTAATCAACGTACAAATTTCCTACTTATATGGCCAGCGAATTAAATCGTTCCCTCGAGATCACCGACTGGCTAGCCGGCTGGCCGGGCTGGCAGCTATTGACAGCTGGCGATTAGAACTGGAGCGATAAATTATACAATTGCCATGCGTGAGACCTGAGCGCTGGCTGCTTTCAGGCGAAGAGTCACGGGAACAGGTCCCCAGCTCATCGCCTCTGACAATTACACTGATTATATTAAATATATGAGGACCATATATGGGCCACAGCCATGCTGCCATGGGAGTGTTAACTGTTTGCCAGCCATGGCCATAAGTAAAATCTAATTTGCTGTAATGCAATTTGCTGCGCCGCCAACTATGCTACATGAATAAAAACAAAGAAGCAAACGCAAAACTATGCAAATTACCTATGGCTCGTTACGTGAGCACCCCGAGCAACTGACAAATAAAAAACACAACTATATATGTATATGTATATACATATAAAGGGAGCCCTACATATTTCTTTGTTGAAGCGAAAAATCAATTAAGTTGCAGTTGAACCTTTGAGCTGAGCTCTAAACAATTGCGCATAATTACGAACGGCAATTCAGCTGCGACTGCATTGCCTCAATTTGTGCATTTGCATAGAAGTGGGCAACCAGAACATGAATAGCAAATCGAGTCGTACTGCTAAAAAGTGAATGACCCCACCGTCCAGCAAACAAATTCTTTGGAATGTTTGCTGGGTAACATGCTAGGCCAACTAAAGTTCACGAAGTGCAGTATGTAGGATTTATGAGAGTCACGTGAGGAAACAGATGTAATTGTTTAGCAATATTTTATTTTATTTTATTTGTTGTTTATGGTGCTATATTTCCCTTAAACTATTTTACATTAATCTAAAGCATTTCATATAAATGCATTATGTACAGGGGTTAGATATTTACTTTGCAGCTTAGATATAACAAATTTTTAATTGCTTATACTACATTTTTATTTATAAATTTATGGAAAAGTAGAAGTCAGCAAGGAATAAGAGCAAGTATATACCTCAGTCATGGTTAAATAGAGAATCATATAAACACAAAGAAAGAAATGCAACACTGTTGTGATAAAGAAATACAGTCTTATGCAAAATACGAATAGAAAACACGCATTGAATAAACTGTTCACATTAATTATAAATACAAAAAAAAAGTCACATGTGCCAATACAATTACCTTAATTGAATTACTTTAGCAGACATTGCAGCCATATATAGTAAATTGTTTTTAATGTAAGCAAAGAGCTGCAGCAAGCTCTGTATAGCGATATGTATATTTCGATATTTTCAACTTTTGCATATCATTTACCCATTTATGCTTGCGCATGGCATTGTTGAATAAGATTGTTTTGCGAAACTCATAATCAAAAGTGCACTTTATGCCGAGTCCCGAAGAATGTGTGTATGAATGGGAACTAATTTTCTCAAACGTTGTCGTTGAAGTTATCTAGTAGGCGACGTATTCCCTATACAATATAATTACATCAGGGAAAAATTGTAAAATTCTAAGTACAAACAGACAACACAATATATTTATATATACATGTATATGTTTAAAAGCTTAAATCGATTGCTGTTAATGCTTAGTATATAATTGTGTTGCAGGATAATTTTTGAAATTTTATTGTGTACGCGCCAAATGATACAATCAGCTGGTTATCGCTCTGGCAACGCTATTTTGCGTGGTAGCAGTGCTGCAGGTCGTCGTATAACTATCGATACTGCAAACGATATCAACACTGATATCGGGAGAAACGCTCGCGAATTGCACTGAGGAAGCAAAGCAAAGGAAAAACAAAAATCCCAATTTAAGTGTGAAAAAACTTTAAAACTGTGTTTCAATCGATTCTTTTGGTGTACAAAACAATCGTAAGTAGTGCGCCAGACCAACGGAAGCCGTAATGAATGTAGATTAGTGCAATCGCTCTAAGCCCTCAACGTTCACCTTCACTACCAATTGCCGCCCTACCCCTCCTTCCAATATAAAATATAATTTTGACGCACACCAACAGCTTACAAAAACACACCAATAACACTTGCACACGATTCTTTTCGCTTTGCGAAATCCAAGACGAAGGCCAACGCCAGCCGATTAACCAAGCAGCCGAGCGAGCAACCAAAACACAAAACTCGCGAAAAGCACAGCAACAATAACAATAATAACAACAACAGCAACGATAATAACAAGAACAACAAATGCGTGCGTCGCTTAGAAGTTGATATTAAATTGGTGAATCGCAAGCAACAGCAAACGCAATTTGTCAAGTCACGCCGCGTCAGCTATAGTTACAGCCTAACGATGTCCATAAGGACGCAGGTGCTCGGGTTGGTGGACGTCATGATGCGTGTCCCGCCCATCATAGTTATCGATGAGATACTCAAAGTTGGAATGGGAGTGCCCATACAGCTCGGCGCGAACAAAGCCTACACAGTGGAAAGCGACGCTCTCAAATCCAGCCAGTCCGATTCCAGCAACAGCGCAGACACATTCGCCACCATCAAGGCGTTCTTTGGCTTTGGCAGCGAAGACTCAGCCACCACCTCCAGCCCAATCAGCCACAGAAGCCAAGCAATCCTCGAACACACCATAGAGAATGCATCCAAATCAGCGCAAACCAGCGGCATGCTTAGCAATAATTTCAACAATATAATGGATGAGCTGGCTAACGACAGCCTTCTGGCCAATATGCTGAGCATAACGACGGTGAAGTTCGTCGTCTGTTTACTAGGTAAGTGTGCTGAATGGGGCGTTCACCGCAGTCGCTTATCACCCCACAACTGTTTCGAAGTGATTGTACTTTACACCCTGTCTGGCACTTGCAGGTTTCTTATGTGCGACTTGCATCTTTATGTTGTGGACGCGGCATTTGGTGATGGTATACATGTTTCTAACGTCGCTCGGACTCACCTTTCTCTCGTACTGGTCCAATGTGAGCGCACTGGAGCTGATGGAGCGTAGTCCTTGCATACTGGAAGATCTGTTGTCCTTGAACACAACTAGACTGTTGGATTCGGGCGGAGTTATTATGTCGCTGGCGCCACATTTAATCGCTCAATGGGTTATGGGCATGCTCTTCGCCTATATTCATTTAGGCCCACGGTTCGGGCTACTCCAGAAGGCTATGCCCATCATATTTACTAGTCCAATCCTGCTTGCCATGTTGCCACTTCCACCGAGCATAGTGGACAAACTTCCCGTGGTTGCGGGCCTCACGCCCATCATACTAACCAAAATCACGCTTATGCAAAGTGCAATGGAAGCTAGCAGAACTGTGTACAATGGATATCAATACGCAATGAATTTTGTATCCAACTTTGGACTTTCGGCTCTCATTGAGAACGAGTGGCAGCGACTTAATGTTCCCAATGTCTTGCGAGTCTTTTGGGCTCTCAGGTATGTAGCTGAATACAAGATATATATTAAGGTTTTAAGAATATATTATTTTATTGGTATTTTGTAATTATATAATCTATTTTATACAAATTTCTTAATTTCTTTCATAATATAGTATTATCTGCTCTATCCTATACATAAGCGAACAACTTTGGTTGCATATAGAATATTCGAATCAAATTGTGCAAACAAAGATATAAACGTTATTAAATAACTTTGATTACTCAAGTGTTCGGATATAAAAGTTGTTATCTCTTTTTATGATAGGGAAGGTCAATGTTTATTTTAATATTAAGCAAAACAAAACTAGTTTTCTAAGTCATGAAATTGGTTTGCCTAGTGAATACTTTAGTATAGCAACTTACATATATTTTACTATTTATTTATAATATTCTCATGCAAATTTGTTTCAACCCACTTTCTTTACAGAATCCTGAGAGGTGGCTATACATTGATTACGGCCGAGTCGGATGTGCCTTTGCAGCTATTTCCCGCAATGGAGAAGCTGCTGGTTGATGGTTGTGAAACCCTGACAGCTGTGCTGGGCATGACTGGTGTCATCTCGATGATATGCCACTACATAGGGCGAAGCTTTCAATGGTATCTGTTGACGTATGACAACGACGAGGAGAAATCGCTGGGCACTGTATCGGCGGTGCTCTTTTATATACTAGCCCTGCAGACGGGCCTCACATCGCTCGCGCCGGACAAGCGCTTTGTCCGTTTGTGTCGCAATTTGTGCCTTTTGGTCACAGCGCTCTTGCACTTCCTCCATAACATTGTGTCGCCCATACTGATGTCGCTGAGTGCAGCACGGAACCCATCACGCAAACGGCACGTGCGCGCTTTGTCCGTCTGCGCATTTCTCATACTAATGCCCCTCGGTCTTCTATACTATTTATGGACGCATCATTCACCCTCCACTTGGCTACTGGCGGTGACGGCTTTCTCTGTGGAGGTTATAGTGAAGGTGCGTGCACGCTATTTACATATATTTATAGTACTAAAGTTGAAATCCTCTGTCCTTTGGCAGGTGCTTGTTTCGCTGGCCACCTATACGCTCTTTTTGCTAGACGCCCGGCGTCAGTTCTTCTGGGAGAAACTGGACGACTATCTATACTATGTGCGTGCCTTTGGCAATTCAGTGGAATTTTGCTTTGGCATTTTGCTCTTCATCAATGGTGCCTGGATTCTGATCTTTGAATCGGGTAAGTGTACTGTCGTACAGATTGGCCTTGCCGTCAAATTACATTAACACAATCAGTGTCATAAAGCATTGAAACTTATATAAATGAATATATATGTTTATGTAAATATATGTATGCATATTGTATAAGTTTACTCTATGAGTTGCGAATGCTTGTGCCAGAGTTTTTCGTTTCGTGTGCATGTAATTTTATTATTTGGTTGATTTTGTGTATCGATAATTATAACTTGATAGCCCAAAATGCTACAGGCGGCGCCATTAGGGCGATCATGATGTGCATTCATGCTTACTTCAATATCTGGTGTGAGGCACGTGCTGGCTGGTCGGTGTTCATGAAGAGGCGCTCAGCGGTCCACAAGATATCTGCATTGCCGGAGGCAACTCCTGCCCAGCTGCAGGCCTTTGACGATGTCTGTGCCATCTGTTATCAGGTGAGGTCAAGAGTTAATTTTCATTTCTCAGAAGCAGCTATATATAAATCGTTTCTTTCAGGAAATGTACTCGGCAAAAATAACGCGCTGTCGTCACTTCTTCCACGGTGTTTGCCTGCGCAAGTGGCTCTATGTACAGGACCGCTGTCCGCTGTGTCACGAAATAATGATGTATACTGACAAAGCCGAGGAGAATGCGCAAGAAGCGGACATAGCTGCAGCGGCTCAAGCTGAACAGCCTATACACATATACCCAAGAGACGTAAGTGCAACTGTGGGAGCTAATGATTCATTTATTGTTAGACCATTATACCTTATATTCTGATAAATGTAATATTTACCTTAGGAGGCAACAAATGCTGGAGGGGCGCGTCGTTCGCCCGAACATGCTGCCGAAGCTGCTCCAGAAAATGTAGCAGCGGAGAGCAATGCAACTCCCGCCTCGTCAAACGTCGACGATGCGACAGCCAATTCGACGAGTGAAACGACCGCAGAGACACGACCTGTTGTGGTCAATAGCGGCAGCCACAGCAGCAACAACAACAGCAGCTATATGTCAGCTTCTGGCCAGCCGCCGCCACCCACAGCTACTTCGGCGGCCGCTGTGGCTACTGCTGCGGCAAGCAATACGACGCACATATTTCGATTATCGCAGGAGCAGCAGTGAATAATATTGTTTTTTGCTATTTGTAATTTTAATTGATTTAAACTTTTCTATGTGTTAATGTACTTATGTAAGAATGCGAAACTCTTAAGCTAAACTATGACGTGCTTATTAATTGTTTCGAGAAACTTAGTTCAATATACACTACACCAACACCTCGTCATCTTACCGATCATGCCCACGCACCCGCTCTCGCATACACATCAAAAAGCGCATTAAGTTGTTCGGCTTCAACTCAACACTAAATTAAATTATAATCATAATGCATATAAGTTCATACCCTTGTATATGAATACGCCGAATGAAACGTGAACTCAATCACAGATCTTTGTACATTAAGTTTATGGTAAAAAGTTGACCCAAATATGTTGAACGGCTAGTTTTAAGTTAACAGTGAAATGGTGTTAAGCAAAAACGAAAAACGAAAAAAGAAAAAAATCAAAAACAGCAGAAAAATAAATGCGGTGAAGTCTGAAAATGATTTAATCAAGTACCAAGTAAAAAATACAAACAAAACTAGTTAACAAAACGCGAAATAATTTTGTAATTTACAAGAAATTAAAATTAGCAAATCTATCTATCTTAATTTAATTTAATTAAACGAAAAAAAGCGGATAAAATACAGTACAATATGTAAGCAATAAGTAATTGCAGCTTAATTCGACTAGACAACAATGCCTATGGAAATTTGAGCTGTCTTCGAAAAAGGCCAGCGGGGTTTCCATACCTTTTTAGTTAATTTAAACATCCTAGATTTTGCTTTCGGTGAAACCCTAGCTCACTGAGAAAGTGACAAATTGGATCAAAACTTGTTAGGCAGGTTATGTATAAAAAAGTCAGCGATTTGTATCAAATTTGTATATAAAACATGCATATGTAACTTAATGTCAAGTATTTTGTAATGCAACATGTTAACCAAAATACAAATTGCCTTAAATCGAACAAAACTGTTTCTTATATTTGCAATAGGAACAACTGTTTCCTTTGGGGCAGTTGCTCGCTCTTTGGCTCGGATAACTAGGATACCAACAGTTTAAAAATTAACAACAATTAGAGACTTGTGCAGGGAGTTTGTCACTCGGTCTTTAGTTGAAAATCAAGTCGTTGTAGTTGCGCAACAGATGATATGGTGAGACCCGGCAACAGGTGGTGGTGCGCACCACTGTGGTGCGATCGGCACGCTCAAAGTTGGCCTTCACGGTTTCATAGTAACGGCCATCGCTGCGAGAGAATTTGGGTCAATTAACATTTTCTAAAATTTGATTTCATTCATACCTCAAGACCATGCAGCGCAGCTTAAGACACTTGACGCGCAGTATATCGATCGCCTTCTGGCTTTTGTCGGAGAAACGCAAGTTGTCCGGATCCCAACGTAGCTCCAGACGCTCCAAATTGCCACAGTTAGTGGCAATTGTGTCCATCAACTGATCCACGTGTATATTGACGCCCAGTTTCTCAGCCGTACCCATTACAATTATTCTATATGTAGCATCAAATCTTAGTATGTTCACTGATTATGTACGGATTAATACTCTACTCACTTGCAGTTGCCCAACATTGGGAGTATGCTCATCCAGAGCTGATCCGTAATGTGTGGCATGCCGGACAGACAGCAGGCGCTCAGCTGGTGACCGTGGCGCTGTAAAAACTTGAGCATACCCTCGTCTGTGATGTTGTCCGAGGAGTCCAAGTCCAAGGAGCTGAGGGATCTGATGGGGTAAATTGATAAGTCATTGAACGTAACCAGTTTCATTAAGACTTTGACCTGGTATTGCCCTGCTCCATCCATTGCTTTAGTACGGTATCATTGAATCCATTGATTTGGCCAGCCGAGAGGAACTTCAGGCTGGGTATACGAGTCAGCATGTCTACTAGGCACTCGCTGGTTAAGTCGGTGGCCGTTATATCCAGCTCCTGCAGAGCGCACTTATCCCATTCCACTTGCATCACAAACTCTGACTTCAAGCTGGTGCCATTCATCAGCAGGCAGGTCAAGCGCTTGGAGCGCTGCACCAAAGTCTTCAGCGTGGAGCCGGTCACCTTGTTGCAGAAGTTAACCGCCAGGCACTCCAGCTGTATGCAATTGGAGCTGAAGGCATCAATGTGCGAATCGTCTATGAAATTGATGCCATACAAATTGATCACACGCAAATTGGGCGTGGCCGATTTAAGTTTGTGCACATTGATGACCTCGTAGATTTCCTCTTCCTCCTCCTCGCACTTCTCGTAGGTGCCAACCAAGTGAAGCACTTCCAGGCCGTTGATAAAGTTGTAGATCTTGCGCATAAAGCCCTCCATGAAGATCACCTCGGACAGACAGATGCACATGTAGCGCAGCTTGGTAGGAAACGCCTGCATCTCGCTGAAGTCATGCAACTGCATGGCTAGGCACGAAATTAAAGGTAGAATAGAATAGTTATTATTCGATGAATCAACTTAATTACTTACCCGTTGAGAAGTCCAGCAACATGTGGGTTAGATTGGGACATTTGGCCGAAAGCTCGTGGAGCACCGTGTGCGTGATCAGCTCAATGGGCAGCTCGATGTAGCGCAGCGTTGGCCCGAATCTCACCGAAATGAGAGAGAGCAGCATCTCCAGAGAGCCAACATGCAGCCCCGATACCTCCGGCCGCAGCGAAACATTCTTCCACAGACGCGTATCGTAGGCGATCTTTCGCCAGCGACGACAGATGCGGGCTAGACGACAAATCTCCCGATGCGACAGATACGAAAATATATGCAGCAGCACCTTGTCGGGCAGCTTCTCAATTGTCTGCGGGAGAAACAAATCACATATGTATATATTAACCTGATCGATCCAGCGATGTCTGGATGGATTCTTCCATTCTGTTAGCTACCGTATCTGCAAAGGGACTACGCATGGTGCCATCGGACAGGTACACCTGGGAGGCCTCTACGGCCAGCTGGCCCCAAATATCGGTCGAAATATCCATTGCTCTATATAGTGCAGATGCTTATATAAATGAAATATGCGAGTGCGAGCGAAACGCGCGTTGCCGAGCACCTTCAACGTCTGTCTATCTGAATTTCTGAATTAGCTGTGGCTACTTGCCGCTACTGCGAGGAATCTCCAAAAAGCCCACAAACATTTGACAAACTCGCTGCTAGGCAGCCAGGCAGCTAAAGAGAAACGCTATCGATCGAGATCCTATTTATAGATGAGCGCTAGTAATGTTCAGAGCAACCAAAACAACAAAATGCCAAGAATTTCTAGAGCAGATCATTGCGTTTTGGTGGTCAAAAGAGCGAAAAACTCTGGGCTAGATGAACAGCTGATGTGGTAGGCAGTAGGCCATATACTTAGCTCTTCAGACTTGTATATAACATACACATATATGTATGTATACCTATGTACATAAAATCTATACGATGTGTATATGCATTCTACGCAATCGTTTTAATTTGTTTTGTTTACTGCATGTTTTCTTGTTGAGAGGGGAATTTCCTAGCGGTACTCACCAGACGCGTCTTGACCACCGTCTCATCTCGTCCAATCGCCTGGGATGAGGTTTGCGCTGCCAAAACGTTCCAATTATCCATTATGATTTCTAATACTTAAAAAAGACGCGTGCGTGCAAATCTGGCTGATTGTGGCAGGGCTTGCACTCTAAGATCTATTGTCTGTATAGTATATGGGCATGTACATGGACAGGCATCGGCTTGTGTCGGTGTATTTATTGTTTCTATAAGTAGCCAAGGAGTTCATTCATCAATTATGTTGATAATGCTAATTTACCATTACTACATCACTACACATACTTAACTTAATGGATCTTTGGTTTCGAAATACCCTGGGCAATACATGCTTCTCGATATTACATTAAACTAAACTAATATAAATGGAATTAATAAAAAAGACAGTGCTATAATAGAAATTACTTTAATATATCAATTTTAAAGTGATAGTAAATGATAAAAACTGAATATTTTGAAATTAAAATTGTAAATTGTAAATAACTATGTGAGATCCTTTACATTTTAATATTATTTTTTCCAATTTCCTTTTTAAAGTATTATATATTTATTATATAAATAGATATATCAATTATATTCCTTTTTTTTATTAATTTTGAAGGAGATTTTCTATTTAATCTAGTTTAATTTGATTTTTTTTAATGAATTTTGCTCAAATATATTATGTTGAGTCCCATGAGTTTCGCTTAATTGCACTCATGGGATTCATTTCTTTTCGTACATACTATAATCATAATTTATAATGGCTCTGAATTTGATTTATTTATAAAAGAAAGTGCACAACTATTGCTAGACATCACTATGGTACTATGGCTATGCAAAGCATTTGAATTCAAAATATATTATATAGTATTTACCCATTTTGTTTTAAAATTGATTAAAGGTCGTTTTAGTAAAACCGTTAAATGCAGCTATAAGAGATGTGTATAAATTAATTATGTTAATTAAGATCAAAATGAAGTTATGTCTCGTGCAATGACATCATAGTCAATGCGTAATCATCTTGTATCTTACGTACAATAGAAAATTATGCGAAATTTGTTAGTACTTATAATTTTATAATGTTCTGGGAAGAAGGCCGACGGATTTGTTCTACCTTATGGGCTATTTATAGGCAATTGTTGGTCTGCAACGAAAATTATTTGCGGCTGCAATTTTGCAATTTCAGCAATTGCATGCACTTTCGTAACGTTCACAGTTGAAAGCAGTCTTTATTGGATAATTGTCACTTTTGTTTTCACTAAAGATGGACCTAGTACTAGCGACTAGTTGTTAGTCTATATATTAGACAAACTCTATAATGTGTTAGACTTTAATTGTATCGCTCGATCTTTGCACTCGAATTTGTTCCGCGTAGCTGAGAGTTCTACAGCGCTCATGCAACTGAGATCAGGCGTCCGCGAAAAATGGTTTTTGCCAAAATGAACATGGCCCGGTCATGGCGGCCAGCCAGTACAGTATATGGTACGGAGTAGGATGAAACAGCATGGGGCGGGCCGCTGGTGTATGCGCGTCATTTGTTGTGGCCGGCAGATGCCTGGCAGGCGGGCTAAGTGATGGCGCCTGGCCAAGAATCAGGCATCTTTATTGTTGTCATACACCTTTCATTCATATTATGCAAATACAAATTCTTACACGGTGTTTTCTTAGTCATTTCTCATGTCGCGTCATTTCAAATAGTAACGAACAGAACTGCCAAGTTGTTTTTACTCGTAACGCATGAGGCAGCTCCATACATATAAATGTTCGCCCGCTCTCGCGCTCTCACCATGTGTCTGTTCATTCTCACTCTCTCTTCCAGCGCTCATTCTGATCGGAGCCAAAACAAGACTAGATTCAGTTGTTTTATCGCTGCGCGCGCAGACGGCTGGTTGCTCCGTGAATTTGTAGTGTTTGTCGACGTAGGTGTGTCAGCTTAGTGCGCTTGTGTAAGTGTATGTGTCAGCAAACTCTTCCTGTCGATAAGCTTACAATTCTGCTAAAGTTGATTGGTTTCGCATGTTATTTATTTATATTTTCATTGATGAAAATAAAAAAATGCTAGTCAAATAAAAACTGAGAAACGACTGCACCAGCATTACAAATGTTTGTTTATATTTGGTACAGTGCAGCAAATGCACTTGTATTTGTGTGTGACGCCCCAAGAGCGTGTGAGAGAGGGAGTGCGTGAGAGAGTGCAATAAGAGCTGCGCTAGTGTGCGTTGCTCAGCGACGCCGACTTCGCAGCTAGCAGCGCAGTTCGCCCAAAGACCAACAAATGCAAATATAAACAAATTTCAAGTCATTAATTAATTAATATTAAATTTCTTAGCAGCCCTCACCCATTCCTTAAAAAGATGTCATACGGAGCGGAACGAGCGCTCTCCTATTTATATCCCTTTATCATTGGGGCGTCGCTGATCTGCTGCATTACCTCAGCAGTGGCCTGGACGCATTGGCGCTATGTGCTCAATGCCTGCCCAGATACTAATTGCGGCTGTGTGCTGCACGGCCGCACCACCTACAACAGTTTCGAAGGTGGCAATATTGCATATTGCCACTATGCCACCTATGGATTGCTTCTGCCCCTGGTTTTTGCCATTGTGCTGGGCGTCTATCATTGCTATCGCATGTGCATCGGCAAGGGACGACGCAAGACAGGCACCACAAAAATAAGACAGCGGTAAGTGCCGCACATTTCTAAGCAGACGGAGGTCATGCAGGTTAATCGGCAGACACAGCATCTTGCGACACTCGCAAGGCTGGCCTAATTAAGCCTTATGCTAATGGATGCCACAAATGGAAGATGACCGAAGCAAATGCGAGACTTTACACCAATTCAATTAAATTTTTAAAGTGTTTATTACTCATGCGTTGCTTTGTTTCCGCTCTTCCGCCTCTTGCAGCTCCGGCGACATGGTTGTGGTAACCACCGAGTCCGAAATAACTTCAGACGGCCTCTCCCCTTACTACTGTAGGTATTATCTATGCCCAGTCAGTAATTGTACTAATTTCCGCCTCTTCTTACCTAGGGCTACCTGCAACGGTTATATCGGTGATTATGGCCATTTACCAGTTGATCTATGCTGCCATTTTCACCGATGGATTCGAAGTCACCTGCAAACAGTATCGAGAGTCCTTGCTGAAGGAAATTCAAGGCGTTGGCAACATTGTACCCGTGATCAAGGCCCGTTTATCCTGTGCAGCTGTGTTTGATTTTATGGACTTTCTGGTAGAGAGTATCTCATATGAGCGTCGTCGCTATGGACGTATCAACACGGCTGCCTGTTTGTACTTCACCCTCGTTCTAGCCTGGCTTACCCTGTTTGGTTGGATAATAATAAGTGTGATCAATATTGTAAACTTACGCCGCACACGCTCAGCTCGAGTTTAAAATTGTGAACAAAATGACAACGAAACGAGAAAATTTCTCAGCACGATTAATTTAACATTTTATCATACAAAGCACATTCCGCGCCACTTATTTATTAGATCTTAAAATATAACGTCCACGGCTTTAGCCGCCATTTACGCATTGTACAAATAAAAGTATGAACTAACTTGTTTAAAAAGCGCGATTTGTTATTGGGAATGTTAGGCGCGCCATATTAATCGATACATTTTAAAAGTATTAATGTATTTGAAAAATCACGATGGCTAGGTGATTAAACGTGAAGTCTGGCTACTTTGAGCATTAACGGATTTGTTCATAAGCAAAACAAAAAAGTACTGTATTGAACAATTTAAGCATTCATTTATATTTATACGTTAAAAGTTCCGTGTTATAATAAAAAAGAAAAATATTTCATTACTGTTCAATTCGGTTAAATTTTGTACTCGATAGTTGGCAGCACCGTGAATAGTAGCAAAAACATCGATAGTATTTTTATATCGAACATGTCTTCGATTTTACTGCTGACGTGCCGCAACCGAATTTGTTTACGCATATAAAGTGCAAAATTGTCAGAAATCTCAATATGCTTGATATACAAACACATATGGTAAGTGAAACATAGCGCTGGCGGCTTACGTTATTTAAACTTTTTGATTTTCTCAGGACTTTGTTGGCCAGGCCAAAGCTGAACGCTGGTCCCGTATCATCATAACACTCTTTGGAGTAATTGGTCTTATTTATGGTGCCGTGGTGCAGCAGTTCTCCCAAACTGTTTATGTGCTGGGTGTTGGCTTCCTGATATCTTCACTGGTCAGTGCTTTCCCAATTCAACCGTTTATCTCGATAAATAGCTTATATTCTACATCATTCTCTTAGATTACGATTCCCCCATGGCCCATCTATCGCAAAAACCCGCTCAAGTGGCAGAAGCCGGTAAACACTGAGCAGAAGCAAGTGACAAGTGATTCCAGCGACGAAGGCAAAAAGAAAAAGAAATAGTTGTAGCTATATAAATATAAATAAATAAAACTAACTCCAGTTGTAGACATATGAATGGAAGTAATTTCAGAAAATCGTAACTCCACTTTAATAAATATTGATAAAAACTTTTACTTAAATTGGACGACGATACGATATCAAATCGTTGTGATCGTAGTACTTGTGTATGAGATCATACATATTAGCAAAGAAATACAACAGGTTGTCGTACTGTCCGTTATATGGAGACTCGGGATCTTCACCATCCGCGGGCGCCTCCACGGTGAGCGGCCCTGCCAGCTGATGGAAGCCCTCTGTGATTTCGAGATTGTCCAGACCTCGATAGGCTGCATTAAGGCCCCAAGCATTCACGTGCATCTCCAACACAAACTGATGAATGGCCTCGATAGTAGCCAGATACCAACGAGGACTGCCTCGCTGATGCCGCCAGAACTGGGACAGGCGATTCTGGAGTACCACAGTGCGCAGAGCTCGCACTCGCTCGTCCGCATAGATGCTGCGACTCTGGTTCCACGTGCTATCAATAAATACGGCGCGGCGTACGGGTAGATTACCGAAGGTATAGCACCTGGAGCTTTGCGTCACTTGCGTTTCACCAACAACCTCATCCATGCGGCGTCGCAACATTGTGCCCATGTGATGGCCCTTGGGCAAGCCGTAATTGTCATCGATGTTTAAGCGGACGTCACGCTCGAAGAGCTGCGGCACCGTGAGACTCGTGGCACTGGGAAAGATGAGCACCACGCCATCCTCCTGCCTGTAATCGGGTATATCGGGATAGGTGTGGATGCGGACATTGTGGGGGGCCAATACTGCAGCATGCGCTGCTGTGCTTTTGCCATCAATCTCCTTCTTGTGTTTGATTATGTCTATTTGCAGGGGCAGCTCGACCAATGGCAGCACATTAACCAATTCGCCAACTGGGACGTAGCAATTGTAGCAGAAGAATTTACGGGAGCGATTGCAGTGGCGGCAACTGTGACGGCCCTCGATTGTGTCCAGCACAGAGTGATCCGCAATGCGCATATGGACGAAAGGATACTTGCGTGGTTGTCCCTTTGCAGCGACGGGATGTGTCATCGTCGCAGTCAGGTGATCCTTGTAAAAATACGCTTAGAGCAGTATCCAAAGGAATTCTTCAGAAGCAGAAGAAATTGTGTAGTTGTTGCCACATGATTAAATAAATGTTTGTGCGTTTGTTTGCACATCATTTTGAAAGAGTCTGGCAGCACCAAAAGTGCTGCCCAATTTAAATGTTTGCATCCAGTTAAAAGCTGCTTGCAATATCACTCAGTGAACCGCTAAATTTATAATTTGAATTGAGTCAGAAAATAACGTTACTTAATTTTTCATTTATTTGCAATCTGAATTGTATTTTTCCTATGATTTAAACAAATTTAGCACAGCGTATAAAACCATCGCTGCTTGCAATATACACACAATTGTTGGCGCCACAACAAATGGAATTCACACAACTGCCCACATCCACTTCGCCGAGTGGCGTTGGCTGCTTTGCCGCCAAGTCAGTCCAGCCTTTGACTTTGTTGTCGTAGCCACCGGAGTACAGGTGATTTTCATCCCCGCATATACTGTTCACAATCAGGTCATGGCATTGCTGCGATTAGAATAACAGTCAGAACGGCCGAAAGAACTTGAGAGGTGCTGGACTTACCGGCAAATGCCAAACTTGGGAGAACTTGTGCTGTGGCAGATTGTTGATCAGCTGCAAGCCCATGCCAGTGCGATCGGGAAATGCCAAATAGCTTCTTTTCTCATCAACCAATGGGCCGAGCAGCGTGAGTGGCGACTTGCCTGGTATGACCATCTTGTTGCTATACTTACCCGATTTCCCCTCGACAATGACTGAGATGACCACATCCAAGTCGCGCACTGTGTAAATGAGCTGCTGCTCCCCGGCCAGAGACTTGACCTCCTCAACCAGGTTGTACTTGAAGAGCATTCGATCGTTACTCCAGGTGGTCACCACGCCCTTGTCATCGCCCGTATAGAGCACTGGCCCAGCACAGTACATGGCCTGGATGGCATCGTCGCAGCGGAATAGCTCCTGCACGGAGCCATCCTCATACGGCGGCAACGTGTACTTCACTTGGCCATCACAGCTGCTTGAGTACAGCTTGCCCTGCTCATTTACGGCCATGCAATAAATATACGCTTCGTGGGCATTCAGAGTGCGCAGCAGCTGCAGCGACGCTGACCAAACCTGCAGAGGGGCGACAGTTGAGTGGATAGCCGCACTAAACCTAACCGAGGGGCTAATTGAGTAATTACACGTATTTTGCCATCAGCTCCGCCGGAGAAGAGCTGATCGTTGAAGTACGCCACACAGGTGGCGTCGCCCTCGTGAGGCTCCGATGAGGTGAACTCGATGCGAGCGTTGGGCATCTGGCGAGCGATTCGAAACAAAACTGGCCTAGCATAAGCCAGCACGGCTGGCCAAATAGCAATCTCTATATATATGTATCTACATAGACAGCGCTCTCTGGCGGCTATTTATAAATATGAAAATCGTACACTGTCTGCGAGAAGTAAACGCACCAAGTTCCATTTTTATACATATATTTTTAAAACACTTTAGTTTCACAATTGAATTTGCAATTATTTAGTTTTCAGCAAGTAAATACATAGAAATGAGTACATTTATGTATGTATATATATATATATATATATATTTATAATATTAGTCGAGATTGCATTTCTGTCGCATTGCCTTAACCAAAGGTCGCAATTAACTGTTAACTAATCGAACTAAAAACTGGATTCAATTCCCTTTGACCAGGTATCACAAAAGTAGCTTTAACTCAAACACATGGAAACCATATATACGTACGAAACTTAACTTAATACACGATTTCGCTATATTCATTATGCAATTCTCTACGTTTGACTTTCTCGAATTTTCTTTAGTTACTTGTTTATTATTTTCATTTTCATTTTCATTTTTATTTTTAATTTCATTTTTATTTTTTGCAGATTGTCATTAGGCAGACAATTAAATTAAGAACTTTTATTCTAATTTTAGTTTCATGGCGAAATTGATTTCTATTTATTTATTCCATTTACGCGTCTAACACAAAGAGATCTCGTTTTCTTTTTATAGATGTTTGATTATGCATAAACTGACTGATCAGCCAAATCTCTATTTTTTTTTTTTTCAATTTTCAGCTGGTGTCCTATAAGGTGACCAAGCAAGTGTGATGCTATTTCCGATCAGCTTACTTCAGCAGTTGATTAAGTTGATTACAGCTGTCCTTATTGTACGCTAAGAGGTTCACTACGTTATCAAAGCTAAAGTGGAACATTCGAGACGCAATCGCTGGAATAACATCTCACATATAGAATAGAATCATTTGAAGTTCAGCCTTACGCTTGAAGCGCTGCAAGCAAAGCAGCGATAGGCCCTTTAATGATATGATATTTCGTATATATGTCTGCTTAAAAGAAAGTCGGATTTCGCGTAATATCTTACTTGGCTTTTGATTTATTACAATTTATTCATCTATGGTCACCCTGCACATTTTATGTTCTATTTCAATTTCAATATTGCATTTTCATATCATATCTGCAATTTCATTTAGTTTTTTGATAGTTTGTTTAAAAGGTAACACATTGTTGAATGTTTGGTTATATATATATACGTATTTTTTGTCATGGTTATAATAAGCTTTTATCGGTGAAGGTATTGAAGAACTCAATTCTGGAGCAGAACTGATTTGAGTTATAATTCTCTCTATATGCTTTATTTCCTCATCTTGCATATTTTCTATTGGCTCCTGCAGCTCGCTTCGTTTTACTTAGGCTAGGGACATAGATTTACGTAAATATATATGTATATATTTAGAAATATATATATAGCTAATAGACACACACACATTCGTCATTGATATAGCTATCCAGAGCTTACTTAACTATGTATAGTACACACAATAAATAAAATACGTATACGGAATACACACACATCTGAGTATTGCTTAGCGCTCGGGCTCTAACTGAGGTGTTTTAGCGCTTGAGTAGAGCTTTAGTCTGGCGTATTGAATATCACTTACACCGGCATCCGCATTCAGCATACTGAGATACCTATAGACTCTAGGCATTAGACATAGTAGGCATTGTAGGGATTGCGCTTCTCCAAACAGGGCAGCACGCACTCGAGCGTGTTGCGGAAGGCGTCGCGAAAATCCCGATTGAAATAGGCATAGATGAGCGGATTGAGTGTCGAGTTGAAGTAGCCAATCCAGAAGAGCACCACGACGACCACATCCGGGCAGGGGCAAGCGGCGCCACACAGCGACGTGATAACGTACCTGATATAAACATAAATAGAGAGAGAGAGAGAGGGGGAGAGTGGGAGAGTGGGAGAGATGTGATGCCTTGGGCACTGCTTACCATAGGAAAAAGGGCAGCCAGCACAGCAGAAAGACGCCCATTATGATGCCCAGGGTGCGAGCGGCCTTGTGCTCGGCCTTCCAACCTTTCGCGGGTCGCACCGAGCCGCCTGTTCGGGTCAGATAAAGACAGATGAGATGATGAGATTTCGATGGGAGTTGCAAAGCTGATAAGCTAAATTTGAACTTTGGCACAGAATTAGGACCGTTGCTGCAGCTGCACAAATGCTGTTCAATGTTGTTTTACTACATTGTGTGTGTGTGTGTGTGTGGGTGCCTAAATATATGTGAATACTCTGAATGCCAAGGCGTGTAGTGCCATGTGTGACGGTTCATGTTTAACTTTGACATTAATATTGCTGCTGTAGTTGCTTGTCGCAGTTGTTGTTGTTGTTGTCGCCTTTGTTGTTGCTGTTGCTGTTACTCTTGTTGTTGTTGTATCGATGATAAACACAATCCAGAGCTGAGTTTTTGCCCTAACCGATGCCAGGCAACTTGGGTTCGGCGCCATTTAACCAGACGAGAGTAATCGAGTTTTTATGTATGTGTGTGTGTGTTTGTGTGTGTGTGTGTTTGTGTGTGTGTAGAAGAAGAAGTAATAAAAGCGAAGCAAACAATTGAAATCCTACAGTGCTTGAATAGATACAAGCACCCACACAGGCAGACACCAGCACACACACACACGCACACACATACACCCACACAGATCCGCACACGTAGCAAACATAAACAAAAACAGCATTGAAAAGTGAAAGTACGTAAACAAAAGGACACAAAATCCGGCGGACAAACAGACAAACGGTAAGCAACAGGAAATGGCAAACAAGTTGACGACCTTATCGCCCGAAATATTATGTAAAGAAATAGGCAAATGTTGGCTGGGAAAGCAAAAGAAAATGCACGTGCATAACGGTAGCAATTATGTACAGCGACCTCAAGCAAAAAATATATAAAATGAAAAACGAGCTTGAGCTCAATTTGTCGGCGTTTGCCAGTTAGTGTTAAGTGTATAGGTATTTCCTTCCCTTATAGCCGTCGATACTTAAATTTTGAATAACTATAAAATAGGGCGTGTTATAAATAATTTTGTTACTTCGAATTGTACACAAGGTGCATAGACTTTGTAAGCTTCGTACAATGAGCTCTTGACCAGCTATCCACCGATCCAATCTCAAATTAGAGACTGTATATAATGTATAGCAATATTTATATATATATTTATATATTTAAAAGCATATCTATATACAATGTGTGCTGAGGCTGTGTGTAAGCTGACGCGTGGCAGATGGAAAATGTGTTTTCTTTTATCATTGGATTTAAATACTATGTACATGTTCTTTATATTTCGTTTTTATGCAGTCTTGACTTTTCATAGTTCTGGACGTTTGCCTGGACTTACAGTGCTGGACTTACAGTGTCTCTACTGGGCTGTTTAGAATTTGATGGCAACTTCTAAAGCATTGATTCTTATTTATATTTAAAATTATATAGCTACTATTCTACATAGGTAAACGTTGTATATGATTATTCATTATATTTTTTAATAACACAAATAGATTAATAATTTATTTTCAATACCCAACATTGTGAGGTGTCATAGAATTAAATGCTCATAGATTTATTTTCAACAGCCAAAATCATTATATATCATTAGTATATATCATTAAGATTTTGACTCGATAAAAAGGTTGCTTTATTGAGCTAAATAAGCGGAATTAGGTTATAAGAACCCTTTATCGCTTTCAAATCTATCAAAGGAAAAGTTTAAGTCACTTTCGGGTTCAGCTTAAGGCTAAGTTTAGGTCTGTTGCAATCTGATGCTAATAAGTTTACTGTTTTACACTTTTGCTATAAGATATATAATATATATATATATATAGGAATCACTTAAATTATTTTCGAGAAAACCCTTACTCTAACGATTGGGATTGTACAACATTTTACGGAGTAGAGTGATCTGTATTTACAAGTGTGGCCGAGTTGTGGTGGCTGTGCGACTCTTGGTTTGTGGGGAGAGGCTCATGAATGATACATAGAGAGAGAATGGATAGTTGGCTGAGGATATGCATGACGATAAAGCATGGCAAGGTATCAACAGCAATGCGAGTCACAGTCAGAGAAAGAGAGAGAGAGAGAGAGAGAGAGAGAGAGAGAGAGAGAAAGCGGATGGGAGAGTGGTTCGGTTGGGAGTACGAATGAGCAGTACGTGTTGCGGAGATGACAAAACAACTCACCGGCTGCACCACAGTGACTACATCCGGTTTTGAAGCGCTGCTTCCGGTTCTTGCTCTGCTGCCAACACGCTGCGAGCGCCGCCATTTGTTTGTGCCAGAAGCGTGATCTCGTGGGCGTATCCGGAGCCGAAGCCGAAGCCGAAGCCGAAGCCGAAGCCAAAGCCGAAGCCGAAGCTGTAGCCGAAGGCGTAGCCGTAGCTGAGCTCGGATCGTGACTACTACGTTTACTACTTGCTCTGTTTGAGGTGTTGGTGTCGTTGGTGGTATTGGTGGTGGTGGTGGTGGTAGTGGTGGTGGTGGTGGTGGTGGTGGCGGTAGCGGTGCCGGTGGTGTTGGCATCGACGCTGATGTCGGCACCACAGAGCGGACACTTTGGCAGCGGGCTGGCGGCCGGGGCAAAGGTAATGCCGCGCGGCTTCTGCTCAATATTATCGGCCTCCTCTTCATCCACAAAAATGCAGATGCCGCCGCGTCGTATTAGCGAAGACTTATTCGAAAATTCGCGCTCTGTTTCGAAGTTTTTGTATTTTGAGGACGATCACAATTGGAGTTGAGTTGAAAGAGTTTTTGGCATTGGATATTGAACACAATTTGATGATTTCATTAACATATATATACACATACACACACATATATATATGTAAATACAGAAAGAGAGAGAGAGAGAGAGAGAGAGAGAAAGACAGGAACATATACATATAGATATAGATAGCATGTTATTGATATATACATATTTGTGTGGGCCCAGGTACACGACTCATGCGTGCCATGCAACAGTCAGTGGGACAAAAGAGGTGAAAGCTTATAGACATACATACGTAATATAGATGGCAGTAGAGGAAGAGTATATAGGAATAGCTGTCAACACCACCGAATAGTCGAGTATTCATTCAGATTCAATGCAAGTCAACTGCCACATTTGCTTCTCACTCGGTCAACCAGGCGATTCATGATTTACAAATGTGCAAAACTAGCAATTAATTAAGTGCTATATGGGCAGTAGGCAAACCTTTTCTATTACCGCCTACGGCTACGCGCAGCTAACGATCTAATAAGCGATTTTCTAACACATAAACTAAGTATTTTCTATGTGAGGCATGGACAAGATTTCAGCTAGGTCAGGTCATGGCGAAGGCCGCACTTAGCCGAATATAATCCCTAAGAGTGCCTAGAGGAACTCTTTAATATGTAAGCTAACACGATTAAAACATGAATCATTCAAAAGCTGCCAGCACTTAGCGACTGCAGGCAATAAAAGTTGAGCAAGTTTCTAAATATAATTAATTAATTAGCTGTTAAGCAAGTTCATCCTAGACGATTCGAAACTCGCAAACATTTACAAACTGAAAATACAAATTGTGAATAATCATTTGAATACTAGTCAAATAAACGAGTTAAGCTTGGTAATTTGAAATTAATTATTTAAATAATTTATTTTAATTATTAGAAAACTAGCAGTCGGTGAATTGCCTTAAAGTAAATTCAATTTCGATAAAGAAAATTATAAAAGAATTTTAAATTCCAATTGAGATCAATCAATAAAAAAAAAAAAAAAAAAAACAAAATAGGAAAAATAAATAAATAAAAAAAAAAATAATAAAATATATAAAAATAAATACATTAAAATACACAAATTCTAAATGCAACAGCAGATTATAAATCAGATTTAATAAATTAAAATTTTAATTTATATATGTTTTCAAGTTTTGTAAATTAGAAATAAATAAATGTATTTATTTGTTTGTTTATTTATTTATTTCTTAATTAATTAATTAATTTATTTATTTACATATTTATTTAAATTAATAGAACATAAATTAAAGTAAAAATTAAAATATAGAGTAAGCTCAGATCCGAAATCAAACAGAAAATTATAAAAATGATGTAATAAATTTAAATTCTCATTTAGAGAGGACTTCACGTTTTGTAAGTTATATATAAATAAATGTATTAAAATATAAATGAAGTAAAATTAAAACATAAATGTACTTTAAAGTATTCAACTGAAATTTCGAATGGACGTTTCCGAAATTCAGCTGCAAATGATGATTTAAAATCTAAGTTCTCATTCAGACAAGGCCTCAAATTTTGCAAAGTATATGAGATAGCGCCAATAAATAAAGTCAAACATAAATTACGCATATAATAGAATAGAAATTTACGAGAAAGCCTTCCCGAGCTCCGATAAGCACTCAGACAAAATGACCTTGACCATGACCTCTGCTGACCATTTGCCCATGCCCAAGTCACTTGAATTTCGCTCCTTTGCAGTAATGGGGGGCGGGTGGGCTGGTCTGTACTTACTTGCTGAGCTGGTGGAGACACGTCCCATGGGTATGTAGCTGCGACTGTCGCCGTGCTCCTGGGTGAAGTTGATAACGTTGACATCGTAAGTGACCACGGACGCCTGCCGTTTCCGCATTGTCTGAATGCCCTCGTAGCCAGTGAGCATGCTGCAGCGTTGCCGGCCGCCGGAAGCGCCAACATCCGCATCGGCGGCGCTATCTTTGCGCTTCAGCAGTGGCGATGTGATGTCCTTGTGCTCGCCCAGGACATGGCCATCGCTGCCGTCCACCGGCGACAGCGTCGAGTCGAGTATGATTTCGGGCTTGGGTGATATGTTGGATGGCTGTGGATGCGGATGTGGCTGCGGCTGCAGCTGCGGCTGAGGCACCGGCAGATTGGTGACCACGTCCAGGGATATGGTCGATGTGTCACTTGGCGTATAGCCGTTGGCGGCGTGCGGCGGCGGCGACAGGAAGTACACGTTGATGGACGCCGATGGGGGAGCATTGGCAGCTGCAGCCGCTGCCGCTGCCGCTGCCGCTGCCGCTGCGCTGGCTGCTGCCGGCGTATTCGGTGGGGACATCATATAGTTGGAGCACACCTGATCGCTCAGCGTGCTCATGCGCTGCGGCGCCGCCTGACGCCTGGACCTGCACTGCTCGCCCATGGGAAAGCTCAGCGAGCGAAAGATTTCGGCCAGCTCCGAGCTGCTTGCGATCAGCATGCCGCTCTGCTCGGACAGCTCGGGCAGCTCGGGCGGCTCAGGCGGCTCGGGCGGCGACAGCGACGGTGGCGGCGTGGCCGGCTGCTTGGGTGACTCGGCAAAGCAATCGGCCAGCTGGGCTAGCTCATCGCCGCTGATGCCACTGATGCCGCTCACGATTGCATCGTTGCCAAAGTCAATCAGCTGCAGGCCATGGCCATCCGCAGCAGCCGCCGTGCTCTGCTCGCTGAGCACGTTTATGTCCAGCAGTATGTCCGGCTTGTTGGGCGTCGAGTCGGTGTCGCTGTGCTGCCGCGCCCGCTGCTCAAGTTTGCGTTCCTTGGCGCCGCCGCTGCCGCCGGCGCCGCCATTGTAGCTGTGCGACAGCTTGCGATTGCGCGATCGCCGAAAGAAGCCGGAGCCCTCGGAGTTTGCCTGCTGGCGCTTCTTTTCGATGGCGAAGCACTCGGCGCTGGAGCGCTTCGTCTTGGCCAGCAGCGACATCAGATTGAAGCCCCTGTCTGTCTTGCTGGGCAGATCGGGCGCCTTCGCCTCGCCGATGCTGCGCATAAACTCCGAGTCGCTGGCCGCCAACGCCTTCTGCCCGCTGGCTGCGGCGCCAGACTTGAGCCGAATGAAGTCCGATTCGCTCAGCGCAGCATATTTGCCCCCCGCAGCGTTTGTCTGCCGCTTGAAGTACAAGTAGTTGTCCTCGATGAGTCGCTTCAGCTCCTTGTTGTCCTCGGCCAGCGGCAAGTGCGTGTCGTAGTGATCCGTCGTCTCGCTCTCATCGCTGTTCAGCCCGAACATGCGATAGGCCATTGACTCCGGCTCCGGTTCGCTGTTCCCGCTGCCGCTGGTCAGGCTCTGCTGCTGCTGCACCGCTGCTGCCTCAGCGACAGCTGCTGCCGTTGCGGATGGCTGTGGCTGTGGCTGTGACTGTGGCTGTGGCTGTGGCTGTGTCAGTGACTTCTTTGTCAGCGTCTCACCCCATATTTGCGGATTGAACACAGGCACCGGCGCCTGCAGCTGGCTGGCTCCTGGCAGCAGCTGCTGCTGCTGCAGTGCCATCATCGACGGCGCGCTGTCCGTGTGCGTGACCTTTTCATAGCGCTCCTGCTCGAGGTCACGCAGATCGATGCTGCTGCGGCTGAGTCGTCGTGGTGGCGGCGATGGCACACGCAGTTCATCGCACTCGTCCTTATCATCGTCCTCATCAGTGGCTGTCTGCAGCATGTCCTGCGAAGCCCATGAAAGCACATTAGAGGCCAGTAAATTATGAGCTCATGCTAGACCAAATAATACCACAATTACCACATTTATATGAACTCGTGTCTATAAATTGCATATCAATAATATTCAAATTTATTCCTGGTGAATTTATTTACTTTAAAATTTTATATATATAGTTGTTTTTAATTTACCGCAATGCAATATACAAAATAAGAGAATATTCTTTATGCATATATAAATATATTTCAAGTTTTTTCTTTCTCATTAAAAAAAAATCTTTTCGCTTATTAAATTAATATTTATTTTTGCATTTGCATAAATAAATTTTATTTGTGGGGCGGGCAATTCTCTACCTGAAATTCTTTGAGCCTTCTTCGCATTCAGAATTGAAAGCTACTTAAGAGACTATTAAGTACACTACTCAAAATATTCCTTTTCAAATTCTCAGAAGTGCAATTTAATAAGCGAACAGAATTTTGAAACATTTTTCCTTATTTTTCTTTCGCAGAGCTATAAAAGTGCGCTGAAGGCAGAAAATAAACTTCAGCAAAGTCAGCATTTGACCTTTGCCTTTGCTCGATGGACTGTCCCAGACATGTTCAATAAATTCTTGAAAAATTATATGCAAATCGATTCACAACATTTATACACTGTTGCGGGCGAGACTCCTGCTTGTGCCTTAAAAATTGTGGCATGCCGTGTGCATTCGAGGGAAACACAATACAAATATTATGAGATTTCTGTGGCATCGCGACCCGAGTGAATTCTTTACCTTTGTTGTCACTAGTTGTTGGAATTGGCGGCTCCATTACAATTAAACATACCTCCAGATTGCTGAGGGCACTGTTGGTCTCCTCTCGGGCCGCCTTCGCGCTGATGTCACAGTCGCTGGGATGCAAGTAGCTCAGGTTGGTGGGCTGCTGGGTCTGGCCCATGTGGACGCTGTTCAGCAGGATGTTGGAGCTGGTGCGGCTTAGTGCCTTGCGCTGACGCACAGCCTCCCTGGAAGCAGCAGGCCACAAATGGTGCGAATTATAAAACAATTTCAATGCAGCTGTTCATGGAGGGGTCGGTTGGGGGAGACATACTTAAAGATGCGCCAGTACATAACCAGCATGACGATGCCCGGTATCCAGAAGCTCACTGAACTGGAGATGAGAGCGTAGGCCTTGTTGACCACAAACGAGCATTGATCCGGATGCAGCGAAACCTCGCGCAGATGCTCCGCCGTTGTGTACCAGCCCAGGAAAATGGGCGTAAACGAGATGAGGGCGGGCAGTATCCAGACATTGGCCAGCATAAAGCAAACGGTTCGATGTGTCATGTTCAGCGGATACTCCAAGGGGCGCACTATCGCATAGTATCTGCAGTGGGGCACGCACAAAGAAAACAAGAGAAATTCTTCATTGAATACAGCAGGGAAAATGCACAGAGTCAATGGCACTGCAATGTTGCACAGGGCGTATGAAAATATTCCTGTGTCCGAGCAATGCAGCGTGCAATTGTTTTATGTGTATTTATTTGAATACATTTTTATTTGAAATCGATATCTTTTATCTTCTTGCACAGCTTATGTAAGGCATCAAAAAATATATACATATGTATATATATAAGTTTCAGCTTGTCCATGATTAATTAATGAATTCTGTAATTATAGAACTTGAAACTTATTTATATGAATGTCTTATATGCGGACTATAGAAACGTACAGACATTCTGGACTTTATACTCCGGCAATAATTAATTCAAAATAATCTATCAGATATAATAATTCAAAGGGCAGACGTTCGCTGTATAATACAAATAGCTCATCTCAGACAGAGCGGCTGGAGCCTTGTGCTTATCGGCCGAGAAAAATCAGTTGGAGCACTCAGACTTATGCTCATACTCCCACTCATACTCATATTCATACTCATGCTCATGCTCGATGGGCATTCATAATTTAAGAATCGTTTGTTTATTGAAGTTTCACAGGAATTTCGATGGGATGAAGCATTAATTAATTTGGTTCAATTTCTTGCACGTTCTTTTTGTTATTTCTGGTGCTGTTCGGGTTCGTGGGGTTTGCGTGTTTTGCCAGGGCCTTCGAAAGGTGTGCGAAATATAAATTAATTAAAGCAGACAAACAAAGGCTCCAGCCTTTGGCCACTGGGCATTCGCTATTGCTGTTGCTTTTTTGCCCAGTTGTGGGTCCCAGCTGCTGGGGCCTCCTCTTAGCCCCACAGCTCCAATTAACGGCCACAGCCAGCGCGGTGGGGCTGGGCGGGGCGTGACGGAGACGCGACTTAGAGGCGTAGATGTTTGGCCACTAGTCGAATGGCCCATTGCTGGTGTGCAAATCATTTGAACCGCATTCATCATACGCCCCGGCTCAATGTTTGCTTTTGATGTGAGCGCCTTTCACGGTAATTAATCGTTTCTTGCAGGAGGAGGGAGGTTCCAGCCACAAGATTAATGGAGCCGCTATTTAAAGCGCCTTCAGTCGCACGCCCAAAAATGCTTAATGTTGCCTGGGTGGGGCTGTACACTCACCTGTCCACGGATATGCAGCACAGATGCAGTATGCTCGCTGTGGAGAAGTAGACATCCAGACTATTGTACACGTTGCACATGAACGGGCCGAACATCCACTTGCCGCCAGACAGCTCCACAGATGCGTTGAATGTCATCGCACAGAGCGCGACCAACATGTCGGCCATCGCCAGCGAGACAACGAAGTAATTTGTTATAACGCTGCAAAGCGAAACAAAAGAAAGCGCCACATTAAATGGACATTGTGGTTAACGTTTCGCAGAAACCACCAGTCAGCCGGCCAGGCGCTGAGCCACCAAACCACTAGCCACAAGCCGCCCACACAGTAAAAGCCATGTCAAGCAAATGACATTGCATTTGCTTGCAGTGGAGCAGGCCCATCTCCGACTCGCACGAGCTCGCAGCGCACTGCATTGCCCAGGTGCAGTTGCTGGGTCACCTCTATGCAGCAATTTCTCAATATCCTTGACTGCCATAAGTCATTCGCTTGACTAGCTGTGCAGTCGCTGCAGTGCCTGAGCCAGCCAAGTTGCCCCATGTGTCGCGTTTATGCGTCAACTCATGCCACGAATACGAAAGTCTCCTGCTCGGACAGCGACAAATATTTTCGTGGCTATTGATGAAACTATTTCACTTCCTTTGAGCTTGATTGCCTGTTTCCCCTAACTTAAATCCATGAATTTTTAAGGACTCGTCCCTTGCCTTTGACAAAGGACATTGCTGCTGTAATTAATTGTGAATGAGGCACTAGGGAAAGCTTCAGCTCATAGATTTTGTGTCTGTGCTGCTAATGTTGCTATTTATGGCATGGTAAATTTAATTTGATTGAATCTAATGTGCAATATACAACCTTTTCTAGAATGCATTGAGATAATAACTATAAATATATATTTAATTTTTTAGCTTAGTTGATCGTCATTTAATGAAAGTCTGATTTGCAGTGGAGCATTACCGACTGCAGAATACTCTTTAACGGCCCAATTTCGGAGGTGCCACAGCCATATAGTAATCAAAATTGTAACAACAATAGTAGTGTGAGTAAAGCCTGAGTAACTATTATCTACTATTATTATTGAATAAATAAAAAATATATAAAAATAAATAAATATTAATGTTAATATACATTTTAAAGTGCTTGTATTACTACTTTTACTATAATCTTTTTTAGCACAGGTTTATATGTGTATATATATATATTATTTTTGTGCAATAATTTACTTGTTGAATTTTGAGTTTCTAGCTTTAAAATCTTTGAATATTCAGTTTTTCTCAAGTCGATAAGCTGTCAATGTTCGTTTTAGAGTTCCCTTTTTATGATTATTTGCTCAGAATTACAGCCACTAAGCCTTTGCAGCACTGTCTAACTACATATGTAGATCTTACGATATATATATTGTATATGTATATATATATTAATTTTTACTCATGAAGGCTTTCATAATGTAGTTTAATCTTCGTCAGCTCTTGTGAGTTCAGCCTGAAGTGCTCATTCATTTTATCACTCACATTTAAACATTTTTACTCTCTCTGACGGGGATTACTTTTCTTTTTTGGAAAGGCCGTGTAATAATAAAGGGAAGACATTTGCCAAAATTCATGACACGGTGGCTCGCATAAATGTTGCAGCACAGGAGCTCACACACACACACGCGCACACATATACACCGGCATGTGCATACATAACTAAGTTGCCCCCAATAGTATGCTACATTTTTGTGCATTCGTCTCTCTCTCTCTCTCTCTCTCTCTCTTGCTCGCTCTCTCGCTCTCTGGGGTGCCCTGTCATTGGCAACGTAACGTGTGCGACATTTTTGTTCACTTTGTGTTTCATTATTCCACTTGCCGCTCATTTAAATTGCATTTGCGAGTATGTAAACAGTTTATAAAGGGCTTCACTGTTGTTGTTTGTCTTATTTATGCTGTGCTGTCGCAATTGTAATTAACTTGAAGGCCGAGAGGTGAGCATTGTAATGGGCGAGCTGCGCTGACGGCTGGTCTATAATAAATTAAATCATATACCACATCAGATGCCATATATGAGATGTGAAGCAGCAGAGGGATTTCACTCTCTAACATTTCTGCTGGACATGCTTCTCGCTCTGCAATTCTCCTTCCCACCCGCCACTTTGGCTTTGTACATTCCGATACGATATTGCATTTCCCTCGAGCTATTACGACCTCCCACCGCAGCGAATACAGCTCGAGTTGTTCACAAAGAGCGCATTCTCTGTGGAGCGATTGGCTTACCGCAGTTTCCTGTTGCGCTGCACCGAAATGATGACCAGCGCATTGCCCAGCACAGCGGCCAGTATAATTGACGAAAAGATGAAGCCCTTGAGCAGTAACAGCGATACGTCCACCCAACTGTCCTCCAGTTGCTCGCCGACTTCCACCACGCTGCCGAGGCTGGTATTCGTGTTCGCTGTCAGATTGCTTGCGACCGTGGAGAAGAGCTCCAGGGCGGTGGTCGGAGAGGAGGATGGCAGCGCGGAAGATGCACCGCTCGGAGATGAAGTCGATGATGCCGTTAATGACAGCGAAGTCAACGAGGCGTCCACAAATCGTGTTGTTGTTTGCAAAGTAGTTGTTGATGTTCCCATTCTCGTCGTCGTCGTCGTTGTTGTTGTTGTTGCTGTTGTTGTAGTTGCTGCAGCTGCTGCAGCTGCAGTTAGCAGAAAGTTGCCGCCACGACCATTGGCAATGGCTGTTGCTGTTGCTGCTCCTGCTGCTCCTTCTGCTGCAGCAGTTGTTGCTGCTGGTGCAACCGCACCATCAGCGGCTAGCGTAGCCATCAATGTGCTAGGCCTTCGCATAGCTGAAGTGTGCAATGCCGCCGCAGTAAGCCCCCTGCCAGGGCCGCGCACTGCCTTTGGCATTGTCATTATTTCGACTCGCTGTTGCGTTGATTAAAATGTATGCTCAGTTGCTGCTGTCTTGCTCGCTGAAGAGAAGATAATCATTTTTCGTTCGCTCACATAATTGCAATTTGCAACGCAAACAAGCAACGGGTCAAAGTTCATAATCATCCGCTGCCCCATCAACTGGCAGTGCTCAGCGGCAACGATGTCCTCGCCGTCGACGTCGAGTGTTTGCTCAGCGCGCTGAGAGGACGCGATGCCATCGCCTGCCAGCTGCCCCAGCTGCTCCAGCTGCTCCTGCTCCTGCTCCTGCTTCTGCTGCGGCTCCTGCTCCGCCTTCACTTCTCGTTTCGGCTATGGCCTTTGTTTGAGTTGCTTGCAGCTTAACAGAGAACTTGGCCGGGCTTTCAAGCGCTCAACTGCCAGCGTCCAGGCGTCTGAAAATGAATAAATAAATAATGGTCCAAATAAGCGCATAAGTAAAACAATAGAGAATTGCAAACAAAATATACAATCGAGCTAAATTTAAGAGCCTTTGCATCCATTGAGCGGGCTGCCCCAGCTACGCATGCACATCGATGCGCCAGCATTCCGTTCAATTCAGAAGTCCCTCGCCCACTCTATCCCTGCCCTGATATCCTTCCGAGTGAAGCAAGTATATTGCGAGCACACTCTGTGCGTACTTGGCATGCATTTTATTGAAGAACAGAAAACATAAAATAAAAACAAAAATCCTCGACGACGGCAGACAGTCGACAGCAGACATTCTGTGCTCAGGGACTTGCCAAGGTATTACCTTCTAATTTACATAGATTCCAAGCAGACAAAAATTCGCTTGCAGCTGCATTCACATCTACATCCCCAACCATATTTGTGAGCAGCTTGATATTATTTTTTAATAGCTGCTCTTATTCTTATGGCAGCTCGGCATCCTTCACTGTCATGCCTAACCTTTTGCTGTGCGCTCAATTTTATTTTTGATTAGTTGCCTTCTGCCATTCACTCTGCTGCGAGGCGACAGATGGGAGTGTATATATTTCGATTATGTATATAAATATTTGCTCACATGTGAGGTGAGTGCGAAACGAGTTGCGAATTCCAAAATAAATACAGAGCATGGAAGACTATTCCACAGAATCGTCGTCTGCATTGTCTGTGCTTTGATACCATTGTCAAGGTATTAAATATTATTTAATTTTGCATACATTTAGTTAGGCATATGCTCAAGTGCTTTGAGTGTCACATAAATATTGAAGATTACCAAGAATATTTGATTGTTAAGCTTGTCAGGCGATAAAAGGATTTTGCAGCTTTTGCGGAATTTGAAAAACTGCGAAGGAAATTATGTTTCTCTTATGATTTGCAGCTGTGTGGCCTTAAAATGTTGTTTATCATGCCTAAATAATGTCTTTCAACAATATGAAATTGTTTCTATTTTTATATGTTTTTATGCCTTCAAATGAATATATCATGAAAGCAAAGACTTGCAATAAATATTTGAAAAAAGAAAAATATATAAATGAGGCTAGAGGATTGTTCGAATTGAATTGTTTTCTATTTTCATTTTCATTTTATTTCTTTTTCAGCTTTACAGCTTAAGCATCAGGCCTTAAAGGGCTTTCTAGCATTAAGTTTGATCGCATTACTAAATCTATATCGAAATATGTAGTTTGCCCCCTCTCCCTCCCTCACTCTCCCTCTCTTTGTCTCTCTCTCTCTCTATCTATTTCCGCAGCAACTATCTCTATTATCCACTGCCATCACTTTCAGATATTCAAGCTCAAATGCAACATAAACTGTTAGCTATAAGTTTTAGCTAGCTTGTAAAAGGAAAAGTGAGTCTTTGCCGTCTTTCAGTCTTTTCAATTTCGATGGCTTTTATGGACGTGTAAGAGTCGGAGCAGATGAGACGCACGCACACACTACAAAATAGAGCGTTTTACAGTGTGATTATCCTTGTTCGTCCTTCAGCCAGCGGCTTAAATTGACTTGTTCGTTGTGCTTAGTGAACCACTCAGACGGGGAGCCATACAGCCAAATTGCAGGGATTGCCAGGATTGCCAGCATAATAACTTAATGTTCGGATTTCGCGACGATAACAGATCAGTCAGCACTCAAGCCAAAGCGCTGGACATGTATAAAGCGGGTTAAAGTTTGAAGTCGAGGAGCAGGACCTAGTGGCCCGCTTTTAATATCCTGGATAAGTTGCCCTTTCGTTCACTCTTCCTCTTGTCATTGTGGCATAATTAATGCCCTCGAACGGCTGACGCTGTAAGTGCGTTGTGCTGCCGGAAATTCAATAAAGCCGCTCCTCTTCCGGCAGTCGAGTTTACGCTTAAGCGCAAACGTCAACAAGCTCCGGCCGGCTGGTTGGGTCCTTTACTCGACGCGTTGGTCAACAAGCCTCGCGCACGGGTCAGTCCACCGCCCATGCCGTAGGCGGATGCAAAGTGCAAACTTCAAAGTGACGCGCAAAGGACACTACTAATTCAATTAAGTCCGTGCCCGTAGCAGCCACTGAGCAAGCAGCCGACTCACCGAAGAAGAGTTTTGCAGTTTGTGCGCCCATCAAGGACGTCCCAAACACTGTCCGCCGTCTGGCCGGGCTGACGCCCAGTCCGGCCCAGCATAAGAGGCTTAACTGCTGCTGGTTCGTAAACACAAATTGATAAACCGCCCGAGAGCAAGTCATAGGGCAAATGCCAATTGTAAATATTGTGACAACTTCCACCGAAGGGCAGGCGATGACGGCCATTTCTGGGAATTCAATATGAACTCTGAGCTCAACTCATGGCAATGTCCATGTGGATGCTTGTGATCTGTGTGACAACTGATCAATCTACTAAAGAACCTGTAAGATATTTCACCTGAATTCCCCTCCGATTGGGCTGCTGGCTGCAATGCATTTATCAAATTGGGTCAAGGCACACGACGGAGCATTTAATTAGCTATCGAGCTAGTTCTGCCTTAGTGCATTCCATGTCTAATGAAAATTGGACGACAATTTACAGCGTTGCAGCAATAAATAAGAGCGCTCAAAGGACGTCACGGGATGGGCATTTTATTGAGCTACTAAATACACACATATCACAGGCGAAGGACGAGGATGAGGACGAGGACGAAGGACCGCTCGTGGTGCTGGTTCAGCTCGTGTCATGTTTGATTGTATTTGGGCCAAAAGTGGGATTTATTTTGTAACTGCCAGCTTTTGAACAAATATCAATTCGATGTGCCGAAAACATGTCCAATAATTCAGCCTAGTTTAAATTAGAAATGAACAGCGTGAGACGAAAGCAAATGAGAGTTAAGAGTTTATTGCTCTGTGCTCTGGTTAACACCGAAGGGATGGGTAGAGCGCGTGGGGGAATGATATACATTAGAGCTGTTCAGTCTATCGATAGTATAGATGGATATGCATTATGAATTTTGTTTGATGTTGATATAATTTCTCACTTGGCTGATTGAAGAAGGAATAAGTACTTAACTGATCTGTTATTAGTTTTTCTTTGTCTAGTCCGCAAATAGTCATTGAGCTTTTTTCGATGTCTTCGAATAAGTGACGATTACTGATATTCTGAGAAAAATTCACATAGATTGGTTCTTTAGCAAGATCGTTGACGATCGAACGGAAACCTTTTTCGTTCCGAAGACTGTTTGCATTGACTCGAACATCCAGCACGCCGCTTCCAAGGCGATGTTCGTTAAAAGAGCATCAGACGAATAATTGAACTGAAGGCGCCCGACAGAAAGGAAGAACTAAAAGAATGAAAGTCTCCTGCTCAGAGCGAGAGCGAGTGAATGTGATTTGTCGGTTGACTTCGCAAGCAGAGTGCATAGAATCAAGTGGACAAGCTACATACATTGCATTTGTATGTCAGATAGGTCTTCTAGATATTGCTGAGATCTCTTAGATTTTAATCAAAAATAAAATTAATTGTCTAGCTCATTGGGAGCACAAATACTTGTGACTAATTGGCCTTCAAATTTGTAACAATAAAAAATTAATTTTAAACAAATTTCAGTTAAAATTAATAAAGAGAAAACATGCCGAATAATTTAGCCTAGTTTAAATTAGAAATGAACAGAGTCCAGAGTCCAAAACAGATGAAGCGTGAGAGGAAAGCAATTGAGAGTTAAGAGTTTACTACGCTGTGGTCTGGTTAACAGTGGGGGGATGGGTAGATGGGAAGCAGTAGAGCTGTAAAGCCGGCCGATGGATCGATAGGAGAAATCATCGAGTGGAGGCAGCTCTAATTTACACGATTAAATTGTCCAAGCTTCAAGTCTGGAAGTCCTTTGCTCCAATGCAAGACAGGAATGGTCTTTAAGCTCTAAGAATGAGTGAAATGTGAATTCATAATATTTTTATTATATTATATGCACACCTTTCAAGCAAGGAGGGGAAGGTAGAAAATATATGTCAGGGCTATAATATCTTCTTACTATGTAAAACATAAAGCTATAAAAAGGTAACTCATCTTAGACAGCAGCTAAAAATCTGCGCATAGTTCCATCAATCAAGAGCATGTCAAAATGGGGAGTGCAAGAAAATAGTGTCTTCAAAATGCTGTCTCATGCTGAGCCCTAATTGATGGATTGACATCATACAAATGGAAAAAGTTCGCGTCTCTTATGCTGTTGCCGAGATTTCGCTTAATGTCCAGTTTTCGGTTCATCGGCGAGTTGGCATCTCGATTGGCATAAATAATTTGCATGCCATTGAGATTGGCAGCTGACAGCTGGTGGAGGAGGCGGGGCTTAAGCTGGCATTTGGCCAGGTGCGCAGTTGCTGTTTGCTCAACAAATTAAAGTTAATGCGGCTCAGCAATAAGTCCTCCTGCCAGGGACCACTCCAACCCTTTCCAGCCAAATGGCGGCGACAAACAAGCGCAAATCCCCTGCTTAGACACATTGTGACGACAACTGTCAGCATTTAAACAAGATTGATCGATTGGCATTGTCATTGTGATTGTTGCTAACGTAGTTTTATTTTTGTTGTTGTTACTTGTTTTTTTTTTTTTTTATTGTTGCTGCTGCGAGAAGCGTTTGATTTCACGTACTTTCATTAGCATAGAACAGATTCTGCCACCAGCTGTGCACAGTGCACAGTGGCACGCAAAATTCTAAATACTCCAGCAGATGATTCAAATGGGACTTTGTCTCTAAGTGTTCTCTTCAGCAATGAGTCATTTATCTATTGCAAAATAAATATTCCCATGTATATGTAGCTAAGTAAGCTTAAATATAAATCTGAGCGGGGATTGAATGTAGATATGTATAATAGATGTAATAGATATAGTTATAAATCTATAGAAGGTGATTCATATTCAACAGTTGGGTAGATTATCTACCCTACCTACCATCTCTTAACTTCTGACTAATTCTAGATCTAGCTCAATTAATTTTTAAGAATCGTATAGCTCTTGATGGTAATTCTTAAAGGAACTCAATAATTAATCATACATCTTTAAAGAATTTTATAGCTTTTCACAATGATTCGTAAAGAAACTTTAAGAATTTGTTTAACATTTCTATTTCGTGAGCTAAATGGCTAACTTAAGCTTAAGTTTGCATGTGGAATTCATAAATTGTATATGACATTCAGGAAAAGATCTTTACGTCTCCGACAAAGCCGTGAAAAGCCTTACAATGCATTCCTGCTTATCCTTTTAGCCTTTGTTGGTCGCAATTATATACAAATTTGATTAAACTTGAAAATCTTTTCATTGCTTTCAAAGCCGTAGGGCAATGCTCAATTCATCACAATCCAAATGAAAAGCGATACGACAAATTGAGCAATAGAAGTTGAGCAACTCTCAGTTAAATTGCAATTTGGAAAAGAAGCCTTCTGGCCGTGTGTTAACTCCTTCAATTAGGTAAACAATAAGCTGAGACAGGAGTTGAGCGATGGAAATTTAACCTATCCTATACATATAACCTACAGCCTTTGCTCCAGAGCAGGCAGAGCTGAGGAACGAAGATTTTGGCCACTGTGTGCTTGGCTGGCTGCTGCTATGCAATTGTGCGACACAAATTGTTGGCACTTCCGTTTGGGCTTTGGGAATCTAGCTTGTTTACGGCCGAGCAGCGGGCAGTGGCTAACGAGTGTGAGCTTTGGCACTAGGGGTGCATAACAAATCATTTAACGGCTGTCATTCAGCCCTCTGGCGATTGGCTATAAAAATTCCAGAGCTCCTTGCTGGACGCATCAGTGATCCGGCAGCCGTAACGCGTCGCGCATTCAACTCTAGCTCAAGTCCAGCAACTAGTTGTCCAGTGCCATATCGTGTGTCCCTTGTAGCGCCCATAATAAGGAAACGCAGCCGAACGCCCTGTGACCCCCCGAGCAGCCCGCAACGCTCTAGCCATGCACAGACTAAGTAATTGCACATTGCTGCTAATCGCGGTATCCTGTTACCTGGTCTACTCCAGCCAAGCGAAGCCCCTGCAGGTGAGTGTGCAGCGGTTTCGTCGAAAGGTTAAACGAGCGCAGCTTGACAGGCACCACTTAATAAGTTTTATTTGCCGCTGCGAAGCGTGGAAACACGCAAACAAGGCTGCCAAAGTGAAAATGGACTTGCCTCAAGCATCCAAACTCTATGCAAAAAACTCTAAAATCTATCTATCTCTCTCTCCCTCTCTCTCTCTCTGTCTGTATCTCTGTTTCTATCTCTGTCTGTATCTCTGTTTCTATCTCTGCGGTCAATTGCGGTCCGTGGCTGCATTTCGGTTAGAGGCTTCTGCAGCTGCATCTTCAGCCAATTTCCCACCTGTCAGTGCTGAATTTCCACATCGCTAATTGTGCGCCAGGGCATGTCAATGTCATTATTGCCATTAATTAATATCTCATAATTGACAATCAATTGCAAGCGTAATTATATTTCCAACTTTCTGACATCAATTTCAATTCTTCAATAAAGCAGTTGTAGATGGCATGATTCGATTAAACTATTTGCCAAATTTCTTATTTGTATATAGCGCATATTTGAAGCTAGAAAACAAGTTGGACTATCCCTACTATATATATATTCTTTGTAGCAGTATATATTCTTTGTAGCAGTCTGATAGTAGTGATAATGCTACATTCCCATCAAAATCATAATATGTGGATTATATGTTTATAAGCAAACTCACTTAAGGAATTATCAAAGGGACAGTTGATGATCTTTGTTTAAGAAATCATCGAAACTGATCCCGAATGGGGTGTATACGCTCTATATATTATAATATATATATATATATATATGTTGACATCACTCTTTGAATATGATATCTCTACGGCGTATAGTGCACGTTTCTGTCAAAAGGTATAAGGCTGCTAGATGGGTCACTCGGATATGGAGAACCGAGTATATTATGGAGTCAAGTGTCGATGAACTTTGTTGCCTTGAGTGCTTGCAGTGTCTATTGGCTTGATTATATATCAAATTTGAATGGGAGTTAATTTGTGAGTAGGGCTATAAAGTAACTTGTAAGTATGAGCTTAATATTGCCCTGGCTCTCTTCCTTTGACAACTGGACTGTGTTATTGTAGATTTCGGTTATTGAGTTCAGTCAATATTGAGATGGAAACTGAGAAAAAATAACGAATTCAAATAATCTGGCAAGTGTTGGGATGGAACTGTTCTTGTTAAGCCTCCAATCAGGAGAACTTTTGCAAGCTTCAGCTTATGCTGATATACATACTACTGACACATCTGTGAAAGGTGGTCTGTGTGCTCAGTATTTAGCTAAAACATCTCTTATTTTGTGCACAATGAAACCCCAAGAACGATGTGAACAGAAACATTGGAAGTTATGCCTGTGTGATCCGTGCATATCACATCTTATTTCAGTTGACTTGGCTGTCGGAGGATTGCCAAAATATTTGGCTGTTGAGTAAATTCAATTCGAGTTTAGTTTATGTTCCGGGCACCGTCAGCTGGCGGGTAACACATCTGGTTTATTGGGTTTGCGTTTATGGCCAAGATACGATTTACAAGCCGATTTAAGGTGTTGGCATTTCAATTCCCATTGAGTTGTCTAATCAAGCGTACCGCTGCCTGTCATGCTGTAAATTGAAACAATAAAGTGCTCGACTCACACATAATACCCACTCACTCACACACACACACTCAGGCACACCCGTTGCGACTTTGAGTGCGTTGTGTGTGTGCAGCTCACGTATGCGCATAAATAGGCGGCATAAAAATAACTTAACACGTGTCGACAGTTTGAAAGAGGGAGCGAGAGCGAGGGCGAGTGAGGGAGAAAGGGAGAGAGAGCAAGTCGGCGGCCGGGACTATATTGAAAGCCTTGCCGCTGCCGCTGCCGTTGCCGTTGCCACAGGCGCCAAGGCCTCGAATCAAATATTTCAAATATTTTTGTTGTTTTCTTTTCGGCGCTGCGGCTCTCGTGCCGCTTTGTGGCACTTCATTTGCGCAGGGCACAAACAAACTGGATTTGCCAAATCGCATCAGCGGCATCAACGTTGGCTCTGCCGGCGCCTCAGCCGCGGCGGAAGCACGCCACAAGCGCGCAATGGGCGAATACAAAGAGCTAAACGACATCATTGACGACCTGGAGGAGAACGGCCTGGTGCAGAAGGGCGGCGGCGCCGTGACAGCGTCGCAGACTCAGGCGCAGGAATTCGACCTGGATAGCATGCCGCCGTTGGCGTACTACCTGCTGCTGCAAAAGCTTCGCCAGTGTAAGTATCGGGCGCACGCTGCGTATGAGTAATGCGACCCTATGACAAGCGGCTATGAAAGCATCTCAAGCATGCTCAGCTACGCATTACGCGTACGCTTGAGAAAATTGATTTCTTTTACCAGCATTTCGCATGTGACTCAAAGGCTTAATGGCAAACACATTTGCATTATCTGACATCGCCGACTGCTGCTCTAACTGAAATTTTATTTCAAGCACTCAACTAATAGTTTACTCGTTTCTTTTCAAGTGCATGCACATTTCTAATGAAGCTGAAACTTTTATTTCATACGAGAACTATCTCAATGTGTGTGTATGTGTGTGTGTGTGTGTGTTAGTGTAACATGTACTATTCCTTATTAATTCCCTTGGCTGGTCTCTTTGGTCCTGCAGTGCAGAGCAGCAGCGAGCCAACATATCGCGTGCGCACGCCACGCCTGGGACGCAGCATTGACTTCCAGCAGCTGCTGGACAGCCGCGGGGGCAACGAGGAGGCGGCTGGCGGGCAGTTTGTGTCGCGCATGATGAAGAAATCGGTGCCGTTCAAGCCGCGCCTGGGCAAACGTGCTCAAGTGTGCGGCAGCGGCGGGGATTAGGCCATGGCAGTAACAGTAACAGTAACAGTATCATCAGTGCGACCTGGACGAACGGCAAGGACGAAGCCCCGGACAAGGTTGAGGCCAGCCATTGGCGCTCAGCCAGCTCAAATTAAACTACTCACACAACGTCCCCAAAAACGCTAAAGTAAATAATCTACTTACTCCTACAACACTCTCTATATCTATATCTATATGTATATATGTATAAATATATATGTACGTATGTATATCTGTATAGCTAGGCCCAGAGATGTTGAGAGAAATTCGTATTCGCCACAAACTATGTGTTTAAATAAAGTGCAGACCATTGAAAACCTGAAATCCGTGTTGCTCTATCTCTCGCATCGACCATCGAAATGCCAAAAAACTAGAGTAAAAGCTGTGAACAGCACAGATGGACAGGAGGAAAGGAGGTAGAGCGAGGCAGAGCGAGGCAGAGCTGTCAATAATTGACCTCAAACTGCGAATTTTCGAGAATTTTCGTTATATGTGTTTTATTTTTGGCTGGGCGAAAGTAAATTAATGAAAAATTCATTACACGAAGTGAGAAGTGGGAAGTGGGACAACAGCTGCTGCGGCGACATCTGTAACGCCCATCGAACCATTGAGCCATCCAGCCATC
The DNA here is from genome assembly GCA_037075325.1 of Drosophila mayaguana. Classification (NCBI taxonomy): domain Eukaryota; kingdom Metazoa; phylum Arthropoda; class Insecta; order Diptera; family Drosophilidae; genus Drosophila; species Drosophila mayaguana. Next base: position 3,366,246 of record JBAMCG010000074.1, read on the forward strand.
GGGCCAGCTCGCAGTGGGCTTATGACGTTTCCATAATTCCTGCTTTTTCGTTAACCAAAAGCTGGTGGCTTTATTTCAGCCTGATCAAGCACACGCAAATTGTGTGCAGCCTGTGCAGACTGAACGTGTTTGCATACACTGTATAAATACATATACATTTGCCAGCTCTGATATCATTAGCAATGCATTCACATTATATCAGCTAATTGGTAAGCCAGTTGATTTAATTAATTAATTAGCTATAACACATAGTATTAAAAAAAGAAGCAGAAAAACAAAACAATATTGAATTATTTGCCGACCTCACACCAAGAAAATTAACTTGAATTCACTAGCGAGGGCCATGAGAATTTTGATTTCAATTTAAGCTTTGAGATCACATCAGGCACATGTCTGCTTCGGATTTGAAACGACGCCAATCCTTTTAATTATTTCGCTTCATTTGGCATGCATAAGCGGATTTCTGGAAAAATTGATACATTTAATTGCTAGCTTAATAAGCGGCTGACATATAGTTATAGGAAATATATATGATATATATACATATATATGATGGATGGAACTAGAGGAAATTAGCTCAATCAGTGCTAAATTGGCGAGCTAATTACTCCTTCTATGATTATTACTCCTGTCAGTTCAGTGCTGTCCATATTCGACGGACCCATCTGGCAGCCCTTCAAGTCTGTCCATATTCGACAGACCCATTTGATTTAATCAATGAAAAGCACAATAATCATTTTATTTGGTTCAGGTTGGCATGACTTTTCGAATCTGATATCTCTAAAATGACTCTGTACGTCTCTGTCAAAAGATATAGCCAGATGGCCCATCGAGTATGGAGAGCCCAGAATATACACCTATTGAAATACTTAATGTAGTTTATAGATTGGTTACCGATCGACTGCGGCAAAGTGAACTCTATGCAGCGCATGAGCTCGTTTGAACATTTAAGTCGTATTTGACCTCATTTTGCGAATATTTCATTGCAATAAGGATAGACTGAAACTCGCAATAGCTTACGAGCCGAATTTCCAATTACTACGAATTTTGATAATATAAATATACCGAGTACATTAAAGTTTATATAAAATACTATATATTTAAATAGGTTTTAAGAGGATTACATTTATGTTGAAACCCAAATTGCATATTTGAGAAAGAAAAGGGGAATGCGTATACACGCTTGTAATCTAATTGAATTCACTAATTATGTAATTATCAAATTAATCGCATTATGAGCATAAATTAGAATTGTGCTGAGCACAGATCCAGCTTGTAAAAGTAGATAAAATAACGTTGGTCTATGCTTAATTAAATGACAAACTGATTATGTTAAGCAAGCTACTGAATGAATATATCGATTTTAACTCACATATGTCTACACACATATGCACACACACATGTGCATAGTGCGCCGTTACATACTAAAAAGATGACCAAGAAAAGTGCAGCTCAAGTACTTGCACAGTCGACTAAGTACGACTGCACAGCGATTTAGTGGCTCGACTTGACAGTGCATTGAATGTGGAGGTGCGGAGGTGCGGAGGTGCGGAGGTGAGTAGGTGCTGAGGCGGCGCAGACTCACCTGCTGGGGCAGGGGCAGGGGCAGCTGCTTGAGTTGCGCATTTAAATGGGCGAATGTAAAGCTTCTGCCATTCGCTTTGGCCTGAGCTTGAGGCAAAGGAACTAGAGATGGCTCCGCACGTGCCAATTAGTGGGCTGCCAAGCCTTCAAGTTACAATCAGTTAAAGGCGAAGCCATTGTAAGCTGATGTCTTGGCCAGAAGTGCGGGCATTAAAGGCCAACGGGTCAAATAATATCCACTCTGTCTACGACAAATGTATGACAAATGGCGCAGACGGCACGTACTAGTTGTCGCTCCTCAATAAATGAGCAGCCGACTCTAAAATGGCGCTAATGGGCACGCTATTCGCACAGAAACACGCCAAAAGCCCAACACACACGTACGCTCGCCCGAGATATTGAGACATTACAACTGCAAAATGGTAATAAACTTGGGACTGCCTACTGAGGCTGCCAGAGAGAGAGAGAGAGGGGGGGGGGGGGGGGGAGAGAGAGACAGACACACGCTGGGACGGAGCTGGCAGGAACTTTGCATGATGGCCGTAAATTTACAACTGGATTGTTGCGTAAGGTTAAGCAAGCCCCAAACATCAGCTGCTGCTGTGCCGGCTTCCTGTCTGCTACACACACACACACACACACACATTCGCATAGGCATACCGCTGTAACATGATAAGTTTTGCGAATATACATACACGGGTGTCTCCCTCTATCAGCGTGTGTGTGTGTGTGTGTGTGTGTGTGTAACAAAATCACTTTGCCTGATTAAATGACGCAAGCCAGCAGCCAGAGCCAGAGCCAAAGTGGCTGAAGCAGATATCCAGTTAGCATGCACCTTGCCAAAATGAATGCCAGCCATTACGGTGAATTGTTAAAAATGCCTGGCTAATATAAGACAGCTCCTGCTCCAGCTCGAGATCCAGGCCGTGCATTCGACCCTTATTTATTGTATTTAAGCAGCTGATTTAAATTGATGGCAGCATTTGGCCGAGGCCCGCCAGCCAGTGGCTTGGCACTCACTTAATCAAATTTCAGCCATGCAAAGGATTTCGAATTGGCCACATGCGTAAACGTTGCTTATTTATTTCACTTGCCACAGCTTTTGTGGCCAGCTTGATGACTGTCTGCGCTCACCTGAAGAACCCTGCAGAAGCTTATCGATATCTCGCATCAGCTTATAATTGTTGGTCCCCCCTGCAGATCTGTGCCAGGCGATTAGGCGGGACGTGTGCTGCCGCGGCAGGAACCCAACTCAGTTTGGGTTTCCTTCGGCCAGATACTAATCAAAGCCAAGTCGTTTTATTTACAGTCCAACAGCTAAGCCAGATACTCATAAATAATTTGGCTTATTTACTACTAGCACACTTAAGGCTCAGCGCATTAAGCAAATCCGTTATAATCGTTAAGTGCCCTAAGGCCATAAGCACAACAATTAATTGTTCTAAACAAGATTTTCTACGGTCTCCTTTAGTGGTTTGAAAATCATTTTGTTGAACTGAAGCCAAGCGAATGTGTTGAGCTCGCGAAAATGCTTTCATCTGTAATAAATCATTTTAAATTCGAAGGAATTTAATTTAATTTAATTATAATTAATTAAAAAAGGAATTACTGTAGTGGTAAGCCACACGCAGTCAGTTCCTTTAGGTTCTTCTGGCTGATGTGTGGAAGCAACTTTAAAGTTGCATAATTGAAGATAATGTGGCATAAAAACAATGGGCTTATCAAGCACTCTTGGCTAAGGCTGTGTTCAGCCCATATTGATTTACTCAACTGGGCAAGCCATGCTTCACACGAACAAGAGCTCAGATGGGCTTAGCTGCTCCACCGAGCAGCCAGAGATTTCGGCATGTGCAACTGATGAAATACTCGTAGCCAACAATAGCTGGCGGAGAGGCCTCTGGAGCTTGGCTTGATGAAACTTTAACGAACTCCTTTGGGCTCTATGCACAAGTGCTTTCCCTGGCTGTGCGATTGCAGTGTGTGGCCTGGCTCGTTTTAAAATTGCATATTCAGCAGTTGTATAACGCACACACACACACAATTGCTGCTGTTGGCCCCGTTAGTAGCACTTCCGGCAGTTGCAGAGGCGGGCTGAACCGATCGAAATTCGAATTTTGGCCAATGCGCACAATAGCCATGGCTTTGACATTGGCAGCAGCAGCAGCAGCAGCAGTGCCGGCAGCTCTTGTCCTCGACGTCGTTGTAGTTGTCATCGGCATGGCACGGCATTGCGTCAGCGCGGCACCAAAGCATGCAACACTTTGCGCCACAGCCAATGATTCTGCAGATTTTCGTGTGCGCCGGAAATGGGCAAAATCAGAGGCTGCACATTGAGGTGCGTGACAGTCTCTTTCGGCTCGGCCATCCATCATCAATGGGGCCAGATGTGGCAAATGCCGTAAGACAGGCCGTTGTTTAATTTGTGTCAATTAGGGCAAACAGTTTGCGGCCTGGGCAAATAAGCAAATTACATGCAGCACCTAAAATGGTGCTGAGCCAGCAATCAGATAAGCCTTGTGCAACCACAGACAGAGTCCGGATTCAATGCCAATGGATATCAATAAGTTGGCGCCAGTTCAGTTCAGTTGGGATGCCAGCCAGAGAGTCAGAGAGTCAGAGAGTCAGACATTCAGTTAGCTGGCTGCCCTTGAGGTTCTCTCAAGGAAATCGCTTTCAATTACGGCACTGGCTGCTCTGGCCTGGCAACTATTCCAGCATGCCCTTGCCCTGTCAGCAGTGTGACTGACAGCAGTGGGCTGCCGGGCGAAGCCAACAATTGGGCTTATAAATAAATATTTATTCGATTTCATTGGCCAACTGCTGCTTCTGCAGAAATCAGTTTGACGTCGCTGCGCGATGTGTGTAATAAAGCGCTTGTAAATCAAATCATTCCTTGTGACGACCCCAAAGACCATTAATTGTATCAGTCAGTATCGTGCGCCGCTCTCCGGAGAGCCGCGCCCAAAAGGCATTTACATTGCATGCTAAACACGTTAAGAGACGGCTGCTAATGAAACAATTAAACAAACTGGCACGCAAACACCCAGATGATGTAAGCGCGCAATGCTACACAGAAATACTAAAGTATTTACCATACATTACATCTGTAAGGACTTGATAGATTACTCCGCACCAAACAAGAGAGGGATTTGATATTTTAACTGGGCTAATTTATATAGCAGAACGCTGGAGGGCTGTACTCCGATTGCGTCAGCATGAGTCGATGCAATCTGAGAATGAATGAATCAACTAACACTCGAACCTGGAGAGCTAACAGAAACTTTTAAATATCCATATTTATTTATTAGAGGTTGGAGCTAATGTTAATTGAAACTAAGAGTTTGGCTTTTTAAAATATATTTACAAATATGCATTGCATTAAAATCCTCCAATTTCGATAGAAAATCCTTTCATTAAATTATCATAACAGAGTAAAATTGATTAATTTATTCGTGTATGTTTGTATTCATTTATTTATTTATTATTATTATTATTATTATTTTTTTTTTTTTTGTAACAACCTGATAAATATAAAAGTAGGAATTACGCCGCTTAAAGTAAAGAAGGAAGGTTTTCTATAGAAATATGGATGCCTTACATAAAAATTCATGGCACGCCATGTCATTTCGGCCTCAATAGTTGTTTTTTTGTTTTTATTATATTTTTGGGATTTCAAAATAAACTCAGAAACCACTCAGAAACTTGCAGCACTTGATTTCTAATCAAATAAGGCGGCCCTCGTGCTTCAGACATCCGGAGTATTCTCAGCTAGTTTCTCGAGGAGGCATTGTCTTTGAGCCAAGTAGCTTTGACAAGCTGTTTAATGTGAGCTGCTTAAGCAAAAAACAAAGAAAAAAGGGAAAAGGAAAAAAAAACTTATGTAGAGAAGGAAAAATGTCTTTGCTTAGCTCAAATAAATTCCAGGAACGTAGCCTTAGCTCATATCAATTTGGATTGCAAGCAACATAATTTGTCATTTGAGAAATGTTGCTCACTAAATTCAAAAGGGAATTGTAAAGGCCAGCAGCGACGTCTAATTAAGGTGTTTGACATACTTAAGTCAACAGTGAGCTTTAATTATAGTCTTCTCCTGCTCGGGCAGTCAACTGACTATATTGGCATATATTTTAAGACTGGCCGGGCCAAGGCAATTATTTATTGTTGGACGTTGTTCGATATTCAGGTTACGTGACTGCCGCAAGCAGCGAACGGGCGGGTCAAATGTCAAATTTAATCACAGCTAATAATGAACATTTCGTGAATGAAAATTTTCAACGAAAAATATCTTAAAGCCAACAGCAACAACAACAGCAAAAGCGGCTCGAACACTGCGTGACAATGGCACATTGTTGCCAGGGGTTCTGCCTCTGAATTATTGCTGATGGGGCTAATGGCGTACCCCTTACACACACGCCCACATATGCGCCCGCATTTGTGGAAAGCAAATATACGCACACACACATACATACACCCACCCGCACACACACACACACACATGCTCGCATTGGTGGCCATAACATTGAACTTCGCCATTCGCTGTCCATCAACAATGAGTTTGCACTGGAATTATTTATAAGTAAGTGGCCCTGCCATTTGGTTGACTCTTCCGATTCACCGTTCACCGTTCACCGTTCAACACTCGCCCCCTCTTCGTGCCTTTCTATTTTTAGTGTCAAGTGCAGTCTGGCGGGCCGATGGGGCGTATACGTAATTCGGTTGCGTGCACAATGTATGGATGATTTTATAAAATCATAACAGCCACAGTGGGCACTCGATGGCATGAACCTACTCACATGTATGCTGCGGCCAATTAGCCTTCAGCTGGCTCTTGCCTGTTTATTTCATTTTGTATTTGTTTTTGTTTTTGTTTTTAATTTGTTGTTGATTCATTGCAATTATGACGCTTAGTTGATGCGAATTAACGTGCGATTCGCTGATTGCTGTGGCGCCATTTTGCGAGTTTTAATTGCTCCTGTGTGCGACATCTGTCTGTCTGCCCCTCTCTCTCTCTTTCTGTGTGTGTGTGTGTGGGAGGGACTGATTGGCCACTTTTCGCAGTTTAGGGCAAGCTGTGGTTTGCTGCTAAGCGCTGCAAATTGCCGTTTTAAGGATGCGACAATTTCAGAGTCACAATTATTCAGCGCCTTCTGCTAACGAACCAATTGGCAACAACACTTGCGCATAATTGCCCGCCGATTCAAGTTAAATGAACTGTCCCCTGAGCTGTTTGCACAAATTGGGCGCAAGTCAAAGGCAGAAATGAGTATATAGAGTACAGACGAAGTCGTTGACAGTGTGAGTAGGTAAATTGTGGTGAAGAATTGCGAGAGTAATTTAGATTTGCTATAGAAGAATGTATTATTGTGTTAAATCACACCACGCCTCTACGACAGCATGTTTTGTCAATTTATCAACATAACTAAACTGATTTGGCTATACATAGATGCTATCTGATGAGTGAATCCATTCACCTTATCGAAGAGGCACAACAAATATACCCTTAACGCAGCTTGAGCGAGTATCGAGCAAGTTAAAGCAACAAACGGAGTTACTAAATAGGTGCTTTATATGTGTATTATGCTATATATGGGGCAATACATATGCATAATAATATACAACCAATAAAAATAAAAAATACATTTTGTGTAAATTTTTCACGGCTATAATCCGGCATTTGAGTTTAGTAGAAGCAGATGCTTGCGGCGTTCTGCTCGTTTGGCCCGCAGGCACTTTTGATGGCAGTTTTATTGATTTGTTGTTGCAAACTTTTGCAGTGCACGGCTTCAATTTATGGGGCTAACAACAACGAATCCAGCAACAAAACACGACCCTGAAAGCAGCGCCAAAAATTTGCATGCGCAGACCAAATTTATTTTGTTTTTCACACACAAATATACGTAATATATATACTTGTAGATATACATATATTTGTATGTATGTACACGATTTAATTTTGGAGGGCACCGCAAAAATGCCGACCAGCAAATTTAAAAAGTACACGCCCATTTACTTTCCAGACACTTTGTTATTTATTCTCTCTTTGCGCTGTTTCTGCTGGCTTTTGCATTTAATGCCCATATAGAGTCATATTTGAATTTGTGGAGGCTGGCATTAGCATGAAGCGCTTTTTCAGCCTGCTCAGCGGACGGTGCAGAAAAATATGCCATGAAAAGTTGGGCGCAAACCGCAAGCGCTAATTAAAAGAAATAACAAACCGAACAGAAATGCGACAACAAATGGCTGATGCACGAATGGCATAGCTAAAAAAAAAAAAAAAATAATAGCAAAGGCGAGGGAAAATAATGTAGAGAATCGCGTATACGCCATGTGGCGCTTGAGAGGCGTGTGCGTGACGCGTTAATTGCTTTTAATGAATTTTCGTGGCCTTACACCTATAAAAGGCGCCCTGATTGCGACTAGTTCACAATGGCCGTGCACCAGTCGAAAATGCAAGCAATTAGATTCTGGCCTGAAAAGCGCAGTCAGAGCGTGAGCGTAAGCGAGTGCAGCGCGCTGCCAAGCAACAAGAGTTCATAATTAAAAGTGAAGCTATAGAACCTGGAACTTGGATTGCTGAGATGAATGGACCTTAACTACATAATCAACACAAAAGCACTGAAGGACGAGCCGAGAACGAACTCTCGACTATCGCTGAGGGGAAAATTGCAGTTATTGTTGCTCTTTATGAGGGAAAAACTATTTTTTAATCAAGTTTAGCATCGTCAAGCTCTAGAGTAAATACTTAGGAAAACATTTATACTTATGTATAAAGAGAGAGAGAGAGAGAGAGAGAGAGAGAGAGAGAGAGAGAGAGAGAGAGAGAGAGAGAGAGAGAGATAAAAGCCGAGTGTCCTTGTTAGCTTGCTTTTTTGATAAGTTGACAAAACATGAAAGTCTTCACACCACTAGCAGATACGCCAAGTCCTTCAAGCATTCTGCATTAAAGCCATTTGTTGGGTCAAGTATTAATGCGTTGGCTGAGTATCTACTCCCACGCAGATATCCATATGAGCACTCGTGCCCCATGTTCAGTGGAGGCAGCCAAGCGTTAAGAGCAACATCAAGGCCCTGGGCCCACTCCGAGCGAGCCCGGCCCCTTGGGTGCTCTACTTATTTATACAAGCCAAGAAGTGTACATATTGTCAGATTTGAACAATTATTTGTAGAATTATGAGGCGTACGAGTGTGGATGCATGAATGTCTAAGCCACAAAAGTCCAGCCGAAGTCACGTGTTGGCCCGTTCTTTGAACGAATCAAAGCTAATGACGGGTCGTTAGCCGCCAAGTTCAACCAGCTGGGAGGGCCACAGTCACGTATTCTAATTTAATTTCTGCCTTATTTCACCTTTAGCACTGCTGTCCAATTTAATGCCGCCTCGATTTATTTGCCTGTTGAAGCTCAAATCCTGAAACATGACGAGCAAATCGTCAAAGGAATGTCGCTCAGCCTTTTGTGGCCGACCAGCTGCCCCCGGCCTTTGGGCCATTTGGCAAACGCATTATGCCGTTGATTAAGGCCTATGCATTATTTATGTAGGTCAGCGAAACGACCTTTAATTGGCTCGCAAGTGCGCCGCAATGTCCTTACTCTTTCTGTCCCCTTTGTCGTCCTTTCCAACAGTTATATTTAACGGCAACACGAAAGCTCTGCCCGACCTGCCGAGGGCCAAAGGAGCGGAAGGACAGCGAATGGTCTGCACTACTCCGCGAAGCGATTTAGTATGGGACAATCTCCATAATGGTTAAATGACTACTATTTATTGTTAAATTTTGTATGCATGTATATTTTAAAAAATATATTTTTTTTATTTTATTTTTTTTTACTTTCCTTTTTTTTTACTTTTCTTGAATGTTGTTGTTTTTTTTTCCAAATGGATTTCGGAATACTGGAAATATTTATTTTTAATTATATATTTATATTTATATATATATATATATATATATATATATATATATATATATATATATATATATATATATATATATATATATATATATATATATTGTTGTTGTTGATAAAAATTTAATTTTTCTTGACTGTTGGATTACTATATTTTATTTTCCATATAGATTCGCGATCATCGAAATATTTATTGTTATTTTTTCATATATGTATTGTATTATATATTTGTGTATTTATTATATACATATATATTTTTTACTTTTATTTATTTATTTTTTTTTTTAATATTTAGTTTTCCTTTTAATATTTACTTTCTCTTAATATTCCTGCTTTTTGCATTTTTGTGTTCTCTTTTCCAAACGTATTTCAGGATCTTCGTTTTTGAAGAGCACAATGCATGACGTGGCCGGGTGGTGCAGCATATTTCAGAGCAGAATGGCTGGCACTTTGCCAAGGTAGTCGGTCGGCTGGCAGCGCTGCCAGCGGCAACATTTGTGCAATTGAAAAGTTTGTGCTTGGAGCAGTCCAACAATGAAATTTCACGCATACCAAGCGGACAACGTGAGCAGTTAGCCCAGACAGAGACAGCAAGTGATGTAATTGTGAGAGAGAGAGAGAGAAAGCAGAGAGAGAGAGAGAGAGAGAGAGAGAGAGAAAGCAGAGAGGGAGAGAGCGCGAGAGAGAGAGAGAGAGATGCCAAGGCAGACCAAGCGCGTGTGCTTCCCCGGCAACTGTATTGCACTTCAACAATTTACTCAATGAATCATGGACAACAGCTGATTTATATTTATGAGCACACTCTCACTCACACATAAGCACATATATACACACACACATACACAGGCGGCCCTGCACTTGGAAAATGCGTGTGCTGGCAACGATTGGTGTCCTTGATACGATTCAAGTACGACCATCAAGTGCGCCAAGTGTCTCATTGTGCATTTGTGTGTCCAGGCCGCATCGAAGGTCGCCAGCCCTACTAAGGCTCGTTATAGTGGGGCAATGTCATTAGGCACTGCCAAACTGCGGGGGAGGGGGAAGGGGGGTTCGGTACTTTGGGTTTGAGTTTAGTTTGCATTGGGGTTGGTTGTCTGCCCCAGCCCAGCCCGAGCCAGGACGGCTCTAGTTCTAGTTCTCTCTGCTAATTGTGAACGAGCTAAAAATCAATTGAGTGACTTTGCATGTCCGAATATCCAGCTATTTTTACACTGGGCAAAACACGGGGGCAAAACTTTCTGTTGTTGCCTTAGTATTCGCCCTGTGTGAATGTGGCAAACAGAAAAAATAAAAATAAAACGAGACGCGTGAAACGAGTGATGAAATGAAATGTGGAAAATCCCGCGGTAGCCATTGTTGCCATTTCCTTGCAGAATTGCAGTTGTTGATGGCATTGTACTATGTGTGTGAGTGTGTGTGTGTGTGTGTGTGTGTGTGTGTGTTTGTTTGCTTGTCGGCTTTAGGTAACCAGCAGAGAACACAGCACGTCAACAGGATTGGCTCAGGTGTGGTCTTTGTTTGCCGCAGGTAGAGCAGCAGGTAGGTGCGCGTGGGCGGTGGCGGAGGCGGCAGTGACTGCCGCAGCAGCCGCAGGCGCATCATTTGCGCTCTTTACTGTTTGATTAACGTTTTAACGATTTGAGCAAACAATTGCGCCAACAGCAGCAGCAGCAGCAGCAGGAGCAGCAGCAGCAGCAGTAAGCAGTAACAACAAATGGCTGTTAACGAAAGTGTGTGCGCTCGCATCCAACTCTTGGCTTACAAGCGACCGGGCAGGAGCGCCCACAGCAGCCACGCCTCCTTGTTGTTCGGCTACATGTTGTTTCTCAATTAAAGTAAAGTGCCATTGCGAACAAAAGCTCTGTCGACCAAATTATAAGCAAATATTTACTAACAAATTAGCAGCTATCCACAATGTAGAACATTTCATTTAAACACCTGTTTAGCTTCATGTAATTTGTAAGACATTTTATATTTATAATTAAAACGTGCCGTTTTACCCAGTAGAGTACAAGAACTCTAATCTAATGTCAATTTTCCATTCAGGCAGAAATAATAAAAATATATTTTTCAATATATTTTCATAAGTGGACTAAATGGGTTTTTTTTTTCTCTTTTTTGTTAGCTCAACTTTGCTTTATGTTTTTTGTTTATTTCTTATTTTTGTAGACCTTGTATGTAATTTCCGCAGCAAAATGTTTTACAGTGAGCTCAAATAGACTCCATTTGCTGTCCCGGGCAACCGGAAGTGTGAAATATCTCGTTTAACGCATTTCAAGCAATCAGCAGCGAGTGGCAAGTGACTTGAATTAATCCCTTTCGAAGCGTGCTTAAAAATTCCTTCTCTAATTATATTGCAAGTATCTGAGGGTATTTAACTTAAAGTCACTTGCTAAAGCAATTAAAAGTTGATTTGGTTTACTAAAATAACTCAATTGACTAATTGCTTTGTTTATGTTGCTTGTTTATTTGCCAGTCAGAAATAAGTTCGTCTGGATGCCATCAGAACTCTCGAATCAATGGCATTTAGTCCAATGAGATTCATTGAAATTTAATGAGCTCCAATAACAGTGTTAATTGTTTGATGTGTGACTGTATGAGCGTGTGTGTGCGTGTGCGTGTGTGTATGTGTGTGAATATTTTATGCTTAGCAGCATTTGCAATGCTCCAAGCAGTCTAAGCAGATCAAGCTGATGGGCGTGGCATATTCGACACTTGTGTTTATATAGAAATATATATTTAGATCTTAAGCATTTGCAATCAAATTTACCACATGATGACGGCTTAAATGGGTATATATAAGCTCGATATGAGTATGAAACGTGCACCAAGATGGTAGATATCTGAAGTTAATGATAGTAGTTAGTCTATCTACGATGGATATGGATAGGATAGTTATAGATTTATATGTATGTAGAATGTGTCGAAAGGCGTGAACTGATAGATGTAGATATAGATATATTATATATTGTATATAAATATATTATAAATATAAGAATTGCACGATATATTTCTAATCAATGTATGACGTCAAACTGATTGAGTATGTCCAAGATATATATGTATGAGGTGTACAAAGTGAGCTTAGGATATATAATAATATCAACTACTTTAAATATGTTCGATATGAGTACGAAATATGCACCAATTCAATATGTTTGATGTATTTCAAGTTAAATTTTGCTCCATGGTCGTAATTGATCTTCTCTCATTATATGGTTACTGGGTATGATCATGGGGTATATCTATGCACATATGTACGTATGTATGCATGTATGTATGTACGTATGCATGTATGTATGTATGTATGCATATATACATACATATAAGTATGCATGCATATATGTATGTATGTATGTATGTATGTATGTACATATTTATGTATATATGTATATATATCTTTATGTAGGTATGTACGTACGTACGCATATGTATATATATGTACATAAGTATATATAGGTATGTATATATATATATGTATACACATATGTTTGTTTGTTAGTTGAGCCTGCACTTTGCCTTATTAACTGCGCGAGCTTTCCTATTCGAGCGAGTGGAATTGTTGACTTCTTTGCAAATTGGTTTTTCGCAACGAAATGCTTGGGTATTTGGCTTCAAGTCAATTCGCTCTTCGGTTGCTTGCTGCTGCTGCTGTCATAGCTGTCATTCAGGCACATTTACTGATGACTGTTGTTGTTGTTGGTGTTGTTGCTTTTACTGTTGACTGAGGCAGCGTTGCGTTCGCATCCAATTACTGCCTTGCGTAAATTAAGCAGCCGGCATTGAAAGACGTCACTCCAGTGTGCAGGGTCTGCCCATTCCTGTATGGGAGCAGCACTGGCAACACAATTTCAAGTGCTCCCCGTTTACGTACGTACCACCATACTTATTTTTCATTTGCTTTGTAGTAAAAAAATTTGATTATGGTTTTTTGTTGAAGACGGTTAATTTCATTTCAGCCAGGCCGCGACGCAATGCTGAGTGATGTGGCAGCTACCCGGCAAGTGGGTGAGCTCCTGCGACACGCCTCGCCATCGACTAATTTCATTAAAAGCCCAAGCAAAAATTTATATGTTTAACAGATTTTGCAGGAACAACAAAATTAATGGAATAAAAATAAGTCGCAACTGGAAGCCCAACTCATTTTAAAACTTTTATGAACCTTCACCTTTTTTTGTTTTTTCGTTTCTTTTATGCTATGCAAGAAAGCAAACATATTTACGCATATATATATATATATATATATATATATATATATGTATGTAGAACACAGATGCGTAAGTCAGAGTTCTTTAATTAAGAGCCGCTTTCATCGCATCGCGTCGCATCTCAGCTTGCGCTGTAAGTAAAGTTTCTCTAATGAGCCTTCACTTGATTTTGCTTTGGGCGCGTTTTATTCAAATTTCGGTTTCGGTCGCTGCGGCCGCTGGATCCAATGAAGGTTCAATAAACAGCGCATCAGAACCTTCTGCGAACTGGCTGAAAATGCTAATCAACAGCTTAAAATTTAATTTGGGCCCTGGCCATGTAAATAAACAAAATCAGCCTGACCCACAAGGAGATCGGCCAAGTGCAAGAAAGTCAACTCAAGCTGGGTCCAAGGAGCACACAGAGTTTTGTGTACTTAGGAGTGCGCTGGCCGCTTGGTCATTTGTGACATTGACATTGTCCCGGAATTCAATTCCGAGCATTTGGTTAACTTTGTTAAAAAGTCCAAAATTAAAATCAGGCAGAAAGTCAGAAGTGTCGACCACGTTGTGGCCTTTTGCTGGCTTAACTAAGTTTCCGTTGCGTATACGCAGCGTGGACCGCAAAGAGAAGCAGGTAAATGTAAGCTGTTGCTGTTGCTGCTGCTGCTGCTGCTGTCGGTGCTCCTGCTGCCAGACAAATGCTAAGCCTCAAAGTAATGCTGATGAGCTCAGAAACTTCGCTGTGAAGAATGATTTAATTTGGACAGGCGACGGATACTTTGACTCCGGCTTTCGGAATGGCCCTCGGAGTGGCGCGGGCTACTCTGTAAACCGTATACAAAATCGATAATAGCATAAATAATGCATACATGACGCCGGTAGCAAGGCTGGCATACCATAAAAAATATACAGAAAAAAAAACGAGAGCGTAGAGACAATAGCATAGGCCCATGGGTAAGCGAAAGGACAAAGGAAAACACGGGGCTCATCTACCATGCTTACATCTGACTGAAACAACACTGATCCGAAAAAAGCATACATATATATGGATGTGAAAGGAATATGTGTGTTTGCTGGGCAGCGAGAGAGAGAGAGGGAGAGAGAGAGGGAGGACCCTGCATGAGCAGGAAAACACGCTTGGCGGACATTTAACCAGCGCACAATAGAATAGCTCAATGGCTTCTAAAGTTTGAAACTAACGCAGCGTCGGACCACAATGCGACGAGTGCAAAGCAAACACAACTTGGATGAAGGATGCTGATGTCAGAAGGCCTGCGAGGGCTGTCTCAGCAGTAATGGCTGTCGCGCTGGCACCTTGACAGCTTCAAAGGTCGTTTGCTGCTCGGAGCGGGGGAGAGCAAATTTCTTGCACTCTAAATAAATATTTCATCGTTGAGTTTTTATTTGCATATAAATTGAACTACAGCCTGGGAAGATGAATACGCACGGCCGGCAAAAAGTTGCACACAAATGTTTTTGATCTACACTTGGCTTAAGTTGGAGGAATTATTTAGTTTGGCCTTAAATTGAAATCGTTATTGAATTGACTTGAAATTATTGTAAAAGTTACTTCGCCGTGGCTAATTTAATTAAATTTACATTTTACATTCCATTTAAGTAACTCGAAAAAATAAATTCATTTCATATATGAAATTATCCATCACCAATTTTTATTTTCAATTTTTGTAATAAAAAATGGCATTAAAAGTTATGATTTCATTTTTGTATAAAAATGTATGAGTCATAAATATTTTTTATTTTTATCACATCGATTAATTTTAATAATTGCAAATAAATTTAAAATAAATATTGGAAATAATAAATTACTTATGTCTATTTTCGCTGTTCTTCTGGTGGTTTTTAATTTTAATATATATGTATACATATGTATATATATGTATATACTGCTGCTGGGTATCTCCTAGTCGAGCATACCCAACGCGCACTTAATCCATTCGCGTCGCTTTCGATTGTTACAATGAAGAAGGTAAATTTCTATTTGCTTGAATTGTGTGCTTAGGGAAGTTGTGTAATGAGCGCATAAAATATTTATTATTTATTTACTGTGAATGACTTAAACTCCCGTTAATGATACAGTCAATGCAAATGGCTGAGCCGGAAGCGGAAGTCATTATAACTAGAGCCGCCAGATGATTGTTTGCGTTATTCGCGTAACTTTAGCTCGCCGCAAATATGTCAGGCGCGCGGAATATTCATTTGCATATCTGCCTTTGTTCCCTCCGTCTGTCTGTCCGTCTGTCCGTCCGTCTGTCTGTCTGTCAGATTTACACTGAAGTGTGTAAATAAACATTTATATAGCCAAGTTATTTCAGCATTTATTGGCCAATAAAATGCGAGCAGCAAAAGGCGTTTCCATTCGCACTTGAGTGCTCAATGAAAATGCAAAACTGTTTCAAATGCTTTTCCGGATTTGTAATTATTGTGAAGTGCAGCCAAGAGAGCAAACGATTTTTGGCAATTAAAATCCATTTTGCGTATTTTGGTGTTGTGCACTGACAACGAGAATCATGCGCACTATGCGTGAGAGATTCAATTAAAGTGTTTAATATAGAGAATTCTGTGGAAATTCTCAAAAATATTTTGCAACATAAATTCAGATACAGTATTTGATTGATGAAAATTGTGCATGAAAAATACGAAATCGGATTAGAAGAAAACTCTAGAGTTTCAGACTATTATGCTTTGACAAGCAATCGATTTTTGTGGAAAATATGATGAATGATTTGTATGAGTCAATTAATATTCAGAGCTAATATTTACGTCAGCTTCATGTCTTCATTTCAAATTCCTGATTATTTTGTAAGGCGTGCATGAGATTTTTGTTTTTGTTGTGATACTTTGGGTAATAAAGTAATAAGGCACTGATTGAAAAACTCTTTCTTTGTGCCTGCTCAGGCTGGGCCGAGTATGACAAGTTCATTAATTTAATTTTCAATTCAAGCTGTGGAATTGGCGTTGGCATCCTCAACGATTTCCAGCAACATCGCATCATTATGCTGGCAATGAATCTGATAAGCTTACGGCTAAATCCAAAACGGAGACGCCAATCAAGCAAAGCCCGCCCCAGTGCCCCGCTAACACCCACTGCAGACACTCACACAGCGACAGCTATGAGAATAGCAACCAAAAATGCCTAAAGGCATTTATTCTATTTATCATTTATCCAGCCATTTATCGAACGACATCCGAGACGCTGCCTGAAGTATCGCCGGAATGAATAATGCCATTTACACTGGAAACATTTGTGTGCAAATATTTGCTCGCTTTAAGCATTAGCTGGCATTAGTTCACTGAAAATAACTAGATCTCCATCACTTTAAAGCTATAGGGGTGTATAGATATATATAGATAAAGTATTTACCTATCGGTTAACGGCGCTCAATGAACTTTGCGATTGTCGCAACTTTACAGCTTGGCAAATGCAACATTGACAGTTGCAACTAGCCAAATCCAAACTGTATCTCAGAGATACAAACTTTTTCGAGCGCAGCTCCAAAAGTTTCAATTCGTACATGGAAATGTCTATAAAATATGTTGGAGTGTATGTGCGAGTGTGTGTTTGTGTGTGTGTGTGCGTGTGTGTGTTTATTTAGGTGCGTGCTTGACTATTCTGTTGACGATGCAGCTCTGCAATTTATGCAAAAAGTTTGCATTGCTTGGGCACAGAATTTCAATGGATCCAAATGTGTGTGCGTATGTGTATGTATGTGTGTGTGTGTGTGTAGTTCCTGAGCTTATGGTAAATTTGATTCTAAAAGCCAGACAAATAAACCCAGTTTATTGAAAGGTAGTTGCAATTCACCCCCAATGTCCTATGCCAACAAAATCGATTTCCCCCAGCGCTCAGTACACAAGGCTCTATTAAAAAAGCAAAAAAGCAAGAAAATTATTATAAAGGAAAAAAAAACAACAACAACATCAGCAGAGTAAAAGCAAATGTCAGGAGGCTGAGGCGACTCGCATGGCTGTGAGTGCTAAGCGAGGTGCAGAATGTAGCAGTGAGTGCTCTCCATGGAGAGTCCCATGGCAAATGCTATGTTCAGGCGCAGCGAGCGGAGCCTACAGCGAAGGCCAGGGGGTGGGTCCACTGAACCTGCACAGTGGTGCTGAGCAGGAGAAATGGCGATCATGATAAGCGAGAGAGTTGGAAATTGAGTGAAGTGAAGAGCTAAATATGAGTTTATTTATTATTATGTATTATAATTATATTAATTATACTGGTAAAGTGACAAATAATATATGAATATATATGAATATATATTGTGATTCCATCTCTAATTCTCTTTTCTATAAAATATCTATGCAATAATATTATATATGAACACTAAATTGGAAATATTTTGGCAGCATTTGTTCCTTGTTCTTCGTGTTTATATATATATATATATATATATATCTCACTCTCCCTCGCTTCGCCTAAAATATATTATACATCTCTGCCTCTTTCTCCATCTCCCTCACTCGCTCTGCCTCAGGCAGGAGCCCACTAGCACAGTAGCCTTTATTTCATGGCATGCTGGCGCAGCTGAAACCAAGGTATGCTGAACACCTTTTGCTGCCAATGGCCAATCCCAGCTGTGTGTGTGTGTGTGTGTGTGCGTGTGTGTGTGCGGCTTTGTCGCAGGCCAACACAGGTCACAGGCATATTTGGAATATATAACCACTAGCATTTTAAAGTTTATTAAATGGAAACCCGAAAAATCCTAAGCTAAGCCAGGGCTCACACAGCAGCAATTGGCCAGTCTGGCGTTGTAATTTACGTAACCAGTCGAATGTTTTTCTTTTTTCTGTTTTTTTTTTTTCGTTATTTCGTTTTGTTTGCGTGGATTTGGGTAGGTGGGAGGAAAAGTTTTTTATTGTTCGCTTACTTTCTGAACGCGTGTCGGCTGTCCGATTCGGGTGCTGGAGGTGGCGAGGGATCTGGATGAGCCTGAAGGTCTTGACGCCGTCATTGTCGTTGTTGATTTGCGTTTGGCTATGCCGCCTCCTGGTCTGGGGACGGCGATGGCTTCGCCGATGTGGGCGGGGCTGTTGCTTGCGGCGTTTGCAGCACGAGCAATGAAACTTTTTTCCTTGACTGTTGCTTTATCGCTCTTGATTCCTGTTGTTGTTGTTGTTGTTGTTATTATTGTTATTGTTGTTGTGATTGTTATTGTTGTTGCTGTTGCTATCGGGCAGAAACTTCTTACATGCGCCTCACCATTTGGTCTTTAACGACTTTCGCTGCTCTCCCTTTTTGTTGCTTGTGCTATATTTAATTTGTCATTAGAGCGAAGTTTGTCTTATTTTTATTGCTGCGCACGAACAAAAAACGCGAAATCGATTTGTTCCAACGATATTTCTATTTGATTCACACGACTGTCCGCAACACGCCGCACGTTTTGGCAAGCAAAGCAATATAAACACACACACACACACACAGATACACCCGGATAGAGACACAAATACTTGTACACCATTCACAATAGACTGCTGTATCGGGCTTTTGTTGTTTAGCGGCCTTTGCGAGCCCAAATCGAAACACGCACGCACATGTTGGCGCTTAATATATGGCCGATGTCCTGTCGCCTGCAGCTGAAGTGGCACTTGAGCTAGACGCTGGCGACATTCGCATCGACAGCAGCGGCAGCGGCAACGGCAACAACGACAACGATAACGGTGCCGGCAACTGTCAGTGCCACTTTAGTTCCCTTTTTGCAACAACGTGTGTGACAAGTGGTCACAGGTTTCAATTATTGTTGCTGCTGCTACTGCTGCTGCTGCGCTGCTACTGCGCTGATGACAATGATGATGATGCTGGCGATGTTATTGTTTTTATTAGACCCACTGGCCGTCGCATGGGCCGCTGCTGCGCTGTACCTGGTGCCTGCTTCGAGTACTCAACAGCAACTGAAAGTTGCCGCGGCACGCCAAATCCTTTGCCGGTCAAACAGACAACAGCAGTTGCGGCGAATTGGGGCGAAGAGAGCGCGTCGGCGCATTCGGTTTTGGCGCGCAAGGCGAATTTGAATTGGGCGCAGAGTCGCTCGGGAAAGTAGCAGCTGCAAAAGCGCAGTGGCAAGCGCAGTTTCAGTGGCCCAAGACTTGAGCTGAGCGCAGCTAAGCAAAATAGGTTGAGCTTTGAAGTGGCAACTCTAACTGTTCTATGCCTTATGTCTAATCAATTTATTTGTGGCCACTTCTAGCAGCGAAATACCCATTTGATTGCCGTGGAGTCGAGCCTCTGCTGGAGCCTCCCCAGAGTCGAGCCGCATAATCAAGTTGGCAAGTTCTTGCCCAGGGCAGCCAGAGGCAGAGCCAATGCTACTTGCGAATTTACATATCCATTTCTATACACAGTTGCCTGCTGTTGTCAGACTGCCGCATGCCGCATTCTGCTTGCCCCCATCGGTGTGCAGGGCGTCAATATTTGCATTTGTAATAACAATATTTTGATGGCATACCCCAAATGTGTGCGTAAATCTAAAAAAGATTTGTTATTGCTGGCTCGAGTTTGTGCTGTGCTGTGCTGCGCTCCGTTCCGTTTCGTTCCGTTCCGTTCCGTTCCATGTGAAGGGAAAAGCAGCATAGAAACAACAACAACAACAGCACCAACAACAACATGGCATCATGCCGCTGTCGTTGCTACATCATGCTTCAGCTGCCCAACTTGATGTCGCTCTCTGGAAGTTATTAAAATTTCATAAAATATGAGAAACTCGAATATATATGAAACGACAACAGATTTGATTTCTCGATTGTCGCCAGAGTCCCGTGTCACAGACAGATGTCAATCCTCTATCTCTGGGGCCCCCCCTCCCCCCCCCCCCTCTCTCTCTCTCTCTTATTCGTTCTACTTGACATCTCTTCGACATTTTCAAATATTTAAATGCTCTGACAATTAACAGGCTTCAGTTGTAGTGGAGCTAGACTAGAAATATAATTTGTTGAGTAACACTGTTAAAAAAAAATGGTGTTGTTAATAATACAAAAAAATAAATCTTACCCCTCAGCTTCAGCTCAGACTCGTAGTTACCACAGCACTGGCATCACATCATTTCGTTATGCTTTTAACTTTTACATCAATCCAATAGAGATCATCAATCAAAATTGTCTCGATATGTTATTGAGTTGTTATTGAGCCTGATGTTTTTACTGAACAGTCTCTCTCTATGTGCCTCTCTCTCTCTCTCTCTCGCTCTCTCTACCTAGAATCATGCTACTTATAATGCCAGCTATATTTGCATAGCAGTTCAAAAGGTATGTACAATAGCTGTAAGACGTCACCCAAGTCTTCTTACCTGAATATATAATAATAATTAATAATAATATTATAATATTACCTGTATATAATGGCAATTATATATTTTTTTAAGTATATTTATATATAGAGAGCTCAATGGTTAACTCTATGATAAATACACAAAATGAGAGCTGTATGCCCTTGACCTTGTACCAGGAGAGAGTATATCCCACAGAGCTGCCCTAAGCTGCCCTAATTATATATTTTGAAGCTCTTGAGTCTTCATCAACTAAAGCGCTTTATATATAATCTTTATTATTTAGCTGTAAATGTACAAATTCCCGTTAATATGAACATGAAACATGAACTAAAAAAAAAAAAACAAAATGGATTACCTATGTACAACTTTCCACTTTAAATACAAGTTGAAAGCTGCATCAAGCAGAGATCTCAGCATAAATGGAAATGCAACATCAGCAATAAAAAATGTAGTCAAATTGGTTGATGAAATAGCAATGCCCCTTTGCAGGGCATAGAAAAGACAGGTGTTGGAAATGGCACGTGGAAACGGCGCTCGGCTTTTGACACCTACGATGGCGGCGTTGTCAATGTCACTTGTCATGGCCAAATTGGCGCATCTCATGAGCGATGATTGCCCGGCGGATATTATGGATCACCAGTGTGGGCGATGCACCCAGCACCTAGACGCAGCTAGAGCCATCCAGGGGCAACCGGAGGCAGCCAGACGCAACGGCAGCTGGGCAACTCTGACTCGAGCGGCATGTTAAGTGGCAGAAGTCAAACGTGACAGGATTTAATTTTGACTTTGATGAATGTACATTGATTTTCCCTCATATTTGTGATGTCCAATATTCCTTTTTTCTTTCTTTTTTTTTTTTTTTTTTTTGTTGTTCCCTGTGTGCAGCGGCGCAGTGCTAAAAACTTTTACATGCCTAAATTATTATTAAATTGATGGATCTCGTAGACTGCTCAGCATTAATATAATTTCTGTGCTCAACATTTATTTAATTTCTCCGAGCTCATGCAGCTATATATATACATATATGATATGTATATATAAATTATATATCTATATAAATACATGTGTATGTGCATAACTTTCGGCTAGCTGTGCTCGTTTCACGCGTATTTTGCGTGGAAATATTCAAGTTTATTTTTGCTACACAATTTTCCTTGGCATTTCCAATATAGCTCCAAGACACACACACACACACACACACACTCTACACACATTTGCATAGCTACAATATTATGTTTTATGAGTTTTTAAGATGCCAAAAACAAAAATTGAGAAAAACTGAGCACGAAAGTTCCTCCACTTGGCACTTGGGCGCAGGAGGTGGGGCAAAGTTTTTGTTGGGACAGGTTTTTGTTGTGGGGCGTGCGTCGTGTTGCACCTGTGTGGGGAAATAAGTTTAATTTTTAGCGTGAGAGAGGAACTTTGACCCAGCAGCCAACGGCTTCTGCTTGAAAGTATTTAAGCATTTGATTCCATGTCACATTTTGGCTGCTTCATTCGGTCGAAACTTTTCGCGTATTGGCGACGCAATAAGATGATAAATTACTTTGCTGCCCGCTATGTGGGGGGCGGGTGTCGTTGCCATGACGCCGGTTAAATTATATGCCAAATAAAAATCACTCATACGCCGTGTGCGACGTGGCGACAGTGCGAAGGCCCACTGTACTGCCACGAATCTCGTCATTTGTCAACCGAGTCGAGATCTCAGCAGCCATTTGGAAGTTTACAACTGTCGCCGCTCGTAATCAGCTTTATTTCTGCTCCTGATAAGATGCCGTTAATGTGCCTTAAGTGCGGCGTCTGGCCAGCGTCTTGGCCTTGTTTACTTTCCAGTTGGCCGTGTCGCGAACTTTGACAAGCGCCGCCCGCCCACTCCATAGGGCGCCCGCCCCATTTTCAATTGAGTCAACTGAGAGCGTTTATTATAGGTATTTTCAAATATTTATTCTCATATATTTGCTTTTTGTTGTTGGTTTTGTTTTGTTTAAGTTACTTAATTTGTCCAATTGAATTTCAAAAATTTCGCTATAGCTTTTACAATAGTTCACTTCATACTATATGATTCTGTGGAATCTTTTTGGTTTTTGCTGCTGCTTGAACGCCTCGAGGCTGTTTGTTTCAGTTTCAGTTTCAGTTTCAGTTTCTGTTGGTTTAGCTCTAGATCTCGGCATAGCAATGCTGTAGTTAAGCACAAAAATAAATAACACTCACGTTTTACATGTTAATATCCATATACAAATACAAATACAAATACAAATATAAATACAAATACAAATACAAATACAAATACAGTTACATATACATATACTAGGTATATAAACAGCGTTAGACATATAAATTAGTTTAGCTATTGATTTGTTTATAAAAATATAACAAGTTCTTTGGAGTTTGCTTCCATCATTCGTCTATCGATAAGGAAAATCATATTTGAATGACTTTTTACACAATATTAACATAAAGAGCTTTCACTCCTCGTAATTGATTTGCCTTGCATTTTTGCGGTTTTCTTTTTCTTTTTCTTTTTCTTTTTCTTATTCGTTTCTTTTATTTTGTTTTTGCTTTGTTGACTAGAATCGTGGCTTTTAGCATTTGTTTCCTTTTGCGTTCATTATATTTAAGTTATGCATATTTTTTTATTATTATTTTGGCTCTAAAAATAAAAAGCTTCTTGGGTTAAATTTGAATGCACACAGCTCAAAGGAAGAAAAACTAAACACAAAGACAAACAGCTTCCTTTTTTTTTTTTTAAATAACAAAGGACCTTCATGAACTGCTCTATTTGTAGTCAAGACATCGATCAAAATTCATATTCATAGTTTTTTTTCGTGTACTTTTGTTGCTTCTGCGGAAGTCCTGGTTCGGTTTCAGATTCGGTTTCGGTTTCGGTTGAGTTAGTCCCACGTTGAGCTTGGGCCGCAATTGCTGGAATCAAGTTGCTGACTTTGTAAGCAATGCCAAAGCCTTCCCCTTACAGGCGACACAGTCAACTTTATTCCAGGAACTGCAACGCAATTAATACGCACACACACACACACACACACATACTGACACCGAGAGCGGGAGAGAACACTTTGAACACTTTGCATCGAATAGAAACACTTGACACGTTGATTTCATTTAACTAGCGATATCGTTGTATATGGTACTCGAACTATTTATAGTAGATAGTTGCAGGGCTCTACTTAAGTTGCACTAGATTACTTTTGATTTTGACTGCCACACTCGATCGTTTCAATTTCAATTTCAATTTCAATTTCAATTTCAATTTCAATTTCAATTTCAATTGAATCTATGCATTCGTTTAACTATGAAATTTCTCTATGCTTTATTTACTTGTATATACGTTAATATATATATAAATATTTTTTTCTTCTTTTTTGAGCATTGTTATTGCATGCGATTGTCGTTCAATAATATGTAACATAACGTTTTAATTCTATGCATATTTAGTACGTGTACTTACATATATGTATGTATGTATGTATGTATACTTGGGTATAATTTCTCTGTTCAATTGAATTGCATTCTGTGTGCCATAAGTTAGTTCAACTTGACTTTTATTCAACGTTTAGCTAAGTAGTTCATAACTTGTCATTCGGTTAATTGGCACAGTTTAAATTTAGTTTAACTCTATATATGTGTATATATATTTAATTTGTAGTTCTATATTGCCTGGTTGCCTCATCTTCCGCCCTCTTATTTGACATATATATATATATACATATATTGCTGCTTAGCCTTAGTTTTCTGATTGCCGGTTTCGTATGATGTTTTAAGGTTTTAGTTTAGTGTTTCTTCTTCTTGCTTTTGCCGGGCTTTGAAGTGTGAACGCTTTACAACCTTCGCTTAATTTAGCTGTAGAACTCAGACAGAAAAATAACTATTTACACAATCAAAGAGAATCATAAATATATAAATAAATCACTCTTGCTCTTTTTACTCATTCTCAGCCAAGTTAAAGCTGCTTCGGCGTAACAAAGTTTTAAAGCAGACAAAAACGAAATGAAAGCGAACAGACAACGCGTCTATAGAGTGCACCTTGTGCACGGGTGAATCCGTAAATGTTGGCTTAAATATTTACAGTGCGAATGCAACCAGCATATTAATTTTAAAAATTAATGGAAAATTGTAATTGCATTTGTTCGATTGACGCAACTGGGCCATTGTCTGCCTCTGGCTGCTGTTATTGTTGTCGTTGTTGCTGATGTTGCTGCTGCTGCTGCTGCTGCTGCTGCTGCTGCTGCTGCTGCTGCTCCTGCTGCTCCTGCTGCTGTTGTTGCTGGCAGTCCGTCAGTCTCTTACACATGACTGGAGGCCGTGGCGGCTGCTGCGTTGTTGTTCTTGTTCCATTTGTTGATATACTCCATGGGTATCTCGATCTGTATCTCCTGCACATCCTCGGCCGACAGGTTGCCCAGGCTGGGCTTGGGCCTGGGGTTATCCAGCCGGGAGCCAGGCGCGGCGCCAGCCGCCAGCCGCTGCTGCTGCTGGGCAATGGGCGTCAGCAGCGCCTCGTCCCTGTATTATAAGTTGTCCACCATCTGCGACTGACGGCGATGCGAGGGCGTGTTCGAGTTCAGATAGCTCTCCGAGTAGACGCTCTTCGCGCGCTGATCGTAGCGCAGGCTCGAGCGCCGTATGTCAATGTCGAGCGGCATGTGCCGGTCCTTCCACCAGTTGCAGAACAGGCAGAGCAGCGTGTTGCGGAAGGCCTCCCGGAAGTCGCGATTGAAGTAGGCATAGATCAGCGGGTTCAGCGTGGAGTTGAAGTAGCCAATCCAGAAGAGTATCGAGACCACAATGTCTGGCACCTGGCACGCGTCGCAGGTCATGGAGAGCGTGTACCTGTGAATGCACGAATAATTCAAGCCACATTCATATCAAAAGAAATGCGAAATGTTTTTGCTTAGAGGCCAACAAGAACAGGAGCCCAACAAGCCACCCTGGCGTATGAGTAATATTTAATTATGCATGC
The DNA here is from genome assembly GCA_037075325.1 of Drosophila mayaguana. NCBI lineage: Eukaryota > Metazoa > Arthropoda > Insecta > Diptera > Drosophilidae > Drosophila > Drosophila mayaguana. The sequence goes on from JBAMCG010000074.1 coordinate 3,392,178, forward strand.
TCGACATTAAATAAATTATACTTGAGCCGGCTGCCAGCGGGTCGCATCGCTCACTTACCATACGAAAAATGGCAGCCAGCAGAGAATGAAGGTGCCCATGATGATGCCCAGAGTGCGTGCGGCCTTGTGCTCCCGTTTCATTTTGATTAAATGTTTGTCCTTTGTCGGGGTGTGCTCCTGCTCGACCTCATGCAGTGTCAACGTTTTCGACGAGCCGGAGCCACTCAGCGCCTCGCCTGCCAAAAGGGGACAAGATAAATGCGCAAGGATTAGCATCAGCTCTAGTCTGACTATGCGCGTGTGTGTGTGCGTGTGTGTGTGCGGGTGTTTATCCAGCCTTTGGCTCTCAGCTCTCACCTGATGGCTGCATCGATGGACGATGCATGAGCATCGCATTGCCGTGGCGCATCATCAGCTGCTTCTCCTGCCGGTTCGCCTCACGGAAAATGGCCAGATAAGTGAAAATCATTATGGTGCAGGGTATCCAAAATGAAATCGAGCTCGATATGATGGCGTAGTAAGTGTTCACCACAAACGAGCACTGCTCGGGATGCTCCTTCACGAATACCTTGTGCCTGTCTGTCGTATACCAGCCAATGAAAATGGGCAGGAACGAGAGCAGCGCCGGCGATATCCATGTGTTCAGCAGCATAATGCCAACGACGCGTTTTGTCATGCTAATCGGGTACTTGAGCGGCTTCACAATGGCATAGTATCTGCAAAAAAAAGAGAAAAAAGCGCCGAGCGCCATGGTTATTAGTATTTCAAGTGGGCATCACATACGGCCGTGAAGTACGCACCTATCCACTGATATGCAGCATAAATGCAAAATGCTTGCAGTCGAGAAGTACACGTCCAAGCTGTTCCACAGGTCGCACAGGAACGGGCTGAAGTTCCAGCTAATGGGCATTCGAGAAAATGATGACAGGTCAGTGATTGAGCTATTAACTGGGTATTATATAATGACTGCTCGATGTGCAAATATTTGCCCCACAAAGTATGCTATGAAGCGTGACATTGCCCATGAACTGGCACACTTTTCCCGGCAAGCCGAGCCGCCCGGCCAGCTACAATGGCTGTGATGTTGCCGCAGGCAGAGGCGCCACCCACATACACCTACACCCACGCACACAGAGAGGCCTCTTACACGCGAATGAGCTGGTTGCATGAAAAACTCATTAAAAGTCGCGCTGTTGTCCCTGTTGAGCAGGGGCGCCTACTCCGCCCTAATCGCCCCCCAATCGACCCGACCCATTTGTTCCTTCGCCGCTTGGTTTCGCCAACGGGCAGGAAAATTTATTATCAGACGACCGGCTTGGCATCAGTTTCAAAAACTTTTTGACTATTCAGAAACTGTGTGTGCGCACGCCTGCAGTAATGCCAGGATCGGGGAATGAAGGCGTAGGCATAGGCCTGGGGGTGGGTGTGGGCGTGGGTGTAGGCGTGGCCCTGCTCGTGTTTGCCTTTTCAGCGTTTTGCAAGTTTTTGTTGCCCCATTTTTATTTTTGCTCTGCTCCGCTATGCGCTGCCATGAATTGGCGCTTAAGCTGGCCCATGCAGGAGGTGGCTCCGCAACGATAGCAACGTCGGCGCCGCGGGCCAGTGTCAATTATGCAGCCAGCGACAGTGAAGGTAAAATTGCTAATGAATGCCAAGTGGGCTCTGCCTGGTAACGAGCTCAGCTGCGAGCATTGCCAATTTATATGCAACTTTCGTGGACAAGTGGCTGGTCGAAAGTTTGCAGAAAGCCCGGCAGCAGCTACTGGCCCAATTCCAATTCCAGTTCCAATTCCACCTCCAACTCCAATTCCCAGCTGCAACTTGCAACATTATGCGCTGCACTCCCGTGGGAGCAATGAAGCGATGTCGCTGGCGACGACACTGGTGATCCTTGGACCTGAGTCGAGCTTAAAGTCGACGCGCTTAAAGGCTGCAGCTGCAGCCTGTGCATAATTAACTGAGCTATGTCTCTGCGCTTGGCATCACATGCACATATCGCATTACAATTGCGCAAGCACGCACACACGCACACACGCACACACGCACACATGGACAGCTGTGTGAAGGATGTGACCATGTCACACTCTGACGGGTTTTTGTGCCCAAGAATAGCTGTTGAAAGCGCCTGTTTGTGTGTGCCGTCATTCTCTGCTACGCCTGCATACCCTAACCTGCTGGAAGCTGCTCAGCCAGGAGACGGCGCTTGCGACACTTGAATGTGTGAAAGAGCATATGGGGAGAAAGACACGCTCCTATATACTTTATGCATGCTTAACTTCGGCTGTCTAAGAGTTTTTACGTGCATTACTATTTTATTCATTTATTTATTTTATTTTAATTTAATTTATTTTTTATACGACTTTTTGCTGTATAACTTTGACGTACTCCATCAATTGAGTACACACTTCCAATAAAATTATTTTATAGTTTCGTTTAACCGTATTTCGGCAAAAAATAAAAGAGAACGTATTATAATAATTATGACCTAAGCTCTAGCAATTATTCACGGTTCCAGCAAAGTAATTTTAATTTATTGTTTTTCTTAAATTTGCATTACAAGTTTTTCAAAAATGTATTTAAAAAAAAAAAATATATATATATACATATAAAAATAAAATACATGCTCTTTGCTTTTCAAATATTTTGCAAGCGAAACTTTGATCTACTCTCTAGCGATTTTTTCTATACATCAAACAGAGCTCGTTTTTGTTGATATTTTAATTAACTTTTTTAATTAAGTGTATTTCATTAAAAAAGGGATTTGCTGCAATGAACTTCAATATAAGAATTTTTTTGTTTTAGTATAAAAAAGTATTTCATATCATATTTATTTTCATAGCTGCTTCCCAGAGCTAAACCCACGTATATTCATTTTTAGTTCATTTCTTGTAGAGCTACAGCAAATTATTTGCTTGCAGCGTATATTTAATTCACATACTATATATATACATACATATATATATATATATATTTTTTTTTTAGTTTTTAGTTATTTTATTCGCACATTTTAATACTCAAACAGAGGCGTACGCACATGAGCTGAAACACAAAGCGAGATGACTTTGTGCATTTGCATTCGCACACGCCCACACACATGCACAGTGAGCAGGAGAGGGAGGGAGGCAGCTAGAATAAATGTTGCCTTCATTTTTCAGGGACTTGTTTGGTTGTTTGCTCGGACACTTTCACTACCCCAACACAGCTGCAGCCGCCCCTTTACGGTCGACTGACATTTCAGTTGGTGCAGCGCTCAGTTGCAGTTGTAATTCTTGCTTTTAGTATGTATGTATGCATGTATGTGTGTTTGTGTGCATTTGTATGGTTTTTGTTGTACTTACCGCCCAGTTACTTGCACACTAAAGTTAAATGTCATGGCCATAATAGCGACCATTATATCAGCCATGGCTAAGGAAACTACAAAGTAATTCGTTATAACTCTGCAAAGAGAAGAGAGAGAGAGAGAGAGAGAGAGTGAGTGAGGGTGAGTGAGAGCACAATCAGTAAGCGAAAATAAAACCAGATATTACAAATCATGACAGCAGCCCAGCAACAATAATAACAATATGAACAATAGCTGTAACGGGCTGTGCGATGTGGCATATCCTTAGATGACTAATCAGTATTGCTGCACCTCTCCATCTTGCTCCTCCTTCTGATGTGTGTGTGTGTGTGTGTGTGTGCCATTGCCCCCGAGGGGCGAACAGCTACTGTACTGATGGGTCTCCGTGAGGGGCGGCAAATGGCTTCTGCCTGCATTCTCCTGTCAGCATGGGACATAATTGAAAGGCAAGCCTGGCATCGTCATGGAAAATGTGGTCTTTTGGCTTACCCGGGCTTACCCGGCCGCCTGCTTTGTATACACAGCTCTCGCATATGGCATTTAATCCTTACTGCATAATGAGTGACTGGCAAGCGGCGTGCGGCATGCGGCATGCGGCATGCGGCATGCCGCATGTGGAATTGTTGAATAATCGAAGCTATTCAATTCTTGTTAAGCAGTTTGCGTGACGTATACGCAATTTATGCAGCCTAAAGCAGCTTCTGATTATGATTGAGCTCTAATGCAAATCCAATGCTTATTCGCTAGCTGTCAGCAGCAGAGACTTTTGTCTATTCTCTAGAGCTCCTCTTGAATGGCTGTCCCTAGTTTGAGCCGTTAATTGCAACAAATAGCCGCCATTTTGTAAATGCGTTGCCATTACTCAGCCAGCTCCCTCTCTCTCTCCCTTGCTGCTTCCTGCCCCATTCGCACGCTTGAATCTGCTGCTGGCAGCATTAAATTTTCCAACAGCTAGCGAAATAAAGAAAATCTCATTTAAACACTTTGGCGGCTGGCGCTGCTAGAAGCCGGAAGCAGTTGCCAAGCATCCTTCAACTGAAGGCAGCGCCGCGACGTTAATTAGTAGCCTCCATGTAATGCCAAATGGATGCTACATATTGGATGCCACACACACACGCACAGAGCAGACTAGAACCGTGGCTCGTGGCTCATCTTTAAGAGAGCAAAAATGCGAAAATAAATTCAGACAGCACCGCAAACGTTTTTATTGTGCGTCGTATAGAAAATTTAAAATTTATGCTGTCATAAAAACCATAAGCCGCCTTAATTGCCAAAGTTTTGGTCGAGGGGCTTCTGTATCTGTGGTGTCACTTGTTTCTCTGTGATGCCCTGCAAGAGGATTAGCGCGGGGCATAACAGGTTCATGCAGGCTCGCACTTATTTTCATGCAAATCTTGCCTAAGAATTGAATTGAAATAAATAAATATAGAACTCCGTTTTGTGCCTATGAATTTATAGAAAACTTGAATACTGTAAACATAAACCGTATGCTGGGTATTTGGTAGTCGCATATGCCCATTGAATACAAATTCTTCTCTCGCAATTTTGTGGACTGCACCGTGTTTTTTGTTGAATTTTTTAAAACTTTAACTGTCACGCTTTATTATTTTCTTTTTTTTTCGTTTGTGTTGCTATATCCAATATTTTCTTCTTTTTTTGTCTGCTTCACATTCCATTCTTTGTGGCATTGTTTCAAGGAGCGTCGCATCCATGCGTTCCATTTGCAAAAAATAGAACAATAGATGGATTTGCAGCTTGTGGGCAACAGCAGCTGCCGATTTATCAGGCACACGCTTGGATTTTTTTCTAATCTTTTGCGCCTGACTGGCAATTATTTTTGGGCAAGATATAAGATTTATATGCGAGAGAGGCACATGCTCCTGGATAAACACTGACTAAGTTCACACCAGAGCCCAAGCAACCTCACCATCATCATCAGCATCAGCATCAGCATCATCATCATCAGCAGCAGCAGCATCATCATTACCATCGGCACATTATTAGAGTGGCCTTGGGACTGCGACTGAGACTCGGGCAGCTAGTCACTTAAAAAATGAAATGCTGCTCATTAGTCGAGGCAAAAAGAGAGAGAAATTAAGCGACGTTCAACCTTAATTACGCCAACCTCTTGCCATGGCCAGCTCGATTTGGACCTATGTTATTCTTTCTCTTTGCCAAAGTTTGTTTGCCTCGTTTTCAGTCTCTTTTTTCGAGCTACACTTAAAGTTTTCATTACACCGAAGAAATTTGCATTAGGAAGCGCGCGCGCTCCAGAAAAAAAGGAAAGCAAAATAGAGAGAGAGAGAGAGTGAGAAAAGTAGAGTACCTAATGGGGGTGTGGCACAATCTGGGTGGGCGCAACTTTTGATTACGTGAACTTTGATTATGCGAGCCCGTCGGACCTGGCTGGGAGACCCCGTGGGTTTTATGATGCGCTAAATTGATTTGCCTGCCAGTTATTAAGGCATAACTAAAAATATTAACGGACCGAGCCGAGCTGACGACCCATCATTTATCACTAGAAAACTTTTTTATGGTAATGTCTCATCCACTCTCTGTGTCGCTCTCACTCTCTTACTGTCACCGGCCTGTTCTGTCTCTGTCTCTGTCTCTGTCTCTGTCTCTGTCTCTGTCTTTGTCCCTGTATCTCTAGATAAATGTTGAGCGAAGGACGGCGACACCGCCATTCTCCGCGCCATGAGTTGACAGCGCATCTACCGAGGTCGTCTCGCAGAGATGTTGACAAGTATCAGCTCTCACACATGTGTGTGTGCCTGTGTGTGTGCGAGCGTGTGTGTGTCTGCCTGAGTGGCCATATTTCTATTTCCGTTGCAAATTGATAATGCGAAGGTTTATTGGCTTGCCATCGGGGACAAATGATGTGCTCGCCGTCAATTTGTATGCACGGCTATGAATAGCGAAAACAAATGAAAACTATAAACAACATTTGAATGCATTCATTGTTTATGCAGTTCACTCCGAGCTGGAGAACTATCCATTAGGTTTATACTGCTTGTCAGATCATACTGTTTGTTTAATCTAGAGATCAATTTGGCCATTATAGCTATTGCAAAGATGTGCTTGATGTGAGAAATGTTTATGAGTAGGCGAACGTTAAGAAAATTGAGTAAATACTGAATGAAGGAACATTTGAGTAGCTTAATATGGCTAATATAGCAGGAAATTAACTGGAGAAGTTGGTCTTTAATAGCACTCTATACAGGGCTATCCATATTATCTGTGATTAAACGAAACATGGGCAGGGATCCATCGGATATGGACAGCCCTCTCCATAAAAGGAAAGTAGAAAAGCACGAATCTCCTAATTAATAATGAGCAAATGTTTCTGAGCAAATGCAAAGCGAGTAAACTGATTAAATTATAGAAAAGGAAAACATTTATGCACTTAAAGACATCTAACTTGGCATTTAATATGAAAGATGAGTTTGCTGTTCGGAATGCCAGATGTGCTCTAATCAAGGAACGCGAATCTGCTAATTAATATTTGTGCTGATACAATGACTATGTGCTGCTCCAGTGGTCGCAGCACAGCTATTCCGAGCTAATTCGGGGCAGTTGGGGAAATTGTCAGTGTGGAAGGCTGGCCAAAGGGAAATGCAAATGGATGTGCATGATGGGGCAGGGCAAGCTAGTCGGGACTTGCTTAATTATTGGCTAAATAAATAAGGAACAAAATGGCTACATACAAATGAAATGTCGGGCAGAAAAAGGAGGCGGACGTGGGGAACGACTTTTGGACGTGCATGAATTTTATGCGAAGCTGACAAAAATTGAGCAGAGAGAACGGAATAATTAGAAAGTGTTAAGGCAGCGCGTGCAGGTGCGGGCGTGGGGCGCGGGACGAGGCAGAGGCTGGGCGCAAATTGGCAATCAAGGCAGCCCAACGGGGGGAGGAGGCGGCACAGCTTTGTGTAAATTTTACGCAATTACAAAATAAGCAAAAGAAAAACGCAGAGAGAGAGAGAGAGAGAGAGTGAAAGAGAGAGAGGGAAAGGGAATGCTAAGGGAACGCTAATTGCTTTTCAAAGATAATTACAATGGAATGAGAGCAGAGCTGGGCTCAGTGCGAGCTGCGCACATTGCGTATACGCACCTTAATTTTCTAACACGCATCACAGAAATAATAACAAGCAGATTGCCACAGATGGCCGCAATGATGATGAGCAGCATGACGGATGCCTTGAGCAGCCAGAACAGATCGTCGAACCAATCCTCGGCTCCATCGGCGGCTAGTCCAGCGTCCAGCGCGGCTCGGCTGTCGTTGTAGAGCGCGCCGGACGTGCTGCTCAGCAGCGTGGCGTTCAGGTCGTGTGTGGCGGGCAGGGGCGTGGCAGTGCCTTGCAGTGGCAGTGCGACGGCATCGAGGGCGCCGACCGTGGCGGTCAGCGCATTCGTTGTGTGCAGCACGGCAGCCGTTGTCAGCGCCGCCGTGGCGCCGATCAGCCGCAGACTGAGTCCGGGGCTGCTCCTGGGGCTCGTTGTGGTGCGTCCTATTGTGGTTGCAGCTCCTCCTGCTGTTGCTGTTGCTGTTGCCAGTGGCAGCTCGAGCTGTGCCGCCAGCTCTGGCTGCTTCTCTGGCCGCTGGCCGCTGCAGTGGCAAAGTCTTTTGCGTATCCTTGTGGCGCTGCTTCTGTGTCGCATCGTTGTTGTTGTTGTCGTTGCTGCGTTGGATAAGGCGGGCAGATGGCCCAGCTGCAAGCACGCATTCGCTGGCATTTCAATTGAGTTTAGCATTGACACAGACACAGACACAGACACACGGACACGGCTACGGCTACGGCACGGACAGGAAGACGGAACCGTGCGGCTGCTGGAGCTTGTTCACTCGCTTTCTCAAATATTCTTTTTGCGTTTGTAACTTTTTTATTGGTTTCACTTGCAGCTGTTGCGGCTGCTCTCGGGCTGCTTTCGCTTAGCCTCGCAAACGGACTCGGATTCGGACTCGCACTCGGAATCGGTCCTGGTCTCAATCTCTTGCACTTGCGTTAATTCGCTGGGCGAGCAGCTGCGCCATTAGGGATTCGCGACACGCGTGGCGCTAGCGACGTTGAAATCAAAACTGAAACGGCCACCGCAACGGAAATTGATTCGCGGACCGTGCGACGGCGAAGGCGACGCGCACGGGGACGCAGGCGGCAGCGGGGACAGAGAGACGGAGACGTCAACGCCAACGTCAACGTTCAGCGTTCAGCGTTCAGCGTTCGTGTCGCTCTTGGTGGCTGTCCTTGCCAACGCCAGCCGACGCCCACTCAGCTCGACTCTTGTTGTTGTTGTTGTTGTCGTTGTTGTTGTCGTTGTTGTTGTTTAAGATAATGTTATTATGGAGACGTCGCTGTTGCTGGACTCGCTCGCGTTTTGGCTATGCGGCTTCTGTTTTTATTCTATTTGTTGTTGTAGCAGCCTCTGCTCGCTGATTGGTTTTCTGCTTGCTTCAAGCGACTGCGTTTTAATTTTGTTCATTTTTTTCTTTTTCTCAAATTTATTTTTCGTTCACATATATATAGGTATATATATATTTATATTTTTTTTTTCTTTTTGATTGCTGCGGCGACCGTGTCGCTTAGTTGTGGCTGCCGCTGGTTGTAGTAGTGCGGCCACTGCCACTAGATTTAATATTTTTGCTGTTTATTTTTAACATTTCTTGTCTTCAATCTATTCTTGGCACTGTTCGTGCAAGTGGTTTTCACATTTACATATATTGCACCAACGCACAAAGTTTCCACGCTTTCGCCGCTCTGCCATAAAACAAAAATGTTGGAAATACATAAAAACTCATGCGTTTGCTTTTCATAATTGTTGTTGCTGTTGTTGTTGTTGTTGCTGCTATTTCACTATTGTTTTTTGTGTATTGAAATTAAGTTGTTGTTATGTGTATATATTAGTATAATTTGCCATCGCGTTTGTATTGATTTTAGTCAATGTTTGTTTATTCCCTGACGTAGAATTATTATTTGAAATGGATTTGGCTTTTTGCTTGAGTGGCACTGAGCATACAGGGTGCCTGATCATACAGCTAACACAAGGTACAAGATATTATTTATATTATTTTGCTAGACATTCCCTGCGGCTCTTAAATAATTGCCATTTTATTTCTATGCCAAAGATTAATCTCTGAGTAGTCAAAACTAAATTGGCGCCGCTTCGTGTTTTTGCCACAAATACAGGGTGCTCAATTCAGGGCAAACTGAATACTGAATACTGAGCGAGTACAAATTGTTTTTCGTTACATATCCATAAACTTGGCTAACATAACTGCTCTAGTCTATAACGGGCTTTCCTGACTGGCGACTCCTGCGATCACCCTGTATGCTGCAAATGATTTATGTGACGACAGCTGCGCCCAGGAATGTCACTCTCTTGATGCTCCAAGATATTTCCCTAGCTCTACACATTGCCCATTTCCATGCTCCCTTTGCAACGTCCAAGCAACTGCGTTGCAAATAAAAAAACCAAGTGAAATCCTAATGCTATTATTATTGTGCTTCGAGTTCTGCTGCTTTTAGTCACTTTATCTCTATTTATGTGGATGTGAATGTATATGTGGTCTAGCGTATAATTGTATGCGACTTTTGTATGTTTCGTGTAGTTCTATTTAGAATGTTTTCTCATTTGATTTTTTTTTTTCTGAATTAATTTCCTGATGATGTTTTATTTTCATGTTCGCACACGCTTTTAGCTCTGGCAACGTGGCCGCCTTTTTAATGTTATTGTGTGAGTGTGTTCTTGTTGTTGTTGTTGCTGTTGCTGTTGTTGTTGTAGCACACAACAAATTGGCCACTCGCAGTTTGGCGGCCACGAGCTTTAAATTAGACGCCCAGTTGCGTAGGTTTATTTCATTTTGGATTTACTCGTTTGCATGACACATTTTTGAGCACTTTTGCGTTTCGTTTCGTGTTTTATTTATTTTTGTATTTGTTGTACTTTATATTTGTTGGCTTTTAGCACAGAGCACCCAAAATACTGTTAATTAAGGCAACTGTCAGCAAAGGAAGTTGCTCGCATTGAGCCGCAGCATATGGCCAAAAAGATTTTCTTGTTGCTGTTGCCTTTGCCTCTGCCTTTGCTGTCGCTGATGTCGCCACGCCCTGGCGCAAGTCCAAATCAAGCAACTGCAATGAAATGGAAATAGAAATTCAGCAAAGTTATATAAATAAATTTATATTAAATTCTATAAAATATAAATTAAGTGCGCATAAATATTCGAAAACCAACGCGACACACACACACACACACACACACACACACACACACACACCTATATATGCGCTTCTTATAGATCAAAGCGCTGCCTCTGCGGCACTTTTAAATTTATATTTTTTTTAATTTTCAAATTTATAATTTTGTACCCAACGGGCGACGCCTTTCGCCGTGCTGCGAGCAGTGGGTGTTTGATTAATTTTTGTGGCCAAACTAATTTCCATTAATTTGAGCTCAAATTGTAGAAATGGAAATAAAACAAGCATCACCTTTCGATGGATGGAATGCAGCTAAGCTGATTTCCCTGGCTATTAGCGGAAATCCATGAGCGAAGCCCCTTGACTGACAGTCGTCGACAGGCCAAAAGCGGAAGACTCAGCCATGGATCCACCAAAAACAGACCCCCAAAATGTACACCCAGTCAGCTGCCAATTGCTGTGGCATCTCTGTGTGTGTGTGTGTGTGTGTGTGTGTGTGTGTGTGTGTGTATGCACTTGTTTTAGCCTGCTTCCATCGTTCAGTCAACGCCTTTGAATACGCAGATTCCAATGTTAATGTCATGAGAATTATTATATATTATACATATATACATACATAGAGATATACATATTATATACATGCATACATGTATATTTATATTTATATATCTATTTTTGTTGTTGTTGTGTTTCAAATTCAATTTTACCCTGCACACTCGTAGTGCTTTCTGGCTGCTGCTGCTCTCGTTTTAGCTGTTGACGTGGACGATGTCTTTGCTCTTGGCATTGTGCGTCCTCGTTGGCGGTTGTTGTATTTAGTTTGTTGCCTCTGGCTTGTTGCTGCTGCGTCTGCTCGCTGGGCTGCCAAATTATGGCGCACATGCCAAAACAAGAACGAAAACAAAAAGGCGATAGTAAGAGCCGAAGCAGAAGCAGAGCAACTTATGGCCCGGATAGGCATGGCAAGGCGTTTGCAAGCCCGCAGCAGCGAGTCTGAGTGGAACAGCTGCACTTGGCTGAGATGCCATGCGGCGGCGGCAGGAGACGCTGCTAATTAAGCTTAACATACTTTCCAGGGCAGCTAGAGGGCGTATGCTGCATACACTGTATATTCTGCTGCCACGCCCACATCCACATGCACACATTGTGCATGCTTTATCTTGCTTCAGTTTGGAATTAATTAACTAGCATTTATTTTTATTTAATAAACAAAACTTTTAATTCAACAGAGAAGCATTGCCGCATGCCTCATGCCTCATGCCGCACGCCGCATTCCCGTTCAACTCGAAGCTTTATGATGCTCCTCCCGAGCCCCTCTCCAGTCCCCTCCACCTCGTGTCGATGCCTGCAGAAACTCATTTTGGTATTTGTAACGTTGTTTGTGCTCGCCCAGCCCCGCCCAGCCCGTATTACACCTGAGCTCTCAGCTCAACTAAATTGGTTTTGTGTTTCTTTGCAAACTGTTGTGAGAGCTTCATTCATTAAATTTCACTCTCTGCAATTTGAATTCACAAATTTTTAGCCTATCTGTGTGAATTTCCATCCTCAAAGCAGTTGCTACCAAATTTTGTGTTTGTCAATAAAATTTCTGCTATTTCAACAACAAATTCTTTATTTTTGTCTTCGATTCTACAAGCACATTCATGAAATTTTTGTAAACATCTTCAAGCGGAATTTCAGTAAATTTATAGCAATTTTTCAGATTTACTACTGATAGAATTTCTTTGAACTCTTCATTGAATCAAAAGCTGCTTCTTTAATATAATATTATTTATGCATTTTATTTATATATTGAATATTTCATATTTTGCAAGATATGTTCAATAGAACAGTGTTCAATTTAAGTCAGTTAAGCATTTCTACTTGAAAGAATGCGAAATATATCAAACGAATTCATACACTTTTCTTTCACCCCTCCTCCTGCAGCGCCTTAAGAGCTTAGCAAATATAAAAAGAAATATAGAAGAAAAAATACCGAACAAACATTGATGTGTCACAAATTTGCCGGCGGTGGAACTTTTGTTGTATTTTCTCTTTTTAAACACACAAATTGCGGCGCGAATAATATCAATTTATTTTTATTGTTATTTCATACATGTCAATTGATAAGGGAAGGGGAATATCATCAACGGCAGCCGTCTGCTGGATGCAATGGCACACTTGAACTTTAAATCGATTCCCAGTTCAATTTACGCACGGAGTCTGCAAATAAATCACCCGACTAAAGGCGCTTACAGACAGACGGTGCCACACCTCCTCTCTTGCTATATACATCTAGATATATATATGTGCAGCTTTCTATATATATATATATATATATATATATATATATATATATATATATATATATATATATTTAGATATGATTGTATTTAATTTTCGCTTTCTCGACTGCAAACCCAGCACAGCGGATAACAGACAGACAGACACACACAAAAGCCAGCCAGAGAGCTCCAGCGAGCTTTTCAATTTTAACAGCATAGATAAAGATGCCGGGCTGCCAACTGTAAGCGATTAGGGCAGGAGATTTGGGCGGCACGCAATTGGTGCGGGCGGGCGCGGGGGCGAATTGAAAGTGGAGCGTATGCCTAAGGCGTTCAGATTTTATTGGCCGTAAAGTAGACGGCCATGAAATCGGAGTAGCAGTCGAAAGCCAGGCGCAGAGGCCCAGCACCAGCAGCGGAAGCGTCCATTTAAAAGCCATTGTACTGACACACACAATGAAAGCGAAAACTTGGCTAAACAGATGACAAAAAATACGCGGCGATTGATGCTATTGTGGTGCACAGTGTGAAGGATAAGCCGCACAAAACAAATGTCAAAGTCAACACCCAGGCCACAATTTCACACTAATGCAAAAGTAGAGAGAAAGAGAAAGAGAGAGAGAGAGAGAGACAGAGAGAAAGAGAGAGAATGAGAGCTATGCATAGGCAGACACTTAAGCTGCTGTCTGAGAAACACGACAAAATAAGCATAAAAGCAATAAAGGAAGAGCACGTATTGAATACAATCATGTGTGTGTATGTGTGTGTGTGTGTGTCTATGTGTGTGTGCCTAGACATAGCTAGTAAGGATGTACAGTTCGATTATTGCGGTCAGCTTAGCTCCAGGCAGTTAGCATTTATCAATATGAACGCGAGTGAGAGAGATGCATATATAAAAACAACAATATATTCAAATAAATAATAATTTAAAAAAAAATTATAAAAAAATAAATAATAAAATTAAATTATTTTCCATATCATTTATAAGCTCTTATTTTATTTTAATATTTTTTTGTTTAAATTACAAAATATATAAAAATAAGTTTTAAAAATATAAAATGATAAAATTAAAGTTGAAATACTTGAAATTAAACATTAAATTAAATTTAATTAAAATTAATTAAATTAATTTAATTTAAACAAAAAATATTATTTCATTTTATATATTTTTAAAAATATTTATATTTTCTGTAATTAAAAAAAAAAAATATAAAAACTTATAAATGATATAGAAAATAATTTTATTTTATTATTTATTATTTTATAATACAAAGAAATCTGTGCTTGAGTTCACAGTACATTCATATGAATATCAATATATCTGTATATATCAGTATATGTATATCTATATATATATTCAGGGGTTACTCTTAACTCCCTAGCAATATATATATTTATTGCCAAACCTACTTTGGCTTTATTATTAAATCTATATTCTTCTGAGCTAACTTTTCCACGAATACCGTATTTTCTTTAAGTATTTCCCTTACATTTGTTGAGTTCTTATTCCCACTGTATTTCCCATGCAATGTTCATGTGCCATCTGCTTGCCTTTAAGAGCATACAAAGTCTGCCCAAGATTTCTGTTGCTGCTGCTGCTGCTGCTGCTGCTTGACATTGGACTAGCCTTAGCTTCGTTGCTGGGCAACTGCTTGAGATTGTAATGAACGTCAAGTAGCGCAGCGATTAATGAAAATTGCTTAATCAACATTATTATCTTCTCGCTGGCATTAAATTATTTAGAGAAACCCGAAGTGTGCGAGCTTAGGGACAATATTGTTCCTGCTGTTGTTGTTGTTGTGGCCTTTGTTGTATTTACTGCTGCCAAGTCCAACAGAGTCGCCGTTTGTTGGCTTTGTTCTTCCACCAAACAGCTCGCAGACAAAAGAGTTGATCGTCCCAGTGAAGGGCACACAATACACACCCACACACCCACACACACACACACACACACACACATAGATATACTGCTAATTGATTAGCGCAGACTGCGCGGCATCAGGGGAGCCTTTATGGCTGTGTGTGTGTGCGTGGGTCTGCCAATCAGTGGAGTAAAGTGAAAGCGCAAACAGCGAGAGCAAGCCAACCTAGCCCCTGGCAGAGACAGCAACATCTGTTGCCAGGAAAGAGCTGCCACTTGGCCCGATTCCGTTTGTCATTTGAGCATTTGCTGCTTCTGACAGCAGCTGCCAGAAGTTTGGAGAGCGCGCCACGCTGATTGACGAACGCACGCTCGACTTGAAGCTACTAGGAAGATGTGCACACCCCTTCGCCGCCATTCAGACATTCAGTCAGCCAGTCAGCCAGTCAGCCAGCCGCCCAAGATGATTCAATGTGTTTGCCGGCACTTGGCACTTTGTCCTTATCACTCGAATGCCATGGTTCAAAGCTTAATGAGCGCTTGTCTAGCAGTGACAGCCCAGCTAAGTCGTTTTCATTTGTTGCCTTTGGCTCTAATTCATTTGTATCATTCCAAAGAGGGCATGAAATTGATTTTCCATGCCTTGTCTATGCAATTTCCTGCCACAGGTCAGGTCTGTCACGCATTCCCAAGTCTTACTATTTCCGAATAACAAAATCTGCCCAAAATTCTATGCTCACTGAGTCAGCACTTAATCGATTTTCTCTTTTGCTCTCATCCTTAATACTTTTGAAGAACGTAAACAATTTTTGTTGGCATTAAAGGAAAGTAAGAAAGAAAGTAATTAGTTATGTTTTGTATTGCACAAAAAGTGCATTTCAAATTGAAATGGACCATGGAGACGTTAGATAATGGCCATAAAGTTGGTCACTTTTACTTTATAATTGGATATTTGCTATTCTTTATATTATATATTATATCTATCTCTGAGCTGCAGCTGGTCTGGCTTTTATTTTATAGCCGACACTGGCTTAAGTACCAATTATACGAGGTGTGATTCAAGATTGTTCGAAAGTTACCTGCATCTACTGAAAATTACTGGGCAGTCAACTAAATGTCAATTGTTCGCCAAAGTGGCTGGCAATCGCTGCAAGCCATAAACTTGCTCGAACGGCCATTAATCTGGGCCGTGCGAATGGCAAGGAGGCGGTGCCATTAGCAGCAACAGCTGGCCAGGAGGCCAGGTGCCCAGAGGGGGCTAGAGTGGAATCTAAAGCCCTGGTGTACCGCATGTGTGCTGGCCGATATCAGAGAAATTGATGATGGTCTCTCATAAAGCCCAGCGAAAGGGAGAAGGAAAACGGGAGCGAGCATTTATGCACAACAAATTAATAAACCCAGGAGGAAACATTTTATAGTTTACGTATGCAGCGGCAGACGTCGGTAACAACGGCTGCAGCTGCACCAGCTGTGCTTAATGGCACCTGGAGAGGGCGAGAGGGGGCGGTAGGGAGGAACATCCATCCTTCGTGTACGTACATGGCATACAGGAGTCTGTGCTTGCATTTCTTGAAGGGATCTGCAGTTGTAGCTCATGCATATTCATGCAGCTAACCCTTATGTGAGTGCGTCTCTCTCTCTCTCTCTCTCTCTCTCTCACTTTCTCTCTCTCTCTCTCTCTCTCGCTCTGGGTGTGTGTAAAATCCGCTTCCGGCCAGCACCTGCTCCTATTGCAGCCAAAGTGTGTGCGGTCTTCATGCATTGCACATGGCCCGTTTAAATTGTACGCCATTTTGGGAAAATTGAAACAATTTCCATTCGATTTTTGGCCATACAGCGCCGAGGCTTGAGTTTTCGGCTGCACCAAATTGCACTCAGCGCAAAGTGGCAAAAGTTCGCAAGAGGCCTGTTAGCCGAACTGAAAGGGAAAAGCATATGACAAGCCCAGCTTGGCAGCAGTTGGCAGTTGGCAGTTGGCAGGCTGCAGGCAGGAGGCAGCTGCCTGCAGTCAGTAGTGAGGAGACCAGGTCGAGGCTGTTGGCTGTCAGTCTTGCCGTCGACTTTGGGCATGTAAGTGAAATTAAAACGCAAATATGAAACATCGTTGAGCTGCTTGAAATTCTTGAGCCTTGACATCAGGATGCGAATGTCGATGTGATGCCATTAAATTATGACCCATGGCAGTGAAGGCAGCCGAATAACGCGCTCCACAAAAAGTTCATCAACTTGAGGAATGTCTGAATAGGCCAGGTCAAGGAGTTGCCTATGCGGCCTCAAAGTATGGCAGGCATTCGGTTTCTTCAATTTTTTTTTTTTTTTTGCTTTTGTTCCTCCAACGCCCAAGCGCGAACAAGAGCAACGGCAGCAACATTAACGTTTACTGTCCTAGTTACGGCCAGTTTAAGTGTGTTCTTATGCAGATCATGAACACTAAAACAGTAGTCAAACAAATCTCGAGGCAGTCGTAATCGGCCGCGCAGCGCAATAAAAATAAAAAACAGATATCAAATATATTCGTCATCGTAAATATGTATATCAAATGCAATGAATATTTGCTGTAGACTTTATAATTTATGGCGGGTATTTTCGCCAAAGCTCTGGGCCAGCACCAGCCTCGTCAGCGAAGGCCGCACACACACACACACATACACACACACACACACACACACACATACACACACACTTTCACATTCCACGCGTGGCTGCCGCCTCGCTCAATGTTTGATTATTAAAATTTGTTTGCGCTGGCATTTTCATTGCGTTCATTGGGTCGTTGTTTATCCCACTCTCGCGCGCTCTCTCTCTCTCTCTCTTTGTCTCTCTCACACCCACACACACTATCCCCCTCTCCCTCCTCTGGCTCTCCTTTATTTTGGCATTTCGCTGTCCAATTTTGTTCGCATCATAAAAAGGAACTGGCATACAAATAGCTAAGCGCTGGCGGCCTTGCACAGCCCAGCCTCCTGCTGTTGACAAACCCTGAGGTCGCAGCGCGCTTTGAATCGAGTTCGGTTTTATATTTAACCAGAAGCACATAAACACAATTTTTCTCTTTTTTGTGAGTTGCCCTGCCATGCTGCAGCAGCGGGTGGCCATCGCACATTCAGATGCGTGTTTGAGACTCAAATTGAATATTCATTGTATTCGCTCAAACTCAGTCGATCACAATAGAAAAATGTTCTGAATAAAAAAATGCATTCAGTTAAATTTAACGAGGTACAAATATGTAGCAAACGCTGTAATATATTGGAGGAAAATTGTGAATTCTGAGCTTTGCAGTCCCTGATTAAAATCCTAGTACAAGTTTCAAAGGAAAGTATTTAAAGTTTTGCACATCAATTATTTATTGTAATTTGTGAATGCATAAAAGGAATAATGTAGAAAATGTACGTATATGGAAGCAAGTATTTTGTGCAGTAAATGTGAAAAATATTTCTATAAATGTAGATATATACAAAATAAATACAATATACAGTTGGAATAAAAAACCTTTTTAATTTCCATAGAGAACTGGGAACTGTCACGGCCCCTGCAGCTGCACCCAGTATTGTTATTACTATTACCCGACTTTTAAATAACGCTCGACTTTAAATTAATCGATATTTGGGTAAACAGAATTTATGTAGTTAAGATTTCGAGAGATGCATTAAAGCGACAATATCCAGATGAACTTTGGTGTGTAAGCCTCTCTTCAAGGCGATCGAGTGTCACTTAGGATCGTTTGGAATCAACTCAAATTAAATTCCTTCTCATACCTGAAGCTCCGTTGAGAGAGGCAAATGATAGAAATAAATACTGCTGTAATGAAGAAATCACATTTCAATTTATTGAATTTGGTTTTAAAGAATTTGCTACATTTTTCTTCTGCTACTTATGTTTTCCTATACGCCACGTTGATATTAAGATGGAGTTTTTTAATATTTAATCCTAACCCCAGAAAAGTTCCGTGCGCTCAACTTGTTTTGATTTGCATCCCAGAGCGTTCCTCGAAGCGCTTAGGGTTTGTTAATGGACCAGGAGTGTTTTCGGCACAGCTGAGTGATTGTAATCACCGAGAACTTTGAATTTTAAGCAGCTTAAAACTGCGGACCACAAGAGCACAAATACAGAGGCAGCTGAAAACTGTGTGTGTGTGTGTGCGTGCGCATAGCTCGGCTTACTTTGTTAAAGTTGCTTCCGAACTTCTGAAGCTGAGGTAGCCATAGTTTCCCCTTAAGCGGATTCGTTCGAGCCAAACAATAATATAGGCAGCCGAGGCACAGGCTGCATACAAAAGAAACTGATTGAAGCCGAACAGAGCTTAGCTTCGTTCATAAATACCAAAATATTACTGTAACCAGTCAGAGCCTTGGCAAGGTGAGCGTGGGCCAAATCAGCTTAAAATAGAGAAGAGTAACTCATTTCGCAGTGCTCCGGACAAATAGCTCGAATGGGGCTAATGAGAATTGACTGAAACTCAATTTAAAAGTTAAGCTGTTGCTAAACTTTCATGGAGGCATGTCTCTGTCAATGCGTGTGAGTGTGTGTGTGAGTGTGCATTTTATATGCGCGTTATGTGAAGCGAAAGGGCAGTAAATTAAAAGCTTAAACAATTATCTAATAGACATGCCACAAAATTAGTTTAAGGACCTGTGCTCTGGCAGAGCAAAGGACAATGACGAAGCCACAAAGGGACATTCCAATTACAGTAAAACAGCAGACAGGCATTAACCGTCACACACATGCACGCACACACACAAACACTGCTAAGCGTTGTTGGCAGACAAATCATTTTAAAAGTATTTCAACAGAATGCAATGCGAAGTGAAGCGAGAAAATGCCTTGACTGAATGCAGGCAAAGCAACAGGGACGCCAGCTGCACACAATGTTGCTGTACACACAAATAGAGCCACAGCAGAGAGTGGAAAAGCCAGCAGAGGAAACAGCAAGAGCTCTCTAAGCAGGTTGCAGGTTGGGCAACTTGAACGTAATAGTAATGAAAACAACTCGTGTTTCCACGCGATGGCAGAGCACTGTAGTCGAGTCCCTTGAATGAGGACTTTATCGGCCTCCCCCTATCACACTCTGAAATCTGCACACACACACACACACGCAATGTGTCCCTGAACCCACAGAGCGAGATGGCTAAAACTACGGCCTGAATTCGTGTACAACACATGGCTAAAAGTGATTTCGAGTCTAGTTTGAACACAGTCATCTCGTCATCTCCCCATATCAGTCCGCCTGCGGGGCTGTAAGCGAAATGCGTGTCAACTATTTGCTGTTTGCCATTTCCTATTCTCTTCTCTTTTCGAACGCAATATTGCAAATGAAAAGTTAAACAACAAACGTTGCACCAGGCCCACACACATGGCAAATGAATGAAAATGGAAATGCAACTGGCACCTGAACAGCAGAAAGCCTCCGCTCGATGCCTCTCGTGGCGGCTTATGTGGTCTCTGGCCTTTTGGGAGTGTGCCAAAAACGGAAGTTACGCTGACGTGATGCGCTGTGATGGGATGTGTCGGGGCAGGGGTAGGCATGATCGCCCAAAAGCTCTCATTGATGATTTAACATACTCTAAACACTAATTGACAGCGCTGCAGCACAATCAGTAAATTCCAATTGGGCCACAATTGATTGTGTCGCCGTCAAACTGTGGATAATAAGCTCATACTAAGGCCATCAAATGCCGTCACATAATCAGGCTGGACCATAAAACGGGCAGCAAATCAAAAATGCCCCTTCGAGTTTGGCCCGCAACAGAATTCGATTCCATTCTCGAATTGCAATTTGGAGAAATTCTGGGAATAAAATGTATGTGGCTTAGGGGAGCAATCAGCATAGCATACACACACACACATACACACACACACACACACATATATATGCACACGCACACGTGCGACGCTTAACAATAAAAGAGCAAACATATAAACGCTCGTCGCTGCCTCCTGCTGCCGTCAGCACATTTAAATTCATTTGGTGAAACAATTTGAAAAGGCAAAAGCTGATACACGCACATAGAAAGCGTAGCATACTTATGAGCGCCGAGCACCTTGCTCCTTGTTGTGCCCCAAAACATTTTATTGGCTCGGCCCCAACCCCACCCCGGCCCCTGGCCCTGACCACAGACGTAATATGCGAATATGTGGCAAGCGAATAACGAACTTAGATCAGTTAACTTCTCCCTTTCTTTCTTGTTTTTTGTTTATTTCGTCTTTTTTCTGCTTCCTGCTGCTGCTGCTCCTGCTTTACTGCGCCTTCTGCCGCTTGGCTGGCTAAAAGTTTTATCACCGCTTCGTTCCTTGTTCTGTGCAACGGGCTCGTTATGTGCTTATTCAATTTGGCCGCCACCGCAACTTCTGATGCTGATGCTGATGCCGATGCCGATGCGGATGCTGCTGCTGCTGCTGCTGCTGCTGATGCTCATGTGGGGCGGCCACTTTAAGCTGCCACTGTGGCCACTTTTTTTATGGCAATACTGCACAGAGCCTTATCAGGCTGAGGCACGTCTGCCAAATGGACAACGTATGTGCCCGACTACTGCAGACAAGCAAAACAGCAGCACTCCAGTTTTTTATGCTGCTGCTGACTCAGCAAGGGTTGGCTTGCTTGGCCTAGGCCTAGGCCGTAGAAAGCTCAGAGCCAAGAATGTAGGCACGAAATGTTGCTTATGTGATATTCGACTATTGGCAACTGTGCACCAGCAATGCCCGATGTCGTCGTCTGGCTTATTGTTTTGTGCATGCCAGAAGCGAATTGCATGGTCTTCACATGTGAAGGACCATAATTGTTATATAAAGATCCGCTGCGGCATCTTTTATGTTCCTGCCACCTTCAGTTTAAGATCTTGACCATAAATGTTTATGAGCCGGCTTTTGTGGCTCCATTGGAACAGCTTCCGCAGCTGCCTCCAGCATGCACCCTGCTCTCTCCCGGGCAGCTGGGTTTATCCTCGCTGAGCACACGACGAGACGTCTGACAAATTAGCAGCAAGTGGGCGAGGTCAACACTAAAGGCGCACAAAAATCCCAAGCTTGAAGCGAGGCAACATTTTGAGCGCCCAAAGGCTTGTAGAACTAATATCAGCAAAGCCAAGCGAAAAAGCGAAAGAGTAGAGCAAATGCAAAGAAACGAGCCATTTAGATAGATAAAAGTTTATATCAGCGATATATTATAATCGAGCAAATCCACAAAGATTATGGAAATGGAATTGCATTGAGCAGAAAAGGACTCGAAGGGAAGCTCAGCTTGGCCAGCTGGCTGACACATTAATTGTGCACTTAGTGCACGTTAAGCGGCTTAGAATCGATAAGCCCCTGGCTGGACGTCTGTCGGATGCCAGAGTTGCGGTGGCGGTTAAGACAAGCACCTGCAGCGGACAGACGGCGCGCCTCATGCCACAGGCAATCGCACGACAAATGCACACACACACACACACACGCATCAGCGGTCATTGCAGATTGTTTGTTTACTTGCTACAGTTATTTAATTGTTAGTTCATTACGTGCATTAGCTACAGCACGAGCCAGAGCCATAGAGGCGTGATAACTAAAGCGATTGCCGAGCTGTAATTATAAACGATTTGCCCAGTGCTGGCTAAGTGACCTGCAAAGGAGAGTTCATTGTCCAGTTGCCAATTAAATTCAATTTGAATAGCATACAAGGCATTTAAGTGAACAAGCTGCTCTGTCGCGCAACTTAATCAAGCATATTGCTTAGCTGGAGAGAGACGAACATATAGACACTTATATATGCATACACATGGTGTCATTAGAGGCAGCAACACTCACACACACATTGAGCTGTTGGCCGCCATACAGCGCGGACTACAAATGGCAATACAACAATAAAAGTGCTAATGGGCAGGAGGCGCTGGCAGGCCCCTTCACGCAGCCTCAGATACCAAAAGCCTTTGCCTACTTTTGTGCGCAAGATATTTCTGTAAGTGCATACTTACATATATCTCTCCAGCTATGTGTGTGTGCCTGTATGTTTTATGTGGGTGTGTGCATTAAATGTCAGATCTGATGGGCTGGCAGCCCTTTCTCCCACCCACTTGAACAGATACGCACTCACCTTCAGCTCCTTCTGCTGCTTTTGCTGCTGCTCCTGCATATGTATGAACTTTCACGCATCGTTTGTGACTTCAAGACGCCTGAAGTCTCATTCAGTAAGCACGAAAATGTGTTTCACTGTCTCACCCACTCGCTGTGTGTGTGAGTGCGTAAGGCTATTACCATATTTCATGCTCCACAAGAGTCTATTTCAGTTGTCAGAGCCGATTTTCGCAGCGAAAGTAAGTTAGATGTTCCCAAAACAGGCGACGGCGTATTCCAGTTGAACTGACAGACGCACGTACACACACGCACACACACATATATAGGGAGAATCACTGACAGAGTGACTGACGCAGGAAACAACAAAAATAACTGATATATCAATACGGACTGCTGATGCTGCTGCTGCTGCCTCCTGTCAATCAGTGTGGCATTTGCATTTGTTCGC
Source organism: Drosophila mayaguana (assembly GCA_037075325.1). Taxonomy (NCBI): domain Eukaryota; kingdom Metazoa; phylum Arthropoda; class Insecta; order Diptera; family Drosophilidae; genus Drosophila; species Drosophila mayaguana. The sequence continues at coordinate 3,415,330 of JBAMCG010000074.1, forward strand.
CCGACTGCGGCTAATGGATAGCCAACACAGCTCGACAACTGGCTAATTCCATTTGCTGTTGCCACAAAGCCCAAAAGGTGCCAAAATTGTTGCAAACCAAAAAATCAAATATGCAATGGCCTGCGGCAGCTCCCCTGACAATTGCCGCAGAGCGCCGAGCGCCGGACGGCGAGCGGCGAGCGCTGGTCAAGCCTTGTTTGCATACTATTATGAATTCAAAGGGGCTTTTTCTGCTAGCCGGAAGCCTGTGGAAAACTTAATTTTCGTCTGCATAACAAATGCTTGACGTGCTCGAAACTAACAAAGGCTTTTTAGTTGTGAATATTGATTAACAAAATTGTTTTTGCAATTTCATTAATTCATCTATTGTGATTACAATTGCGAATTTTTAATTGCAGCATCAGCATACAAATTGTTGCACATCAAAGTGAAGTACACTCCCACACACACACGCACACACACACAATGTACAGTTATTAATATGTGTGTATCCTTGCGAAAGCCAGGCCAAAGTGAATTCGGCCCATTTGCTTGCTGAGTTGGAACGTTGATTGCCGTCTGACGGCCCTGCAGCAGCAAAGTAGATCAAGGCAAGTTTTAGCAGGAAAAGAAGGAGAGTGAGAGAGGGAGAGAGAGAGAGAGAGACAACAACAGACTCAAACTGAAATCGTAGGTCCAACATGAACAAGCCAAACTTCAGCCCGGTCTGAGTGAGCGCAGCACGAAGCAGGAGGAGTTGCTGATGACGTTTGAGCCTCGGTATTTATTACAGGGGCTTACAAGTTTTTGCCCCGGCTTTTGTCTGATTTGGCTTGCTTTATATTCTTTTTGTAGCCGTTGAACTTTTCAGCCGGGACAGGCAAGGCAATTTCGCAGGCTTTATGATGCGATCGTTGGGCCACTTTCGCTTTGGCTTCGGCTTTGGCTGTGGGTATCATTTCCTGTTTATCGGGGCGACGGCACCGTTTGACAAATATGCGGCGTTTTGGGCTCCTGGAATGCGGTCAGTGTAACACTTTGGAGCACATTTAGCATTTCAAATGGGCCGCCAATGGCAGCAATGTGGCCAAGTTTACAAGTTGCATATATTTTCTTGGGCCAACTTTGGCAATAAATTTTAAGTCTAGGTCTGGCCCGAAACTTTTTCGGGTTGGCCATTGTGCAGCGCGGCACAAGAGTCACTGTCGCCCCTTTTCCCGACTCGAGGGAGCCCGCCGGACGCATTAACAATGAAATTTCAAGCTACTAACTTAAATTTGAAGGCACCGCCATTGTACACGGAGACAGACAGAGACAGACAGAGACAGCTTTCCCTATATCCGAGCACATATCCTCTGAAGGCCATGTGCTCAATGTCCCTACGAGTTTATGTTCGTTTTGTTTTCTCTTTAGTTTCGCTGTTGTTGCTGTTTATTGTCGCGTTAACGGCAATTTTCGTGCATAAAGTTTTATTCTCGTTTCAGTTTCGGTTTCCATTTCGATTTCGATTCTTGTACGTTTCATTTAGCCTGGCAGTTGGCACTCTTTGCGCCCCATCAGCCGCTTGAACTGGTGCTGTCTCAGTTTTTGTCTGACTACGTGTATGGGTGTATGTGTGTGTGTGTGTGTGTGTGCTGCTTGTTCGTGTCACTGAACGGTAAATTCAAATTAACATTTAATTTATCGCTGTCACCGTTATGGCTGTCGCCTGTCACGGTCTCCTTCAGTCAGCCTGTTTGCCGAGCAATGTTTCGAATTTATTGAGGAAACTCGTTTTGCTGATTTGTGCCTTAAACAGTGCGACGGCTGTCAGCCTTGCGCTCATATTTGGCAGGCGCTATCAGCAAGCGAAAAGGACATGAGACAGCACAAAATGTGGCCCGAGCTAAAATGGCCAACAGTTGAAGTAGATGGGCCTAGCTGAGGAGCAAAACTGTGAAAATAACTTCAAATATTTTTGAAAAAATGCTAGAATTTTTATCTCCTGATTATGTTATACAAAAATTAATAATATAATAATAAAATTGATAAAATAAATAAATAATTTTTTTTATTCCTGATATATATTGTTTATTTTATATTATAAATACTTATATCTTCAATAATATTATAAATAAATAGTAAATATTTTAATAAAATTACTATCTCATATATTTGCTATTTTAAATATTTATTTCTAATTTTCATCCGTATTTTTGCGAGCTCTCAAAAATCTGGGAAACTTCTAAAACTCTTAAATAAATATTATAATAGATAATATTGTAAATAAATAATAAATTTATAAAATTAGTATTATAAATAAATAAATTTTGCATTCACTTTCTATTTCATATATTTCATATTTTAAATATTTATATCTACAATAGGTGGGCCTAGCTGAGGCGTAAAATATAGTAGATAATATTACAAATAAAAAATAAATATAAAACTAAGATTAATATTATAAATAAATAGATTTTGTATTCACTTTATATTTCATATATTTGATATTTTAAATATTTATTTCTAATTTTCATTCGCATTCTTGCGAGCTCTCAGAAATCTGTGAAATTTCTAGAGCCCTTAAGCACCCAAACAGCTTTTGGTATGCGCATGGAAAATCGGTTAGTCGACTGATTTTGTGACTAAGGCCAGAATTGCGAATATCGCTGCTATCACGAGCACACAGTGCGGCTACGTGACTTTTTTGCTTGTGCCATTTGTCAAGCGAGTCGGGCGAGATGCCGCATAACAGAGTCTCGGCGCCAGAGTTATTTAAAATGGTATCTGAGGCTTGCTTCACACAAGTTTTTCATTAAAGGAACAAATTTTAATTTTAATTAGACCCAAACGAGGCTAAGTACAGTGCGAGAGAACAGAGCGCATGCGATTAAAGCGTACTCCGACGCCCAAGCCCAAGCCCAAGCCCAAGCCCACGCCCTCGAGCCTCCCCCAGACCACGCCCGGTTAGAAAGACCGCGAGGCATTTGAATGTTGTTGCCGAGAGTAGTGCTGGGAATTTGTGCCACAAACATAAAATGTTGTCGAGCACGCCGTGTTGCACATAAAAGTGTGCAGGAGCCGAAACGTGAAGCGACAGCATTACGCATTCAGCAACACCTCGCTGCGAGATACTCTCGCTACATGGGAGTACAGTACAGTGGAACCAGCTACAGTGGGCCAGGCACAGGTGCACGTGTATTCACATTTTCCAGCCTCACATTTACTGTTTGCAATTTATGCACAAAAAGATACAGTCTGATCCCCCACCCCTCATACACCCCGTCCAGCCTCATGACAACGTTGTCTGTCGGGCTCTTCTTTTCGGCATGCGAGAGAGAGAGAGAGAGAGAGAGAGAGAGAGAGAACAAGACCAGACGAGTGAGCGAGCTGGCAATGCTTGCATTCAATTTCAGTGAAAAGCGTGGCACATTCAATGGCTCCTGCTGCTGCGCCTTGCAAATGCCGCTTGGCTTTAGAAAACGTCTCGTATCTCGGCTATTGGGGCCAAATGAATGCGGTTTGGCTACTACGCGGGCTGGCTGAGCATTTGAGTAATGCATGTATCCAATGTGAGAATTTATCAAAAATTAATTTAAGCACTTTCCAATCAAATCAAATGCTTCTTAGTGCTGTTAGCATCAATTTAATTTAGTTGCTTCTGTGAAATTTCCAGCTGAACTTAAGACACAAATTTATAATTATTTTCAATAGGCTTTAAAATATACTAGAAACTTATCTAGAGCAGTGACTCTCTGCTACTATTTAATTTCCATTTGGCATGAGCAGAAATTTGAAATATTTCTTGTTATTAAGAAATTAAGCCATGCAAGCTCAATTCCTATCTATTTGAGCGTAAAATGTACGAAATAATTGGCAAGAGCGAATCGGCTGCTTGAGCTTAGGCGGATATAGCCACAGTCTATGGCTAAAGGCATTCGTGAATATATCTACGATATGAACAAATCCGCATTTACCAAGCGGAATAGTTCTAGTCTAATGCTTGGCTGCTGCTGCGCGAAGCTAAAGTGAAAAGCGCGTGAAATGCGACGTCAAGCCGCAAGTGACAGACAATCTCCGTGTATTAGATGCAGCCATGTGGTTGTTGTTGTTGCTGTTACTGTTGCTGTTGCTTTGTGGCTTTTATGGGTGTTGTGGGTGTTGTGGGTGTTGCTAGAGCAGTTAACAGTAAAGTTGACGCAAGTGACGCCAGCTCAGACAGGCTGGATGATGAAAAAATAAAAGTCAAGCGTCCAAGTCGTCAGCAGCAGCAGCGCGAGAGAGGCAGAGAGAGGGCGAGACAGGAGAGAAAGGTGGAAGAGAAATGGGTAAGAAACAAAGTAGATAACATTCATAAAAGAGCATCAACAACGACCGACCCAACCCCACCTGTTCTACCTGGCTACCGTTGGCATTTTGAAGGCTCTGACTTAAAGCATTTTGTTTTTCCATCACTCAGCTCGTTGCATGGGCAGCTCAGACAGCCAACAAATAGTCGCTTGGTAGCTGTAGCTGTGCTGTAGCTGTTGCTGTAGCTGTAGGTGAGCTGCGTTCTATTTGCTTTTAATTTCTTTTCAATTTGAGCAAAGTGCTCACGGTAACTGCAATCAGGCAGGTAAATACCTGTTGGCAGTCGTCGACTGCGTCGCACAACGTTAACTAAATGTGTCAGGCAGGGGCCGACAAATATGCAAGCACTCCTGCAACTATAGCAGCTGCAATGACCGTGAAACCAATTTAAGTCAATATATATAGTACACATTTCCCATTTCATCAATCGTATACTCTTTTGCCCTTAGCAGGAGCTCAATTTATGAATCACTTGAACTCTCGGCAAATTAAAAGGCAAATTGATATGCCAGGCACAGAGTGCGGCAGATGTATATATATTTATATGATGCCGATATATAAATATATATGAAAGAACGGGCTGAACTCCCCTTAGCTTATTTGCAGTGAACACCCCTACTGCAAATAAACAGGTCAACAGCAGCTGCCGCCGCAACAGTGAAACAGTGAAACAGTGAAGCAGTCAGAGAGCAACGGGCCATCATAAAATCAAACAATTTATCATCGCAAAATATCGCGACACAGTTTTCACACGCTGCGGCCAGCCGACAAAACTGTCAAACTCGATATAGTCGAGCATCGGAGCTAATTGCATTTGGCCCGAAATTTGTGGGCGTTAATTATGCGACCACAAAACGCTTACGCGATAATTTAATTTGTCAAATTTGGTCTACGATATTAAGCACCGCTATAAGCAAAAACACAACAATTTGAAAATTAAAATGCATGTAATAAAAGCTTCAATTCGGAGCTGTCAAAAAAACGCATTTAAATTATGGATGTTTGTTTTATGGCAATGTTTATTAAAAATTTGCTAAAAGTTAGTTTTACTTCCATATACATGTAGAGGGTGTGCTTGTACTGTGTTTCTTTTAGCTTTATGATATAATACAATGAACGCACAATATATTTTACGTCTTATATTAAATTAAACAAGTTGCATTTACGACATAAAAATATAATAAATTATTTATAGTACGTGTGAAATAGAATATTTGAGCAGCGGCATGAATTATAATAGCGCATGAATAATAATGAGCATTCATCACAATAGAGAAACGGTTTTCGATTGAAATTATTTGAGCCGAGGTCGTAAAGTTGTTGTTCACATATAACTTTTGTTTCTTAAAACGAACATATATTATAACTTTAACAAAAAGTCTGGGAAAAATGCTGCGTGAATTGCTGTGACATGAATTTTATAATATATAATAGTTTATAAAGTATCCATATGTATATGCGCATAAAATATAAAGTGAAACGCCATCAACTTTAAAGCTCTGTTTTTTATGCTCACTCACGATTCGGGCCATGAATGAGTATTCTGCAGTCGGAAATGCCCGTGAGGGCATGTCTTTTGTAGCTAAGCTAGGTTAAGTATTCTAGTTAGTTTCGGATTGTATTCGTGTATTAAAGTGCATATAGCTGCATAAAATAAATGTATATACATTCAATAGAAAATACATTTAGAGCACAGAAAATCAAAGCTCCATTGACTTAGCTGTGATGTATGCTCTCTTAAGCATAAATATTGAAAAATAAAACTTATATTCGAACATAAACTACACGTATTTGGACGTATTCACGCGCCTGTGGCCAGCCAATTGGGCACAATTTTTATTAATTTTGGCTATCTTTAAAATCGCATTTGTGCGCAACGCCCGAACGTTTTCGAGTCGGGCAATATTATTTATTGATTTTGGTTTTCGGCACATTTGCAATGGAGGCCACATCACGAACTTTAAATGTTATGCATAGCTGAGCATATGTATAGATACATATGTATGTATGTATGTATATATATATATAGTATATAGCCAAAGGCGTAACATTAATTAGCAAAGTCGAACTTTGGAATCTTTTGAACTGTGTCTGAAATTTCGACCAGGTTAATTGGACTCGAACAAATGCATTTCAGTGTTTGCCTAATGAAATTATTTTTGTTTTCTATGCTGTTCACATTCAGATTGTTTGCTTTATTGAATTAATTTGATATCCTGCAGCATGTGGACAGGGTCTGGCTGTCTGGCCTGCGGTCAAAGAGGATTCTGTTTGCTCCCAGTTAATTTTATTTGCGGTTTGCCTTGTTACACTTCAACAACCTGACGTGCAATAGTTTTCCCTTTTTTTTTTTTTTTTTTGCTGCTGTTATTCTCGGCCAATTGATTCGAATTCGAAAGCTCATTAATTGGAGAATGTAAACGCAGCGTCAATGCTTTACTCCTGCCCTCACAATTTGTGCATTTTAATGCCATAATTAAAAGCAGCAGCTAAACTGCATAATATGAGAAGCACAACATAATTCAATATTCATTTAGCAATTTGCTGCTTTTGTCAATTCAAGTGATGGGAGCAAAGATGGGAGCAACTTCAATTTGATTAAGCCGCATACATTCACACCTGAGGCTGCTGGAGCGAATCTGTCAGCTGGCGGGCAAACCTTTACGACTTGTCAAATGTGCACAATTTTCATAATTTACACTTGCGGGCATTTCCCATCCTCGGCCCCAATGGCAGGGGTCACATTCCTAATGAGTTTTTCCTGTCAAAGGTTGACAGCACAAGCTGTTAAGCTCTCGTGTGATAGTTGGAGCCTTAAGGCTTTTATTTAAGCAGAAACACACTCGGCCCTCCCCAGAAACTACTCTTACTAAATGGGTAAGCCCCTTTAAATACGTACGCATATAAATATAATCACATTCATTTCATTGTTAACTTGAAAGTCTCGTTACAAAACAAAAGGTGCACAGCAATTAGAGCACATTTCGTTGTGTAACTCATAACTCAATGTTTATTAACAAGTGCAGCTTAAATAAATAAACAATAAATAATATAATAATAATAAAAAATAATCTTAAATATGCAATTACTCAATAGAAAAATGAAATTAAGCCGCTTATTATTAACAACTGGACTGGATACTCTAGACTCAGAGCAGACTCTCCCATCTCCACATGATTGTAATGCTCAATCAATACTCAATCCATTTGAAATGAAATATGAGTGCATCATTTTTCATTTCAACAACGGCTTAAATTTAATTCATAGCCAGTTCTAACTCTCGACATTTGACTTGTAACAAAACGCAATTGTTGGGCATAGATTAGATTTTAATTATTGAAAATCTATCGAGCGATTTGCTCTTGAATTTCACTCACGTGTAACGAGCAGCTTAAATTGAGCTGAAATTCAAGTGTGTTTATTTTTAAAGTCATATTTATATATTGATGTGCACATTTATAAAATGAAGCTTTAAGCTAAATTGAAAATATTTTCTGTATATTTTGTATGTGTTTATTTTGATTATTTTTTATTTATATCGAAAGCAATGAACGTGAACAGCTGCCGCTGCTGCTGCTGTTGAAGCCACTCGGGAAGCTCATAAGCTGTCAATTGATGCCGTGTGGCCTGGGCATTGACTGTGAAAAGTTTGCCACGTCGCTGATGAATCGCATTTAATGGCCATAAAAAGGTTCGCGTCAGCTGTAAAAACCCCTCGACTCATTTGCCAAGACAGCAGCGTGAGCTTGAAGGCAGCGACTAAATGTGAATCTCGCGCCGCTAGACAATGCATTGCTGGGGGAAGTGACAAACACGGAGTTAACTGCTGACACTAAATGGCGCAAGGCAGAAACAGTTACTAAATGTGGCAACAGCAACAAACATAAAGACAAGCAGCAACAGCAGCAACGACAACAACAGCAACAGCAACAGCAACTGTGTTAATACAAATTTCATTTCACTCTGAATACGCTACGTGCTTTGTATGCTAATTGCATTGCAGGTCTTACGAACGTAGCAAAAATTACGCTTCGAACAATTAGGAAAGCAGTCATCAGTCATTGGCTTGGCGAATGATAAACCAGCCCCTAATACACGGAGAGGGAGAGAGCTATAGAGAGAGAGAGAGAGAGCGAGAGAGGGAGCGAGAGACTGTGTGATTGTCTGTGGGAACCCAGGCAAAAAATCTGTTCGCATTTCATATAAATCAGCGCTCAATGTCAGCCAATGTACAATATCTAATTAGAACCGGAGACATAAAAATCACTGCAACTGCCAAGAGCAGCGACTGTCAGTCAGTCACTCTTCCTCTTCTTCTTCTACTGCTGCTGCCGCTGCTGATGACGTAGTAGTCAGCGAATGCACAGGGGCTTGACTTGTTTGCGGCAACCGAATTGATTGGCTGACTGATGAGCCACAAAAGAGGAACGATAATCGTGTCGCCGGGCTCCTGGGCAATCGCCAGCATGTGAGCTGTGTTGGCATGAATCGAGCAGCGCTGGCCCACTGGCACGTGGATGCATTCAATTGAGGGGGGTTGGCAGCACGGGCCGAGGGCGCTGCGGGGGATGGGCCCAAGTGGCGTCAGATTTACATGGACATCGTGACTAAATGATGCACAATCGTCAGTCGAATTTACAGACATAGAGAGCAGGAGATAACGACACAGAGAGAGAGAGAGAGAGAGCGACAGAAAGAGAGAGAGAGAGAGAGAGCGAGAGCGTTGCCATCGCTCATACGCCGCATTGCACATGTCTGCGAGCATTTCGGTGCACTCTCAATGTCAGAGCCCGAGCCAGACTCAGAAATGAGCGACATATGAACGCTTAATTTATGCCTGAAGGTGCAATCAATCTCTCATAGAGCTTTGTGGGCCGCTTATCGCATTAACAAGGGGCAGTCAAAATCAATTACCAAGCCGAACGCACAGCGCTCAATAAATGGGGCAGCAAATTGACGGCATTGTTATTGCTCCTGCTTCTGCTGCTGCCTCTGTTTATGTTTCTGTTTTTAATTTTGTTTCGTTGTGTTGCCAAACTGACGTAAAGCCCAAACCCGAAATACATTTTTGGTTAATTGAAGGCAGCATAATGACAACGGCAGCGTTTGCTGCCCCGTTCAACTGAGGAAGCTTTTATATTTGTTTGGGGCCATGAACTTGAGCCACACGAAATTAAATGAAAACACTTTAACAAGCACAACCGGCAGCAGCCAACAACAACAACTACAACAACAACAACTACAACAACGGGCCGAGCAATTAAATGAAATCAAATAAAAATACCAAACGTAAGTGAACGCCTCTGAGTATTTTTAGTGCAGCGTCGACCGCGCCGCTGACAGAGACCTCTTCTGGCATTTTCATGTGCATTTTGTCTCGAATAAATCATTGAAGAGCTGCTCAGACAGCCGCACAACGACTGCCGAATGCACTGCACGAAGCGCAGCCAAAAGGGGGAAATTGAGTTATTTATTTATTAGAGATTAGAATTTGAAGAAAATTATAACTCGTGTAGATTATGAATTTGAGGCGAACTGGGGAGTGCTGGGAGTTTAGGTAATAAATATACAGTCATCAATAATATAAGATAAGAGTATCGAAAAAGATCATTCCCTATTTAAATCTAAATTTTGTTTCTGTAAGCACATAAATTTAGTTGGAATTTGTAGAGCAAAAGCAAGCAAAACTTTTAAATCGAATTCAAATGTAAAATCGAGTGAACATCAGGAAAGTATTCAATTTTTCGAATTATTATTACTATATATCAATATTTGCTCTTGTCCTCCAATTGTTTATCAAACACTTTAAGCAACTGCTCTTAAACTTGAGGCTCTTGTTGCCAAGTCTCAAGTTTGATAAGTCAGACAAGCTGAAGAGCGGTTAGCACGCTTTCGGTTGCCTTCTTCTTCTTCGATGCGTATATATCAGAAGCTATCCTCGAAACAATTCGCTGCTGCTCAGCCGAGCAGAACAAGACTAAATCAAGCTCGCACCAGAAATAGTTGCGGAACTACAAAAGTTGCCTGCCAGCTGATAACAGCCTCGATTTCTGCTGCGTTGATAATAGAGATGTCGCTTAAGCACTTCGTAACGCTCTCACACCAGCAACGACACATTCACGCACCCACACACACGCACACTCACACACACTCACATAGCTCGAAGCTAGTAATGAAACGCACTCGCACTTTGCATACCAAATGCTACCAACTTAATATATATAAATTTGTATAAAGCGAACACAAAAGAATTATTATATACTTATTATATGCGATGAGTGAATAAAATAATGTATATCTACATCTCCACACACACACACAGACACGTATACGTGTGAGTGTGTAAGAGACTGGCATCTATGAATTTCAATTGCGGTACGTGTTCATATGTGGCTCGCGCTCAACGGACTGCACGTAGTCGCTGTCGCAGTCGCTGTCGCAGTCGTAGTCGCAGCCGCAGTCGCAGTCGCAGTCGCAGTCCGAGTCTCAGTTGCTGTCAATGTCTGCTGATTACATATGCACTTATAAATAGAGCGACTCGGAAATTCAAGCCGCGGCTCCCATACATCACTCATAATAAGCTAACCCGTAGTCGGCAATTACTTTTCTGAATGAATGCCGAATGCAAGAAGCTGCAGCGGGAGATGAAGGTCTGATGCAGCGGCTAGTGATGTCATACACTGTACAAACAAGATGGTAATGCCAAATCAGCGGAAGAGATTTGCAGCCAATTGGCCACAGGGCGTATGACTAATTTCATTAAAGAAGTCAAATGAAAACACCGTTCATGCGTAACTCAAATTATTCAATATTTATATGGAGTCGAACTTTCTTTAACAATTCATGAATGCCGCTCGCAAGGCGGCAAATATTTTAATATACAAACGCCCGGTTAATAGGGCGTTGCAAATGACTCATGTGGCATGGCAATTAAAATAAAATTAATTGATGAAAATTCCATCACGTCTTAATTACATTTGCAGCCAGTCAAATGGAAAGCAGCAGCAGCAAACGCGGAGGCTGCTGCCATCGGCGTTGCACTTGATGCAAAACGACAGCCATGGATGCATCGCTGGCAACAGCTAAAGCAACAACAACAATAACAGCAACAGCAGCAACAGCAGCAGCAATCATGATGACACTGATGACAACAACAAGCCGGTGTGATTTGGCGAAAGGCATATGAAATCATGTGTAGCCAGAGCGCATCAGCAAAAATACTTCTATATATATAGACATATACTATCCACTATCTGCGATTTAGTTGATTATTAAATATTATTATTTATAATCATATTAGGAATAATTGCAATAGAAACTTAACCTTAGCTGCAATTGCATACAATTTCATGCAATCATTTTTATATATCTACATATGTACATCTATATAGATCTGCCTTACTTAACACATGGTCAAACAGAACAACAAATTCCCAGCTATCAAGTTACCTTACGCTTGAATTCATAATAATAAATAATGTAAAGCACTTACATAACATTTTATTGAATAATAAAAAGAATAAAAAATCGTAGATTGTTATTTCACATGTTAAAATTATTTATGCATTCACAGAAAATATTTAAGTTACCTCATTGTATGAATACCCTGTATATTTTGTATTTAAAAAAAATAAATAAATAAATAACGAAATGGAAAACATATTTAAAGGCAAACCGAGTGCGGATACAATAATAAGAGAGACTAAATATAACTTACAAAATATTTCAAAAATATTCGAACGTTCAGTACAAGGTATCTCGCAGCTGGGCACACACGATCGACGCCGTCTTAATTGTTTATCAACATTATTAACAGTTTTTATTGTGCAGAGTCAATTGTGAAATATTTGCGGTTTGCTGAGGCAGGCAAAGACTGTTTAAATTACGATGAGTATAAAAATCCTCTTCAACAGATGTCAAATTGTTTTTGGCTGTGTTTGCTTGTGTTTCAGGTAGGCTTCAAACATTATTTTGCGCATTATTACCAAATATTATTCGCGCTAAAAGCAACTCTCATTTGAAGTGCCCATGGGGCATTTGAGCTCCATAAACTTGATGCTGGCTTCAGCTGCTGCCATTGTCAATTAAATGTAATATGTTGTCGTCGTAAAGAGGCAAAGTGCTCGGTCTGGCTGACCATAAAGCGGGACATCCACAACTGCACAGGCCCAATTACGGGTGATAACTATGCGGGATATACGGGCCTGGAACTGGCGTATTATCTACGCATTACGATGCGGACACCCAAATTTACAATGTATTCCCAAAGCACTTGACACGGCCAGCTACAGCTCCGATACTCGCTTACTCGTAGGCAAACAAGCCGGCGTCGCTCTGTCCATACCTCGCCTCTTCCGAGAAACCATTCAAAATTCGATTCAGCCATTAATGGGCCCATAGAATAGATAATTGGCCATAAAGCTCGTCTACGGCTGCAGCTGGCCAGGCATATTAAAATATGGTTTGCCGCTGCCAAAGGCGATGTCATATTTGTTTGCGAGGCTATATTTGTCTGCAGCGATTGTCTAACAGCTGAACCATTTGCTACACACTCGTACAAACTTCGCAGCGCTCATAATGAGTTGTGTTGTGTAGAGGCATTTTGGCAACGCATTGCGGCTTAATGAAAGCAAATAAACACAATGCGGCTTAGCATGAATGAAGCCCATGTCAGGCCAGATAAACGTGAAGCCAACAATGTTCGAGCATGTGAATGAATACACAAGTGCGAGAACGATGTATTCAGACAGCTCGACTGCGAGCTACTCATTACATCACGTAAATCTCTTCCCTTGTTTATGAATATAATTTCCCATATGCACGTGACACTTACAGGGTATTGGCGGGGCGGGCAGGGACAAGAGACAACCAACGACACAGTCAATTGAAATGAATGAGCTGGCAGCGACTGCAGCTCAGCTGCCCCTATAGCTAATACTATCAGATCTTGTACGGGCAAGCCGAATAATACCTGCTAAACAAGTTTGATAAGAAGATTTTTCACAGCTGATTGCCATGCTCGCTGAATCTGATATGCCGGACTGGGGCTGGTGGGGCGAACATATCGTGAATAATTAAAATCGGAAAACTCACACAAATTGATGTGAAATATGCTAGGATGATGGAGTGGAATTGTTAAGTTGCAGCGAAATCACTTCGTATGCCAATCACAATTACTCAAAATTGAGTTCAATTAAGTGTGATTAAATCGAAATTATCAAGTAATACATTTAATTCCAGTGCAAAATAATAGGCACTGCCCGGCTTCCCTGAGAGATTGTGAACTTAAAGAGCAGCTGGAGAGGTCTGGCATGAAATATCTGTATACTCTTTAGCATAAATTACAATGCCTGACTATTGCATAAATTTAAATAGAAATTCTAGCTCTCAAGTAATCAAGCCTTTTTCTTGTTTCTTTTTCGCTAATGAGCAAGAGTAATCCAACTGATTTGCGAGGAGGTATTATGTTCATTATTGATTTTCCCTCCTCCTGCCCTTATTTTGCAATTATCTTGCCTTAATGGAATGCCAAGCGCGCACTCACTCTTCAATTTGCATCGCCTCCCTCTAAGAGATTTCTGTTTGGCTTTCGTGCTGTTGATTATGCCTACAGCAGCTTGCATTGCGAGAGTGACGTTTGCATAGTATTCAATTAATTTGACTTGGCGTTTATCGTGTTCTGTTGTGTTTTGGCTGTTGCAGCCGCACAGCTGCTGGGCAAAGTCAATTAAGAGTCGGATATTCATATTCACTTTAATATTTGTCTTTGTTTTTGTGCTTGTGTTCGAAGTGTTCACTACGAAAACAAACTCAAATTTGTTGTGCTACTCGGCTGGCTTCTTGAACTTTGACAGCAGCTGGGGCTAATTGTGCTGGCAAGAGCAGAGCGCAAACAAAATCGAATCGTGTCAGGCTGAGCAAGAGAGAGAGAGAGAGAGAGAGAGAGAGGGGGGGGGGGGACTCGAAGCTAAGCCTCAAGCTATAAGCCAGTCTAGCAACTGACCCAACCCAGCCTGCCCTCAGCCCCAGCCGCTCACCTTTCAGCGACCCAGGAGGCTCCTTGGTTGCATGGCAAACTAATTAAAAGTTGAGCGATTTTCTTTGACTGCAGATAGGTTTCATTAAAGTTTTTTAATTCATTTGCATTGCCAAGTTCTGCTGCAGCTTTGGCTTTAAATTTTAATTCATTTTCCTCCACTGCTCTGTGGCACTGCGCGATTTGCTTTGTGCACTTGTTGTCTGATTTTGCTTCTTTTTTTTTTGCTGTGTTTGCTTCTGTATGTTTTTAATACGCGTCACGCTTGGGTGGCCTGTGAAGCTTTTTTTATTTTTAATTTAAATGGTGCAGCGGCAAGTGTGCGAAATATGGAATACCCGGAACATTTAGCAGTTCTTGTCAGAGTTTTCTTTTTGTCGATTAATCAAGCTGCTGGCTTTGCGCCGTAAGCTGCAAACTTGTTACGCATATTGCGAAATCTGTCCATCTGCTTTTAATCTGGCTTTGGCAGGAGTCACTCTGCAAAGTTTGTGGCCTTTTGTTTGCTTTTCATTTCCAAATCCTCTGCTGCAGAGTGTTTTCAACTTGGCTTTTTATATTATACTTTGCAGCTCTTTCTGTGTTTTCACATCTTTTTTTCATTTTATTTCTATTTTTTTTATCGGCAGGCCAACAGAATCCACAAGCAAAGCGCATTTTCTGCTCAATGCTCAGGTGTTAAGCTCACTCCGTTAGTTTTTTTTGTTCACACCCCTCAGGCCTGGCCTAACCAGAACAACAGATACAGCAAAGGACTCTTTTGGCCGCTTGGCAGCTTTCTCTCATTTGCATACTTTTCAACTATTTTGCATTTTGTTCTTGTTTTTTCATTCAATTTTTAGTGGGGCGCTGCTTCTGTTTATCTCCCTCTGAGTGCTGCCAGCCCGAATTTTCGAATTTTGGATGAGCCTCATAAAAAGGGCTAAATGCCACGCTCGAACAGACTCTCAGCATAAGCCAAGGCCCGTATTGGAAGCCAACCCTCGTCTACGCGGCAAGGCGACCCACTTTAATATTGTTTGCAATGCATTCAATGTGAACCACAAAATGGGACAGACAGACCACAACAAACGGTTGGCGCTGCTGCACAGACCACAACCGCATCCGAAGATAGAGTTTTCAGAATTAAATTTCTTGCTTTTTATGGCAGTATGCGGAGTAAGTAAGGGAGAGTCCAAACTTTGTAAGCGAGCTAACTGAGTTGCCTTAATGCACTTTAAAGATGTCAATGCTTGACTCTAAATTACAGGGTATATGAGTCATATCTCTTGCCTATTGGCAGTTGTTCATGGCAAAGCTGGTTCAATTTTTTCTATTTGTATTAGTTCTGTAGGAAATAAACTTGCATTACTATATTGCAGGTCGTAACTTTTTAGCTTTTTCTGCCAATAATTCAGTTTTCAAAAGCAACTCAGCCTCTGTCTTATTATACCCTGCAGAACTCTCAGTGCGGCTGCATACAATTTGAGTAAAGCCACAGATAAATTCCATTCCATTTATAGCCTACCGCTACAGAGTATCTTCAAGTCGCTAACCACTCTCTAGGGCCGCTCTAACCGGCTTGTAGAACTTGAATAGCATATGAAAACCAATAAAGTCAAGCACATTAAGCAGCTTATCTGCTATTGACAATGTTCCCATTAACGCAAACACTTATTATTATTATTCGCGCCGTTTTGATTAGATTTTATGCATTCTTTGAATAGTGCTATAATGTGTGTAGTCTTTTGTTAGCTGCCTTTAATTGCAATGCGACCTTTGATCTATGCGGGCGGGGTGGGCTTTATTAATTGAATAATTAATGCATTCGCTTGCAAATCGATGATGATTCGCATATTTGCATTCAAGGCTAATGCGAGTGCAATTTAGCTGTCGCTGCTATGAGGCTTCACTGTTCTGGATGCGACAACTGCGCAGCCCAATTAACGTTCAATTAATCCTATAAATTTCGACTCAAACATGCATCTGAATGGAAAATTCCCGAACTAAAACTAATTCAGTTAATTGCTCAACAAACTCAACCGCAACTGAGTCAAAGGCGAATGCAGCTACATATGCGAAATAGCTCATCGATTTTATCTATGCGGTTTCTGTTGCAAAGAAACCGCCTCTGCCACATGCCACATGCCAGATGCCAGATGCCTGATGCCAGCTGCTTTGATAAGCCAAATCAATGAAAGTTTTTCTAAACAACTGCTGTGAGCGCTTGGCCCTGACATCCACTTGAAAGGCCGCCTCGTCCGCCTTTAACATGTGTCAAAGTGTGCGCTTCATTGAGCTTTAAATATTTGATTTGTTTCTTACATATATATGCTAGCACACACCCACACACCCACACACACACGCAGATGTATCAGTGTACTGTGCGTGTGCTTCTGCACATCAGTTTTCCGCCTCTCTTTAGGCGGGGCAGGGTCTGTACTCGGTTTTTGCGGTTGCCTGCTGTGTAATCTGAAACAGCACCACACAACAAGTACACACACACACACACACACTGCGTTCTATATGTACCCACACATAGCTTAGCTTAGCATAATTGTCATTGACAAGTTTCGAGCACGCTGTAACAGAAGTTGCGCCAAATTTGCAAAGGACGCAGAGGAGGAGCTTCAATGGAGGCGACTATGTTTCATATGCTGAGCAGCTAGGAACTGGTGGGCTGGTCAGATGACAAGCAATTAAAAGCATAAGACGCAGTGGCCCCGAAAAGAGCCGCCCTGGAGTCGGCCAATAAATCAGCGCTGGCCGACAGGACAAGGACATCAAATGGCCAGGCAGGACAGACAATTGCCTGCGGCCCATGGAAAGAGTGTGAAATGAAAATGAAAGCACAGCACGTGGCATGTGGAGCGCATGAGACAACGACGGTACATCGAATTCAATTAGAATTCTATTTTGTGCGATTCGCCTTTGCGTTCGCTCGGTCTTCTTATCGCCTGCAGCTTTTCTAATCAAGCGAACAAGCGGGCGAACGAGGCTCCTGTCGGGGCATTTCCTTTGGCTGTAAGTATCTTGAAGTTGTGCAAAGGCTGCCCGAGGGCCACGAAATCAAGTGGAAGGAAAATGCTCGCCCCGCCGCTGGATTTTCAAGCTCAACCTCATTTCGGTGAGCAATGCCCGCCTTCGCTTGTGGTTTTTGTCGACAATTTTCTGCCTTACTACACATTTGATAGCTGGCTTTGACGACAGCAACAGCAATAGCAGCAGCAGCAGCAGCCACAGCCACAGCCATAGCGAAAAACAAGCAACAACAGCAGCAACAACAACATTGTCAACGAGAACAACAACGACGCCGACATCCTCAATGGCGTTCTGTGTCTACGGCGGCATTGCTTTGAGAACGTACTCGTAAATTACATTGAAAATTCCTGGGCCATTGATGTTGATTGAGCAAGAAATTGCCGACAACGCCCTGGCAGACGCTGGCCCATACTCCGGCTCCTGCTCTGGCTCACCAACGTGCCGTGCGTGCATTTTAAAGCGTTGTTCAACACTTGTCGCCGTCTAGTCGACGCGTCGCCTCAGCAGCTTACGGCGCGTGCGGCTTGTGGTTGAATCTGCTTTAGCTTCAATTTCCGATATATGCATGTCAACTCCGCCCCCCGTGGCCACAGCTTGTCTCACGGCGACTCAAACTAACACAATTAATGAGCCAACAATGCGGTCTGGCCTAGTTGTAAACGGTGCGTTGGGGGCGTGTCGCTGCGTGCTCGTAATCTCATTTAAATAGCATTTCCAATAAAAGTTTCCCACCTCTCGCTCTCGCTCTCTCTCTCTCGCTCTCTCTCTCTCGCTCTCTCGCTCTCTCTCTCTCTCTCTCTGTGGCACTGCACAAATGCAAATTGCTGTGCTGAAAAATCAATTGCATTAATTGCGCTTATTCCATACTGACGACATTTTATGCGAACTGAGCTGTGCGTACTTCCGTTTCCGCCCTGCCTATGGCAATGGCAGAATTCTACATTTATCTGCCATAAAATTAGGAATGCATTTTACGATTCAGCTTGCAGCTATGCAACTGCGTGCATTTCGGCTGATATTTTAAAAAGTTTCTCAAAAAAAATAAAAATAAAATAATAATAATAACAAAATATTTAAATAAAATATATATATAGCTGCATGGAGAGAAGGTCATGACTAAGCATAGATATACGTACATATATAAATTTGCATGTCAAATTTTAGTGCTATATAAACATATTATCATAAAAATATGCGATTTTAATCGCTTGCTTTGTGAGCAGTAACAATTCACTGTGCTCTAGTCGGGACTACTCGACAAGTGTCGTTAAACTAGGGTATTGAAATCGCTATGGCATATGCTGCTTTATATACTTCAAACTGCAAGTCATTTTAGTTAAGTCATATGGATGGAACTACGGACAGACGGCCATGACTATATATACTCCGCTAATCATCTTAATCAAGAATGTATATGTGCTCTGGGGAGTTTACCACGCCTCCTTTCGCCTGTTACCAAACCAAACTAATACTAATTCTATTTCCATATTCAATGCGTTGACAATTTAGTAATCCCCAAGTGCTTTCAACTGGAGCTCACATATATTATTGTTAAATATGTAATATATTATTAAAGTTAATTCAATTTAAACTTTCAATAACAATGCTTTCTGAATTATTTTATCAAGCAGCGAAATATTTTAAAAATTTTGTTTTACAATTGATTACTGAACGGCTAAAAATATTTAGGTTGTTATTCACACCAGTCTACACTCACACTTCTTATAACATTTTAGTAAATATCATTGTCAAGATGAATCACTAAGAAGTTTTAAAGTTTCTCATTAAAATCAAAATTTATGTCTTATCAAAAAAATAAATAAATAAATAAATAAAATAAAGTAAATAATAATAATGATAATAAATAAATAAATTAAATAAATGTTTCTCTAGAAATCTACACTCTTTGAATTAATAATGTAGTTCTCATACACGAAAAGGTTAAATGATTTATGCTGTATATAATATAGCTTGTCTAGGAATATATTTCAATTGGTCAAGTCTTATCAATTGATTCAATTCCATGAATTATTGAAAGAGATCAATGAGTACATTAATGCCAATTGAAAAGAGATGGCGGAATGAACTCTGAAGTCAGCTTATAACTAATATAAAACAAAGTATTTATTTTTAGTTCATATTGCTTACCATTGAGTCGGATTTTGGTACACGATGCAGCCGACTTTTGTGAGGCTGTCAGAGCGCGTCGCCTAAGCCAGGTCAAGAGCTGGCAAATCATTTGATTGCCATAATATTCTCATACAAGCCCATTTTAAATGTCAGGCGAACTGAAAAAAGCTTTAATGGAATTGCGAGCAAATACACAAGCACACACACACAAACGCACACACACGCACACACACTATATGGACGACAAATTTGAATGTTAAATCTTCAGAGCTTTGGCAACGCTTCAAAGCGCAGACGCTGCCAGATTGAAATGCAAATCGAATAAATAGAAAATAAATAGAAAGCATAAGTAAACAAAGTCTTTCGAAGCACAACAAGCACACAGGCAGGACCAAGACCAAGGCGAAGGACCTAGTGTGTGTGTGCGAGTGTGTGTGTGGGCCTGTGTGGGACTTGAACTGGGGCCCCAGGGGCACAAAGCAGAGCAGCCGGAATCGCTGACGCTGCGTGCTGAACAGCTTAAGTCGTTATGCGACAACAGTTTGAACGGCGCTGCCTCTGCCTCAGTCGCAGTCGCAGTCGCAGTCGCAGTCGCATGCGCTGCCAGGCTGAGCAACTGAGCGAGGCAGCGGCAATATCAACACTTCCGCTTTGTCGTTTAGTCGAAGCAACTTTGATTGCATCGCCCGGGGCGCTCGGCATTACAAATGTGTGCAGAGCAATGTGACTTGGCTTATGACTAGAGCAGGCCTGAGTGCCTTATGGCTGTCGTGGCAGTCGTGGCTCGGCTTTATGACTTGGCTCAGTTACCGACGCGTCGCTGATATTTGGCTGGCAGCTTGGACCTGATGCTATCAGTGGGTGTTAATGACAGTTCTCGCCTCACGTATGTGTATGTGTGTGTCTGTGTGAGACTCTGTGTGTGTGGCTGAGCTTGTTTGTCGCAATCACTTAAACACTTGCGCTTCTACCACATTCTGTTGCATTTCACATATACCCATATATTATATTCAGTATTAGGTAATTAGAATTTTGCGATCGTCCGAACGTGCGCTTTTTCGATATTTACGCGACAAAAATTGCAAACACATTTTATGTCGAATTCACACACAGAAATCATACGAAACTAAAGAGCAACAAAAATGCAATTGCACAAGGTACAAAATATTCACACACACGCACACACGCACACACACACACACTGCTGAGCACAACAATTGCACATGTTTGTTTCTATGTACGTTTTGTATGCCATTAGAACTAGCGCACTTTTTTCACTCTTCTATTCTGTTTCGCTGTTGTTTCCTCTTTTGAAGGCTGCTCTCGGCGGCTGCGGCGGCTACGGCGGCTGCGGCGGCGGCGGCTGCTCTTCGGCTGTTTTCATTGCATTTTATTTGCACCGCACACTAGTAGCATTTTCTTATTGCACTTTGAGAATCGGCGCGCCGTGAATCGTAATTCAGGGCCCCGCAGCGGAAGCGGAACGCGAAAGCAAAGCGTTGCCCGATGACCGTCGCTGCGTATACGCAACGGCACGCGCGCGCGTCTTGTACATGCGTCTATATATGCGTTCGTCTTGAGCGTCGATTTACCGTTGCACTGTGTGAAATGCCTGACTGTCGATAATGTGGGTGTCGGCAGCTGCTGCTGTTGCTGCAATTGATGTTACTGATGTTGCTGTTGATGCTGTTGCTGCTGCCGCTGTCGCGCGCCCAGTTCCTCTCAACATACGAAAGCGAATGAGAACGTAACTACGACAACGACAACGACGTGGCAGCACTGCAGACGGTTAATAGACGAATGAACTGCCGAATTTGTGTGAGCGCCGCACGAAGCCCGGAACAGGGCCACTCGCGCTCAGAATGTGCACAGAACCAAGCGAGTTGAGTGACGAGCTGCCTCGTCGTCGGCATCGGCATCGGAATCGGCATCGGCATCGGCAGCGCAGCGGCAGCAGCGGCAGCAGCAGCAGCTGAGAGTTTAGATTGGCGCGCAGGTTTCACTCAAAGTGCGCTCAGTCACTCAATGGCGTGCCCTGCTCTGTTAACGCTTAACAGCGCTCGCAATGTAATTTACATTTACATTTGCATTTACGTTTACAGTCTCAGAGGCGGCGGCGCGCTATTGCGCATACGAGATGTGGACCGTCGCACGGCCGTGGGGGGAATCGGGGAGGGACTTTTTATGGCATCGTTGCCAAATATTATCAGACAAATAAGCCTTCTGTCTAAGCCATTAAATACATGGCAAATTTGGCTGTCAACAGGCGGAAAACAGCAAAAACTTTTCACAACAAGCCCCCTAAAAAGTCGCCCGAAAGTAAATTCCAATTAAAATTTCAACGTAAATGCCACAAAATGTAAATTATGCGTAATGAAGTCGTCCGCGTTGGCAGCGGTGCTGTTTGTCGACAGCGTTTTCCTGTTGTGGTTGCGGTGTGCTGCCTGTCAACACCCACACTGCTGTGAGCACTCGTTCAAAAAACGCACATCCCCGCCGCAGCTCCCACACCTCCCAATACAACCACACACACACGCATACACACAGATGCACACATTTACAAACATAAAGCGCACAATAACCCTCTTTAGCTTTGTGTCGCACTGTTTGCTTTCAGCTGACGCGCACGGTCGCTCACAAATCCTGTCAGACAGACAGCGCTGCCAACGAAATACGATGTTCAAGGATGCCATGTCCGAATCCGACGCCGACTCCGACTGAGTCTTGGCTGTCAAGGTACTGAAATTGTCTTGAAGCTCACGCTGCGGAATCCTTTAAGGATCCCATAAATATTCCAGCACGCCGGCAAACCAGGCAGCATGCATTGTACAAATTGATAAGCACATACACACGCACACGCACACGCACACTCACACAGACATACCAATCGCCGCCTTCACCTAACTCTAAAACAAGCAATTTTGACATCAAACGTCAACGACTCACCCGCTGGAGCACACACCCACACACACACACCCACCCACACACCCACACACACCCACACACACACAAGATTGTCAGCCATGATGGGCGTTTCGAACCAATAGCGGCTACACATGGGACTATTAGACTTCAATAAATTCAATTTGCACAAATTTCAAATCCCACAACTCGCCCAGCCCCCGAAATAAAGAAATGTTACGCCCGCAGCACACGCAACTTGCATCCAGAAACAAATCAAACAAGAAACGTATTAAAGTCAAGCAAATAAAAGCGGAGTGACTGTGCATGGGCCGACGACTTGATACTCTTACGGAAGCTAGAATAGCGTTCCTTATATTTTATATGAGAACTAAATTTATGCTTATGTGTTGTCTGATATATTACATAGTATGTAAAAATAATATATTACTCATACTACAAAATATATTATATCAATACAAAATATATTTAATTTAAGTATGATATATGATATAATAAAATATGTAGAAATAATGCATATATTCAAATGAAATGGTCATTACTAACAATTATTGAATTACAGAAAATATTTAACTCAACAGATTATGATTATATATTCATATATACTTCAATTGTGTAATATTTTTTAAATATTTTCAATTAAGTGTGTTTTATTTAGTTAGTTACGAGCACTAAGTTAGATCGTAAAATAAATTTTAAAAATATATATTTAAATCATTTATAATTTCTCTTAAGAGAGTTTACTTCCTAGAACAATGATTGCACAGCATAAATAGTTAAACAAAAAATAAATAATTAAATAAAAAATACTGTGTATAAAATCAAATAGAAATATAAAACAATTTTAAATTTAATTTTAAATTTGAAATAAACTTACAACAAATAAATAAATAAATTTATGTTTCTTATCATCCCATTTAGAAATGTACATATATAACATTAACTTTAAATATATTAAAATATTAGCAAAATCTAAAACATTATTCTGAAACAAATAGTAAATCGAAAATATGTTTACTTTTGCGAATTAAATTAAATTTTTATTCTTTTACTCTAAGTAAATGCAACGCATCTCTATGTCCTGCTGATTGTAATTGGAATTGATAAGAAGTGCTTTATATGCATAGAATGGTCAATGATGTTCGCTGCTTTCCACAATTAACTTGATGTAAATATAGCAGAAAATATCATTCCAATGAATTGGCTATTGATACATTTTCATGCTTGAAAGTTTACAGAATGAAATAACTTTCCGTTATTTTATATAAAACTGAAAAGTGGAAAAGGAACTTTTCGCCCATTTAAAATTATATTTTTGCCTTTCGGCAATTTGCAGTTGTTTTCCACTTAATAAATACTCATTAATTTTATTGATACGCAAATATATTGAATATTTACTTAAAAATAATAATGCCACGTATTCATATCGAACTGAGCTAAAATCAGGAATTCTACTGAACGCATCAACTGATTTATGTAATGAGAGCTGCATAAATTGCAACAGATTCAATGAAAGGCGTGTTGAACAACAGCGAAAGTCCACATATCAAGTATTCCAGCTAGAATCGGAGACAGCTCGACAGCCAAGAGCCAGGCGCAAAGCGGATTACTATTAGAGAGCCAACGAGGCGTTGGTCGAAATTGCAATGCAATTGACGGGTGCTGTCATGCGTTCCCCGGTGGCAGAGCCCGTGACAGCCCGTGGCACAGTTCGAATCGCAGCAGCATCCTTTAGCTGGCACTGCCACAGACACTGCAGTCGGTGCAATGTCGTCCGTGTACATTTGCATTGCGATTTGTGGCAACGCGTGAGGCGCGAAGCTGCGGAGCCAATTCATACGCCCCGTGGTACGCGGTTTGGCTCGCAAATGACTTTTGATTGACATGTTTGACATTCTGCACGACAAGCATAAATTGCTCCACCCGCACACACGCACGCACACATGCACGGGCGCCCATTTTTATTGCGATTTCAATGAGTCAGCATCATTTTCGAGTTTGTTTAAATGATAAGAGTACTGCAGCGCAGCATGTGTGCTGCTTATAATACTGCTATTCGCTTTGAGGGGTGGCAAAAGCACAGAAGAGTAAAAATGTGAAGAGCTTGCAGTTTTCTTGGTGGGAGCTGGTAAGGAATATATTCGTTTGTTCTCAGTATTTGCGGTTGATTATGCCATTGTTCGGCGGCAGCCTCTTGGCAGACTCCTGCCGCAGTCATGCGCATGCCTGCAACAGTTGCCTGGGCTTCTGCTCTGAGGACATCAACCCACGAAATACAAAATACACAAGAGTACCAAAGTGCCCCAGCTTCAACTCACACACACACGCACACACACACACACCCACATTTATATATGTATGTTTGTACATAACAGCGCACATTTGCACAGTTCAATGGCCACGCGATTGCAATACTAAGGGCAGCCCGCAATTCGCTCGCCATTGCCCAAACGACATCATTCACCAATTGATGTGAACAAAGTGTTTGCCAGGCCCTGCCACAGGCTCACTAATGATGACTACAGTCCATTAGTTAAACAGCATCGCTGGCCAATGCACACAGCGTTGATCCAACACTGTGCCAGAGAGTCAACAAAATGATTTTAAGTTAACGTGAAAGCCAGACAAACAAAGTGTTCCAGCACTTTTGCTGCCCTGGTGGGAGGAGGCTTTAAATTCTTGATCAGCTGCCATAGCCTAGAGTCGATATATAGTAGAGCTCAAATTAGAGTAGTAGCAGTATATATTCAGTAGACATATTCAGATCATAGCAGAACTTATGCATTTTTAAAAGCCAGATTCAAATAGCGAATAGCCTATTTAATGTATATTGAATCACTTATACAGAATCGATATTCAAAATAATTCATTGCTTTGCCAGCAAAATCAGAGGAGATGGAAAATTATGCATTGTTTCTCACATCTAAACATTCACAGACTCACATTCGGGCCCAGGGCTTGGGGAGCTACACGAAACATTTAGCAATTTATATTCACAGTATATCGACAGTAATTTAAATTACTAATTATAAAGGTATTGATTTTGAATCGAAATTAAAATAAAAGTCAGTGTGGTGGGAGAGTAAATGTTGTGTAAGCTGATTATTGTCTGCCAACATTTAGATTGGAAGTAAATTGTAAATATTTGATAGTTGCATTAAATTGACGCATATGTCGTTCTGCACGGAAATGGCCGCATAATCCAATTAAGAGCGAATGTAGGCCACAAAGGCATGTTATTGACTTTTGTGCTAAACATATGCGAAGCTCGAGCTGCGTGTGGGAAAGAAAATCAAATAATAACAATAATCGCCATAAACATGAACATAATACAGCTGCGGGTGGGCCATTGCCAGGACACCTGGCCGACTGGGCCGAGCAGGAAGCCATTTGACTAATGGATGCTGCTGTTCTCTCCCTCCTCCTCCTCCTCCTCCTCCTCCTCCTCCTCCTCCTCCTCCTCTTGCTGCTGCTGCTGCTGATACTGTGGCTGTGGCTGTGACTGTCCATTTGAGCTCCCTTGTCTGAAGGCAAACTTTGCGGCTGTTTGAGACTCTGGTTGGCTTTCAGTAACTCTTAGCCAAGACTTTGGTTTAGATTTACACATCAACTGCGGCCCATCCTGGGCCGCCCAGCTCTACAGGACTCCTGTCCAATAATCATTGTGGCTGCCAGTGTGAGTCTATGTGATTTTGCGGAAGCTCTCCAGAAACTACCAGCACGTGACAAAATCAATAAAATTAATTAATAAACTTCCTTTGCCGACGTGTCATCTGACAGCTCTCATATTGCCAGCAATCTGAGCGCTCTGCAAATACGGAATTCCTCTGCCACACATTCTGCCACATAGACACATGTGCGCACAGATACGAGCATCTGCTGCGGCCCTCAGATTTGCCAGGGGCCTGTCGTTAATCAGCATTGAACTTGCGAGATGGTTGCCACGATACGCTGCGAATACCGAAAGCTAATTTCCACAAGCCTGAAACAGAATGCCATTTGAGAGCATGCGAAATATGATTTGGCTACGAGATATACTTAAGCTAAGTGATTTGATTTGACTCTGGCCCAAAGTGCAAGAATAAATATCTTTAATCTGGAGCACTTCATTGAAAACTCTGCACGCTCAGTGGAACAAACGTAATTAAGGCACTGTACTGCTCCTCTTACTTAACTTTTTGATGTGTCTAACTAAGCTCAGACCCAAAAGCCTACTCAAAACACATTTCATACATTTTGAACTAATTATGGGGAAACGCTTTGATACGCAACTCCTCGAAAGTTGAGGCACTTGCCGCACTTCACATGCGACTCTCAGCTCTCTGCTCTCAGCCCTCTGCTTGGGTGCTGAGCACGCCTCAGTAATTGCTCGTTAGCTTTGTTGTTGTTATTAATTATTGGTCAACTAATTAGAGACTCGAATAACTCGATTGGCAATTTTTAAGCACGTGACGAGGATGCAAACTATGTGCCAACTCTTAACTCGAATATAATCGCATCGCATAAATGCTGTATAAACTATTAATTGCCGCAAAACTCACACAAATTGTGATTAATTATGGCACATAGTAGCTAGGGGCAACAAAGCACACATACACACACACACACACACACAGACGCATATTTATGCAAATGTATATGTCAAACAATGGCATTAAAGTACATGTAGGGCTGGTTGGGGCCAAGTGCTTCCTGTACCCCGCTCCCTTTGGCTATTGTGCACGAGTTTGCTTAATATGCCCAGAGCTCGTCATGATTTATTATTTGCTCTTGATAATGACGCATTGGGAGCATCGAGAGCATCGAGAGCATGGCCAGATACAGTGGCATTGACAGCCACATATCAAAACAAAGGCATTTGCGTTCTGACCTTTGAACCGCCCTGCCAGCTGGCTGCTTGGCGCACAAAGCGAAGAAAAAAAGCGACTAGCTCTTATCAGAGTAACTGCAAATGGCGTGAAAGAATGCGCAGCGCTTTATTTTTATGAGCCAGCAGATAAAACTGGGCTTCGTCTGAGAGTGGACCGTGGTGAGTGTGCCAATATGCAGCCAGCATAATAAAATAAAAATGCTCAGCTGTGCGTCGAGTGGAGTCTGAGTAGGAGCAGCAGAAGGAGACTGGGGCAACTGGATGGCAGCTTACAATCCATGTAATGCCAAAATGACAGCCAGAGAAAATGCTGTTGTCGGCAACGCCACATAAAGAGCTCACAATTATGTTTGCCTGGGGCTGTGGGGCGTGCGGAACGTGCGGGAAGGGGCGCAGCTTCAGCTCAGTGCCGTGTGCGAAGTTTCAGGAGCCCCTAAGCAGATAAACGCCCCTGTTGCTCTCATCATGGCCGAAACAGATGTAAGCGTGCCGCTAGGCGAGTAAAGCACATTTCATTATTAACTTTTGTACATTTTGGCACAACGAATTTGGGCTCCATGCTGAGATCCGAGTGCCAGCAATTAAGAGCAATTTCAATAACTCGCATCTCCTGCAGATTGTACAACATGCTGGCCGATTTAATGGCCATCGTAAATTGTTTGCAGCTTAATGCCAACTATTATAGAGAAGCACGACACTCGCTTCCAAAGGGCAGCCCGGCGGAATAAAAAATGAAATGAAATCCCTTGGCTTAGATGTATTGTAGAGCTGCCCCTGATTCCCCCGCGGGGAGGGCGACCGCTCAATGTCTATAATGCACTGCAATCATAATAAATAAATAGTATGCAAACAATTCTAGTAGCGCTTTACTGTTATTTAATCAGCTGTTTGCTGTAACCGTTAAAAGTTAATCAGCTGAACGTAGAGCAGCTGAGCAGAGAACTAGCTATGATTTTAATTTGATTCTGCGAAACTGTTTTCCATAAACTGCAAATGCGAAATAGATTTTATGAATCATGTTTGTATGTTGCACATTATCTAAATGTATGCAAAATTGTTTTGATTATGAAATTCTGAGGGGGATATCCACAATTGAATAATACAATAATAATATTATTATAAAACAGCATTAAGCACTCAGGAATTTGGCCTATATTACCACACAATGTTCATCAGCGAGCTATGCACTCGATGCCAGATTATTCAATATTTATTTGTGAGTAATATGGATTTCTATAGCTGAACCCACAATGTTCCCTAGTCTTTATTAAGATAGTCAAGGTAAAGACTAAACAAATGGCCAAAAACTCTTTCATTTAAATATGTATGGCCCCAATGAAAGCCTAAGCTAGATTCCTGAACCTGACTGACTTCAGGGACTGCGATAATCTGCCACACAGAAATAGTTTCCCTCCATGGAAAATGAAGTATATAAATATTTAAATAAACAAAGAGTAGATATACGTTGTGGGGTCTGCTACGCCTCCTTCTGCCTGTTACAGACATTTCCCATTTTCAATGGGTTCTGGGGGTATTAATAGGTGTGCAAAGGCAGTTTGACTACAGGAAGTATCTGAAATATATCTACGAGTTCTCAAATCTATTGGATAGGATTGCTTTAGCTCAGCTCCGCTCGTATGTGGCTCTGCTTGAAGGAAGCATGTCCTGACAGGTGTTTACTTGTATAAAATTGACTTTGCAGGTGCGTAGCTGTTCAAGCTTCTAACTTGTTTGGCTGGCTTCCGTCAATGTCACGTTCTGTTTGTGATCTGAGCGCCTAATTGAAAAAGTTCAAGTGGCTTGTCGCTGGCATAGCTCATACGACGCGTGCGCCCATACCGCAGCGCCTACATGCTCGACATGCTCGACCCGCCAGCCGCCCACCTTCCTCCATACCCCGCCACCCGACACACTGCCAGTCGGAGCTTATATACAATTACGGCTCTTGCTCTCTGTTTGTTTTGTATATTATTCGGAAATAAATTGACATTCAAGTGTACAACAAATGAATGCGCATGCTGCTTACATTCCTGCAGTTGCTGTTGTTGCTGTTGTTGCTCTTGTTGCTGTTGTTGTGCGAGTGCATTCGCAAAAAGCGCTAAAAAGGGAAACAAAATAAACAAAAAGAAATTTAAACAAAGATATTTCCGAGCGAACTGTCGAAATGTAGTTTCAGTTGTGTTTTTGTTTTGTATTTAGTTTTGCAGTTGAAGAACATAATTTATTGCAGTGCACTAAAGCCAAAAGTTTTGTTTACTCTGCGACTTTTAGTGGTAATTGGGCGTGGCCGTGGCCGTGGGCATGGGCGTGGCCATGCCACCATGGCAAGTGAAAAACTAAAAGTTGACTTTGACGACTCCAGGCAAACCGCACAGCCCACAAGCAAATGAAAAATAAACTGCAAATTCTCTTGGCCAATATAGCAGATTTTCTCTTTCGCTCTGTGCAGCTCATTCCCTCTCTCTCTGGCAGTCCATCAGTCTGTACATCTGCTGGCTTTTGCAGCAAATTGCGTGCGAATTGCCATCAAAGTTGCTCTGCACGCTGATTTGTCGCACTTTATGCGCCATTTCAATTCAGGTTCGCTCTTTAAAATTCCAGATAAAAGTTGTTATCTTGTTAAGCTGTTATTGCTCTGTTTGAGCGAGTGACAGGAGCAGGTTGAGGCATGACGATAAGCTGATTGAATGCAGCAGCTTGTGATAGATCGATTGCAGCAGTCACAACTAAATCGGAGCTATTTAAGCAAAAATCGACTCTGCACACATCCATCATAAGCAGTTTATGAATTGATAATTTCCATTAACACCAGGGCCTAGGCCACGCCGTATATCTGTTGCTTGTTCGAGCACTGGTGGCACATGGCTCAATTAAAAATGTATTTGTGTAAGCAACTGCCAGGCAAATGAAGTAAGACAAAAGAAAGCGTAATCAACAGTAATTGCTTTCAGCCGCAGCACAAAGCAAACACAGGCTTCTAACTATGCAAATTGATTCCAGCTAGATTACTGCATTGCAAGTCATTGCGCCCACCCAGCTGCAGCAGCAGTGGGAGGGCTGTCTGGCAGTTGGTGCAATTAGTGCGATGATTCAATGAAGTCTTTGTGAATACAATGCACTATCAACTTACAGAGGGGCGGCTCTCTTGCTTATGAGAGTCGAATGAAATCGATGAGGCATTCACTTCAACTCCTTCCAACTTTATTGAGCTGCACTTTCCAATCAATGTGTTTGTTTAACTGAGCTAAAGGAGGCATGAAAGCTAGTCTATAATGTTTATTTAAAAAAATAAAATAATAAATGGTCTATTATATGTATAGAAATTATCAAATGTTTATTAAAATGACTTTAATATGTAGAGCCAGAAGAGATGTAGAGCTGAGCTGTTACATAGATGCTGCACAGATCTAGATCTAGATTGTTTCAAATCACAAACATTTTAAAGCGATGTATTAAAACTGGAGTCAACAAACTGTGATAAACTGAAAACTATATTTGTATAGCCTAAAAAAAGTGCAGAAATTATAAACTTTCCATTTCTCTGAGCTTATGCAGTTCTTAAAGGGCTTTAACTCTTCACTCTTCGATCTATTTAATCCTATTTTTAAATAGCCCTCCCCCTCTCCAGGCCATCCTTTAGTCAGCCATACTCGAATCCCATTGTATTTCAAAGTAAGCACGCTTCTAAGCTTAGCTTCGACTGTGTCAGGGGAAAAGTCTATTTCGACTATCTGAAGCACAGATTTGCTAGAGTCGAGCAGCCTTTTACGGTATATTGATCCTCTGAGCCAGTACATTAAAATGCTCTATGCTAAAGTAATAGTAATATCGAAATATACAGTAATCAATGCGCCAAGCTGATGTCAGGCGGCACAGTGCAAACGCCAAGTCGGTCCAGTCCTAGGTCCAGGCCCTGGTCCAGGTCTAGGTCCAACCTTGGACGTCATTTGAATAAATTCAAGCATCAGCTGTGCGGCGCGAGGCTCGACTGGACGCCTGCTTGGCAGGCGGCGCACGTGAGCACGTTCGCAGCGCTAAGGGCCATAAAAAGCAGATTATCAGGCGACCGAGCTGCGACCCGACAGCTTACATTAAATGGCAAACGGCGAGCAGGAGACAGTGGAGCAGCCAGGATATCGCCGGCAGCCAAGTGGCAAGTGGTGAGTGGTGAGTGGCAAGTGGGAAGTGCAAATGAGCCAAATGCCGAGGCGCAACAAAATGCAAAGTAAATTTTTCATCATCAGCTGCTGCTTCTTCATTTTGTCGCCTGCCTCCGAGTGGCGAACACCAAAACATTTCAGTTGGCGCTCGCTCGTGCTTTGTTTGCTTTATAGCGCATTTCTATTCATTATGAGTAGTCGGCGGCATTGTTTAGCATTTCATTTATTGTCAGCCCGCTGATGACTACTGCTCTCTGACATACTCTGCGATGCCTGGGCCTGTCCTGTGGCTAGCTGTGGGCCGTTAGGTCTGGGCTGATAGGCTCCTAATCGCTGGAGTTACACGCAATTAATTTTGCTTTGTAATTAACAAAACTCGGCTGCTCGCACTTGGCATTTACTTCTCTTTTTTATGTGTTTGCCTTTTATGGACATGGTCAGGCTTCATATAATTTATTGACAAATTGGCACATGAGACCCGGAATGGCCAAGGCAGTGCTATGTGGCATGTTGATTAGTGCAGCCACTGGAGGAAACTGGAGTCCTCCGCCCGCACAATGCCAGCAAATTTCAATTCTAATTCGGCCAGCTCAAGCAATGTACAATCGAAATGGCTGCCCGTTCCCAAAAGTGGCCTAGCTGTACCTTAGTCGGGCTCCAATAATAGCAAATGGCAATTACCGTCTATGAGTTTTCATTTTGCTGTTGGAATCGGAATCGGAATTGGAATTGGAATTGGCATTGGCATTGGCATTGGAATTGGCATTGGCATAGCTGCTGGCATTGCCGCCCAGCAGCCTTTGTTGCTGCGAATAATGAAAATTATAAGCCACTTCCGAATTTCATTATCGAAATTAGATGTTGGCTGCCGGTGCGGACTGACTGACGGTTTCGCCTGGCGGATTTGCCGGATGTTGTGCTAATTTGTCAACGGCCGCAACGACGCGACGCGACGCCAATGACAAAGTGAAAGTCATTGTGGGCGTGGCCGCGGAGGCAGCTCCTTTGCCTTGTCAAATTCAAATTGAGTCATTAAAAATTAAGTTCGCTGCGACTTCCAGCCACAGCCACAGCCACAGCTACAGCCACAGCTACAGCAAAGTTAACCAAATGATAAATAGCAAAATTAGATTTGACAGCCGCGCGTTGGCTTCGCTCGCACAAATTGCAGCATTCATCTTGATTACATTTGGCCTGAATATCTTAAGATTTGCCATTTCTGGCTCGCTGGCCGTAATTGCATTTTCTCAGCAGAGTTTCAGATCTTTGTTCGCAGTCTGCTCAGATCTGGAAAATTCACTTCTTGCAATTCAATTGCGCAGTTTGAGCACTCTGAATCAGGCTCAAGTCAAATAATAATTACTAAAAATGTGAAATAGCATTTGCAGCATTCGCCAAGCAGAATTTCGTCCCAGTTCTAAACTGGTCTAATTACTCGTAGCTCGCTCAGCTGGCTCTGTAGTAATGAAATTATTTGGCCTCCTGCTTAGAGCTCGGCTCATCGCAGTCAACTTAACTGCGATTTTAAAGTTTCTACTTTGGCACTTGCGAGTGGAGTGTGCGATGCATTTGCCACAATGTCTGTGGCACTTGGAAATATTTTGCTCATATTTCGCAGCCAGCGCACATGTTGCACAGGCAGCCACGCCCACACGCCCACACGCCCACCCGTCGCGTCGGCTGCTTGGAAACTCCTCGCATTGTTCATCATGCAAGGGCTGTAGCTAATGTGGGAACCAGTCCTGCAGCTGGCGCGTTAAATCAATTGGGAGCTTGTTGCTGCCGTACTTGGCTCTTGCTTCCGCTTCCGCTGCAGCAGCCTCAGCAGCTGCAGCAGCCCTGCGGCAGCCACTGCCACGGCGCCACATGCGCTCCATTGTTGGGTCTTACAAGCCATTACTCAATTTTTTCTACAATGTGTTACAAAATATGTACGGCTCAGTGTCGTTTAAAATAAAGAATATATATTATATAAATAGCTGAAATCGAGGCACTTTAATATGCATAAGGCCAATCTATTAGAAATATCCTTATTTAATGGGGACATCTAAGATTTTAGATAGAATTCAGTGCCAACTTGGGTATCTGCGCAATCAAACCTTGAGTTAGGTACTGTAAAACTGAAGTCAGAGCTGCCTAATGTACAAGCGGCTTTATGCTGGGCATATCTTTAAGGTTTCCTCGTGATTTAGCTGAAACATAATATAATAGTATAGGCTCTGCCAGTGGCAATTTATATTCAGCCGGCACAAATGCCATGCTTATTTATGCGCTCTTATTATTTTCAGTTCGTGTTTCTGCTTCAGTCCCTCCCAAAGTAATGCAGAAATATTCCCGAAAAGCAACAAGGCAACAAAACGTTACCCACACACAACTCGAAATGTGCACAATAAAATGAAATGGATTTCTAAAAAGGTTCGCCCCCACTAAAAGGTAGCTCGGCGCCGAGATCTCAAGGCCGATGCGAGTGGCGCATTCGTCATATTTTATGGCAATTTGAGGATAAGACTTTAAGCCATTTGCTGTGCTCATGCATCGCTGCTGACTCTTAAGTGCGAATGAGAAACTTGCAATTTGTGCAACCAAAGAAGCTTAAGAAACCAGCCTAAATTTAATACAATAAATAATATAAGAGTATATAATGTAAAATGACAGTACAAATAGATAAACTGCATATGATAAGTATATAAAATAATGTTTGCGGCTCTCAGTTTACTCGGCTCAGATTGCCTTATCTGATATCTGAAATGGAAATGTTTCGCCTTGCATTTAATATTGATTTGAGCATCTGCAACTCAGTGGAATGCAATTGATTTAATATCCGAGCATAGGTCTGGCTGTCAGTTCTTTGGCAGATGTCGCCGAATTATCGCGTCTGTTTGCTGTGCACAAATGCCACTGATTGCATTCTGATTTGCGGCAATTGTGTGTGTGTGTGTGTGTTTGTGTGTGGCAGGATGCGGTTGCCACTGCTGCCAGCCCGTGTGGCAGAATGCAACAAGCGCCAGTCAATCTGCACCACGCAATCAGTTGATTTTATTTAGCTATCAGCAAAGTAGCTGCCACTCAGCGCTGTGCGCATACATTGTAGACCGAGCTCAAGTACACAAACACACGCACACGCACACACACACAGACAGACAGACAGACAGACACGGACACAGAGAAAGTTCGATAATGGTTTAGATGGCACTGCGAGTCCTTGGCACACTCGCATACAGCTTGTATTAGTTTCTGTCAACAGGAGCTTTGCGGCAGCAGAGTGTAAATAAACAAATACTCGCACTTAACAGCCGTAGAGCAGCAGGGCTCAGACAGTGGGCGTGGCCGACGGGGCAGGCGGAGGAGGCCACCTCAGCGACAGGTAATAAAATGCGCATTTCTGCACGAAATTACTGCACTTAGAGCACGGGCCGTAGCCTCTCGGATGAGAAATCCCCAGTTAACTACTCACACGCCCCATGCACGTTGACTGAGTTTCACTCTCTTTCGCTTTTAATGCTCTCCCAGCGGCCACAACAGGCCAAAAAGTTGGGCCACGAAAAGTTATTTTCAATAAGCAGCCAGCGAGCAAGCAGCGAAGGCAGCAGGACATACAACAGGATCAACGGATCAGAGCTAAGTCGGCCACCTACGACGTCTAAGTACGCTAAATCAATTCGAAATCGAAATTCAAATGTGTAAATATAAATCAAGACTTACCTACATTCTTTTAATACACCTGCTAATAATACGAGAATAGATAGATCTGAAAATACGCAGCACGTGCATATACACTGCTGTTCATATTCGACGGACCCATCTGGCAGCCCTATATCTTTTGACAGAGTTTAAGAAAAACATGGCTCCGTTCAATATAAGCAGAGTTGTGGGGGTGCCAGATGAGATGAATATTTCTATGGGTATTTGAGCTCTCTATAAGTGGGCAGCATTTCGACTCCAGTAGGCACATGTAGAGCAGGTCGAAGCCAACAACAGAATTGGCATGCCCCAGCTAGGGGTAGCGATGTAGGGTAGTGCACAGCCGGCACATAAATATGCACGAACAGAAGAAGCAAGTCGCAGCACACTTAGCGCTCGACATGACAGAGGAAGTGCTCTTAAAGTTGGTAGCATAAGCAAAAGTAGTTGAGCTGCTAACAGCTCACCCTGTCGGACCAGCAGACAGACAGAGAGACAGAGAGACAGACAGGCAGACGGACAGATGCGCTATTCATTTTCGCGCTGGCAACTATTTTTATTGCATATTTTTGGGGCTGCGGCAAAATTAATTGCACTTGAAGTATGCACATTAAATTTAATGAGCTCGCGAGCACCGGCAACAGCACCGCCATCCGACAGAGGGAGCAGGCAGCAGAGAGATAGCAGGAGGCGGGAGGCGGCAGCAGCGCTTAGCTGCAATTAAGTTTAATTGTGACTGCAAGTGCAGCTAAGCAGCCAGCCACGGCGAAGGCAGCTTGCGACGCTGCATGAACTGTTTAACAGCTACTTAACTGAATAGCATTCGCAGCTCAATTGTGGTGCACATGGCTCATGCGTCCCGTGGCACCGGGCACCTTGCCGAAATTCACTCTAACTCGAACCAAAGGCATGAAGCAGAGAGCGAAAATAAAGTATGTTTCTGCCATTCAACAAATGGAGTAATAGAAAATTTTGTTGCATGGCAGGTGGCAGTTGCTATGGCTGCAACTAGTGCTGCTGGTAGTGCTACTCCTGCTGCTGCTGCTGCTGCTGATTCTACTGCCTCTGCTGTTACTCCTGCTCCTCCTGCTGCTGCCGTTGCTGCTGCTGTTGCTTTGTGTTTCACACCCACTTCTTCCATACATATCGAGGCAAGCCAAATTTACTGCTGCTGCGCTCATGTGCAAACGTTCAGTGCGGCTCATTAACTATGAATGGCAATTGGGTAGCTTTAGTGG
The DNA here is from genome assembly GCA_037075325.1 of Drosophila mayaguana. Taxonomy (NCBI): domain Eukaryota; kingdom Metazoa; phylum Arthropoda; class Insecta; order Diptera; family Drosophilidae; genus Drosophila; species Drosophila mayaguana. The sequence goes on from JBAMCG010000074.1 coordinate 3,451,696, forward strand.
CCGGTGAGGCGCTGTAGGCTGCCATGCAGTAGCGCAACAAATATTTCTTAATTTGCAACAAGTTTCAAGCTGAAATTTCGCTTTGCATTTGCAATTTCCATTGTTGCCTGAACTAATTTGCAGCGCTGTGTGCCGTACAGCAGCAGCAGTAGCAGCAGCAGTAGCAGCAGCAGTAGCAGCAGCAGCAGCAGCAGGAGCAGCAGCAGCAGCAGCAGCAGCAGCAGCAGCAGCAGCAGCAGCAGCAGCAGCACATGCATAATCAAAATTAGCCGAGCCTTAAATGCATTTATTAATTTTGCAAATGGACAATGCGTAAATGTATGAAGTTGATTTCATTTGTGAAGGGACGTCGTTAACAAAAAGTAAGCAGCTTTTGCCAATTACACAGGTTTGCATATTTCTCTGTTGACTTAAATGGGGAACTTTACATTTGTTTCATAAAATACAATAAAACAATAATAAATGTGTGAGCTTACGTTATACACACCTAGAGCATTACACTTCGCAGGTGAAGAGGCAATCAATTCTCTGTTGTACATCATATAATGTTGTACATCTCTATAATTAGCGTAAACTGCTGCTCGTCACGAACCCTTGACTACTAGCTGTGGCAGCTGATTTCCATTTTACGATTCACTTTATAAACCAACGGACGGAGCCACAGATTTATATGCTCTCAATTTCCGATATAGATATACATATGTATGTGTACATGTGGTCTGACTGGCAATGTGTGTGTGTATCCTGATTTTATACACTTGCCACTCTCGTTTGGGGCTTATTGTTTCGCTGCATTTGAATGCAACAAAATCATAATCATTCAACTATTGTAAGATGAGCTAACATTATATAGCTTACCTAACTCAGCTAGAATAAATCAATATCAAAAGTATTTGTGATTGCTAATAGGAATAAAATCAGCAGTTAGCACAGTTTGATGAAGCGAAGTAATCAACTTTATCTGTTAATCCAATAAAATCGAGTAGAAATGCTTGATTAGTAATGCTATCGAATAATTTCTAAGAATTTTAATTTGAACACTGAGGCACTCATATTCTATGGTATGAGTCTCTTTCATTTCACGTAAAGCAAAAAAGAGTCTGCAAGTCGCCTAAACAGCAATTCGCTACTACATCGCCATAGCATTAGATGTCACTTTCACCTGATGCCTCACCTCGTCTATTTTCAGTTAGGGTATCTTGCCGTTGAGAATGCTAAGTTCGTCCCTCTCAATTCGTTTACATTTGAGTTAATTGATTTTTTGCGCTGGTTATCAAGTGGAATATATTTCACTTATTGCTTTAAATTGTTTACTCAATTCGACTTTATTTTACTTTATTTTGTTTGACGTTTGGTAAGTGCTGTGCAAACAGATGCAACTCGTTCACTTGTCTGCCAGTCAACATTCAAAGCAAATTAAATTCTTTGCAACATTTGCCACAAATGCGTGCACCACTCAAACACGCACACACACGCGCACGCAGATGTACATTAGTAAGAGAAAAGAGAATAGAAACAGTGAAGAGAAAATGTGGAAGTAGCCGCATAGTTTCCAAATTAAAGTTAGACCCGACCGAAATAGCGGTCGAGCCAAGCAAGGGTCCAGCTCTGGGCAGAGGCAACGTCATTAAAGCGATGCTACGCATTGTTTGGCAAAGCAATGCCATGCCCCAGAAGCAAGGCGGTCAAGAGGTCAGTGGGCTAGCAGGAGCAGGAGGCCGCTTATGAGCGCTGAAACAAAATTGAAACTTTTTGATTGAATACAAACTGCAATCTCGCAGGAGCAATGAGTAAATGGAGCCGGTCCCTTCTTAAAGTTTGCTTGAACTTCCACTCCGGTTACTTGCGCCGTCCTGCCGCGCCCTGCCGTGCATCTGCCCCATAGCATTCTTCTCTCTGCAAACTTAGTTTTATAAATTAAAATAATACAATAAAGATTATATGTATAACAGTGCAGGCAGTCAGGCAGATGCAGTCTTGGTATCCATAGATACATACACACACACACACATACACACACACACACACACACAAATAGCTGAGCCAAGGCCATTATGGAAACTTTTAGCAGAAGACTTTTGCCATATGTTGTTAGTGCTCCAAACACGAGTGCATAAACTTGCCCAGCTACAGCAAGTTTTTATTTTGGATCGAGCCAAGTTGATGAGCATGAAAATAAACAAGTAATAAATGAACAATGGAAATAAATGAAAAATGTTTTCCAGAGATCCTAAATTATGCAAATATTAGTCAGCAATTAGACGCAAACAATGAAGAGCAATTTCTGAATGTAAAGGCAAACAAGGGCCGGCTTCTGCTTTTTATTTTACTTACGGCATAAATAAGTGTCACATTAATTAATTAATTACCGAAAATGTGCTGACTCTTCTATCCAAATTTACACTCAAGCCTTTGAGGAAGGCTCTCGATGGGAAAACTGAAAATTTGCAACCTCAAATAAAACGCCACAAGCTAATTTGCGGTTCAGACCGAGCAGAAGCAAGCAAAGTCCTTTAAACAGATGACAGTGGCAGAGGCAGTGGCAGAGGCGAGAGAGAACACTTGACTGGGCAATACCCTGCCAATATTTGACATGGCTTTTAAACTTAAAACTCGAAATTAAACCTTCAATATTTTGGGATCAATGCAAAGAAGCTGCCTAGAGAGCCAGAAGGAGACGGAGCGAAGGATAAATTGAGTTGACTTAGTCCCTCGGCTGGGTTCGGCGACTGCTCTGATAATAAGATAAACAGGTGAAAACATAATCCAATCAATTGCCGTCATTTAGGTGAAGTGCTCTCCAAAACTTTGCCAGCTGCCGCCCAAATAATGCAGGCGCCTACATATCATATCATCTTTAAAACAGAAGACAAAAGCACAAAATGCTGCTCAATTTAAGCGTCGGCAAAGTATGAAGCGATAATAAGTATAATAAAGACTGCCAAAAAGTTTCAAAAATGCCTGCAAAAAAAAGAAGGAAAAAAGTGGAAAAGGGACACAAAAAACAAAGCAAATGTCTAACGGGAAATTCATGTTGATGAAAAATGTTTTTCATGCGCGCCGCCATTCACATTGATGATAGAGTGGGCGGCCGCTCCCAAGCCGTGTGCGTGTGTCCGTGTAGCCATCGTTGTGTGTGTGCTCATAGGTTTAAGGACATACAAATGACTTGGCCAAAAACAAAATAGGACCATGCAAAATAAAATGGCAACAGGGATAGCCCACGCAGCAGCAGTTACCAAAGGAAAAAAAAACACAAAAACAAATAAAATACAAAGAGCAGCAACTACAACAACAACCACCCAGCAAAGTGTCTCTCAATTGCAAAAGGCTCAAGCAGCAACTTTCCGCTCAAAGTGCAACTCACTCAACCGCACCCACATCCGGACAATGGAGCGTCGCGACGCTCTAACAGAGCACACAGAGCCCAACTGAGGCGCAGCAGTAGCCAATGTAAGCGCCGTAGCTAGAAATGTGTCACACAACGACCTTGAATCTCACTCAGTGAGAGTCGAGCTGCTGCTCACCCAATTCTTGTTGGCTGCGGCCCAAGCAGCGCAACATTCGCATTGCTGTTAGGCTCATGTTAGCGTTAACAGCGCTCCGAAAGCTGCTCGTCGCTAACAGAGCTTGATCGGGGAGTAACTGCAATTAACATAGGTGCAATTTACATGCAAATGTTAACAACACTTGGGTTAGCGATGTAGGCGATGTCGGTATGGAACATTTAATTTGTTATAATGTATGTATCTACATAACAGCAATTGTAGTGAATAGCTTTAAGGGTGATTGGCTAAAGCTTAACATGAATGAAAATGTTTTTTTTTTTTAAATATGTGTAAATATGAGCTCTTGCGTCCTTACTAGCTCACATTAGAAAGAAAAATAAAAATAATATGAAATAAAAATAAATAAATAAAAAAGTAAGCAACATTTTAAGAAAATATAAATAATAATCAAAAATTCAATTATATAAGTTTTATTATTATTATAAATATATATATATATATATATATATATATATATATATATATATATATATATATATATATATATATATATATATATATATATATATATATCTTTATTTTCTGTTTTCTTGAACTCAACTAAGAGTTGTACATATGCAGTCTTGTTGACTTAGCTTCACATACAAAGTGAAAGCTTTGACATTATTTGTTAATTTCTTGAAGCTCTGATATGATATTTAATTATACGATTCGCATGTTTTCAGCTGCCAAGTACTTCACTCATTTCCTGCTAAAAACTTGTACACGGAAATGCCTACCTTCCGCGCTGCTCCACAGCTGCAAATGTTAGTTCTTTCCTTCAGCTCGGCTGAAGCGTGCCCCGATTCGACGACATTTGGTTACACCTTGTTAACATGGTCTTTGACGCCGTGTTGCTGCTCCTGCTGCTGCTGCTGCTGCTGACTTTGACAGTTCTTGCTCGCGCCCAAGGCATAATTCGTTATTAAACTTGATTGAGCGCAAAACTTCATTACTCCTACGCTACCAGGTTAACAGGTCTCTTTACGCGTTACACTTTGTTTTCTTCTTCTTTTTTATGCCGCGTTTTGGTGCAGGAAATTTAATTTTTGCCCCATGTAAACACAAACGCAAAGTTCTGCAATGGGGCGACAAGTGCTTACAATTCATTTGGCCCTTGTTAAGATGTTTAAATAACCTTTTGTAGGTCTCTCTCTCTCTCTCTCTCTCTCTCTCTCTCTTTCGATAAGTGCATGTGCAGCTGTCGCACGCCCGCTTCCAGGGATTATGTTAATCACAATTCTGCATTTGAACAAGTTGCTCAGAGCTGCGAACAAAAAGTCACAAGGCCAGCGCTGTTGCTAGTTTTGAAAGAACTTTTGCAAAAGTCGCTGCTGCAGCTGAAAAAGCTAGCAAAACTCTAAGCTGGCATTATAAAAGATGACTTCCTTCCTGGTGGTGTCCTTCGGCTTTCGCCTTTGCCTCTTCCATTTTCTTCTTTAGTTTTCCTGTCCAATCTTTTTTTTTTCTTTTTTCGTGCGCCAAATTCAATGCAATCTGTTGGCGACAGTTATTTCCAGGCCCTGCCCAGCCGCTACTCCTGCTGCCGTCTCTCGGCATTCCATAAAAATATGGTAGCATAACTTTGGGGGTCTCGAGACGCCTTCGTGTAACAAGTTGTCTTCTATTAATGCAGAGCATTTTTCATTCGTCCAGCAGCAGCAGAGGCAGCGGCAGCATCAGCTGGCCAGCAAATTAAGCTAATGCAGCAAACGGAAAGCAGCTGCAACTGTTGCTTAATGGCCACCACTGCCAACAGTGGGTCAAGGGTGCTTGGGTGGCTGGGTGGCTGGCTGCTTGGGTTCGCAGGGTTCTCGTTTTGTGGCTCGGTAGTTAGCTGTCAAAAATTGCTTATTGCCGCGTAAACGAAAATACCTCGAAGCCAATTTGGCAACCAAAGTCATCAAGTGCGCACACGCACGCCTCAATAAATTCAATTTACACGAATTTGTAAAGGCATCGCGCGCGCGCCTCCTGCCAAGCAAAGGGCGGCGAACCATCATCACCCCGCACGGCACCAGCTGCCATATAAAACAGACAAAAACTTATGCTCGCAGAAGTTTTGCAGGTGTGAACAGTGAGATAAGCAGCGGCGGCCCGGAGCTGCCTGCCGTAGAGGTAGCTAGCTGTTGCAGGCTGAGCCACTGCCTCGGGCGGCAGGAGGTGATGTGTGTGTGTAGAGTGTGGGCGGTGAGCGGTGGGCGGTGGGTGGCGTGGCGGCCTTATTGGCATCGACATGCATTAGCAGCACCACAAAAGTGAGCTGAGTAAAAGTCAAATATAACCGCACTAACCGACAACCCGGCCACGTCCGACGCATGTATAACAACGCCAATTTCAGCGGCAGGAACAACAATAATAACACAGCAACAACAGCAGCAACAAGAATCGGGAGAAACGGCAACGGCAACAAGCTAAATTGCAAAAGAAAACTTTTTGTGCACGGCCACAGTGGCTGTTGCTGTTGTTGTTGCCGCTCAGTCAAACGCGGGGCAGGCGGCTGGGTGGCTGGGCGGAGCAGCTGCTGATCAGGCCCATCGAGAGCACGGCTCTGTTGTTGTTTGTGTACGTGCAAAGGTGTAAATTAAATTTCAACGTCAACACGAGCACTGCATGCCAATGTGACCCACAAACACACAGCTCCGCATTCGCATTCGCATCCGCATCCGCATCCACATCCACATGGGCATCCCAAGCCAAGCTCCATTCCACTCCAACTGATGCCTAAAGTGCTTCTGCTTGTGCTCGTTTACCTTTTCGAGTGTTACCTTTTCAGCAATCTGTTGCAGCTTGCGAATTGCTTTCAACCTTTCCCACTAATTCCAGTTGCAGCCTTCTCCGACCCAAACTCACATTCCATGGGCTCTGGCAATTAAATGCTTTTAGCTCTTGAAGCTCTGATGGGCTTTTGGCCTGATATTGATAATTTAGTCTAAGATTTCATCTGTCTGTCGAATGGAGCTTTCTGAATGCTCTACAGGTCTCTTAGCTGCTCGAGATCTACTTTAGCTGCTGCTGCCTACGAATTTCTCATTTCTCATTTCTCATTGCCCTAAAACTTTAATTTGAATTTTGTAATTTTGTAAATTATGTTTCTCTCACACCTTGAGCGTAGCTGTCGGGAGTACTAACCCACATTTGGTTCCCTTTTATCCTGTTTGGATATTGTCTAGGACCTGGGGGCAGTTTGGCTTGCTGCTTTGGCTGCTTTGTAAGCGCCTTAGCAGCACAAAGTACTCCAGACTCCAGACTCTCGACGCTCGGCTACCAACAATGGAATTTAAATTATGCACAGTCGCCCCAAAGGATGCGCGCACACAACAAAGGCGCGACACCAAAAGAAAAGAAAGAAGAAGAACAAGTGAGAACAGCAAAAATAAATACACGAAAATCGAGAGATGATGTTTCCCTGCTCAAAGCGAATGAGAGCCGATTGCATGTACTTTGGCACTCTTTGAACTGTGCAGCACGCATTGCCGGCGACCGGTGCTCTGCAAGGTGCGCCAGTCGATAAACTGCATGCGTGGGACAGGCTTATTGAATGCCATTAACTGTTCATGTGGCCATGCACTCGATTTCCATACGCACCGTTGTGCCGTTGTCCCGTTGTGCCGGGCTGAGCCCCCGCCCTTGCCGCGGCTTAACAATGCACTGCTGACGCTCCATTATCGATGGTGCATTATGACCGCAGCTGCAGCTCCAGTGGCCCGCATTGATGAATGGATCCACTGGGCGGCAGCGGTTCGAGTGGTCAGGTGCGTTTCCCCGAAGCGCCTTAAATGAGCTGTAATTGAAATGCATTTGGACAAGTGCGCAAATGAACGAGCTGGCTGCAGCAGGAGGCGAGCAGCTGCTACTCATTAGCATGGCTGGCAACCCGTGAAGATATTCGATCTGCAGGAGTCGGCTACTGTGTGGCTTAAGGCCACACAAGCCCAACTGCGCCCGTTGCCAGGCAACAAAAGTGACAGCTTGCCTCGTTTTGGGGCGCTAGCCGAAACGTTTCCAGCAGCCGAGCAGGAATCTGCTGGGCTGTGAGTGTGTGGCATGAATCGTTCGCATATTTTCGCTATAGTTCATAAAACATAACCAGTTCAAGCCTGAAATGTGCAAGTGTGTGCGTGTGTGTGCACACATGAGCACGCACTCATGCAACACTCGTGTGCAGCATAAAAAATGGACACTTAAATTGCTTAGGAAGCGTGCCAGGCAGTGTCTTAATTTTCCGCAGGATGTGCGCAATATCAAAAGCAACATTTGATAAATGGTACATGGCTCTGTTACGACCAGCACAATGTGTGCATCTGTGTGTGTGCGGGTCTATCTCTGTGTGTGTGTGTGTGTGTGAGACTGCAAAGGGCAACATGGAAAGATAGAGCGTGTGCATCTGCATATGTTACCCTCGAGTATTTATGAGGAATGCTTAAATATGTGCAGTATTTTTCGATAGCTGAAGTGAGTTTGCAATTTTTGTGGCATCGGTGGAATCTAATGTAAATATGTAAATATGTAAATATATGAATTTTTGTAATTTTCTACAGCATTTCTACCAATATTTCTCAACACGAGATAATTTAGTCAAAAGTTTCGCCTCAGCCTTGTTAGGCATAAATCACATAATTACACTGCTTGTTAATAACTTTGGCCATAATTGATATTTATGTCTGTAGCCAGAAGAAAGTGTCCTCCAAGGCACAAATACACAGGCCTTAACACGCTGTCCTCGTGTAGAGCTGAGCTGAGAGCGCGCGAGTTTTCTATACAAAATTACAAAATCATGCCAGTGTGGCTCTATTTATAGATGTGTCTGCCAGGCAGCTGCTCAAATGATTCGAAAGGACTTACACGATTTCTGTCGAGCTTTTTGCTATGATACAAAAAAAAAATAAATAAAAAATAGAAACTCCTGCCACCCGCCCAACTCAGCTGTTTTGCTCTGAAGTTGAAATGTAATGGAATTATATTATAATTTGTATAATTCGAGGAACGCTTCATTAAAGCCGTATGCAAATGGCAGCCTAATGCGATTAGTCGACAAGTCGGTCAGGACTGTCAATATCCCGGGACTTTTCAATTAATAGCCCATTTGCGGGCGACCTCAAAATGTAATTAAAATATGCGCCAGATTAATACGGCCCAGACCGAATGGGATTATGACATATTTGCCTCTTCTTCTCTTTTTTTTAATATCTGTTGGGCATACACAATCAATATTAATTGTCCATTAATGTTTCCTTTTGCTCATGCAGCTTAATTCGGAAAATTGATTCAGCGTCGCCCTGCGCATTCCTCTTCTCATTTGTCTTGGCGCGTTCTGCCGAAAAAGTTGTGTCCGCTCATAACTTTATGAAATGACAATGTTTCGCCCGGACACGCCCAGCCCTAGCTGTTCAAATGACAATTGAGCTAATTGCATTTGTCGGCAGGACGTGCCCCGAGCACTGCGACAGCAGCTGCCACGACCTCAGAACATAATGATAAAAGTTGTCGCTGTGCGAAAAGTTTCGGATTTTTGCTTAATTCCAGCGAAATACATTAAGCACTCGCCGAGATATTTATCTCAATTTTAGCTATCCAATAGAACAAAAGCAGCCCAAAGAGTTAAGTTTGTCAATAATAAACAAAACGGAAAAAAGAAACAGAGTGGGTCAGCAAGCCTTTTCTCACAGCTACGCCTTGGGCTGCTTTTCAGGTATATATTTATATATAAATAAATAAGCCGATTGCTGCTCAACATTTCGCTGATGGCTGTTGAGGGACCAAAATGGACCAGGGCGACTTTAAGTGGGCACCTGAATGAAATAAAAGAAAAAAGAAAACAAAATCAGATAACAACTGCGAGTCGGAGTCCAAGCGAAACAGAAGGACAATAAAAAGGGGCAAATGGCACTGGCCAAATATGAATGGCCTGAAATACGAGAAAAAGGAGACAAAGCATCGCATTCAGTGTAAATAAAGATTCAATACCTCATTCGCATTCACATTCACATTCAGATCCAAAGTCAATTATGCTAGAAAGATACTCGGAAAAAGCAGCCCTAATTATGAATGAAATACTCTGCATTGACAGACTCAGACAGAACTCTGCTCACATGCGCGCATGAATGACAAGAATAGAGCATTTCGAAAGGGAAAGCATGCGTCACTGAGCCCAGTTAATGCAGCACAGAAAAAAAGGGAAAGCTTACCCGTATGCCACAGACGCTCGCGTCAACAAAAAGCAAACGACTTCTGAAAGGACAGCTGAGTGGGGACATATTTCAATTACAGCCAAGTAAACACACATATTTGTCGACTAACAAGTCAATACACCCCAGTCTAGGCTGCCATTGATACCCTGTAGGCCCTAGCACAGAGTTGGGGTCGTAGCTTACCCAAGTAAACATAGCAAGTTTACAAGTTGTTTGAGTTGCAGTCTATCACAAAACGATATTAATCGATAAGTGTTATCGTTGACTCACCGTGCCACATATGCATGGCAGAGTTTGATATACCCTCAGCAGCCCACAGACAGGGTGTGGCGCTTAAAAAGGGTATCCCAGAGAGACCTTTCCACTAACCCGAGCATTTATCCGGTCGAGTGGAGAGCAGCCAAAGACCTCTTACGAAGGCTGCGAGAAGACATAAAACAATAAATAAGAGCGGAGCATAAATATGCCAAGAGGTGTCATTAAAGCTGTTTCCGGCCATTCTCGAATCTTTAAAAGGATTCCTCTTTTGATTGTTGCCCGATTTCCATTTATATATTTATGTGCATAGCCAATGAGTCGTATGTTTTATTAACATAAACAGCTTGCTGCTGCTCCTGCTGCTGCTGCTGCTGCTGCTGCTGTGGTTATTTGTTGTTGCAGCAACGGATGTAGCTGCTGCTGTTGCTGTTGCACGTATCAGGAGGCTCTCCAGTCACAAATAATTATCAGCTCCTGTGTCAACAAGCTGAGCGTGAGAGCGAAAGGGCCCGCAGGATGCCTGAAGGACTTGTATCCGACTGACAGTCGTGGAGCCGTAATCTGTTTAATGTAATTTGCAATTTATATAAAGCGATTGAAATTTTATTGAGCGCCAACAGTAGCCAAAGGTAAAATGAAGAAAGCAAGCGAAAGCAAAGTTCGCCCTCTTGTAGCTCCTGCTCCGCAACTTTCCTGCCACGGGAATAATTTGATGGCGGCGCACTCGACGTATGCACACATATACGGAGATTACATATACAATAAGTGTGTGTGTGTGTGTGTGTGTGTGTGCACATGCCATCATAATAAGCAGAATGTAGCTAGAGGCTATTTATTCAGGGGATGAATAAGTTAGAGCGCTTGCCCCGCCCGCATCGATTTCTTGACACAGAGAGTGTACGGAATATGTGAGCGTGATTTATTCATTGTGAAGCGCAGTGCATGCAAATTTAAGACTTCAATTTGCAATGCCTGCCAATGGCAACAACAGCAAAATGTACTTAAGTGAAATATGAACGCGCCAACATTGCCGTAAACATGTTCATAAGTTGGCATCGCATCGTATCGCATCGAAAATGGGAAAATAGCTGCCATCACGTCCTGTTGCACATGTGGAGCGCAGTCTCATCCATGGAGTAGCTGCTGCCACCGACATCCTCTGCACTAGTTCAGTTGTAATCAAGTTTCTCTATCGATGCGCATCATTTGTTTTTCATGTGGCTCACGTCGACTCGATTTGCAGCGAGTTCTTCAGGCAGCGTACGGGCAATGGCTGACCGAAAGAGGCTTACAAATAATATTATTCCCATGAAATATTAAGCAGGCAACCCTTATACGACATCCCAGCCTCTGATAAAGGAAAAGCTTCATTTTTATTTTAATATTTACCTCATTCAATTAATTATTCTTAAAGCGCAGGAGCACTCGCACTGGCGCGCTTTAACTCTCGCTTTCTGGCAGATAACTTGTGAATGCCAAAATACAGTCACGCCCAAATAAATACAGATATGTGTACATATATTGACAGTGCATGACCCCCATTGACAGATCAGGCTGACATTTTTACTAAATGGAAAAAACATAAACAGACGCAGACGCTGCGCAAATAAAGTATTAAAATGTTTTATAAATATTCATGCTGTGCTGGCGCAATTTATTGTTGGCACGAATTAAAAAACAAAAAAGAAAGCAAATGCACTATCTCTTTGCAGCCACGCCCCCAGCCCACGCGTTAATTGAATTAAGCGCAGGCAGAGCCACGGCAATTGTCAGCAGAAAAAACGTTGTATAAATTAAAGTTGAGAGCGTGTGACACAACAGAGAAATGACAATATAAACAAATAGCAATGAGTGTGCCATGAGTTGTGTACTAGGAAATACCCTGTGCGACAGTCGGACAGTCGAGCTGTAGCAGGAGTAGAGTATGCTAAACTCGCAGACAAATTACCATTTCAGTTAGGCAAGGGAGAAGATATTTTTAATGGGATTACAAAACTGAATAATCAACATGTATATATGTATACATATGTGTATACATGTATATATGTATATATATACACACAAATGCTGAAATGGTATTTCAAAGTTCTCACCAAGTGACAAAGTGAATGCAAATTTATTTTGAAATAAAGCAGCACAGAAGTCAAATTGGTTCGGTGTGTCCTTCCTTTTTATTTGTTCACATTTCGGACCTTGGTGCCTTTGCAGCGTGGCTTATGCTTGTCGCTTTTTATGGGCCAATAGGGCTTTAAGCGGCTGCTGGGCGGGGTGACTGATAAGCAAAAGGGTCGCAATTAGCCGCTGTGCCTTCGCCGTGTTGAGTCGAACAAAGCTCTTTGGTATTGGAGCACGTTCTCAATTCGCTATTAGGTTTCATTGGACAGCAGCAGCAGTAGGAGCTCTGTTTTGTGCGGCCCGGATCTCCGAGCTGAGGCGGGCTGGGCGTGGCTGGGTTGAGCCGTAGAACTTTTGTCCATTCGATACGCATAAAAATCAAACTACAATTAGAAACAGACTCCGAGTCACTCTGGGGTTCCACTTGGGGCTATTAAACGAAAAACCAGACACAGACGCACGCACACACACACACACACACACACTGAGTAATGGCCCAGGGCTAGTAGAGGCTTTGGCTTATAATGCTTATGCAGCATTATATGAATAGCCGGCAGTGGACCTCGGTCAGCTGGACAGATGCCATTGTTTGTTTGCTTTGTCTGAGGCAACGTATCAAATTATCTATTTACGTACAAGACTAGCCATGTATTTACAGCTTAACTAACAGCAGGATAAACATTCAGGAGCTCAATCAAACTGCTGCTGGCAGTCGACAATATATTGACCAAGTCGAACGGGCCATAGTTTGTCGGTTTGTCGGCTCGCATTGTTGGCCTTTTTTGTGATTTATTTGGCTAAGCCGTCTCAAAGCCGAGCCGTTCAAGAAATCCTGCACACAAATAATGCCTAAATAAAGCCTCCAATGCTAATCAACTCCCGTCGGGCTATGTATGTATTGAATATAGTTTGTACGTATGTATGTATGTATGTATGTATTTATGTATACATGTATTCGATTCACCGCTGGACACTTCATTTACCGGGGAGCCGAAGTTCCGTCTATCATTCCATTGGATGAGACGCACGAGCGCGCAGCCGAAACGCCTGCCCGACTCCTGCAGCCTAGGCAACAGCCGCTTGACACATGCGGGTCACCGGGCAAACGGTAGCAAAATAGGAAATACGCCCCCTGGGTCGCCTTAAATTTTTACTGCAAATGAGTTAATTAGCTGATTTAGTTGAAGCTCCTTAAGCGGCCACAACCTTATTAATCACTTACATGAGCACTCGCGGCGTAGCACAGGGGTATGATCACCCATTTGGTAAGGCTATAAATTGCACATCATTATTCAAATGTGAGCACACACACACATGCACACACACTCGCGACCTGCGCAGACATGTTCTAGGCACTGTAAGCTGATTGCGGCATTTATGGCTGCCACGCCCACCACACTCGACTGTCTGCGTCTGAGGCATGTTTTCTGTCGCTCATTAAAATTCGCATTCAAACATTTTACAAATACGCATTAACAAACCTTTTACGTGGGCGCCTTTAATCACACGGATTTTGCGGCCACACGCAGCAACGGCGCGCCACATCCCGCTCCGTCCCATTCCTGTCCAGGTGCTGCTTCTTCTCCTTCTTGTTCATGTTATAACGCCAGCCATGTGAGTGGTTTGATAAAGTTCCTTTGGCGCGGCTGAGTGCCGCCCTCAGAGATGCCGGCGCATAAATCGAGCGGAAGCGCATGCATAATAAGAGCCGAGTTCCGAGTTGCGAGCACCGAATGCCTACGGCCTACGGCCTACGGCCAATTGCCAAGTGAGCCGCACTCGTATTGACCATGGCCATGAACTTTATTTGTGCATAACCTAGCTAGGATTACGTAATGAAGGCACTGCCAGACAAGCGTCTCGAAACGAGTTCACACACTGCGCTTGCCGCTGTCGCTTGTCGCTTTTCACTGAGCACTTGACATTGCCCATCATCTCCGAGATGAGCGCGTCCTTGGTGGGCGTTTGCGTGGGCGTGGCCGTGGGCGTGCTTAAGCTACTTAAAGTGCAGCAAGTTAAGCAATTTGCATTTGCAATTCGTAATTTTTGACCATGACGGGGCTGTCGTTACTGTGATTACCAAAGCGCTAAGCTTCTCAGCTCCAGTGCTGAATGGGTCTTCAAACAATTGGCGGGCAAAGTTTTTGTTTGGCTGGGACAAAAGTTTCATTTGGTCGCCTGGTGTAGTTTACACCAGCTAACCGCTGCCGTCAACGAAATTTTAACTTTATTTAGAACTCATTAAAAACTTTTGCATAATTGCATAAATTTGCAAAGTCAATGGGAAACTTTAGGTAAACGTCGCTGCCCAAGACAACAGCAACAGCCGCCGCCCACTACTTGGAGCAGGGGGCGCGGCAGCTCGCTGTTAACTGCAAGTATTTAAGCACGAATTTATGTTCTACAGCAAGTGCGGACGTAGATAACAAAATTGCCTAATCAAATTTCGCAACTTCACAATCTACCAAAGATTCACCAGAATCAAAATCAAATTTATCAGCAACTGCTGCAGACATAAAAGGTAAATCGGATGGCATTGAGAAGTTTCGTTATAGCATTTCCGCATTACTAAGCAGAAAATGGCATTAAAATTTGGCTGTCATTGCTCTTAAATAAGACTCAAATAAATCAAGTCAATTGTAATCTCACGAATGTCTTTGCCATCCGAGCAATGCCCTGCAGTTTCTTTAGTTTATTTAGTTACAAGAATACACATATTTACATAGTTATATATGTATATGCGTGTATGTATATCCCCATGGAAATGTAAAAGCAACAGCATCAGTGCAAAGCTTTTAGCAGCAGTCTCTTGTGTATTTACATATTAGTATTAGCCGATGTCAGCACCCAAAGCTTTCTTAACAGTGCCCGACTACTGTTAAAAGACTACTGTTAAAAGACTACTATTAAAAGACTACTGTTAAAAGACTACTGTTAAAAGACTCACTGTTATTGAGTTGTGGTGTCTGACTAATATTAAAAGCTTTTCTAGCATAAAGCTGAAATGGTGCTTCTCAGTGTGCTGCAAATGGGATGCAATTGTTAGCATGTACTGCAGCTTTTATGTAGCAAAAGCTGTTTTATACGCTAAAGTAAAGCATAAGGGTATATGGAATTGGCACAAGATTAAGGGACATGCTGCAGAAAAGCAATAACGGGAATATATGATATATATGATATAATTCATACCAAATTTCTTCCCTTATGCAAGCAGCCGCACTTCAGCACTTTTCATTCTACTCAACAGATTCGTGGAGCGGCAATGAAAGCATTCGGAATGCAGGAGTCTGGACAATAGATGATCACACTCGGACATGAAATGATTAAATATAAAACTAGAACAACGAAAGTGTATTTGGTTATCGTAAAGTTAATTATCTCTTAATGATGGCTTCCAAGTAGTATTTGCGAGGCTTTATATAAAACGTACACATCTATATCTAATTTCAATATTAAGCAACGAAGTTGATTTGAAATTGTTTCTGCACACGAGCTTGGACTTAAAATACAAAATTTACCACAATAAGCTGAACCCTAAAAGTATGCTAATCCCGTACATACTCCTACTTAAATACCTAAGTCTGCCCTAAAAGTAGACCGACGAATTGGTGGAAATGGACAGCGAGGTGCCACGCGGCGCCGCCAGCTTTGCCACAGACTGTGAGCGCTTCTCGAAGCAGCTGAACGTGTACCAGTGATCGTTTATGCCAAAGTTCTCGGCGTCCTCCAGGCTGGCGGGTAGTGTGCGATTCAGTGTCTCCGGCAGCAGCAGCGTCAGGCAAGCGCCCAGCAACGAGATCACGCCGAGGATAATTTCCGGCAGCGGCGAGAAAACCGTACGCGTATCCAATATGTACACACTGAGAAAGGTAAAGGCATAGCCCATCACGTGCACCGCGCCCACGCCCTGGCCCCGCACGCACGTCGGAATCAGCTCCGTGGCGTACTGGGCGCCCGAATTGTAGGCCACCGTGACTCCAAAGCGTCCAATTACCGATAGTGTAACCAGCACAGTGGTCGCTGTTGGGATGACGAAGTGGAGGTAAGATGATGCAGTAGAATAGAATAATTATACTTATATAGGAATTAAGAGACAGAAACTTAACCCATGTCGTGTAGGGGAAATTACGCGCTTAAAGTTTGTAAAATTTTGGCAAAGCTTAAGTAAAAATAAATCTTCATGTCGTAACTTGATTAAATATCTCCACTAAGAGTTAAGGAAACAATCAAAAATAAAACTTCGGGAACTGGTTTGCCAACATAAAACATAAAAGTCTTGCTTCACTTACTCTGATTGCTGGCATTGCCTGCGGCGAAGAGAACAAGGCCCGTTACCGAGATGAAAATGCCACTGAGGAGCAGTGTGATGGAAGTCATTGCCTTGCGTCCGATGCGATCTTGCAAAGCAATGATCAGCAGGCAGGCGGGCAGAATTGAGGTGGCGCTCAGTGTGAACATCAGAAATGGCGAAATGCCAAGGCCTTGGACGTTGCGAGAGACGGCGTCGTAGCACAGGGTAATGACCATGCTGAGCGAGGGCGAGCGAATGATCAGATGGATTGAGATTGAGACTGCAGTGAACCGAGAGCGGAATACTCACGATTTAAAGAACAGTATGAAGGTATTGCGGCGCAGTCGGGGCGTCTTGAAGAGTCCCAGTATATTCTGCTTGCTCGTCTGCAGGTTTTTCTGACTTAGTTTGCAGTCCTCGATGAACTGTTCGTAGACGCTGTCATCGATGTGGCGGCCATTGATCTTGGCCACTCGCTTCAGACAGGTCACTGCCTTGTCATACTTCTGCTTCGAGATCAGCCACTGGGCGCTCTCCGGCACAACGAAATAGAAGAGCAGCACCAGGCCCAATGGCAGCGAGGTGACAAGCAGAAAGGTGCGCCAGTTGCCCACGAGCACGGCAATCCAGGGCACGCCCATGGAGCCCAGGCAGTAGAAGACGCCGATGCAGATGCTCAGGCCCAGAGTGCGCATGGATGGACGCATGTACTCCATGACTGCAAATTCAAGTTGAGTTGTATTGAAATCTTTCCTCAAGTCCCTCCACTCACCCAGAATGTACATCATCAGAAAGTTGGCGTCGGTGGCGAGTCCAGCAATGAAACGAAATACGCAGAAGAGCGCAAGGTTCTTGCTGAGGATTGTCAGCAGGTTGCCCAGCATGCCGATGATGTTGGCCAGGATTAGGATGGGCAAACGACCCACTATGTCCGCGAGGTAGCCCAGACCCAGGGTGCCCACCACGGAGCCCACAAAGAACATGGACTGGCCCAGGCTCAGCTTCCACGCATTGTGGCATATCCAGTGCATTTCGTTGCTGAAGCTCTGGTAGCCCATGTACAGCTCATAGCGGTAGCTGTGGCACGTTGCAGGGTGGCTCGCGTTGGTGCTCAGCGGTTGGCAGCTGGATTCGTTTGGAGTCGGTGCTGTCGGGTCATCTGCACACCTGTGCGTGGAAGGCACAAATGTTGAGTATACGCCACGTTATTAACTTGCGTGCGGTATATATACCAATACTTGGGCACGAAGCTGATGATCGTCTGGGAGTAGTAGTGCATGGACGAGAGCAAGTTGATCAGGCAGAACAGCAACAGCATCAGCCACTGCAGTCGACCAAAGTCGCCGCACTTCTCCAGAATTTTGTCCACCTCGAGCATTTCGCTAGCGCTTCTTTGCACTGCAATCTATTTACGCTCTCACTTATTGCCTCAAGTACCTCTGTCTGCACTCTGTCAGCAGAATGAATAGCTTTATTCTCTGAACTGATCCCTGGTAAGCCAATGGCCGCACTGTGACATAACACTCTGAGAACATGCCTTACATCTTACTTAATGTAATTTGCCTTATGGAGCGCTGAGGTTTCTTAATTAGTGCAGCCAATTATCATTCCCGCGCCATGACTCATCTTTGAAAATACAAATAAGTCCATAATTTAAGTTTGATTTTACTGAATGATTTTACTAAGCTGTGTAGCACAGACGATTTGCTTTGCTCTCAATTATTAGCTATAGGTTTTTTGCACATATTCGAAGTAATCATGATTACTGGCAGCATTTCAACTTGATTATTTACGGCAGCTACAATTATCCAATATGTATCCAGCTGTTCGAAACGTTGTATATTATGTGACCTACGGAAACACATATACTGATGCAGTCAGAACTCTGTGTTTGTGTTGGACAGATAAATATTTTAATTAACTTAGACCCAAAGATTAAAGTTACTCCATAAAGTAGTCCAAATATGTGTCAATACTGACTAATCATGGAAGAGAGTTGAATAAAAAAGAAAATATACTTTTTTTAAGTTTTTAGATCTTACTTTAAGTTATGAACTTTTCGGCCATATATCCAATTCGCGCTTATTGTAATAACACTTGTTAAATCAAGTTTATCTGCTCTACGTATCGAATCTGCTTATGAATAAGAAATTGTTACGTGGATAGTATTTGCTTCTCGCAACGAAATCGACGATAAGAAACAGACTTTCTGAAACACATCTAAAACAGCTGAGGGCCGCTCGAATTGAACCCGCACTCGGGAGAGGCCGCCACAGCTGCTACGTTGATAATTCGATCAGAATACTTGAAACGCGAACCGCAGCACGCCGAAGTCAAGTTTGAAATGTCGAATGGTCGGACCCGGCCGACTCTCAGCCGAAAACAAATGCATTGCTTTGGATGTAAATATAGATTTTGTCCGTCGAAATTGGCGAGCTAGAAATTTTCCGCATGCGATGCGATACATTCACAGTTATTATATAGCTAACAGTATTTATGCGTGCGTATCGCTCGGTGTCGACCCGACAATTTAATGCCGCCCATCCGCTGCATTCTTTTTATTTGCAAATAGTCAAGGCCGGGTAAACAAGCTGTTTGCAAACAACAAATAAGATGCAGGCATTCATTTCCTGATCTGATAATAACATATAATATATATATATATATATATATATATATATATATATATATATATAGAAATGTAAATCCTTTTAGGTATGTCATACAGGTCAGCACGCCGACAGTTTCAAAAAATTTCAAGGCATTGATTCCTCCAACTCGCTTAATTTATATATAAGTCATTTATTTTTAACAAGATAGTAAAGTAATTTTATTTTTATACCCTGATCCCATTAAAAATGGGAAATCAGGGTATAATGGTTTTGTGAAAAGTATGTAACAGGCAGAAGGAGGCGTGGCAGACCCCATAAAGTATATATATTCTTGATCAGGGCGACGAGCTGAGTCGATATAGCCCTGTCCGTCTGTCCGTCCGTCCGTCCGTCCGTCCGTCCGTCCGTCCGTCCGTCCGTCCGTATGAACGCCTAGATCTCAGAAGATATAAGAGCTAGAGACTTCAAATTTTGTATGCATACTCATGTATACCATACGCAGTACAAGTTTATCTTTTTTTTTCGATAACTCGTCCGATTACTTTTTTATCGCGAATAATCGATAAATTGATTTTGTTTATTCACCGTAATTTCAATACTTTTAGACCTGGAGACTTCAGATTTGGTGTGTATATACATCTGATCAATACGCAGATTTTGTCATTTACAGATTTTGGATACCACGCCCCCTTCGCCCCCAATTTGCAAAAAACGTATTTTAAGTACTAGAGACTTGTGCTTTGGAATGTACACACACTTGCCCATTGTGATCACATTCTGAAAGTTTCATGAAGATAGTACTATTACAGAAGAAGTTATTCAGCAACAAAATTCTCATAGTATTGCCCACACTGCAGCGCAACCCAAGCGCAGTCGCTGCTTACTGCGCAGTTAGCAGAGCGCGTGCTTATGCGTGCGTGAATATCAGCTCTTTGTAGGGATCAGGGTATCTCCTAGTCGAGCAGTCTCGACTAGAGCTTCCTTATTTGTTAAATATCGTTTTCCTGATTTTCTATTAATAAGTAAAACTTTACCAGTATCAGACTCACCTTTATGCGCTAAAAACCAATATGCTCATTACAGGTTCGCTGTGCACAGCATGGGAACAGTCGTGAATTGAACTTTGTCAATAAATGGTTTAAGATAAGTAAATATTATTGGTAGCTCTCTTTGAAAGTCAACTTTACATAATTGGAATGGGAATCGGATGATTCGCATTAGGTAAATTTTTCACTAACTTCTTATAATGAACCATAATCCCTAGCAAGCTATTCACTTCGGGCTGGAGCACTTTAACTGATTTCTGCTGTTTTGGGTGGGCATTTTTATTCTAAATCATGCTTGTACAAGTGGCTGGTTAAAATACATCCGAAACATTTCGTGTTCGTGTTCATTCGTGTCATTATAAATAATACTATTCGTGTTTAATATTGAGTCACTTTTGAGCCATTCTAGTTGCCTTCTACGATTATTTGAAAGACGGTATAAGGTTTTTCAAATGTGGAAGTATTAGGAAGTTGTAGTCACGCCACTGTTGACTGTTGACAACTAATCTATATAATAAACATAGCACGGCTAGAAAATAATCGTGTTTTCAATTGATATCCATACTTATCATACAAGAGCAGCGCGTTACATATATTGACTGTCAGCAAACAATACATACATAGTATGTGTGTGCTCTGAAGATTGTGAAAGACATTTCAAATTTCAACTTAAAGACATTAAATTGTCGTCGATGAGATTTTTTCTCGCTTGGAGCACAGGGAAATGCGTTGGCCAGACTTAACGAAAGTTTCTGCCTCCGCCAGATTTTCCGGCAGCTTTCTGAAAGTCAGAAAAATACATTTGAAATGAATATTAATTAGTATAAAGGTGAGTGGCGCACCTGTTTAGAGTTTCGGGGAGAGTTAGACAAAGGCCAGCGCCGATGAACATTAAACAGCTTATGAATATGGATGGCAAGGGCTTATAGAACTTGGCCAAGTAGATCACATAGAAGACCAGCGAGTTGGAGGCCAGCCCAACGACGTGTATGTTGGAGAGAGCTCGTCCCCGCACGCTGGTCGGTATGATCTCGGCTGCGTATTGGATTTCCGCATCGTAGGAGACCGTCACGCCATAGCGGCCCAGGCCAATCATGACGGCCAGCAGGAGCGCATTTTCCTTCGGGTCCAAGAAGGCAATGAGGAAGCCCGTCACTGTGGTTATGATGCCGCCCACTAGCAGCGCACCACAGGCCATGCCCTTCCGTCCGATGTTGTTCTGGAGTAGCAGAATGGTCCAGCCCGCGGGCAGGTAGTTGATAGAGGTGTAAGAGAACAGCTTGAAGGGCGATGTGCCCAGTCCCTCCATATTGCGGTTAATCACATCATAGGAGAGTGTAATGATGACACTGGATAGAAACATATAATCAAGTGCTGGCAGCAGGAGCTCATGGCAAGAACTCACGATTTCAGCAGCAGGGAGAGTGTGCATCGTCGTAGATGCGGTGTTCTGAACATGCCCATAAATGTGTCCTCGTCGCTAGTCAGCTTCAGCTCTTCGTTCACCTTTTCGCGATAGTACTTGACGAACTCGTCGAACACAGAGTCCTCCACCTGCCGCCCGTTGAACTTGGCTACCCACTTCAGGCACTGCACGGCCCGCTCGTACCGCTTCTTTGTGAGCAGCCACTGGGCGCTCTCGCAGATGAACAGCGGGTAGGCGAGCACCCCGAGAGCGGGCAGCGAAGCCAGCCACAGATAATGCCGCCAATTGCCAATCCAGATGGCCAGCCAGGGGGAGGTCATCAGGCCGAAGCAGTAGAAGAAGGCGAGGATGATGTTCAGTCCAAAGGTGCGGCGCTTGGGACTGAGGTACTCGAATACTGACCACATGTAACTGTAAGTGCGCATACTGTTCGAAAATACTGCAGTTGAGATACTCACCCAAAATATACATCAGATAGTACATGGTGTCGGTGGAGAGTCCGGAGACAAAGCGGGAAAACGCAAACAGTGGAAAGCTGTAGACGAACGAGGTGAGGAAATCTCCCGATGCTCCGGCTAATGTGGCCAGGAGTAGAGCCGGCAGACGTCCTATGCGATCCGATAGATTCCCGAATATCACAGTGCCCACAACTGAGCCAATGAAGAAGAACGACTGCCCCACGGCCGAGTGATGCGACTTGTCACAGACCCATTTCAGCTATAATGGACATTGGTTTATATCGTAAACTCTTCAATGACCCAGGCAAAGCCAAGTACCTCAGTTGTGATGCTCTCGTAGCCCTGCTCGCGCATGAATATCCAGTTCTGGCAGTGTCCACTCTTCGCTGCGATGCCAGTGCCATTGACCACTCCCTCCAGCAGGGTGCAGGACTTGTGGGTCACATTTGCGTATATCCGGCGAAGATCTGAGGAGCTCAGATTCTGTAGATCGTCATGGTCGCACCTAACCCAAGCGCACTATTAAATACCACTCGCGAACCGAATCCCCTCGACTTACCAATGCTCTGGAGTGAATGTGATGAGAGTTTGCGAAAAGTAGTGCAGCGAGCTGAGTATGTTCGTGTAGCCATAGAGCAGTAAGATCACATGCTGAAAGCGCCCGAATGCTCCGCAAGTCTCTAGTACGCGGCTGAAGTCCATGTTCGCATCGGCCGGACATCTACTTACAAGTTTCATTTATGGACTAACCAAACTCGCCGAGAGTTGCCGTTTAAACACTCAATCAGCGCCGTAAAATTACAAGCGAGCTATCATTGTGGCACATGTTTTACACTAATCAAAACAGCTGACCCACTTTGGCAACACACCCTCAACTGCTTTTATATCCATGGGATGGGACTCAGTTAGTTACCAATTTTCCTTTGCCATCATAAAACATATTTTTCCATTCAACTAATTTCATTACATCGACAATAAGCTTGGGAGCGAATCAAATGGTTTTTTTTATAAATTGGAAAATCAAAATATTATTTTTATTAAGATTAAATTAGTTAATTATATTAATCATCATTAGAGACAAAAATAATATTTATATAAAAAATGTTTACTAAACAGATGAAACTGCCTCCCTCTTTAGAAGGCTGATAATAGGACTGATAATAGGGCTGATAATAATAATTTAATATTTTTATAAAAGTAAATAATTGCCATATTTAGCTGGGACTCAACCAAATTGAATTCAATCTATGTTCAATTAATCTCTTCTACTTATGCCTCGAACTTATTTAAATTGAAAATACAAAGCAAAGCTGACCTCTTTCTAACTCATCAGAATGATGAACTCAATCTAGGCAGGTCCTTTTGGTCCTCTCTAGCAGGGCGAATGCAGCTTTGTCGCATACCACAAAAACTTGAGACTTGATATTTTAAATAAGTATATTTGGATACAATAGATATATACATTTACAGAGAGAGTTAACGATTTTAATAAATTATTTAAAATTAAAAACTTTATATATTAAGTTTAATTTACATTCGATTGATGAATAATTTCAATAAATTCCCACAAATTAAATCTAAAAGCGTTTGTCAAAGTGTAACGACTTTTATTATTATTAAGCAAGTGCATCTACAACCAAAGGTATTCAACAATTTATTTTGCGCAAAAAAAAAAAAAAAAAAAAAACAGAGTCGACAGCCCAAGCACAGCTGCTGCAGTCACATTTATGTGTGCGTGTAGAAGTCTAACTGCATTTCTGTATCTGACGATGATTGAAAAGGGTGTCGGACCCGGACGTGCATTACATGTAGTTGTAATCACACTGTATGATGTATATTATGTGAAGGACGATGCCGCTTACGAGTGGAATGAACAACTGAAGATTTATATTGAATAGGCCAAAGATTTTGATGCTCGTATCTCGGGAGGCTAGCTGCAAGCCAAGCCAGTCGCTCTATGAAGGAGAAGTCATTATCATAATAGCGTAAATATAAACCGTGGCACTTACGCTGCGCTCCACTAGATCCGAATCACAGCAGGAGGCGCGCAGCTCGCGCAAAGTGTTCTCATGAATCTTGCCAGTCATGCTAGCTATCAGAGCTAACAGGTAGAGCTCCGAGAAATAGTTGATGTTCACAAGTAGCGTAAGCCATTCAGAGAAAGGTTTGCTGTTTTTCAAGGGGTTGCCGACCAGCAAGCGGTAATAGGAGCATCCACTCACACAGGTCATACAAACAAGAATGAGCAAGAGGCAGGCCAGCGGATATTTAAAAACTTCGCAATACTCCCCAGTCATTTGAATGAGTTTATAGTACATTCGATGCACTTCCAACATTTTCAGCTCCTTCCTTGACTTTCTGGGTATTGGCGAGGCGTACAGCTGATTTATGTAACGCTGCAGCTGCATGAAAGTGTAGCACATTTGCCAGATAATAACGAATGTCAGGAAATACAGCTCGTCTACGACAGTTTTGGAGCCAAAAGCGCACACGAAAATGTAAAGCCCATCGGCCGCAGTGAACGCATATATAATGAAAACTACCGTGCGTGGGATTTGCAGCAACAACCTGAGCCAGAATAACATTTGCAGATATGACTTATCCAATGGAGTGACGCAATAGTGAGACTTGGCTATGAACCTCTCCACCTTAAGCAGAGTCTGGAGCATATTCAATATCCTTTGCTGCCAGCGCTGCGCACAGTAAACACAGCTCACAAAGGTCAGCCACCTGACGTACGGATAAACAGCCAGCAGGAGAGTCATGACGTGGGACCGAGTAAGATAATACGGACTCGCCGGACTATATGCAATCGTTTTATAGGAGATGACTAGAAAGGAAATGAAGCAGAACAGTCTGGTATAAACGCACAAGACGCGCGACCTAATCAAACTTTCCGTGCGGATATCAAAGTAAAACCCAAAGACTCCACTGAAGACAAAAAAAAATGTTAGCCAAGCGTAGGCGAGGTGCTTTCCCGAGGGCATTTCTACCACAACTGGAAGTGCATAAGGTGAATCCATTAACTACTATGAAATCAATTAGAAATGCGTATTTGAATATTGCGATAAGGGAATAAAAAGTGGAAAGTAAATAGAAGTAGACAGCTCGATGACTTTAAGCGATACTTGTTGCCTGGTACTCAAGCGACTTAGAGCCGATGTCACTGATAGAATACGCCGTAAATGTAATATTTAAAAATATTGCAGAGTTCTGCTTGTGGATCTAGAGAGAAGTTTCTCTTATATAAATAAATATATAATAATATAATAAATATATAAATAAAATATTCAAAATAATAAACAAATATCCAAGTACCAATGAAAGGTTGCTGTTAATAAATAAAAGATGATCATAAAATAATAATAAAAATAACTAAATACCAACTAGATGTAGTCTTCATTTTGTATTATTTGAATTCATTAGAGTATTAGATTTTCAGTTATAATAATAATGGAAATACCAATTATATCAATAGACGGTTACCTGAGATATAACTTAGTTCACTCAGTCGTCGCTTATTGCTTTCTTCAGCTCGTTTCAGCGTTTGCCATGAAACCTTGATTTGACTTGCACAACATGAGAAGGAAACTGCGAATCGACATTGTCTTTGATCAATTGTTTTGATCAGTCGAATAGCGGCACGACTCTTGCTATATTTGTCACATACCAAACTGGATGTGGACTACAATGGCTGGAACTGTCAATGGATTTGCAACAAATTTGCTATCATAAATTAAGTGCACTCAGTGAACATGATACAAATGACATTATTCGTTCTGGCTAACAGCTTCGAGTTGGCATGGCAAGGCAGGACAGGGCGGGGGGCAGGAGGCGTGCAGCATGGCTATGTGAGTGAGCCAGGGCTCAAATGTGCCGTTGCCTAAGCTGTGGGCAAGTTGACCTTTCGCTTTTCTGTCTGGCGTCTGCTGGAGCGAGGCTTTTGGTTTCTTGTAATTTAATTGTCGACTGTCTGACCTTTTGCGCATGCGCGAAGCTGTAGTTGCTACTGCCGACTGCCGACTGCCGAATGCCAATTGCCGATTGCCGGTTGCCATTTCATTTGGAATTGAATATCTAACGGAGCTGGCACTAATTACAAACGTTTAAGCCTGGTCAAAGTCCTGGCCTATAATAAATTAACATTTCAATTGTGTGTGCAGCGCGGCAAACGTTCACACAATTGCCAAAAATCGCAAAAAGTGAAAGGGCAAACAGCAAGCGGCTCTACCCAGGTCCCTATAGTCGGCTAAGCGGAAGAATAACCTTTCTCAGCCGCTGCACCGAAGTTGAACCCAGAAACACGATTCGATGCATAGCCAGGTGGCTGCCCAGTCTTACTAATATATATATATATACTACCTTGTTGTTGTTGTTGTTGTTATTGGCTGTTTGCGCGCCATGTGGCATGATCAGTGCGGCACTGTTAACTGGTCTCTCAGCGCTCAGCGCTGATCTTCAATTAGTTTATTGTTCGCTTGGTCTTTTGCGCCATGTGAAGCAGGCGACATTTGCCGCCAGTTTTGACTATAAATTGCCAGAACGCCATCGAAACGTTTGCAGTTGTTGTTTCTTCTTCTAGTGCGCCTCGTCGTTGAGCTCCCATCCAAAAGTCGGTTAGCCACATTCCAAGTGGTGTTCGGTGCTTGGACTAGTTAAAGGATAGACAAGTGGAGAAACGCGCTAGGACATCAAAGCGCTGCAATGCTAAAGGTGTGACTAAACAATGTGCTAAGAGAGGGAGAGAGAATGCTGAAATCAACTAAATAACTCTGAGACAAGTCATCGATTCATTATAAACTGTGCCCAAGTTATATGAGCCTGTCTTCTTTGTAGATATTTCTGCTGAGCGCTGCGCTGGGCGTTGCCTGTGCTGGCGTTATCGGACCTGGGCCGTACTATGGCGGTCCAGCGGGACCCTTACACACCTATGCGGGCTATGGTCCACACCACGGGCCACCGCAATACGCGGCACCAGGTGAACTAGTGCAGAAACTGAGAAAGTTTGCGTGATTGAGATACGTGTCTTCTTTCAGCAGCAAAGCCAGTTGCACCGGAGCCGTACGATGCTGATCCGAAGTACTCCTTTGGATACGACATACAGGATGGCTATACGGGCGACCTGAAGAGCCAGCATGAGACACGGCACGGCGATGTGGTGAAGGGCAGCTATTCGGTTGTGGACCCCGACGGCACTAAACGCACCGTTGACTACACAGCCGATCCGCATCATGGCTTCAATGCAGTGGTGCGCAAGGAGCCACTGGCTTACAAGCCACTGGCGCCACCCGCTCCTGCACCACATGCGCTGCTACCTGGACCAGCACCTGCTCCGCCTTTGCCGCCAGTGCCAAAGGCGTCGCTTCCGTTGCTCTCGTATCCCTTTGCTTTGGCCGCCTTACACCGTGCTGGGCCAGGACCCGCTCCAGCACCAGCACCAGCCCCGGCTCCTGCTCCCGCACCCGCACCTGTGGCTCCCGCTCATCTGCCCACCGCACACTTCCAAGCCGCCTATCCAGCTTTGGCCCACTCGCCATACGCCCACTACCCAGCCGCCCTGCCTGCCCCTGCCGCCGACCCTCACGCCTACTATCACCATTGAGTTCGATAAGCCTTTGGCATCTTGAAGGCGATCTGGCACCTCATCTTGCTCTGCTCTGTGCTTTGCTTTGCGACTTTGTCTAAGAAACCTCTGTTCTCTTACCCAATACTTTTCTATACTCCACATCAATCTCTACTCTAAAAAGATTCACTTTATCCATGGTTGTGTTCGTCATTGGATGTTGGAAATACGTTTATACATATATTTTGTACGCGGGCTTATCTCATAAGTTTAACTGAATATAGGATGGCATGCGTTGTTGTATTCCACGTATAAGCATACGTTTGCTGCTAAGGTTATTGATCTTGAAATAAATATACATTTTATACGACGAGCATTTTGAGTACTTGTTTTATTATGAAAAGCAACTGGATTGCTGTAGAGGCGAATCTGTAATCGCTTCCTTACCTTATTTTAGATCCTGGACTTATAGCTGTTCTTAAATTGTATTCGAGTAGTAAAACAATTTTTGGTAACTCAGTGAATGTGTTTTATTTTGTATTTATTGTATCAACTCTTCTGTAATTATAATTTGCTTGTATCATATGATATAGTATAATGTTTTATTTGATATAAATATATGTATATGCTGTGTGTGTTTGTATATGAATGTTGAATTATTATTTCTTGATATTATTTGCACATATATGTGTACGTATGTATATTTATATATGTATGTATACGCATGCTTTACATATAGACGTGTGTATATATATAGTCTCTACCATTTGTCGAACAGACTGAAATGTATAAGATCATCGTAATAGATTCCATCTGCCTCAAGTTACGAATTATATTAATATATATATTTATATAGATAGATTTGTTGCATTGGTCTTTGCTGCATCAAATGAGATATACAATTTAATAAGATTATAGTCCTTAGTTTTGTAGTAAACGGTATCAAAAGATAGGTACAATTGAATTGGCCCGTGCTCATACACAAGCTACCACTAAAATCATTTTGGAGCCTTCGTCTCTGTGGCCAAACGAAACGAAAAAGCAAAAGATTCCATCAGTTATTCAGATTTTATTAATAGGTCGCATCGCTACTGGAATGGGAAGCATTTAACTATGGGTCTGGGCTGGTCTGCTTGACTGGCTCGATGCTCGTCAATGGGACACAATTTCGCTAAATGAACTTAGAGTTAGTCATCAGTAAGCTTCATAGCTATTATGGATACGAGACATTGAGTTGCACACTAAAATATTTCGAATATATCTAATAATACATACATAACCAAGTATGGAGCTAATATAGCACGCAGTATAATTTGTATAATTTTCGTTGATTGTTTGGCTTTGTGTCTAGTTTAATATCGTATAATTCATACCTTGGCTGCTATAGGGCAAGATATTTACATTATCATAGACAACCACTTGATGCACTGAAGACTATTTTGGGATATGCTTGAATTGCTTCACCTCTTATTCGTATTACACTTAATTCATTAATTCTCGTTTAGTTTTTGCCATTTATAAATGAAAAGTTGTATCAAAGCTGGCAGCGTTTACTGTTGCGTATATCAAATTAAAATCGTGGCTTGCCTTAGACAGAGCTTTAATTCGAGAATTTCGAATAGAATATGAATTTCTCTTTATGATTGATCTTAGTTGGAGTAATATGTAAGTATTTAAATTCGTATTGAATATATGTTTAGGTTAGCTTAACTTTAATTGTATTTGATTTAAGTTGTTGCATTTTAAGGATATGTTCTCTAATAATTTCATATGTTATTCAATGATTCTTAAGCATTCTCTTATAGCTCTTTTGGTTCATTCGTTTTAACTTGAAACGGAGGGTTTTAACTGTTTGATTGGTTATTGGTAGGACTTTCATAATTGATTCGGCTCAAAAAATATTCATAGTGGGTAGAGCTTTACTACATTGATTGTGAGTTGAGAGTGAAATTTTAAATATATTTATGTATTGATATACATTTTTCCATAGTCAGTTCTTATTGCTTGCATTAACAAAATTGAGTTTAGTAAACTATTCAATGAATGCTAAATTAAAATGAATTGCTAAATTAATTTTAAAAAGGTTTATAATTAGTTTGATTTCAAATATTTCTTTCATATTTATATTGTCGATATTTTATTTATTGATTTTTAACACCAATTTGGAGATTTATATTTTCTTCGTTCTCATGTATATTTATCCAGATTAAAATATCCTCAGGATCTATTTAAAGAGCTACTGTTTATGGTTATGGCTATGGCTATTTAAAGAGTTTCATTTTACGTTACGTTATATTGAGTACTATCTTTGCTGATATACATATAAAATATCTGTATATATTTATATAAATAGATATATATTTATGCATTGTGATTATGTGAATTCCATTTTGTAGACATCTAAACAAGTAAGATTGGTTTTTATACTTAAAGCGCTTGAGTTAGTTGTATGTATCGGTTCATCCATCGTATGCTCAGATAAGATAAGATAATAATGGATTTAATTTGACTAGTAGTATCTTTAGTGGAATTATATTGATTTAGCTAGTAAATATCGTATGTATTCTTTATTCTTTATACTGTTTGGGCTGATAGTAGAGATTATTAGAAAAGGTGGTCCATTTAGTCATCGTATCGTAATTGAGTTGCAAATGAAATATGCTAGAAATGCGTGTGAGACAAATCAAAATGAAATCAAAATGCAAACATAAATTGTTCAATAATGACTTATTTAATTAAAAACAATGCAGCACACTTTCAGTTAGCACGTACATTATAATACAAAATACACATTAATGGAATATAATAAATTACAAAGTAAACTGAAATAAAAAGTATCTTTGATGCAGAGTGAAAGGATAAAGGTAAAGATAAAGCTCCTATCGAAATTGGGTCTTCCATCTATTATTCTGCGTTGTTTTGAAGAAAAGTGCTTCTATAACAGATTCGCAAGTGCTCGCAATTGATTATGATATTTCTCTTTATATAAGACTCTTAACTACACTTTATATTACTGCATTATTTTCAGCTTTGAATATGTATCGTTCACTTAATATTGATATATTTTCGAAACTAATAAAAAGCCTTCCTGCCTCCGTCTCCAGCTTCAGCTCCTCAGTTCCTTTCGTTCCTTTTATATTCATATATATATGCATGTTGAAATTATGTATAATTATATATATATATAGTTATATATATATAGATATCTGTATACTGTTTAGAATTTGCTTGCACGCTAGCCATTACAGTGAAGTATGCTTAAGTTGGTTTCTGGTTAATATTGGTTGATTTTCCCGTTTAGTATTTTCTTGCATCCGTAAGTACCGAGAGTTATTTCCTCAAGTCCACATAGGTTTTTTCCGTATTCGTGGTCGTCATCGTCGTTGTATTTGTAGTCGTGCTGCTGCTCGTCTCCTCCAAGTCGTCGTTGTGGGGCTCGATTTCCTGTTCCGTGATGACAGTGACCAAATTCTCTGATGCTTCTGTTTCCGAATAGAGAAAGCATACTTTAAGCAATCGTTGACTTATAAAAGACTATATAGCATTATATATATTTGAATAGTGGACAACAGAAATGTTTGAATTACCGCTTTGACATACATTCCAAACGCTCTAGCCAAGATCTAGAATCATATATTGTGGGCAATGGCATAGGGAATTAAGCAAGAGAAAGTTCAGATTAGTTTTTCAGAATAAATTCACTTGGGCCATGAAACACAAACAAAATGCACAAACAACAACAGCGAAAAGCAAATGCAATAATACCTCAAATCAAGCAACGAAATAAAAATCCATTAAAACTTTACACTTTAAGAGCAAATATCAACTGAAAACTCAACAAAGAGCAAAAAAAAAAAAAGTATCAAAAACCATTTCGAGAAATTCCGCACCATTCATATGCTGCTGCAGCAAACTGGAGTGCGGCGGAGGCGGGGGACGTCCGTCGTCCCCCAAATAGCCGGACATCTGCATTCCACTGCCGGACATGTCAATGCCCCCGTTGCCGGTGAGGACGCCTCTCTGAGAAGAAAGCTGCTGCTGCTGCTGTTGCTGCTGCTGCTGCTGCTGATGCAGTGCGTTCAGAGCGCCGCTCAGTTGGTGCTGATGATGCTTGGCGGCCAGACTGGCCAGCTGCTGCTGCTGCAGCTCGTTGCTCATTCCCGGCAGCATAATGCCCTCTATATATATACATACATATGTGTGTGTGTGTGTGTTAAAGGAGACAGTCAAAAATATGTCATGCACATACAGGCTGAGCAATCAGAAGCGACTTGGCATATCTCATTAAATACTTCAACAGCTAAAGGCTATCAATAAATTGAACAGCTGCTGAAGTACAGTCATCTGAAATATTATCACTCCTGCTTGGTCAGCCCTTAGTTGATATTCAGTTAAAGGCAGAGCAATCGAAACTTTAGCTGAAGCTGTTAAAGGCGATAAGCTATCGTATAGAACAGCTGTAACTCTATACTAGACCTATAGCTAGAGCTATTCCTAGGCTGGCTGCCAGCCCGTACTCACTTGAAGTGTGGTCGTAGTGGCCGTTCTGCTGATTCATCTTGGCCGGGGAGTCGGTGTTCAGCTGGGAGGCGGTTACCGAGCGCGTCTGCAGCGTGTTTGGCTTGGAGTTGAGTGCTGAGCCGGGCGCACTGGGCAGGCCGCTGCTGGTGGCGCTGCTGCCGCCGCCGTTGGGCTCGTCGAGCAGCTGGCGGAGTCGCTGCAGCTGCGCCTCCAACTGGCGATTGTGATCCTCGAGTATTTGCATGCGCGCCTCCAGGCGGCCCTTGTGCTGCCGCAATAGCTTTGCCTCGGCCATCATGTCCTGGCGAATACCAGAAGATTGAATTCGGCCCGCTTCTTCAACTCCCAATTCCCATCTTACCTGGCCATGCTCGCCCTGGCTGGACAGACCTGTCATGCTGGAGCTGCTCGAGTGGTGCATGCCGTTCGATTCGTCGGGCGTGCCGCTCTGCTGCTTGGTGCACAGCTGCTGGTACTCGGCCTGCAGATTGGCGTTCTCCTCCTCGAGGTCGCGGATGATGGCCTCCAGCTCCTCGCGCTGCTCCGCATCCATCGCGGCCATCACCTGAACCGGTGACTTGGGCGCGCTGCCGTTGGTCGCGGGCAGCGCCTGGCAATACTGTGCGATCAGCTGATGCTCGTCGTCGCTGTCGGGCGTCGAGTTGGAGCCCGTTCCGCCGTACTCCACCTGGGCCAGCCGCGACGCATACATCTCGAGGCGCGAGTGCATGTCGTTCTGCAGCTGGTGCGAGGTGTGCTGTGGACTGGGCGCCGGGCTCTCGAGTGCATCACCTATGGTAAACGAATCGGAATTAGTCGAAGTGTCAGGCAGGCGTGGTGCTCCCTCCCGCTGCTTACCCTCCAGCACACTCTGCACGGGCAGGTAGCCGACGCGTGGATGCTTCTTAAAGTATTTGCGACTCTTGAATTTGTTTTTAAGTGCGCGCGTAAAGTCTCGCACGTCCTCGGTGGATGTGGTCTATGGAATGAAATGGAAACGAATGCTCGCAATTAGTTTTTTCTCTTGGGACACACTCATTAAGCATACGCACCGTTGTGCAGTACTCGTGCATGGGATGGGTCAGCTTGTGGTTCTTGGCGTTCCGGCCGAAGAAGAAACACTTTTGGCACATGTCAAAGTTGAAGCACTTGAGGCAGCGATAGCGGAAGCCGACTATCGGATACTCTTTGCATATGTTGCACTTGGCCTGATGCTTGGCCGCCTCCGCGGCAGCCAGACGATGCAGCACTGGCAGCCAGACGAGACTCTGCGGCTCGTGCTGCAGCCAGCCGAGGAAGTGCTGCAGCTCGATCGATATCTCCTGATTGCCATCGATGGCTTCCTGTGATATGCCCGCCTGCTCCAGGCACGAGCGAACCGAGGGCTCGATGTTAGAGCCCCCAAAGGCGGCCACCTCGCCCAGTTGACGCGGCACCTAGGTAGAGCGAGCAGACCAATTATTTGCTGTTCCCCTCTCTCTCTCTCTCTCTCTTCTCCCCACACTGCACACTCACCTGTATGCAATCGTGCAGCAGCAGTCCCAGGCGCCGCTGATCCGCTCGCCGGTCGGTGTCAGCCACCAAGCGGAACAGGTATCGATACTTCTCCTCGAGGTGGCCCTTGCAGAGCAGCACGAGGCCCACCTTAAAGCTGAGCACCCGAATTTGCCCGGTGCGCTGCGAGTCGTACACGTTCAGTATCCAGTTGATGGCCAGGTCGAGCATTAGCGTCAAATCAATTTTATCGATTGTCACGTAGAGCGAATGCAGCACCGTCGTCATATCCGGTATGTCGATAAGCTTGTCGTTCTGGGCCCGCAGTCCGTGCCGGTCAAACGACTCGCAGGCGGTGGCCATTGAGATGCGGTCAAGTGCTGAGATTGGAAATGTTGCAAGACTTTTAGATCAATAGAGATTATATATGAATATTATTTCTAATATACTACTCAGTCAATGAACTGATTTATTCATCTCTCATTTGTTCTCACGCCCCCTCTCACTCCCCCTTTCTCTCTCTAGTTTTGTCTCTGCCAATCCCAAATGAAGGACCTGTCCTTTCAGTACAATTTAACGAAAGTTTCCAAGTGTTTGGGTCTCTGTTTTGGGCCACCTACCTAGTCGCTTTTGGACAGCCCGGAGTTTCATGGCCGTGCGATAGGCTGAGAAGCGAATTTCGTTGAGGTCCGCCAGTCCCTTCATCAGTTCGATCATCTCCGGGTGGTCCCAGTGCGTGGTCTCGCGTTCATGGCTGAGGGGCGAATTAACGAGTTGAGTTTAGGCTTCAGTTAGTTTTCAGTGGCAGGCGGAGGGGGCAACACTTACTCGATGTAGTAAGGCACGTTGGCGGCAGTCGTGGCTCGCTCCCAGGGCGGCTTAACACTTTGGCCCAAATTAGGCAGGGGTCCAATGGTGCCGCTGTTTGATGTATTGCGTCCATCGTCCCCGTTCTCGTGCGCATTGTTGGCGCCCGCCTGGCACAACACCTTCTGTCGCTCGTCCATCGCAATTTGCAGCAGTTTCATGCTGTAACCGGAGAATCAAGTCAGCGAGAGCTCTTTCTCTGCGGCCGCCCACTTACCGTGTATTTAAATCCTCCAGCTTGGACAGGCACGGCGTTGGCACCAGCACCTGATTGGCGGTGAAGAACGACTGCTGCTCGTTGCAGTCGTCCAGCAGGGCACTGGCCGTGGTCATCTTGTCCCGCAGCCGCTGCAGCTGCTGCATCTGCTCATTAGCCTCGCCCACGGACGACGGCGTCTGCCAGGAGAGCTGTGTTTGCTCCGCCAAGGCGACGCGCGAGGTCAAATCCTCCAGGACCTTTTGGAATTGGCGCATTTTCTGCAAGAAACAAGTTGAGAAATAACCGAATTAGTGAGCGAAATAAATCGATACATGAACTGGCCATGAAAGCAGGTATAAATAGATCAATTATGTGGGAATAAATTATGATTTATGAGTTCGATTGTAGCCTTAAGGCTGGAGCTGAAATTCGTAAATTAGGTTTTATACGGGTGACCAAAGAGCAACAGCAAGAGAAATTGGCGTAAGACTAAATTCGAATTGGATGCTGCGAATTGCTGGCTGGGACTTCAATTGAAAGCTGCATCCAAACCGAATTTGGGTTCTGAGTTTTGTTAGTCTTCTACTATATTAACCAAGCAGCTAAATTAAGTCTCCTCCTGCCTAAGTCTCGCTTTATATGTTAAATTAAGAGCATGTGCTCAAATATTCAACTGTGTGACGAGTTCATTGGGCACATTCACATTGAGCTGTTATTTATCTGCTGCAGCCGTTAATCGATTCGCGTTTATATGGCATATCTAATTGAACTGGACAACAGTTGTAAGCAATCGATAGCTCAAACAGCTGCTGAAATATAGCTTATCTGAAATAGTAACACACATAACTGGCTAATCTGCATAATAATTTCTTTGCATGGCTTCAAACTCAGTCTTCTCCAATACTCAACCGTCCAATTCGATAATCAACTTCCGTTTACTAATGAAATTATAATCATTTGTATCATAATTAACTCCCCACATTGAGTGCTGCACAAACTTGAACTATTTACATATTTCTTTGTCTGATAAATTTATTGATTGCTTTTCTTATTTTACAAAAGCGAAGAGTTTTTCCCAGCCATTGTCTCAGTTTGTTTGCTGGCCATGTCTCAGCTCGATTCATTATGCGATAGCTGAGTATGGCTGGCGCATTACGCATACGCCGCATTGTGCGCATTGTTGGGGCCAATAATGCGGTAATGTGACATGCTACGACTCCAATGAAGCGCGCCTTCATTTAACTTGGGCATAAGTTAATCAGGGCCTTTATTTACGCTTTTATGCCAGCGCCTCTATCGCTGCCTCTGCCTCTGTCTCTGTCTCTACCCCTCTCTCTTTGTCTCTGCGTCTGCCTCTGCGTCATCGAGCAGGCTCCTCATTAGCAGTAAAAGGGAAAAGGCGCACTATAACTTTCTAGCGGAGACTGCAGGAGGCGAGGATGCGAGCAGCAGGTGTCGCCTTTACCGTTACTGTTGCAATGTTGCCATGTTGCCGGGGAGCAAGTGACAGCGTTTTATTCCGCACATTTTCATCATTCTCGCTTTGGCAGACCATTTGGCTGGAGCTGCAGGAGTTTGCAGCGAAAACTTTCATTGCCGTCATTTTGCATGCAGCAAGCAAAATGCATTTACCCTCACCTCGCAACAGTCAGCTGAATGGCTGCATGCAGCATGCAGAATGCCACGCAATTTACTCTATTATTTAATTTAGTTATAGTTGATAGTTTTAGCTGCTCGCTCGCTCGCATACTCTTCTTTTCTCTCACTGTAATTCGATTTTCAGAAAGTTTGTGTTTATGATTTTAAAGTTTGTCGCTCCTGCTTCTGCCTCTGCCTCTGCCTCTGCCTCTGCCTCTGCTTCGGCTAGCGCCCAGAGGCAAGTTTCTGTTTTATAATGCATGGCAGCGGCAACTGTCTCGGCTCTCCTGCTCCCAGCAAGGTGCACATGAGCGACAGTTGAGCGTGGCCATTTGAACTTTTGCCAGACATTTGAGCAAGATCTAATATGATGTTTTTTACGTGCTTTGTTTGCCTTGAACACAATTTGCATATTCAAAGTTTGCAAATTAATGTTTTAATAGGAATTTTTAAGGGTTGCGTCCTTTGGAAATAATTGTGTTTGCTTCCTTCAGAGTCGAAAATGTAGTAACTGCATTACTTTATTCAATCAAGGGCGGACTTCCCTTTGCACATTGCAAAACAAATTCTGCCTTGGGGCTGCTCAATTATGAATATTTCCTGTTGCAACATAGCTGCATTTTTCAATTGCTTGCTTTGTGTTGTGGAGTTTTGTGCTTCGGCTAATTAAGTGTAAACATGCTCAGAAGCTGCCATTAATTGCGCATTTGTTGCCACAGAGAAGCGCGTAGCCCCCGCAACTGCAGCGAGCGCTTTGCATTTCTGTTTAATTAGCCAAAAGGGGGCAACAACAGAGACAAAGGCAATCAGGGAGACGTCGCTGTCGCTCGACTCTGTGCCGCAAGCCGCTCGCAGCGGCAATCAATAATTCGATGTTTACAATAAATATGCAACATGGCCCGCCCACCTGCCCCATCTTTCCCACCTGGCCAGCCTAGCGTCGCACTAATTAGTGCCAACAAAGACAGGCAACTGTTTGATATCGGAGCAGCCCGATATGGCGAGGCCGCCCGATTGCAGGGCAATGCACCTGCCTAGTGAAGCCCGCATAACTTTTTTTCTCCAGTTTTAATCAATGCCAACAAAGCAAAACAGCCGCAAAGATGCCTGAGAATGGGTTCGGAATCCTTGCAAAGCCAACATGGCGGCCCAGCCTGGGCGGAGCTTCGAATGCCTTTTGTGCACTCACAAAATACATTCAGCCGGCTTCAAATTATGCTTTAGCGACTCCACCACATCTTGGCAGCGGCCATTGGGGCCAGCCAAGCCGCAAAAGGTGTCCACATACTTTCTATGGCCTCGCAGCGAAATGGCGACAGGCCGAAGCAAGCCCTGCCAGCAGGAGGCTTAGTACAAGTTTAAAAGGGTGCGGAAATAAGCCAGGAGCCTGAACTGGGTCTAGCAGCTTCGCGACTTAAATCAGGGACTATAGACGCTATATAAACTTATATATTCAACTATGAGTAATCAAACTGAAAACTTGTATGCCCACCCTCGCACTTTAATACTCAAGCTAAATATAATAAATGCAAATGCAAAAATATATGTAATGCAAAAGCAAGTATTCAATTAGAATAGAATTATTCCATAATACAATTACATATCCAATTGGCTTCCAATTAGATTTAGGGCAGCCGCTGCAGGGTTTAGCTAATGTAATTGCTTCAATAAACAATGCTTATTCATAAACGAAGTATTTAATTAATATTAATTCCTTGAACTCCGCACTGCTGCTGCTGCAGTCTCCTCTAACTATGCATATTGAGGCAACCCTCAAGCGAGTTATTCAGTTTGGCTTAGACAAGACTCGAGAATGCGCTTAATTAAAAGTATATGGCATCAATAATGCTGCGTATTAAGCTGTGTATGCAAGAGTCTGCTCAGGGAATATGCAGAGTTATCTGTGGAGCATGCGAGGCTGCAACATGTTGTAAGGTGGCGTTTAGCCAGTGCACAAACCTCGTTTTCGTCGCGCAACATGCCAACAATTTGTAGAAACATTCGCTCGGCGTCGTTCTGCGGGTCGCAGTTCGAGTAGGTGTCGTCCATGAGTGTGATGTCGCCGATGCGACAGTGGAGTTGTTCCTCCGACGAGGAGGAGTACAGCGACAACATGTTGCGTCGTCGTCGTTCGTCTGCAACATGTTGCAGAGCAGCATCAGCAGCGAGCGAACGTGTTGCTGCTGCTGCCTCTGCTGTTGCTGTCTCTGCTGCTGTTGCTTTTGTTGTTGTTGCTGCTGCTGCTGCTGCTGCCTCGTCATCGGCATCTGCCTCGTCGCAGCCGCTGCTGCTGAGCTGCGAGTAGCTGAGGCTCAGCTGACTGCAGCCGTCGTGCTCTTCCTCATCGTGATCCAGATCCAAATCAAGTTCCAGCTCATGCTCCAGCTCAGTGCCGCCGGTGCCGCTGTCGCCGCTCTGCGAGCTGGCCTTTGCCTGACCACTGGCCGTCGACGTTGTTGCCGCTGCTGCTGCTGCTGCTGCTGCGTTGGCCACCACCACCGCCAGATGATTGTAGGCCTGTGATTCGCCGCTGCTACTGCTGCTGCGACTGCGCCGCTTCATTGAGCGAAACGGCGACAGCAAGCGGCGACGCGTGCTGCCCGTGGGCGTGGCATAGGGCGGCTGCTGCAGTTGCTGTAGCTGCTGCTGCTGACTCGGCGCGCCTGCATAGCGTTCCAATGACCTTGACTTGCTGTGATTGCTATAGATCGTGGCACCAACATTACTTCCAGCCTCCGCTGCCTCAGCTCCCTTGCCCCCTCGCACCGTCTCTCGCTGCTTTCTGCCAGCTTCAATGTGCGCGTTCTCTATAATTTCGCCTGCCTCGTCGCTGGAGCTCTGCGACATTGTCGCTGCCGGCGCTGTTGCAGCAAATAGTCGCATAGTTGTTGCTGTCGATGATGTTGCTGTTGCTGTAGATGATGTTGTTGCTGCTAATAATGCTGCTGCTGTTGTTGCTGCTGCTGCTGCTGCTGCTGCTGCTGTTGCTGCTGCTGCTGCTGCTGCTGCTATTGCTTGTGTCTTGCGTCGGGCTAATTAATCTTTCTACTATTATGCAGATTTCAGGTTTTTTATTTTTGTTCTTAGGCACTTGGCTGCATCGTTTTAGGGCACATTCTTGCGTAATGAACGCTTCTATTTTTACAGACCGGTTAGACTGGATTGTTGGCGTTTCCTTTAACTATACTGGACAAATATGGCAAGGCATTAGGCAAACAGCCAAGAGAAATAAGAAAACAACTACACACTCGCTATCGACGGCTCAAATAAGCCACTCAATTACGCCGAAAATTTCTCAGGGCCTCCCGCTCTGTAAACATGGCCTAGCGTTAATTATCCAGACATCTTGGAATGTTTATTAAACACGTTGTTGTAGTTGTTGTTGTTGTTGTTACTGTTGCTGTGGCTGTTGCTGTTGCTGTTGTTTGTGGAGTCGACAAAGGTTGTCGGCTGCATTTTGTTTGCACAATTGCTGGGTGTGTGTAAATTATGTTGGGCAATATTTGCCCATAGATAAGTTCTTCAATGTTTCAGACACCAAGTTGAGATGTTCTACAGCGAACCGTGACATTGTCGCTGTCAGAGTTTCCGACAGGGCGGGGCAGAGAGACAGAGAAGGTGGCAAAGGTTAGTGGAACGACACTAGGTACATGAGAAAGTCCATCTAACCGAGGGGCTATGAATAATGTAAATGGAATCAACTAATTTGAATACTAGCGCTGCACAATAGATGTTTCTTGTAGCTAATGAGAATACGAGAGATATTTGTTGTAGTGATGATATGATTGAAATCGAGGAACCCTCGTTTTATAATATATTTAGCTTACAATCTGTCAGCTCAGATACAGATAAGGTTCGCTGTGAACTTTTTATTTATGATGATAAAAATTTTATAAAATTTGGTTGGTTTCCAAGAAAACCCCAGAGAGCTTCAATAAAAAACAGAGCAGTCTTATGTCAACTTTGAGTCGATGCACTCGAAAAAAAAAAGTGTCAAGTAGTTAGTGCTTATAACTAAGCAATGACCGCACAGAAAACGAAGGCAGAATGAGTAAGGCGTAGCAGGGAAAAGATGATATTACAGAATGAAGTGACAAAAAGCGCAGTAGACGAAAGCTCATTAAAATTCTGAGCCGTAAAGCAAAACAAAGTTTTAAGCAAAGTCAAGAGCGGTACGTGAGAGGGCTGGGGCGGTGGCCAGAGGCGGAGGCGGAGGTGGGGGCGGGGCTGGGACTGGGGCTGGGGCTGGCAACTGTCCGAGAGACAAGTAAGCTAACAAGCCATTGAGTGACGGGCCAGACGGACCGGTCGAAAGAAGTTCTTCAACACAAAATGGAAATGAAAAGAGTAAACGAGAGAAAAACAAAAACCAAATACCTGAATACCAGCAAGTAATGCCGGTAATGACATTGTAACGGTATTTATTACAACATTACAACAGCGGCTGACAAGTGTCTAATTAGTTGCGGCAACATGCGACGCTCATGCAACATTGTTGCTGTTTGTTTGGGGCATGCATAAATTAGTGCCACAATTTCCCGCAGCTTTCCACAGAAAATTGGGGACCAACCCACCACACCACCGCCCCACCCCCGGCACTTGGCGGCTAATTGAAAGTATGCCCCACGCACTTGCAGCAAAAATATTCTTGATTGCGAATTGCGAATCGCACGAGTTTTTGTGGCACAGCCGATGCGCGGGTGCATCAAATTAGTAACTATTATTGGGCTTATCAACAGTTATTGTTATTGGCGAATGCATCAGAAATTGTTTACGAGGAAAACGCATTTCCCAGCCGATTGATGTACTGCGCCACGGACATGAGCAAAATGCAAAATGAATTTCACTTTTTGCACTCGCCCGCTCGTTTATCGCCTATTGTTGCATGTTTTCTTCTAATTTATAAAATATGCATATGCCATCTGAGCCGAGAACGCTGTGCCTCGCATACTGAGCACGGACTGGAGTTCCAATAAATGCTGCGATGCAACATCGGAATGTGCTGCTGCCACACAGCTGGGCAGCTGGACAGTGGGACAGTGGGACAGCTGGATATTGCCTTTTTGCTTTTGCTTTTGCTTTTCATATGCAAATATTTAGCCCAGCGCTAAAGCAAAACTAAACAAGTAAGAGTGCCCATGTCGACACTGCTCGACTAGGAGATACCCTGCACCCTGCAAAGAACTGATACCCCAATCACTCTGCACACATGCACACATACATTCACATGCGCTCTGCTAACTGCGCAGTCGCTGCTGACTGCGGCGTGTGCAATATTATGGGAATTTCTTTGTTATATAAGTTCTCTTCTAGGGGGACAATCTTCATGAAACTCATGAAACTTCAGAACGTGCCACAGCACAAGTCTCTACTCTCTCTCTACTTGAAATACGTTTACGTTACATATTAGGAGCGAAGGGGGCGTGGTATTCAAAATCGGTATATCACAAAATCTTTGTAGTTCTTATATCTTCTAAGATCTCAGCGTTCATATGGACAGACGAACGGTCGGACGGACGGGCATGGCTATATCGACTCAGCTTGTCGCCCTGTTCAAGAATATATATTCGGAACGGGGTCTGCCACGCCTCCTGTCTGTCTCCACGCTGTCTGTTACATACATTTTAAGAAAAGCAGTATACCCTGCTCTCCCATTCACAATGGGTTGATGAAATAACACGAAAAAATGCACACGAATCGCTGCAGATAAAGGGGAAATGGAATGTTTTTCAGTCCCATGTGGATTGAGTAACTGAATTGCAATGGATACCCATGGAAGGGCGGGCAACATATTGACTGGCAGCATTTGCATGCGAGCCAAACTGTTGTTTAGCTGGCCAACCAAATATTTGTAATTGGAAATCCGCAAATATCAGTTTAGAGAACCCCCAAATAATTTGTCAAGTTGATAATGCGTTGTCTTGGCAGATTAGATCTCTCCAGCTGCTTGCCGATTCCCAGCACATTTGTACAATATCTTATCTGCAATCTAGGCAGTGCTTAAAGATTTTCACTTTCAGCGCGACTAATACGAAATGCGCGTCACATCAGTTGGTGCCAAATTGTTTAGTGCCGATCGGTATAGGAGAAATAAAACAAGCAGACATCAAATTTATATGGCGCGCTGGTGTTCGGTTTTATTTATGGTAAATCCGTTTACCTGCGCGAAATATAACACAAACACGTTGAGCTCCCATATTTTTTCAATTTATCAAGCGCAGCTTCAAAAGAAGAGGAAAAAGAAACTAATTAAGTGGCCAAAGCTTTCGGCCCTGGGGCCGAAGACAATGCGAATAGAAAGCCTGCGGTCACATCCCATAACTCGTCACGATCCCCAGGTGTCTGATATTCGAACGTTCCACAAAGGGCACACATGCCGACAGCCAGAGAGAGAGAGAGAGAGAGAGAGAGAGAGAGAGAGAGGGAGAGCAAGAGGCAGATCGAGAGAGATCAACAGCCGTGACAAGAATACGAGCCATATTTCAAGCATGGAAAGTCTAGGCAATTGCAAGAGAAATGCTGATTCATGGCCCGCAATGATAAACCATGACAGCAGCGAGACTTTGAGCCAAGTTCAAGTCACAAAGTTGCAGCTGCAACCATTGATAAGAGCCGCGGCACGTGCCACAGATAAAAATAAAATTGATTGAGGCGGCGCCGTCTCTCGCCATCGCTCGCCATCGCTCGCCGTTGTCTGTTCAGTTTCATTGAAAAGTTTTTGAGCTTTGCTGTTGGCATTTTTAATCAGTCGCTGGATAATTTTTGTGAGAAATTGCCAAGACTCATCAAGCCAACGACTTGGCTGCAGTGCATTCAACTCCAAATTGAATTCTCAATAATAAAACGCAACAGCAGAAAATATGCCAGCCAAAATAAGAAATACTGAAAACTGAATAAAAACCGAGTGCAGCAACATGGGACTCGCTGCAAGTATTGCAGATTATTATATTTACATACACACAATATGCAAACCGGAAATTTTCGTCAGTTTTATTCAATTTATTGTGATTCAATGGAATGAAATAAGAGGGAAATAAAAGCAAAAGTGCATAATATATGCCACAGAGCTGGCACCCTTTCCCTCCATTTCTCTCTTCCTCTCTCTCTCTCTCTCCCTCTCGCTCACCATTTGACATTTGTTTGCCTTGCTCCGGCCCTGCGCTTCGTTTCGCTTTTGCTTTTTGCCTGGCAAGCCCCCCTCTGAATGCGAGTGATACTGGTTCTGGATGCCCGCCCATGCATAATTTTACAGTTCTCGACTGCGAGCAGGTCGGCCCATTGTCAATGCTGTTGTTACAGAGCGTAAATCGCCGACGAAATGCATTTACACACACACACACACACAGAGGCGGAACAAGGGAAAATGGAAATCGTGTGTGTGGGCGTGGAAAGCGGCGGAGTTTGTTATTGTTTTGCCTCAAATGTGTTTTGCTACGCTTAATGGATGTTACTCTCCATACAAGGCCACGAGCAGACCATGCCGTCCATGGATGTTCCATATAGATCTAACTCTGCGATAAGCCACAAGCTGAACATCTGAGCTAACGAACCTGTCCCCCCATATCGTTCGATAAGCGAAGTAATTTTCATAAATAAATGGCTAAGCATTTCGGTTCCGATATCATCAGAGAAATAAATAAAATTGTAACAACTTTTTTGTTGGCTTTGCTTCCTCTCTAACTCTTTTTAGTTGGGTATATGAATTTATTGGTATTTTAATTACGTTTTCAAATTACGAATTTTCCAAAGAGAATAAGAAATGGAATTTTCGAATTTATGCACAAGTTCATTTCGTTCTTTGGTTCTCGACTCAAGCATGACTCAAGCTCGTGTCGAGTCGATACAAGTCCCATGCGTCATGCGCCCAATTGCAAGCTGAAAGACATGTGGCACGCCCACTGCCAAACACACATACACACACACACACACACACAAACACAAACACACATACATCACTAACGGCGGGCGCCAGAAATTGGCGTTGAGAAAATGATATATCAAATATAAAATGCGAGTTTTTGTTCTCTGTGCCTTTGGTCTGGGGTCTGGGTCTGGTCTGGCCTGGCTTTGCCTAGCTTTTGCTCGAAACGGAAAACAAACAAGAAGTGGGCAAAAGGACGCCGCTCTGACCATGGCCAGCAATAAAAGTCAAGAGTGCCAGGCGACATGGCACAATTTATCACAAACAAATGATCGCAACGAGCCGCTGCATGAAATGGAGACTACGAAATTGGGAATGGCTGAGGAAGGAGGCGTTGTGAATGGCAATTCGAATTGGGAAGGAGGTCACTCCCAGACTCTGCAGCGCTGCTATTCAAGGCTGACAGTCCCCGGGGGCGTGGGCGTGGCCGGGTGCAAGCCGCTGCTCTGTGCCACGCTTAAAAGGCTTTCGGTTAAACGAATTTTCATATCAATTTCGTGTGCTCGCTCGCGAAGGCTCGCTGGGTTAGGTGGAAATGCCAGCCAAATGGAATCAATTGTTGAATTTTCCCGTGGCCGAGATGGAGGCAAAGCGCACTGACTTCAGGCGGAAAA
This sequence comes from Drosophila mayaguana, assembly GCA_037075325.1. Lineage (NCBI taxonomy): Eukaryota > Metazoa > Arthropoda > Insecta > Diptera > Drosophilidae > Drosophila > Drosophila mayaguana. The sequence continues at coordinate 3,496,458 of JBAMCG010000074.1, forward strand.
TAACGTGGAAAATTTACAAGATGTTTTCGTTGCGATAAATAAAGTTGCAAATGTGAGCTGCATCAGCTGGCAGGCGCATATCGACCTCCTGCTCCACCTCCCTGTGTATCCGTCTGACAGCAATTTGCCACAAATTGCTGCTACGCATTTATACAAATTGAAGCTCTGCAGCGTGTGTGCGTGTATATGTGTGTGTGTGTTTGTTGGGCTTAGAAAACTGGTCCAGCATCTAGGACCTTAAGACTTGTTTATTGCATTGCCCCTGCAAGCGGCTTTTGATTTGGCCTTTGCATTGACTGCTGGCAGCACTCCATATTCACGCAAATATAGTTGGAGCTCTGCTCCAAGTGGGCGGGGCTATTAGTTCATTGTGTGTGGCCCAGCCAGGATGCTCCCTCTGCCTTATTGTTTGCCAGAATCACAATGGCATTTATTTATGGCAAAGACTTTTCATTTTATAAAGTCTAAGATTCAAATATCTAGACTATCTATGCTACTATATCTATATCTATATCTATATCTATATCTATATCTATATCTATATCTATATCTATATCTATATCTATATCTATATCTATATCTATATCTATATCTATATCTATATCTATATCTATATCTATATCTATATCTATATCTATATCTATATCTATATCTATATCTATATCTATATCTATATCTATATCTATATCTATATCTATATCTATATCTATATCTATATCTATATCTATATCTATATCTATATCTATATCTATATCTATATCTATATCTATATCTATATCTATATCTATATCTATATCTATATCTATATCTATATCTATATCTATATCTATATCTATATCTATATCTATATCTATATCTATATCTATATCTATATCTATATCTATATCTATATCTATATCTATATCTATATCTATATCTATATCTATATCTATATCTATATCTATATCTATATCTATATCTATATCTATATCTATATCTATATCTATATCTATATCTATATCTATATCTATATCTATATCTATATCTATATCTATATCTATATCTATATCTATATCTATATCTATATCTATATCTATATCTATATCTATATCTATATCTATATCTATATCTATATCTATATCTATATCTATATCTATATCTATATCTATATCTATATCTATATCTATATCTATATCTATATCTATATCTATATCTATATCTATATCTATATCTATATCTATATCTATATCTATATCTATATCTATATCTATATCTATATCCTATGATATTGCAAGTCTAATCAAAGAAAGGGTATTCATTGCTGGCTTCTCCAATGAAATTCGTCAGTGGAATCAAATAGAATCCATGTTTAGGTTTATGACCAAACACAGAGCCAGATAAGATATGGTGTTGCTCTTCAGAATCCAAGTGCAGAAAGTAATTTGCGCTTATTTTATGACGCCGCATTTTGATAAATAATAAATGCATGCGAGATGTGCTAAGCATGAAGATGTGCCATGGAGTCAAGTGGGGAATTTATGATAAGAATCCTAAAGCAGCTGTGAGCCACTGCCAGATGGCGAAATTAGTCAAAAGTGGCAATTAAAGTGCTCCTGCAGCACATGAACATGAATATATACGTACATATATTTAATCTATCCAATTAGAGGACTACAAATTTACAGAGCAGAGCAACTATTGTTGGTCAGAGTCCTGGGCAGTGAGGCCGGCGCTTTGTAAAAGTTTTCTAGAATCCGGAATTGTCGCACGTATCAAGTGCAGCAGCTGAACGAGGATCTGGCTTCTGGCTCTGCCCAGTCTCTACGTGTGAGCCCTCGGATGCATGTTCTTTTGTTTGCGAAAATTATTTTATAATCATTTTATCACATTTTCAAACCAAGTGCCCAGCTGCCGCCAGGAGCACACCAACAGCAGCAGCAGCAGCCACATCGACATGGCTAAAGTTTTCAGGACACACACCTGCTGCCCGGACAGCAGAGATGCGAGGCTACTACGAGCATTGGCAGGATGCCGAGTACCACAATAGTTTACCTCTCTCTCTCTCTCTCTCTCTCTCTCTCTCTCTCTCTCTCTCTCTCTCTCTCTCTCTCTCTCGCTCTCTAGCAATTTGACGGCAACTTTGGGCTCCTGTTGATGCCATGCGGGCTGAGGGCTCGCCCAGCTCACGTTTAGACAGACACACACATACACACACACACACACACACACACACAGAGTGGAGCACACGTTTATAGCATCGAATCTTCATTTTCGTTAGACAATGACAAAAATGGAGCATAATAGATAATATTAAGTGCAAGTGCAGCAGACACAGCAGAGAGCAGTCAGCAGATAAAGGCGAGCGTGCAACTTCCTCCTTGCCTCGAGTGAGTTAGGCATCGCATAAAGCCATTAATAAAGTGTATTGAATGGCTTTCAGCTAAATTGGCATTGGCATCAAGCAAAGTGCCGGCTGCGCTGCCAGACAAAACAAAAAATAAAAATCCCTTTGTGTTGGCGAAGGATATATGCAATGTACATAGAACGATAAGCTGCTCAAAGATGTGATATAATCTATATGAAACGCTAAGCAAATAACAACAACGCCATGAAACCCAAAATATATATCATATACAGCTCAGCTCTGTCAGTGTTTTTAAAAGGTTTCATGGAATTTGATTGCCCGTCCAGGGATATTTACTGAAATCGATTTAGGTATTCAGGGAAAGTGAGTTTAGCAATCAATTTACCATTCCATCTTGTGGCTACTGCTCCAACATAATATTGCATATCATTTGGCTCAGGCCCTGGGCAGAGCTGAGCCCGAGCTGAGCCAAGCCGAACTCTGGAACTTTGGCAAGAGTAAGACAGGTGCTGACCTTTACATCGCAATTAGCTGCGTAGGTTAATTTTGTTGTTCCTTTTTAGATTTTCAGAAATGCTGCCAGGAAATTCACGCAGAGCTGAAGAGGCCAAAGCGCAAACTCTTTGTGTCGAGTTCTTTGCCGACTTGAAGCGTTTCGCACCTACGCAACCCCAGCACGAACAATCATCACTTTAATGAGCTATAAAAAAGTCCTTTGAGAGGCAGTTTAACAGCCGGCGTGTGCAGCTACTTGCGAGTACTTTTTGACGAGAAAGCGTTAAGCGAAAGTTGGCCACAACTGGAATAACAATAACAGTAAGAGTAACAGTAACAGGCAGGCAGATCAGCTGAGCACCTGAAATGCAGAAACAACAATTTGAAAGTCCCTACTGCGACTTCCCACTTTTGGCCAAATAATTTAGTCACAATATTTTATGGCTCAATTTCCGTTTGCTCAACTTCCGCCCGCCAACTGCAATGGGCCGCAACGAATGCGCCCAAAAGCAAGTTGAAGTTGTTGTGGATGATTAAACAGAGCCAGACCCAGCTCGACTACCCAGAGGTAGAAAGAGAGAGAGCGAGAGAGAGAGAGAGGCGGGGAAATGCACAGACAGACAATGACAAAGTTTTGCTCCACCAAGCCTAGATTTGACTGCCATTTGTTTCTTTTGTGAAAAATGATAAATTTGCTGAGATCTATTTCAGCATTTTTTCTTTTTTCTTCTTTTTTAACATTTGTTTGTTTCTCTTTTTGTTTATTTGTTGGGTGTGCCGCTTAATGACTTTATACGGAATGCTCCAGGAATGAACAACACAACCAAACTGAGCCTCAAAGTGAGGCATTTTCAGCTGTTGTTATGTATTACATTGCCATTATCATTATCATTATGAATGCTATTTCGATTATTGCTGATAATCTGTTTAACATTTCAAGGCAATAGGCTGGGCCGCTTAAGCTTCAGAACGACGTAGATTGAAAACTTGTATTTAATTATTTCAAGCGTCGTAAGATGAAAATAAATCAATTGCACAATCCAATTATATAATTTCATATACAGAAGCTAATGAACAGCAAAGGGAAGTGAAGTTTCTAGAATATTCCCTGCTGCTGTCATTAAATTTTACAACATTTCAGTTATATTCAGAATTATTATTCTGTTATTTAAGCAAGCAATGCAATTGTAATCTTTCCTTACTTAAACTCAACAAATACAAAGAGTCAAAGAAACGAGCAACGACTCCAAGTTGATCTTTAATTAGTACTCCTCAATCATTAAGTATGTTTGCTCAGCTAAACATATAAGCATATTCTCCACTCAAATGCCTGGGCCATAAATAGCTTTCGCATCAATCTGAGAAATTGATATGCAAACATTTAATTGCGTCTGCAGCCGTTAAGTCAGCTTACGATTTGTTTCGGGCTGCTGTCCACTAATTAAGTTGTGCTAAGCGCATTTGCAGCAAACAAATGTGAATGCGTAAATACAGAGGCTGAGAGTGCCGGACGCAAATCTGTAAAACTAGCCGAGCGAATCAACGAAACAACTTGGGACTAGCCAACGGCCGATGGCCGATAAATGGGTCTGGGATTGGGAATAGACGTATGGCGGGCAGCCGTAATATATTTGCATTAACCTAGTGACACATTTGGACATAATCTGATTAATTGGCGTGTAAAAGAGAAATAAATTGAGCGCACTAATCAAGCGCAAACGGAGCAGCCCAAAGATGTTGCAGCAGCAGCAGTAAAAGCAGCAGCAACAGCAATAGCAGCCGCAGCAGCAGCAGCAGCAGCAATAGCAGCAGTCCAAAGATGTTGTAGTCGCAGCAGCAGCAGCAATAGCAGCCGCAGCAGCAGTCGCAGCAGCAGCTCCAGCCGATTGCAGCTCACACCCACGCCCACGACTTTAGAGAATTAGTAAGAGTCGCCATGCGAGTGGCTTCAAATTTCCAGCTAGTCATAATTTGATTCAATCTAAGCCGTCTGCTGCCTGGCGACTGCCTGCTGCTGCCTGTCTGCCTGTCTGCCTGTCTGCCTGCCTGACTGTCTGATTGCCTTCCCGGCTGATAGTCAATTTTTTCTATTTCGTATTATATTTTTCACAATTAATTGATGTCAACGGCTTGCAGCAAACCAGGAAGATTGAGCAACCAGACCGCAAAACGGCGTCGCTATATATATATACATATATATATATATATATTCCTATACATATAAATGTCGTCGCTTTGGCAACTTCATCAAAGAGACGCGTCTAACTGGCGGCGTTTGTCTTTATTGTGGCTGCATTGGCTTCAGCCTTAGCCGCAAAATCAATCAGGCGTGGCAAAGTAGCGCACTTTTCACCCAGTCTCCAGTGTTCAGCTGGGCACGCCCTCCAGCCATGCCGCCCACATTTCCAATTTATTAAATGACATTTGTTTTGTCTTTCGCCCAGCTAGATTCATACCAGGCTGGAGACTGGCTATACATATTTGTGGCTATGGCCCCAAAGCATCAATTTTTAATTTCATTAGCATGCCGCGGCCCCTGAGCCCCACTTTTCGTTTTTCATTATCTGTTTTTCCAATTTGCATTTGCCGGTTTTGTGTTTTGGTTACAGCACTCGCACATTTTCCGGTTCATGCTTTGCCCATTTGAATTTTAAATGATTATTGATTTTTTTCTTTTTTTTTTTTTTTTTTGTTTTGAGCCCATTTTATCTGCTTCTTTTTTCTCTCACAATTTTTGGCTGAGTTGCGCTTATCGATGGCCTATTTTGTGGCCGCCTGGCTGGCTGGGGGCCAGAGCAAATATTGAAATTCAGGGACAAACAAACTTGTTAATTACCTAAAGTGCACAAAGTTCGCAATCTGTGTGTAAGCCAAACAAACAATGCTCAATAGCATTCAGGTATTTCATTGCCTATAAACATCAACAGCCCATCAATGAGCTCGCCCAGCTGCTGCCACAAATTCCTTTCACTGCTGCGAATATATATAAAGACCTAAGAGCAGTTAGCTCAATTAATTCACGTGGCTTTACAGCAATTTAAAAACGATTTAGCCACTTCACAGTCTGATTTGGCGAGCCAAGAGAGCTCCTGACGCCCTAGCTGAGATCGTGATGATAAACAATTCAAATTTATTTTTAGCATAAAGTGTTCAATATGGAATTGAGGCTGACTAAGAGCTGCCCTGTGAAAGATATTTATTTTTCAAATTGTTTAATAACAAAGCAACCGCAAATTGATTTCTATATCTTATGCTTAAAGAGTTCTTTACATGTACATAATATATATATATATATATATATAGCTCAATCTGAAGTTCGTCAGAATTTCAAATTGAGTTTAGCTAGTTCTAGCTATATTTTAAGAGCGCCTTTGTGCACCACTTACATATTTGCGTATACAGATTCAACGATTCGTCGTAAGGCCAGCTAAACGCACCTGGCCATAATCCAAAATGTTTATTTAACGAATAAATTGGCCAAATTGCGCAGCGTTGAGATGATATCAAAACAATGCCGCACCACCAGCACCACCCGCCCCACCTCTCACCTGCAAATAGTTTACGGGTGGCGGCCATTTATATATTTGCGCAATTAAAAGAAAATTACTCTGGTTTATTTATGATCCCCCACTGCAGCCAGGTAGAAAATATTCCGCCAAGCAAAATGCCAACAGTGTAAAATCTGTGCAAATACTCGAAATATTTGGTGAAATAGAACAGAACGCAAACCGGAATATTTAAATAAAACTGCCCGGATATGCAACGCCAAATATTGCAATAATATACAAATGTCGAAATGAAAGAGTTTCCCAAAGGGGAAAAGCTTTGCAGTGGACTTTTCTTGAGGTACTTGGAGACTTTAACTGGGTTTCGTTGTAGAATTATCTTGAATTAGGCCTAATGCTCTGCTATGGCGTGTTGGAATTTTCATTGGCTGCTGCTCATTAAAATCCGCTCAGCGGGCAGGCTGGAGTCTCGCGTCTTGGCTTTGACTCGAAAACAATTTGCCATGCTTTCGAATATTCGAAGAGCCAAAGAAAATAGTTGCAGCTCATTAAAGTCGCATTAGCGCGCGAGTGTCAAAGGCGCGGGAATCGAAAAATCGTATCGAGTACTCGCTACACTCGCTGCACTCGCTATACTCGCTATACTCGATACCTGATTAAGTCAGCAGCTCAAGACGCTCGTAATGAGACAGAGATGGCTTTTACTTTCCCTTAAAGTGCCGTGATTTTCGACAGCTGCAGAGGCAGAGGAGTTCAACTAGTTTTTGGTATTTAATGCTTCACGCTTAAGTGGCCCATCGATGGTCTAATTCGTCATTTGAAGTCCGAGCTCTTTGATGCGGGCTGACATTGATAAATGAGGCGATCCGCTGGCCCAGAGTTGGTTCTACTTTAGCTGCTGTCTGTCTGTCCCGACTAACTAACTAACTTAACAATGCATAACTGTGAACTGTTGTTAACTGGGCTCCAAAGTTCCTCGGCTGTGCTGCGCTTCATGTAAATTTTCAGCTCAATTAACTTGTCAACATTTTGACAAACATTTGCGCTCATTAGAGACTTTGCCCGGAATTATTAATACTTGGCTGCTGCAGAGCCTTTGCCCCACCCAACCAAGTCAAGTGAGCGGGCGGTGCTCAGGCGGTCGGTGGGGCAGGCAATTTGCGGATGATTTGCATAAACTGCCGCTCTACAAGCCAGTTGTGATTTGTGCTTTCTTTTGGCTGAGCTGCTTTGGCCACTTCCCCCAGTGAGCAGCAAAAGAATTCCGCCTCCGTCTGTCCGGCGGACATGATGTGAATTATTTCATTTGTTTGCCTCTTGATGCGCTGTGCAGTTCAATGAAGCGCGTCGGCGTGAGGGGCGAGCGAGGGGGCGTTCGCCGCTGCTAATCAGAATCGAGATAAAGGTTTAAGTTTAATTGAGTGCAACTCCAGCTCACAACATAATTGTCCAATTGAAATGATTGAGATGCTTCTTCACTGCTCTCTCCACTGCCTCCTGTTGTCCACTGCTCGCTGCCTGATAAACATGCTGCAATTACTGCGCCACTTCTTAATTGATTGGGTTCGAGCATCGCCCCAGCGCTGGCAGCGTGCGGAAATATGAGCTGAGCGCATAACTATTGACAAGCTGCCTCTGCCCGCTTATCACTTATCGCCGCAATTCAGCTGCAGCTGCCAACCTGGCCTAAGCGCCGATCAGCGGGCCTTAGCCGTGCTACGTGCTCGGCCAGCACTTGGCGCGCTTCGAGCCATGCATTTGTATGCATGCAGCTATGTGGCTCATGCACCACGCAAACAACTCGCATATGGCATTTATGGAGAGCTAAATATGCTCCGATATGCGACAGCCCAGTATCAATCGAAGCTCACTTGAAATGCTAGATAGGCTCTATAAGTCATATCAAGTGCGAAACTTTCCCATTTCATGCTGCAGATAGTGCATATGCTCATGATAGTTGCATAAACGCCAATCGTAGAGGTTTTTTTTTTACATTTCGTCACGGATTTATATTTTACATATCTCATTCTGGATCAGTTCAAGAAATATCTGCTGCTCTGGCTATCTTTTTGTACGCACGCAGCAGCTTTCTTCCCAATCAATCTCGACTGGATTGCAGCTTTATTTCACTTAACTACAGAGTCTATAGAGTCGAGTTGTAATCATATAATTGATTCTATATCTTATATCACTGATTCTATATCTGTCACATTCTCATCCAATCTTGACTTATTTTGTAATACTCTCGAAGAGAAATACCATTTTAATTGAATTTAATTTCTAATCACTCACGTGCTTCAAGTGATTTGCAATAGTTTCTAATTATATTTAATATAATCTAAATATGTACAGCTTATATTTTATTTGGCAAGCTGCTTGGCAGCAATGGACACTTGCTCTATCGCAACTTTATTCACTTATCTGACACGCTCAGCTGCCATTTATTTCGATAAGTTATTTATTCACGCCAGTGGATGCTTGTTATTCCACATCTTTTTTTCCTATTTTGCATTTGCAGCCAAGGATACATTTCAGGCACTCTCCGTCTGCAGATGCTTGAAATGTGCCACTGCCAGTGCCACTGAAACCACCACACCCAACAACAGCAACAGCAACAGTAACAACGACAACAACAAAAACAACAACAGATAGCAGATATTTGTCTTCGGCTTTGGGCACAGCCAAGATACAAGTAAGAGTTGCTGTTAGTTGTGCCATCTTATGCAATTCATCGCATGCATTTTCCATCACTTGGCATGCAAAATGCACAGCGCCATCGAGCGAGTGCCCCTGCCTGCTCCTGCCACTGTCTCAGCTTGCTGTCTGCTCTCCTGCTCGGCTGTCAGTCGGTCTGTCTGTCTGTCTCACGTTGCACTGGCATGCAATTGAGTTGCAGTTGCATCTTTCGGGCCTATAAATAACCACGTCAAGCAGTTAACACCATTAACCGCATATTAATTGGCCGAAATGGGCACCGCGAAATAATGCCAGCAGGATTAGGCGCCATGACAAAGTCCGATCCGAAGTCGCGACATTTGGCTGACATTTGTATAAATTCCATAGAAGGCGTCGCATTGCCACATGTGAAAAGCCTTAAATGGCAGTTGGCGTCTGCATGTCGCATAGAAACGCGCGCACACACACACACGCACACATTTATATGCTGTTAATATATGAACATATTTATCCTCCATCCATTGCCATGCAAATGTCAGTCAGAGATGTGGGTGGGCGGGGGTCGGCGGGCCGTGCGGACTGTTGCTGCGGCGTGGGTGTGGAACGGCGGCAATTGCGGCGATAATTGAACATTTGAGGCACGCGAAAATTGCCAGACCTTCCTCCTGCTGCTGCCCCCGCCCTCCTCCTAACTCCGCAGCGAGGGCTCTTAGTGTACTAATAAATATCAATTGCATGTGCAGCAACAACGACATAAAGAACTTCAACAACAACAAAGTCGTGTTTGCCTTGTCTTTGCATTTCCCTCACGGTTCTCCCTCAACACACACACACACGCATATGCAGCATGCATAAATTAAGTGCAATTAGCATAAATATTTTCCAGCTTTTGGCTGCAATCTAGAGAGCGAGCAACAGTCCCGCAGCATCCGCATGCAACATGCAGATTCAACAGCTGCAGAGCAGCTAAATCAACAGCGCAAACTTTGGTGATTATTAGAAAAGCAAATTTGGAAAATTCAATGTGAGCAAGCGTCGATATGCGATACTCTTGGTAAACAAGTTAAATTTCGGTTTTAGCCAACTGCAAAGCTGGCGAAAAAACGAACAAATTCAAATCAAATTTGTTAGATAGAGTTCGCTTGATGCAAGACTAAATTATTATAATCGATATTATTATCATGATCATTATTCATTATGCATTATTAAACACATTTGTATTATTCTAGATTTTGCTGCTTCTCCTTTGTCTACTGAATTCAAATTAACTTTCAGATAAACCAACTGCATGCTTCAACTTAAGTGAGTTCTAACGGACTCTGGATTTCTTGAGTAGATTGAATCATATACATACGTATATACTCTAAGTCCCTATGGCACATTTGAGGCTCTTACGCAATTAAGTGCAAGCAAATTCCCTAGAATTCATGTGGATGACATCATGTTGCAGCTGTTTTCAAGCGAACCAAATCCATATTTCGCATACAATTTTTGCAGACAAAGAAGCGACGAATCGACCAATAAGCCGTGTCTCAAATTAAGGCCAGTCGAAAAGCAAACGAACCCACCAAATGCACACAGCAAGCTTGAAGTGGCTCGAAGAAGGAGAGAGAGGCAGATAGCGAGAGAGAGAGAGACAGCAAAGGCCGCACATGGTTGGTGTTTGTTTACGCTTTTTATGATATTTACAGACATTTATGTATGTATATAAATGTATATAAATTTGTCTTCTTTTCTTGTTATTTAAGAAATGCAAAGATATAAATTGTACTTTAGTAAAAATTAAAAAAATGCAAGGTTAAAAAATTATAAAAAAAATATAAAAAGGAATAAAGAGAGTGATATGATTATAGAGAAAGGGCGCAGCAAGAAAATATTCCTGAAATTTCAAAGAATTTATATAACCAAGAGGTAGATATAGAACCAACATAGTACATCATGCCAAGAAGCACAAGAGTTGTAAGTGCTTGGGTACACACTTATATAGTATATTATTTATATAAATATATGTATGTAAGTAGTATAAAAGGCACCTCTTTGTACGAGAACACGGCATGTTTTTATTTAAATATGCAGATATTTACACATATGCAACATATATGAAAACAGCTGCAACGGCGGCGCTTAAGGTGATGTACTTCATTCTATCTCAAGTCGACATCAGCTGCCTCTACTTACTCAAACTCAACAGTCCACACTTTCTACTGCAAATCTTACGCAAACAATTTAAAGACCATCAGCAATATTAATATTAGATCTCCTGCCAAGCATTTCAATACGAATTGTGTGCAAGATTCATCAAGAAATCAAAATATTTGTGTTTCAATTGACATTTGTGCCCTCAATTGGAAAGATGTTCGCCGAGTTTGTCAAAAATTGGTTTAATTTGTATATACATGACTACATCTACAGCTGGTTAGAGTCTAGAATGTGCGAGCTAGTGCGCTTAATTGCGCTCAATGCGGCGCTTATCGGCCCAGCCAACCACTCGAAGTGGGTCAAAGTTGCTGTGGGGCTCAAATCCCTACCGCAACCCATAAATTTGTGAAGCAGCGCCGCACATGTGTGCGCCCCGTCAATAAATATGGGCGCCATAGCTCCAGCCGAATTGGAAAACGGCCTCATCATCAGAGCTCGCCATTAAATGCCAGACGACGACGCAGCTTCGCTGTGAATTTGCAGCAGCCTTCTGTGGCATTAATTATGTGCCTTGTGGCACTTTTCAACGCCATCATGAATACTGAGCGGCATCATAAACAAAAAACAGAAAGAAACACAAAAAAGCGAGATCGGAACGACAATTGTTTTCATTCGACTGTTAGATAAAAGCGACAAATTTATGTTCCCGACTTTGGCTTCACACGATGTGTTTTATGTTGTGCGTGTTATTATGATGTACAACAAATGAATATTATAGAGAGGCCCTAAATATGCCATGAGATTTATGGGTCTCTCTGGGGGGTTAATAATAACAGAAATGAAAGTAAGACAAGTTAAATAAAAAATGTAAACGTACTTTGAGCGTGTCGGTAATAAGAATTTGAGCTACAACTGAGACTGAACTCGTCTGCAAAATAAAAACAAAAACAAAACAAAAATAATCAAAAAGAAAAGAAAACAATAAGAATCAGAACAAGAATTGTGACAGAAACATATGGCTAATTAAAAACAAATGCATGAATGTATTTGAATAATATGCAAGCCGCAGCTGACAATTGAAGTTACATTGAGCATTACTCATGCCAGCAGCACTGCGAACTTGGGACATTGACAGTGAAACTCTGAGTTAAGAGTTCAGACTCCATTGAATTGTGTTATTTATGCTGCAAGACCTTGAGCTGGCGCCTCGCCAATGGAATTGAGTCATCCCGTCCTAATTAACCGAATGACAACAAAGACCTTCAGGACTGCTGCGCCCACGCCTAATATGAGAGATCGTCCTCGGCTGAGACAAGGCTGGAATGTGCGCACAATGAGATAACTCAGCAGCAGCAGCAGCAGTAGCAGCAGCAGCAACAACAGCAGCAGCAGCAGCAGTAGCAGCAGCAGCAGCAGCTGCTGCTATAACAATGACTAAGAACTGTGAAAGATAAGGCATCGCACACACACATGCAGCCACAGAGATATGCAGATGATGAAGATGCGCGACAATGTAAACCCAGTTGAGATACGCACACAAGTGGGAATAAGCACATGACAGTCTATAAAAGCTGCTGGGCACTGGAGCTGCTTGTAACCCAGCTGAAGCTCTGAAACATATGACAAACATAAGGCACCAAACTTGTGAGTGAGACTGAGAATGAGAGTGAGATGAAGATGGGTGAGGAGACGGAGACGGAGAAGGAGACTGTCTCTGTGTCTGGGCTTCTCAATCTCAGTCGGCGCTGCTGCTGGCAGGGCAACAAGCAAATAAAGCGACAACTTTAATAAATACACTGCAAGCGAGTCCTGTGCGTCAGCGCTCCCCTTTGTGCCAGCGCTTCAATAAAAGGCAAAGAAAATAATAACAAAATAATAATAATAATAAACGACCTTCGCTGCTCGCCGTCGAGAGTTGGATATGAAAAGTTCCAGTTACAGGAAGGGTGTCCAGCAAGCGGAGACATGAAATGTGAGCTACCTGTTTATATAGTCAGCAGTGCCTGAATCAAAATATACACATGCATACACACAGACACATATATATGCATATATCTCTATTATCTGCCTTATGGCGTCTGATATGTCTCGTAAGTCACATGTAAATTGCATTATCACGCGAATTGTAAGCTAAAGTCGAGTTGTCGATAAGCAGCAATCCTCGGCAAGAGCTGACAGTATTATTTAAGCCAAAGCGCACTTCGGTATTAGCCATAAACAACAACCAGCCAAGCAAGTTCAAAATATCAAATATGCAGTTCACTTAGTTTTTCCCAGACCATAAGAAATGCTTTTGCTGGTGTAAGCAGCTTGTTTTTATTTTTTTATTATACAATATTAACTTGCAAATATATTGCTTGTTTTTTGTTTTTTTTTTTTTTTTTGTTTTGGTTGTTAAGCTGTCTCGATTTTATTTTTAAAATGACAGAACTAAAACGAAAAACTGAATTAATTTCAGCGCATGCAGCACAAATTCGGACTTAACGCCGTTGCAATACATTTTCCCAACCACACAACAACAACAGCAGCAACAACAACATTATAAATATGGGTGAGTAAATTGAGTCTAGATTCTAGATAAAATATCGAATGCGCGCACGGCTTTAACGAAATTCACCGCGCATGAAATGCAAATAAAACAGGAAAACTCTTCTCTGCTTATTATTTTGTTTTTCCTTTTTCTTTTCTTTTCTTTTATTTATTTAATTTTATTTTTTATTTATTTATTTTTTTTTTTTTTTTGTGGAAAAAAGGGCGCACAAGTTAAAACGTGACTGTTACAAAGAATTTCATTTCTTTTATCACACAAATTTCTGCCATGCTGCCGACGCGTCGCCGACGTTGACAAAAATTATTGTTATAAATGCGACCTTATTACTCTTGTTACTTTCGTTTGTTGTACAACAGTGTTTTATTTAATTTCATTTATTTTGTTTCATTTTGAATTTGGGGACTGTTTTCGGGTTTTCTGTTTCACTTCTTGGGAAGCAATGCGCTGCTGCATGCTTTGAGAACACGACACTGAGCACACAAATCACTTTGTTTTTATTGCTTGTATTTTCGTTACTTATTGCGTTGGCTCCTCACTGCACTTTTTATTTTGTTTTGACAATTTGCATGTATCTCGCGCTTGGCAAAATGTATCTTTCTTTCGTTTGGCCAATGCCGGCTGATCGCGTTCTGCGCGCGCCGCTTCTACAAAAAACGCAACCAACTTACGCGCCGACGTTTCGCTAACTGACCCAACAACAACGCCGGCCGCATGCGTTAAGCGAACGGCCGCCAGCGTCGCTGGCAGCGCCAACGTAAACGTCGGCGTCGACGTCGCTGTTGTTGTTGTTGCTGCTGTCACTGCAGCCACTTTGCACTCAAACTTCACTAGCGTAACGAAACTTGTTCTCCCCCATTCACACACTCACACTCATGCTCACTCTCGCAAGCACTCTGCCAAGAGCAATACACTCTCACGCACTCTCTCCCTCTCACAAGAACTTGTTGCTCACGTTTTGAGTCTTGTTCGTGTGAGTGTGTGTACATGTGTATGCATAGATTTGTGTATTGTTTCTTTTTCGGCTAGTCCACTTTGCTTTGTTGCTTCCTCACTTGTTGTTCTCTCTCGCTCTCTCGCTCTCTCGCTCTCTCGCTCTCTCGCTTCCTCTCGGCTTCTGGGCTCATTAAGTGGCGTGTTGAGTGCTTATCTGCCGGCCAATTGAGTGGGGCTCTTGAGTGTTGTTGCACTCGTAACATTTCAATGAGCTTTGCGATTTGCCTGGTTTATTGCCACAAACTTTTTGTTTTTGTTTTACTTTGTTCTTGTTGTTGTATTGATACATTTATAAATGCATTTGAATGGCCCGTTTGGCGCTCCGCTTTACGTTTCCCGCATTTCGTTTGCTTTATTCGATTTTTATGGCTTTTTACACGCATTTTTTGTGTGTGCGCCTTTTTCAGCTCTCAATATTTTTGGAGCTTATGATTCACGGACGGGTTGGGCATCATAATGGAGCACTGAAGGATTTATTGGATACATTTATGTGTACAAACAAGCTGGCATGACCTTGAAGCTGCGATGCTTGGGGCTCAACGTGAATTGAGTAGAATGATTATCTATCATTCATATATGCTACGAAGATTTATATATATTTATTTATATGTTCAAAAGTCTTCCCATCCAATTTTTTCATATGACAACTGTCGCATATCTATTCAGAGTTAGAATATTGGGCTATGGTCTGTTCTATTCGTAATCGAAACAAGTTTATGACATGGAATAATTCAAAATTTGGTCATTTCATAAACTGACAACAGTTATGAAGCACATCGACCACACTTGAATGTGTCTGGCGCATGACACCTGTTCACCTGATGACCGGCATATATCAAAGGCATTTGCAGCCATGTCACTTTCTCACTCCGCAGCCACTAATATATACAAATATATATATTTGGACCATAAATATTGCAGATGGAGACAAATATGCCAACGTCTTTTGCAGTCGATCGACCGACCAACAACTAAATCTCGACGAGCTCTGAATGAATTCGATATCAAATGGCAAATCGCTGAATGTGTGGAAAGTATTTGCAGCTTGTTGCTTTCCACACAGCCGTCGTTATGGCAGAGTGTGAAAAATGCATGCAACGAGTTATGATCAGCTCGAGAAGAATTTTTCCTTTAATTTTAGCTGGGGATTTGTCCACACTTGTGCCGCCAGCAAAGGACGTGGCAAAAAAATTTATTAACTGCAGACGCGGCAGCTCGGACCAATTGGCTCTGGACGGACGCAAGTGGAAACTCCATGCAAGACAAGTCTGCTTCATGTTTTTCCTTTTTTCTCATTTCCCATTCATGTTTTCTATTTTGAAGTGTCGCTGGAAAATCTATTTCGAGCGCATAATTTTTCACACTGCCACCTCTCGGGGCAGTCGCTTTCCCTCCCTCTCTCTCTCTCTGTCTCTCTGTGTGCATATTTCTCTTCACAAAAGTCGATTTGTCGTCTGGCAGAAATGTCTTTTGGCCTTTTTCTGTTGTTGTTGTTGTTGTTGTTGTTTTCGTGGTTGTCGCAGTTCCTGCATTTGCAAACTGAATTGAAATCTTTGAGCTGCTCAGGCATTGCATTCAGTTATCTGCAGGCGGTGTTCCTTTACATTCCAATTAAGCTGAACTTAATTTTGAGTCTTCCACTTCATTATTGACTTTAGTTTTAGCTCATGAATAATGCAGCTGTTGTCATTTGACTGCAGCTAAAAATTTACTGCACTTGTCGTAATATTTATATTATGGGAAAACATAATAATTTCATGTTTGTTTTCGATCATTTCAACTGTTCTATGAGATGTATATATATATATATATATATATATATATATATATATATATTATTTATAAATATGTATAAACTTAGGCACATATAATTAAATCAGTTTCGTTAGCTTTACTTTAGTCATTTATATTTATTCTATTTTGAGATTTTTCATTGAAACAGATTTGAATCTAATTTTATATTATACTCAACTAAGATTTTGAAAATTTCTTTTTATTGAAATGAGCAAAAATGAATGTTCATTTATTGTTGTACTGTTTGCATTATTCCTTGTTTAATATATATTGCTATGTATTTTTATTAATCATCTAATAGCTCGCATATGTGCATTCAATATGGCATGTTCAAGTGGCGCAAAATGCCTCATCAAATGTTGGCCCGAACCGCAACGCGGCTAAAGGGTTAAAACGGCAAACAAAATGGCGTCAGCCGGCGAAAAAAAAAGCTGCAGGAAAACGGCAAATGAATTGGTTTGCGTGCAGCTGCACTCACATCAATGTGAATGTGTATGTAAATGTATGCGTGTGTGCATGTTTGTACTTGTGGGTGATTGGCTGTGCGCACGTATTGTCAATATAACCGAACACGCTTGACAATTATGCACGGTTACATTTCATGGCATATTGGTGCAGTTTGGCAAATAAAAGTCTAGCAAAAACCAATAACAAAATGAAAAAGGCTAACTAAAGTCAACGAAAGCCGTGTGTGTGTGTGTGCGTGTGTGTTGTATATTGATAGTGGCAGGCAGTGAGCGCTGTGCACCTAGAGCCAAGCCACAATCATGGCCAAAGTAATCAGCGAATGCACGGCGAGAGCAAGACCCAAAGCTAAAGCCAAAGCCACAGCCACAGCCAAAGCCAAAGCCAAGCCATTTCAGCGTGACAATCAATTGATTTCCCATGCGGGAAACAGCAAAAAAATCATATTTTTCTTCTGCTCTCTTTCTATATATTCTCGTATTTGGTGAGAGTTTTAAGCTTGCCTTTAACCACTGCGGCACTTTCGGCACTCCTGCCAGGCCAGCTGCAATATCTGATCAATAAATCATTCGCAGTTCGCCGTTTGCTGCTCATTTAAAAGGGCCAACTGCAACGCTTCAAATGAAAAGGAATTGCAAATAATGTCGACTGTTTTTTATGAAGAATTCCATTTGATTGATTATATTTTGTAGTTTTTTGCAATTTTTCCACTTAATTGGCATTTTTAAGCTCTATATTCAAGTGCGGAAAAAGTTTTAATACAACTGAAATTTGTTCATGGTTTTTGTCCCAACTAATTTGGCTATGTGCGCTGCCAGAGAAAAGCGCTGCATACTTCTGGGAGTGCATTAAAATGTGATGCAAAAACAAAGAGTGTCTCATTTTTGAATGTTTTCAATTGAAATTTAACAAACTGCCATAAATCACAGGCGGCGGCTCGCATGGCGTATGAGTGATTTATTGAACGATTTTCGAAAAATGCAATTTAAATTGATTTCATTGTTGTCTGGACTGCATAATAAACTAAACTAGCCGCTGCGTCTGCTCCAGCCACACATTTTACAGGCCCAAGCGGCGAGCAGAAGCAGGAGCCGCAAGGACCAGCTGGACAAGGACAACGATGTGGACGAAGTTGAACGTGGCCAGGGACCAGCAGCAGCTGCCACAGCAACCAGCGAGCAGCGGTCATAAGCGCTTAAATGAGCTTGTGTGTGTGTGTGTGTGTGTGTGTGTGTGTGTGTGTGAGCCAATATCGACCACATGTGGTTAAATTATGGCCAGCAGAAGTGTGCACAGTGTCAGCAGCCAAGGGATCCCGTTGGCTGCCAGCTGCCCATATGGCTATGACTATTGGCCATTGCAACGCGTTTTCGACACATTTATTTTACAATTCTAACAACTTAACAGGAAATCAATAAAGCATATTTCAAAGCGCCAAGCAATTGCTTTCGCGTCGTGCTCAGCTCTGGGCTGCCAATGGCGCATTTATGTGGCCATTCGCCCCAACCCTGATGAAGTTGCAATTCTTGATCGACCCAAGTTTGTCAACTCAAATCCCACTCTGCCCTTTTCCTAATAATGGGCATTCATTGGGCCACTTAGTCTGCGGCTTTCAGAAGGCTGCTCGGGCCCATTGACCAGGCATTGATGTGGTCAGGCATCATCACTTTGGCGTCAGCAACGGGCTGCTGACTAGGAACTAATTGGGGTTGCCGTCATGCGAGCGGAACTGCATTCGGTAGCGGGTTGATTGAACCACCACTGCACTACTGACACTTTTTGTGGTTTGGCGGCGACAAAACAGTTAGCTCGAATGCCCATTGGCTGGCTAAACGCTCGAGGAGCGACATACCTTTGCCCTTTTCGCACGAGTCCCACTGTGAGGCTCTGGGAAATATTTACTCAAGTCAAAATTAATTATAAAGCATTTTCTTCTTTTTATACCCATTCTTTTTATATCCCATTGACAATGGGAGATTAGGGTATATTGTTTTTGTGAAAATGTATGTAACAGGCAGAAGGAGGCGAGGCAGACCCCACAAAGTATATATATTCTTGGTCAGGGCAACGAGCGGAGTCGATTTAGCACTGTCCGTCCGTCTCTCCGTATGTCCGTATGTTTGAACGCGTCGATCCCAGAAGATATACGAGCTAGAGACTTGAGTCTTTTTAAAATTGTCCGTGTTTAGAGCGCGCATATCGAGCTCATCTCCAAAAACCGATAACCCATTCCATTATTTTGTTATCGATTAAACAGCTTATCGAAAATCAGTTATTATATTATCTAGCTTATACCTTTAGAACTAGAGTCTTCAAATTCGAAATTTAGACTCATATGTAATTAGTAGAGTTTTGACTTTTGTTAGAAGTCACCCCCTGCCCCTTAAACATGTAAAAGGCGCATTTCAAATACTAGAGACTTGCGCTTTGCATGCATGCAGTTCCTCGGAGGTTTCAGGGCATTTGGTAGTCGAGCAGTTCCAACTAAAAGCTTTCTTACTTGTTTTTTTTCCTCTTTTGTTGCAGCTTGAAGGGCTGTCACAAAAAGCAGCTGACTTCGCGCGTTTCAATTAAGGTTGTAGCTGGTAAAACCATTTTAATTTCATCAGCATCATGAAAAAGGTGCCAAAACGTAAGCCGCGCTGCGGATGCGTGCCATTGACATGCCCCAATTTTTGTATTTTCTCTCTTTTTTTGTTTAAATGTCCAAGCCACTGCACCCCACGGCGTATGCTTAACATATACGCAATGCTTGCATGCAAAAATGTGTGTATGTGCATAAAATGCTTGAATTAAAATGCAGTTTTCAATTAAATTTAACACACGCCCACTGCTCGCACAAACTTTTATTCCATTAATAGAAATTCCTCAAGCAAGCCGGACTGCACACAGAGCAGCGGACAAGGGACACCGGACAGCGGACGGACATTTTTGTGGTCAATTAACCGCAGCGCACGCTGCGGCTTAGATACTCTGCTCCAGCTCCTGGTCAGCAGAGATGTGGGCAAAGTTGGCTAGTTGGCTCGATAGCTCGCTGGCCCCGTTTAGAAAAGGACGTACGTAGCGTGTCCGGCCGTTGGGCGACTTCATTTAAGCAGAGTCAACCGCTCCATAAAGCGTTTATTTTAACACACTGAAAGTTTCATTTGCGCTCGTCGCTCCAATTTTGTGCTGGTTTCCTGGTAATTGTTTTAACTTGCATTTATTTAAACTTTTTACGTTTTGCTCTACGAAAAACTCCCGCGCTCGGGGCACGGATAACTTTGCCAGCTTGTTGAGAAAGTTTTTAATGCTATTTCGCTACGTTCTTTTTTTCCCCCTGCATGTTGTTAATTTTATTAAAGTTTGCCTTATCAGTTTTTCGTCGGCTGCAACCTGCACCGTCATGCACAAAGACCGCAAAGCACACAAGGAAAAACATAGTAAAAATAAAAAGAGAGAAGAAATTCACCTTTTGTTAAGTGATGCCAAAAGTATCTCGACTTGCGAGTTCCAGAACTGCATCGCTTCGCACTCAATAAATCATGGAACATGTGGCGAATATTCATCATGTTTGATATATACAATATATATATTACAAGCTGGTAACTACAAGAGCTTTGAACATAGTCTCAAATATTTTAGACTCTATATTATTTGCTAGAGAAAGTTTAGTCTCAAAATGTTTTCTTTTCAATCTGAGCTACAAATTTTAGTTATTTCTTTTTTTAAATTTGATAATTTTCTTGGTTAACTTAAAAATTCGTTCTTCTAGCATTTTAAATTTCAAATCTCATAAATAGGTCACTCAGCTGTCTTGCATTGGGGCATTTATGTGCACAAATACACTCGCATTTGTCTAGTTGGACGCAGTAAAATATAAACAGCTCCCTGGTGGCACATCTATGTATGCAGGAGAAGTGAAAGAGAGAGAGAGAGAGAGAGAGGCAGAGAGTGGAAAGAAGCGAGCTCAGGATATTTATATATATGTATATATAATCTAGTAGGAGTACAGGCAAGCTGCCAGGCAGAGACAACAAGCGCGTTATAATAAACTGACAGCATGAGCTTTACATTGTTTTCATTTAGATTTGGATTTAGATAGATTGTGGCTGGCCTTAAATATGTGGCAACATTAGCATATGCCTGCGTGTTGCACTTTAGGCACAAGCAATGGGCGACGTATGAGCGAGCAAGCAAGGCGCGTTAAACCCTTAACGGTTGACATCTTAAGCCCGCTTCCCTTGACTCCCTTTTCGCTTCCAGCCACCCACTCTGACCCACTCCGTCCCACTCTGTCCCGCACTCTGTCTCTGTCTACGACTCTTGACTTGCCATTCAACTCTCATATTTATGCGCACTTTGTGGCAAATATTTTTGTATGCCTCCTCCGCACTTGTTGTTTCTATTTCCAGCACACACACACATATATATTGCTTCGTTTTATGCTTTGTATTGATTTTCGCCACAGCTCGACTCGGGTGCCCAAAAGTATGCTATACGACTCGCATACAGCATACAGCATACAACATACAGCATACATCATACACAATATGTGCACTTTATGCGCTTTGATATTTTATACAACCGCCCACTCAACGAGTTACACATACACATATACACACACACACACACACATATACATGTACAGCACATGGCTATCCATTGTTTGCACACTCTGTGACATTTTTATGCGGCCAAACTTTGTTGCATCAAATTTACGGTGCGTATGAGTAACGACAGCCGTTGCCAGCCGCCCGTCACATTTGTGGCAAATATTTTGCTGTTATATTCATGTTGTTGCTGTTGTTCTGCAATCCAAACGATATGTGTCGTAAAAAACACACTTGCATTTATTAGCCATCAGCCGCACCCACCCACCCGACCACAGCCACAGACCCAAACTGGAAAGGAAAAAAAAAAAAAAACAACAACAAAACCCCAAATTGTGCGGAGTAAAATAACAATGCGAAAGCAAAAGCCATTCAACACTTTCCAAAGTATTTGTTTTTGTGCGTTGTTTTGCGTTGCTTCATGTGAGCAGAAGAAAATGTAATTGAATAATATATTAAGGACTTGATCGTAGCTGGGGGATGCACTGGGAGAGCACTCCAGGGACAATCTAGCTGAATGACTAATGAATGTTTATTTAAATCTTTCTCTTTAAATGTCGCTCCATGTCTGTGCCTGATTCAACTGCAGTTAGCAACACGGAAATTACAAATTCAAGTTATTTCTTTTTCTCTGCTCCTTAATGATTCCATTCAAAAGGTCTGCCCACACTTTCAGCTGGCACTGATTTGATTTGCTTCACAAATTGCTGGAGCAAAAAGTTTGAGCACCTCTCCACAGTGCGAAACATAATTGCACACACAAAGAAACTCGCTCACATTTGTCGGCGGCCCCTCGAAGAATCAAATCAAAATTTTGTGGAGCTGGCGCTGCTCAGGCTAAAACAAATTGGATGCCTTACAAATTACAGAAGTGTAAAAATGAAGAAAAACAAAAAAAATAATAGAAAAAGTCACGAGCGCTCGCACCGGGAGTCAATTGAAATGCTCATGAGATGCTTCAGCCGCGAGTCAGAGGAAATTTATGAAAATGTAACACGCAGCGAGAAGTGTGGGGCGGGGAAGAGGTTTGCATTATCGCTGGCTGACTTACCGTCATGTACTCGTCCAAACGATGCTTCCAATTGTCAGATCTATCGATTAGATTGTTCCACTGCTCAGAAAGTTTGCCCACCTCGCGCCGTATGCTGCGCGCCAGCTCCCGGCTCTGCTCCTCGGCCGTCATGTAACGCGAGTCGGAGTCGTGGGCGGCTGCAAGGAGACAAAAGTCGAAAAGTGTGTGAAAAAAAATGCCAAAAATTATACAAATTGTCGGCTGGCAGTTTGTAAGGCGGGCAAAAACAAGTGCAAGTGCTATCATATTCGGCACGCAGCGCCCCTGCCCCGCCCACCCGGCTGACGGCACGTAACTTTATGAATTAGAGATGATATTATGGCTCTTAATGTTTACCGACAGCCACGATTATGCCGATGCTGCCGCGCTGCCGCCGCACGGCCCCCAACTGTGATTATGCTGATTGCGAGCGGTGATTAAATTTGCAATAAAATAATCTCAGCGAAGCAAGAGATACGCTCAAGGGACAACTCAACTTCTCCCTCGGAGAGCTGGCTTTCAATCAAATTAGCAGTTTATCGTTCCGCTTGAAAGAGACTCGCCGAGTAGTCAGGCCCAGCTAATGATGAGTACTCTAAATGGCTCATCCTATATTTAAATTATCGCTTAGCCGTTGCTTGTCTATTTAATATTGATACAATTGCAGGTCAAAGACAGGGAATTTAAGCAAAATATCCTACTCCGAATTGACAGAGAAAACCAGAAAAGAAAACATAATGGAAATGTCATGAGACATGAGAGACAGGCTGACGTGCATGTGGCGGAAATGCAGGAGCCAGCGTGCTGGGGAGGGGGCGAGAATAAGAGTGACAAGTGGCAGTCGAGGCTAGAAGAAAATCAATCCCCTGAACTGATGGCACTAGAGAGAGAGAGAGAGAGAGAGAGAGAGAGAGAGAGAGAGAGAAAGGGGGGAGGGGAGCTGTATGACAACGACAGCGGCTTCTGCGACTGAGCATCGATGAATGTCAGAGCCTTTGGCTAAATCTGAATTTAATTTAATGCACGAACGGAGCCGGGGAACAACTTTTATGGCCCCGCTGGCTGGCTGGCTGGCTGGCCAGTCGTCATCTGCTAATATGATGCTAAGCAAATATCGGGCAGGGAGAAATACTTTGCGGAAGCGCCCGCCAGCAGCGGAACTGTTGTAATATTCAAATTCAATTTGAGATTGAGTTTATCGCATAGATGTTTTCTGCTCTTTCCGCGCTTCGCTGCCTGACGCCAGCGCCAGCGCCAGCGCCAGGAGATTGTTGATGGAAATGGCAAAGGCGTCTGAAGACGGACTTTCTCGATGGAGATGAGATGAACGTCAGCAGAACTTTTCGCTTTGCCGTTGATTTCGTTTTCATTGCGACTTCTTCTCCGCACAGCATCCGTCATTTTTCCAAACAAATTAAGTTTAGTCAAATGCAAAAGAGAAAGCAAACTTTAGATTTCAATTTGAATGCTTAGCTGCAGCCAATGTAGGTTAAAAGCAAAAGTATTTTTAGCATCTCAATTAAAAAGGTCGAATAGCATATAAAAAATAAAACAAAAAAATGTAAACACAAGAAATGTAAATAAATCCGGATTTCTGTACGAAATGTGACGGATTCAACCTGTTCTTTGTGAGTGAAAGCAAGTGAAAAGTGAAATACAGAGCCTAGGAAAACTAAATTAATTAGTCTAAAAAGAGTAAAGTAAAGAGATATTGTTCATATATGAAGGACATTTCTATTTATAGTTTATATATGAAGGACATTTTTATCTATAGGCTAGCTGTCTCGCTTATAGAAGAGAACAGCAAAGCCTGAGAGAGTTATCAAAAATGATATGAAAAACTCAATTAATTAGTTTTTTTAGTTAATAAGAGTCAAAGAGTAAACTTTATAGAGATATTGTCCATATATGAACGAGTTTTTCTATTTCTAGTCTAGCTGTCTCGCTCATTTGGATATCACTGTATAAAAGACATCAGCATAGCCTAAATAGGTAATCGAAAATGATATAGAAACTCATTTAATTCGTCTTATTAGAATCACAGAGCAAAGTAAAGTAAAAGACATTGTCTACATATGAAAGATTTCTAATCTAACTGTCTCGCGCATAGAAGACATCAGCATAGCCTAAATAGATAATCGAAATTAGAATTAGAGTAAACATTATAAAGAGATATTGTCTATATATGAAATATTTTTCCTACTCCAGTCGAACTGTCTCACTTATCCAGCCAACACAGATAAAGTCTCCCATAATTGTTTAAATTGAAGCCTAAAATGTTTTTTTTTTTTGGAAACAGCATGTTTTCCCTTCAGATCTCTCGCTTTTGCTATTCATTGCTGCTCGACTGCTCTAATAGGCTATATAAATATGTGTTTTCTAATTGAAATTCGGCAAATATTTAATTGGGCTAAACAAATTAATGAGATTTTGGCTAAAGGGGAAAGATTTAATTTAATTTAAACGAAAGTTTATGCTGCTTGCGCACTGATACGGCCTGCCGATGGCCGCAGAATAAACATGAATGGTTCAATTTAAATGCCAGCTAAAAGCACAGATTCCGTAGCCACACACAAATGCCAAGCTTAATGGCGCACACACACACACACGCACACAGATGTAGAGTTGGGGGCAACTGTTGATGGTTTGGCACTAATAGCGTACTAATCGCACTAATTGCTTTGGCTGCAATTATCGTTGACGCCTACTCGTAGGCATGGACTGGGCGTGGCCCTGTTGCTGATCTGTCGCCATTGTGCGCATGCTGGAAGCCAGCAGCACTAACTGAGCCAATGGTGATTTGCCAAATTGTTGGCTGTAGTTAAAAAGGAACTAAGCCCACAGCAAAACAAAACGAAGAAAAAAAGAAACAAAAACCAAAAAAAAAAAAAAATATATATATATATATATATTCGCAATGAAACAAAATCAATTGGTGATTCCGAACCAGCCCCAGCACAGAGTTGTCTACATTTAGGCGCCTCACGTGCACAAAACTCCCCCTCCCCCTCTCTCTCTCATTCTGTGTGTGCGCCCCATTAAGCTCCTGCGGGCAGAGCTCAATGGAGTTCTTAGTTGTACATGTTGCGTCGATGTTTGATTTTGAGATTTGCCATACAAATTGAAAATGCAGTGAGCAGGCAATTCTTGCATCCCGATGAGTTCTCAGCCGTGTGAATAGCCGGCCAAGAGCTGAGCTAAGCTGATTGCCGATGATACTTGAAGCATCGAGAGCACTGCATTCGCTTTAAATTGTTGAGAATTCATGGTCAGTTTTGTGGTCAGAGTTTTATGGACGTCTGTGCAGTAACTATCTGACCCACCAACCCCCCACCCCCCAGCCCCCCAGCCCCATCCCCTACTGCCAATACATAATAATTTAATGGTTTGTCGTAAAACTTACCCTCGGTATCGCTGGTATCCGAAACGGGCGTCTCGCTGGCTATATACTGACGACCGCTCGTTAAATTGCTCTCAACAATTGGGCGTTTATCCTCCAGCTGGCGGCGAAAAGCTTTATGATCATCCTGCAAGCAGAGACAGCAGACAAAAAAAAAAAAAAAATAAGAAAAAACGGAATAAATGGAAATGAGAATCAGAATTTGTTGTAGTTGTTGTTGTTGCGTCTTCACTAGCAAAATAAATTATTCTACTATTATTTCTAGCATCTAGTTCTCAGGGCTGTCAAAGATTTACTTATTTGGGCCACAAATAATCATAACTTGGCCGAGTGGCTGGCCAGCCATAAACCAAATAGCAGCCACTGCTGCCTCTATTGCTTTCCAAATGAAAGAGCCAAATGAAAGAGGGAAATACACAGAATAAAATAATCGTGAGCGCACTTCAAGTGCCCCACATCATAGAAGCTCAGCGGCGTGAAGGAGCTCACAATAAATTTCGTGTTTAATGCATTTAGTGTAGGAATAAAAAATGCAACAATACGGCCAAAGGGCACGGCGAGTGCGGGCGAATCGGATGAAAGGCAATACGAAATACAACCGAATTCTTTTTCAAGTGTGCTGGAGCCGCAGCTCAAGACTGGGCCCCACTCCTGCTCCTGCTCCAGCTCCACCGCACGCCGCGCCACCAGCCGAAATGTAAATGTCCGGCAGACCGTAACTTAGTGGCAGGCAATAGATTTCCACAGCCTGCTCCTGCTTCCAAGGGTGAAAGTTGCCTCATTTTTTTCATCCTTCCAGATCCCAGCGGGTGTGGGTGTGTGTGTGTGCGCGCGTGCTGGGGGTAAGTGAAATTCAAGTGGCGCACGCTGTGTTAGACAGTGTTTCCCCATTTTCAACTGGCCTGGCCAAGTCCTGCCTCTGCAGTGGCTGCTACCATTTCAACTGCTGCTGCTGCTGCTGCTGCTGCTTGTTTCTCCCCCTTAAGTGATTTCCGGCATACATATGTGTACATATGTACGTGGTCGTGTGTGTGAGTGCGAATGTTTCTGACATAACAAGCATCATTTAACAATTATTTAAGAATTCGCAGCCAGAGCAGCAGTTTAGCCCCAAGTGGGACTTTCAATTCAACTACGCAATTCGGTCAAGTTGGGCAGTTAAGATACTCAGTAGCACTTGACTCTGAGGAGAATCGATGGCAGCGCCAGGACCAGGACCAGGAATGTGTAAAGCGCATTTCATATGAGCAGGCAATAAAAAACATTGACACAGGCTCAGTCGAATGGAGGAGGTCCAACTGAAATCGCATCCGAAATCAGTTTAATAAATTGAGTAAACTTTAATTTCGATAACTTGTGCCTGATACAATTGAATATTTCAAACGTTGCTATGCTCGGGTATTGCGCATACGCACAGCAGGCCAAAGCCCCTATGAAGCGTAGCCAGCGCATTGTTTTGCATGCAGCAAATCCCAATTATAAAATTCGTAATCAATTGAACAATGGCATTGCTGCTGCGCATTCAATGCACAAATATGTCGACAATAATATTAAATGCACTTGAATCAATTTGCGCTGATAATACTCCTGCGATGCTAATGTCAACGGGGCCCAAAAGTTCAAACTGATTGTGTAACTGTGAAAGCCGTGTTAAGTGCGGATTTGCAATTATTTCAACTGCAGTGGAACAAAGCGTGAATCCGATTTGCCTGACATACATATAATTATGCCTAAATATTTGCTCGAAATATGCCCAGCACACAAAATGGGCTTGCCAGCCACTTTATGCGCCATTAAATCACAGAGACCCTTCACACACACACACACACACCCACAGAGAGAGAAAGAGAGAGAGATACGCAGTCGAAAAATTACAAATTGCGGCTGAGAATGGCACTAAAAATGCCAGCATCCCGCACTTGACTGTGCCAAAGCCTTCCACACAATTAGTTGGGCCGAGCAAATTGAGGTGCAGCCAGCGCTGTGCAAAAAGGTCAAAATTGGGTCGTTGGCAGCACACACACACACACACACACACACAGACACAAGCAGAGGGGGTCGAAGGACAGCAAAAGCCAACAAACAAGCTCATGATGAGCAGCAGCTGCAGAGTGAGCTTTGTGCTCGCCCTTATTGAGGGCATGCTTATTGCAAGTACTCTAGATATTCACTGCGAGCCTTCAGACTGACCCAACTGGATTCGTGCTGAGTGCAACACCTAGCATCGTATTTGCTTTAATATCATAACTAATTAGTTAATTATTCTATAATTAAGAATTATGCCAAGTAATACTCTTCAACGTCGACCCACATACATGAGGGTCTACTCATAGACTTTTGAAGGCAACAGATTATGCACATACAAATAATGATAATATAAATGAAAAATGTGTATATACTGGGTTCTCCATATTCGAGTGACCCACCTGGCAGCCCTATACCTTTTGACAGGGACGGACACTATACGCCGTAGAGGCACAAGACGGTCATTTGAGAGATATCATATTCAAAGAGCGATGCCAACAAGTCTACTTGAACAAAATAATATGATTATTATCAAAAACATTAACAAAATTGTATTTTTCATTGATTTAAAAAAAGAAAACATGGGTCTGTCGAATATGGGCAACCTTTTAGGGTTGCCAGATGGGTCGCTCGAATATGGAGAGCCCTGTATACATAAAATAATATATAAGATTTATTTTATATGTATATATATTGTTTAAAATATATTTAAAATCTATATTCAAATCAGATATTGAATTCTGATCCGCTGATTGATGGTCCGAGCTATATAATAATTAGTTTACAGACTTATTGACTGACTTATTGATTGATTAACTGATTGATAATCTAACTGAACATCAGACTGACTGACAGACAATTGACATACTATTGCATTGACTAACTGGGCGATTGATTGTTTTATATGCTCATTATCTGATAAATATATTTGTATTTATTAATCAGTTTATGCTTCAATCAATATGTGCATTAATCAATGGGCACATCAGTCAGTCCCTATGATTAATGGACTTGATTGATTGAAGCATGTGCTGATTGATAAACATTAATATTCCCTTGTTACAATTCATTGACCTTTAAAGGACAGCCTGACTAACTGACAGATTGGTCAATCACTTGACTAACTGATTGAAAGAGGATGGATGACTTCTTGACTCTCTGACTTCCAGAGACTAACACACAAGCCAAAAGAACATATTTCCTTGCAAAATTATCTTTGAAATACTTGAACCCCGCCATCTTACGGCTTCCATTGTACCCAGATCTTTGCCCATAGTTTCGCATCATTTATCAAGTTATCTGGAGGATCAACTTACAAGCTGCTTTTGCAGACTGGCCGCATCACCGCGCACCGGGCCCAAGCCTAAGCTGCTGAGCTCCGTATCCTTGCGAATGACCCACTCGGTTAGCTCGCGAAGCGACAGCAACAAGGCGTTCCAGTGCTCCGAATTTGATTCCAGGCGATTTCTGCAAGCAAAAGAGGGTGAAAGAGCGAAGGTTAGCGGTTGGGGGCACAAAACGGAGAATACATAAGCTTGATAATAATATTAAATTTAATTTGGCACTTTACAACACTGGCCAAGCAGCTGTGTTGATTACCAACGATACCCTGCAACAGCCGCAAAATGGCAGCGACAATTTGTCTGCTTCCGCCCGTCCGCCCGTCCGTGCGTCCGTCCGTTTGCTCGTCTGCCTGGGGGCGGGGCGTCTAATAAACCCTCCCAAGCTGCGCCCCAAGGCATGGCGACGACCCAAGTGGCTGTCGTCTATGTTAAATTTCAGCTCTCGCTGTAATTGTGAAATGCCATGACATTATATTTTCTTCTTCCTCTTCGTCTTGCTCTTCTTCTTTTTTGTTTCTTTTCTTTTCCTGTCGTCCATTTCTCGGGCATATTTTTTTTGTCCTGCTCGACAAGCTTGTGCGCGGCGGGGTCAGAGCATCTGAAAAATCTGCATCCGCGCTCGCTCTGCAATAACAATAGCCAGCTAGCAGGAGTTGGGCGCCGAGCGCTTTGTGCTTTGTCTGTTTATCGTTTATCTTTGGCGAAATTCCTTGGCTCGTTTTCTTGATTATTATTTTCGCCTGTTCTTCGCTTGTAATTAACGCATACATATGTCCTTTGCCGACTCCTTCTAGCTTAACGCCCACTTTCGCTTTTCGCCCATGCAAATAATAAAAGAAATAACTCGCCTCGGAAATATGCTTGGGAAATAAGATGTATTAAAATGCTTTTAGTTTGCTCATTGCGCTGCCTGCTTTCCCTGCTCCTCCTGCTACAATATGTACAAGGAGCGAAATGTATACCCACTTCATGTCAGTCTCCATTTGACAATGTCTCGTCAGATTTCTTTGCTTTCTTTTGCCAGCTGCTGCCGTTGACTCTACCAGAGACAATTAGCGGGGTAAAGCAATGTGAATTTGAATTGCTTTCGGGTTTCAGGTTCTGCTTGGAAACATTCGCCCGAATTTAATTACGCAACAATGGATTAAAGAAGCACAGCAATTGAGGCCCCAGGTATTTTACCTCATGCCCAATAACTCATCCCTCTGCATACTCATAAAATACGGTTCTTGTCATCAGCCACTTGACAGGCGCATAAATATTGCGATTTTGCACAACTGTCAGTGCTTAATACATTGATTGAGCATTGCAATACTTTCGCAAATCCATCATTTAAGCTGGCATGGGGCGTGGCAGCCCTCGTCAGGGCGACATAGCAACTGCCACCCGTGTTGCCTGTCCCAAATGTAATTTAAGCCAAAGCTCCACACGGCACAGAGAGCAGCCACATGTGGGTACTCTATACATCAAGTGGGTTCATCAATCTTTGGGCAACTCAAACTCCGGCGACAGCCTTAAGCTATGGCGCTGCGGTGGAGACACCTGTAGATGCCGCAAAGACCAACTTGAAAGTAAAAAGTTTTGACGCCAGGAGGCGGCTGTGGAGCGGATACTTCCGATAGAAGCTCAGAGCCAACAACTATGCACATAAATGACCCACAGCGAGTGGCCGCGGCTAATACAAACAAGAAACTAAAGGCCCGAGCGCAAACTTTTCAAATGCTGTCCAAAATATTTCACTGGAATTTATAAGCCAGCAAATCTTTGGCCCAGCAGAGCAAACAACAAGTGAAGCCAAGGCAAACAGCACAAGAGGTGCCCAAGGAAACGGCAAAGCAAATGCTGCTGGCCAAACAACCACAACAACAACAGCAACAAAAACCATATCGGAAGTGGAAGTGGAGCTGGAAGTGGCCAAACTTGGCTAACGGAAATATGCCAAAACGCCAACAATGAACGTAAATAGAAGGCATCTCGAAACTCTGACAAAGAATAATCGTCAGAGCTTGGTCAACAAAAGCAACGCCGAGCGAGGCGAGGCAATGCCACAATACCCAACGGGGGCTGCCCTGCTCTGCTCTGCTCAGCAGATGGGCGTGGCCACAGCACACTTAAGGTGTCATTCATTGGCTGTTATGCTGTTATTCTCTTTGTGGGTGCCTTAATTGAAAAACGCTCCAAAGGCAACCTCAAATATGGCTGCCTCTGCCACAGCGCGCATACGCACCGTTGTACAGCTCGGCTTTATATTCATATTGCGTTCGCTGGTTTTCGCCGCTTTGCTGGTGTCCGCATCATTATTCATTTGAAGCCATCAGCGCCAACTATCTGTGTGAACGAGTAAACAGAAGCGCCGTTTGCCTGACTTTCGATCAAGTCAGCCTCGGCGTCGGACCGTGGCCCGGCATCAATATCAACAAGCGGACAATATTTGTAAACGCTGGCGTGCTTTATTTATGAAATGCGGAAATTACAAATACAGCCACACGGCCAGCCATACGCCCAGGACACGCGGACAAGGACCTGCTGAACTCGCGTCCACTCGATAGCATCATATTGCCAGCCGGGCAGCTGTCAACGCCCATCACGGATTGGCCACATCAACGGCGCGTGCGGAGCGACACAGTCCGCTGTGTGTGTCCGTGTCACTTTTGCCGGTTCCGGGACTTTTCACGCATTTTGTTGTTCACGTTGCCATTCTACTTGTTTCTTTTTTTTTAATTTTTTTATTGATTTTCAAGCTCTCCTTTATGGGCGTAGCTGTTACATCTGGCCTGCTGCCTGTCCGCGCGTAAACTGACGTTGCCCGGCCTTGATGGCCGGCGCTAGCTCGTTTGACTGGCTTGTTTGTACGGTTATTTTCGCATTTTCATCAACACAAAGTCTTTGAGTTCAGCATCCCGTTGTCTGTGGCGCTGCAAATGGCACACAACATGCCTTTAATGTGGTTTAATTAACGCGTCAGTCCATGCTCACGATACTCGGCCACGCTTACAGTCCCCAGACAAGAGAATTAATTGCTGAACTAAGAACTGAGATTTGATGTCGGAATAGTGCAATAGCAAATGGTTATGATTGACGTCTTACACGCATTCGCAAGCAAGAGCTATATAATATCAATCAGCTAGCATAAATATTACACGAAATTGAAAACGATTTCTCAATCGAAATTTCTCAAGTTCAAATTGAAATCTACTTTAAGTAAGATCTCATAGTAATCACAGCCTATAGTCTCTTCTTATTTAAAGTAAGTCTTAAGTTGTGTGTGCAACTGAGAGACTAAATTTGAATTTATATAAATATTCTGTACAAGAGTCCTGATTGATCTGACGCAGAAATCCGATATTAGCTTGTCAAATATAATAGAAAGTATCCTGATGTTGATCTAAAATAAAACGAAGAACAGCTCTGCTTGGCTGTCATTTGCTTTTCTTTGCCATTGCAATGGTATTGAATATATTTATTAATAAACATAATAGAGTTCTGCACTAGAGCAAGAATGTTTCTCAAAATGCTTTCATTCCATATTTATATGAACGCATTATTCAGACATGCTCTACACCTTCTGTAAAATTTTCAATTCCTCATATTTTCTCTTGTCTTGTAGGCAATCACAATATTACGGCCAACAGGATTAGCTATTAATTTCATATTCTTTTATGTATAATATTATATATATTACATATATTGTATTTATATATGTATATAAATCACATTTTCATATATATTTTATATTGAGTTCTATAAATGTTTCATCATTTATAAAAATTCGCTACATAGATTTACGCATTCATCGGATTGGCCCAGTTATTCAGTGCTCAGAGCTCCAGGCACACACGTGATGTATGTAAAACAAAAATATATACATACATATACGTATATATAAATAAGTGGAAACCGTTTTCGTTTAGAGCTCGAATGCCGAACTTCATTATTATAAAGCAATACAAACACACAAGGAAACACTCAGAGAGCCAGAAACAGCAGTGGGCAAAAATAAATAAAAATAAAACATATATATATATAGAAAAGGAGAAAGTTGGAGGCTAAAAGCACTTACCTGATTGCAATACTTTTCGATTTTAAATTATTCCAGCGTTGATTCATTTCATCCAAGCGGCGCTGCAGCATAACCGCATCCTCTTGCGAGGTGAGCGAACCCAAAAGTTTGCGGCCGGTGCCATCGAGACGATCGTAAACAACGCGATGGGTTTCAATTTCCGATTGCAGATCCTGCAAAAGTTGTAAAGTTCAAAAGGTGAATGAGGTGAGTATAAAAAAAAGAACGTAGTTGAGTCGGAAATGCTAATAAATTAGTGTATGTGAAATTTATTCAAAACTCTGCAGCCGCACGGGCAGCTGCAAGGAAATTGAATTTCAATTTCTATACAAATTTTTCGTTTATGCCAGCCCCACACCTCTCCGCCTATAATTGTGACCGTATGCGTGTGTGCTTCGCCTGCTTTATGTGCCCAAAACCCGTGATATGCAAAATGGCTGCAAACATTTTTAGACAAAGCCACCCAAACGCCAGCGGCAATGCAGCCGATCCGGGCAGCGGATTAAAAGGCAGCCATTTAGCACAACAAGCAGGCCATGAAATTGCCGAGCAGGCCATCAATAAGCCCGCACGTACCTCTGGGCCATTCCGGGCGCCATTGTGTCCGGCCTGCGCTCCATGACCCGCTCACCCCGCGCCACCTGCCACCTGGACACTTTTGAACATGAGTGATAAGTTTTTAGGCGCCTCGCTGCGCCCGTGTCCCATGTCCCGTGCCCCGTCTCCCGTGTGCCGTGTGCCGTGTATCCTGTGGCTCAACTCGACTCGCTTTGCAATTATTAACCGCATGTGACCTCCGACCCTAAAGGCACATAGCCCCACAGACCCCACCATCACCCCCCACCCTGACTAGATTTCTAGCTGCGGTGCGTCTCAGTTTTTAGCTGTCGCTGGCATCTGTGCGCTGTGGCAGGTGTTTTATTTGTCAACCCGCCTGGCAAAGGCTTAAAAATGCTTTGCTCCTCGCCTTGTTTCGCTCTGCTGCCTGGACCCAAAAACATACAAAAATGTACCCAGTTATTCGCTGTGGTTTTGTTGGTTAAGTCACCCACAAAGCCCACACACACACACACACAGAGACATATATGAATATATATATATATAAACAAATATACACAATGTATGTGGGCGGCTGGGTCTTGTGAGTTTTTAAGGCCGGTTTTATGGGGCTTTAACTTTGATGTGGCCAAGTTCATGTGGTTCACACAGCACATTTTAGTTCTCCGGACAGCTTATGGGAACTCAGCTCTGGCGCCCACTGAATAAATGAAGTTGGCCAGCCGGAGAGTCCTTTTTTCGCAAATTCAATTAACAGGCAACAATAATCGCTTAAGCATAATAATTTGCAATGGACTTGTCTATACAGAGAGAGAGAGAGAGAGAGAGAGAGAGAGAGAGAGAGAAAGGGAGGGAGATAGGGACAGCCACATTTAATACGATTTACCCATTATGATTCTGGCTTGTACTTCAAACAAACTCAAGTCGAAATGTTGCTAGAGCTGCGCTCATTTGACGCATTTCCATTTATTTGGAAATTCTTACAGGGATTTACAATGAGTTTTGCTGTTTATTTGCAGCTTTTTAATCCCCGAATCCTGCACAGCAGACGTCTGTCGTCTGAGCATTGCCAGGCAGCTTGTTTCGCTAATTGAATCAATCAATCAATCACACAAAACGTGCCAAATAAACTAATTAAAAGTGGAATTAGTGGCACACATAAAAATAGCAGCGCAGGATACGGCTTCTAAAATAATGCGTGCTTAAATATATATGTATATATATATATATATCTATGCGTGTGTGTGCGTGTGTGTCACTGTTTCGTGGGTGTGGGAGAGTGTGGAAGTGTGTTTGCTAATTAAACCTTCATTAGGGCGCCAATGGCTTTTGTTGCATGTAAACAATAGAAAAAAATTAGTAGGAAGGCAAGAAATAAATAAAGCCAAGCAGTCAAAGGGCGTTGAATTCCAGCGACGTTTTCACTCCGCTGCTGTGCGGAACGAGGCAACAATTAATTTGGCTTATGCATGTCACACACACGGATGCACACACACACACACACACACACACACGCGAGCCGAGCGATTCAATTAATGCGCAAAAATTGTTTATACACCAATAGAGCGGAAATGAGCGATGCCAAGGATGGGGCTGTTGCTCGAAAAAATGAGAGAAGAAAATAAATAAAAATACAAAGCAGTTTTAATGAGCAGCACAACTCTGCATGTGTGTGCGTGTGTGTGTCAGCAGGAGGCGTGGCATACATGTGCCGAAGCCGATTAAATCAATAAAAAGGGACAACTGCCAATGGCACGGCGTCTCCACTAATAACAGCAATTTGTCGCCTTGCATTGGGTCATTACTACGGTGTCCAAGCATCCACTCCCCCCCGCCCCACCTGAGTCAATCACTTCCTGTGACGTAAGCTCGCAATTTGCGACCGTGAGTCTATCAAGGCTGGAAGCCGTGAAGCTTTTTAAATCCGACTTTGTGGCAGACTTCGGCGACTCCTGCAAAGACTCATAAATGCAGGTATTATCAGCATTAGGCTGGGGGTATTTTTGTATGTGTGTGTGGGTGGGTGTGTGTGTGTGTGCATGCATGAGCAGGTATTGTGCATGAGTTGTGAAGGAAGGCAGCTTAGCTCACGCTTTGTTGCCTCATTTTTTACATTTCCGCAGCGCAAGTGTTCGAGTGTGTGTGTGCGTGTGTGCGTGCGTGTGTGTGTGTGTGTGTGCGCGTGTGTCAATGTGTGTATGCAGTGCATTTTGCAGTTTTAAGCCCCAATTAAGTAAATGTCAAGCGTCCGTCCGCCCCCTCTCTCTTTTTCTCTCTCCCCCGCCCCCCCCCCCTCTCTCTCTCTCTCTCTCTTTCTCTCTCACTCTGTCACAATGGTGTGGGCCATAAAGCAAGACGTGATTTAAATGCCATGCGAACGTGGCCCAACGCCTACTTCTGGACGCATGCGGCTTAGTTGCTATTAACTACGATTGTTTTTCAGCCGGGTAACATTTATTTTTTTA
Organism: Drosophila mayaguana; assembly: GCA_037075325.1. NCBI lineage: Eukaryota > Metazoa > Arthropoda > Insecta > Diptera > Drosophilidae > Drosophila > Drosophila mayaguana. The sequence continues at coordinate 3,532,915 of JBAMCG010000074.1, forward strand.
TTCATTTATTTTATTTTTTTGCAATAATTACTCAGGAAAATACAAAGCAAAAGCCGTAACAGCTGAATTTTTCTTTGAATTGAAAAATGATGCTGTTGTTGTGCAGCTGCATAGCTGTTGGCAGCAAAGCACTTCAATCACATACAGGGCGTATGATAAATTTTGGATTGAGTCAGGCACAAAATAAACATGACACTGTCGCACTAAAAACGCGTATGCTCGCCTGCTCTTCTGCATCGTCAGCATGAATTCGAAATCAAATTTTGGAGTGAGCCAGAGATACCTGCGGGTGCTTTTTTCTCATAAATAATAGCTGCAGCCATCAAGGCAACAGCAGCAACAGCAGCAGCAACAAGATGAGGAAGCCAGGCAAACATCGAGAGACGCCAGCCGACCTTACAAATAAAATGGAAATGCGTTTATAACGCGCTCATAAATATATTAGGGGCACATAATAAACACATCACCGAGTGCTGTCGACTGAGGCTGTGACGAATGTTTAACAAGACTGCCCAGACACGCCTCTGCCTGCCTCTGCGCCGCTCACACAGCCCTCCTGGCAGCTGCTTGGCTGTCAACAGGGCCCAGGCGGCGAGCCGTCAAGAGCCACTGCCACGCCCCAGCCGCCCACTAAGCAACTGAAAACGGAAACGACAACAAAATTTCAAAGGGCCTCGATGAAAACTCACTCAGCCCCCGCCCCCCAGCCGTGCTGATGGAGCGTTTTACATAATTTACTTGGCCCACTGTTCAGATGCGTGTAAATCCTTTATGGCAACTTTAGCTGGCTGTGGCAACCGCATGGGAAGCTGGCAAACTGAAATTTGATTTGCACCGAACGACACAAAATGTGCTCAGGTTGTTTGCTTAACGCTTATTTCAGCTTATTTGATTATGTTTACCTCAGGTGTTGCCTTTATTTGCCTGAGCAACGTGAGCGTAAATATTATCTACCTGACTGAGCTCTCTCTTTCTCTCTGTCTATCTATCTCTAGGAGCAGCTGACTGACACTGCGTGGAAGCGTCAAATGAATTCAAAACGAAATTTAAGGCAATTCGCTGTGAATTTATTGATTCAGCCTCAGTCTGTTTGCTCTTCGCATTAAATGTGGCCAGGCAGCACTTAAAGAGTCAAGGGAAGCTGAGAATGTGTGCAAAGTTCTTTCGATCTCTTGATTTCTTGGCAAGGATTTGTTTGCTCCAACAATGCCACAACAATATTTTCTCATAGCTAACTAAAATAAGAGAAAACTCTTGTTTTATTGACGAGTTGATTTTCCTTTGCAGGACTTGAATCAAAAACTAAACAGCGGCCAGTGCCTGACACCTTAAACAAACATATTCTATATAGAATGGACTCTTAGCTAATGATTGCTGTAAATGGAAATTAAATTTCAATCACAAGCATAGGTAAAGAGTGCACTGGACTCAGCTGCACAAAGACAAAACAGTTCGGAAATGAAAGAAATTGTTGGAAAAGAAACTATAAACTCCAATTTATCTGTATGTCATATAAGCTTGGCTGCACTCGGCCTTGACTTATCTGCAAACTTTACGCTGCACCGAGCAAAGGCAGCAGCCAGCAGCCACTCTGTGAATTAGCTACGTTTAGCAGGTGGCTCGATGGCAACAAAAAGCCAATGACAAAGCCAGAGACAGAACCGAAGCCAAAGCCAAATCCAAGTCATTGAAGCGCTTCGTTGTATCAGCTGTGCAGCAGTAAAGCAACCAGATCTGATGGAAAACTCAGTTGAGGCTTGCGTCGCACATTGTGGGCTTCGCTCACACTCGCACGGTGCTCACTTGGCTAATTCCTTTGCCTTTATGGGTAACGAAGCTGGCTCATAAAGAGGCCGGACGAAGAGTCGCATCATAGTTTCCTACACCACAGGGACCCGGACTGTGTGCCACTGCCGGCACTCAGTTTGCTTTGGCTTCGTTTCGTTTCTAATGCCTTTGGCAGCAGCGTCGAGCTCAGTAGGTGGCTCAAGTTTACGGCTTGGGCTTGCATCCTCGTTGACTGTTCGGCTCCCTCGCCTGTCACCATTATATTTTTAGCCCGTGTCGCTTTCATTGTCTCACCCCCTGCCCCTGCCTACAGCCCAGGCGCTGCCCGACCCCTGCTGTTGTTTCGAATTCAAAAGCAGCAACCCTATCTCAAGCCGTTATGTGCTTGCGACCCCTCTTCGGGGCATATCATCTCTTCCACTTAGCCGTGTGACACCTTTAAGACCCGGCCCCGGCTACCTTCAATGCCATTAGGAGATAGTGAGCACTGGCCCAAGTTCGAATACATCAGATATTCACATCTAGGGATAGATAAGCAGCAGCGACTCTTTCGTTCTATTTCTGGCTCAATCCCCGAACTCAGTGGAGACAAAGAAGTTGCCCTTAAAGCTGCTTAGCTTCACAAATAACCGACAGCCGGAATATTACGTTGCTCTGCATAACTAGCTCAATGGGTCTGGCGTAATCCTCAATGATGCGTCCACATCCGCTTTTCACTTCAATGCTTCTGACCAGCTCCATTTCTGCTCTGTCTTTGCTGACTCGAGCAGAAGCCTTTGTTTTTGTGTGTCTCTCGCTCTTTAGTGCTGACTGCAGCTCCTGCAGCCTGCAGGTGAGCTTGTGTTTCGGTCTTAGTGTGTCACAGTCGCTTCGTCCCCTGGCGTGCATATTGTTACTCGTGTAGCCTTTGACTTGGGCGTCAGAAAATAAAAAGAAAACAAACAAAACAAACGCTGCCATTATTTTTGTGAGGCCAGCAGCACACGTACGCCCGGGCACCTTGGCTAAAACCATTCACCGTAGACCCGTAGACCCGTAGACCCCGGCGCCGGTCATAGGCAAAACCATTGTTGTTGCTCTGCCTGCCTGCCGACTGCTACCGACTCCTGGCTCCTGACTCCTGAGCCCTCGCTGCCAGTCGGCTATTAACCCAAATCCCCAGAGTGGCAGTTGTTGTGTATTTCAATGTGTTTGCCTCGCTGGCTTTGGCGGAAAGTTCAACGGCAGCGCCCATAAATAAAAACAACTGTTTTCCTTCATTCATTCATTTCAGTTTGTTGTTGTTTGTTTTCAGTTTCTTGTTTGCCTCGCGTTTAATGCATATTAATCATACGCCGTGTTTGCCGGCTGCATTTCAATTGGCCTGCTGCGAGATCCGTTGACATTTCCAATGCAAATATTTCTTAGTCATATTCATTAATTAAATTCCATTTATGCGAGCGACCATTCTAGCAAAATTCGTGGCTCTCCTCCCAACGTAGCCAACGCCGCTGAACATGTGAAAAATGCAACACGAGACGCTTGCAAAAATGTTTTTAATTAAAAATTTCAGCGCGAAACTACGATAAAAAGGAAGAAGGAGCGTTGAGCACTAAGATTTTGCATAATCGGATACTCTGGAGCAAAATTCCATTAAATACGCAGCACTCAACGGATATTCGAAGACTGACAGGAGGCACTTCCGAAGTAAAATGTTAAAGAAAGTAAATTTACTTTATATTACTTTTAGTATATTATAAAACTTGTAGCTTCTGTATCAAATTAAACCAAATTTGTATTGTATTTTATTTTATCAAGTCAATTTCAATTCAGTTTCATAAAATTATTTGAAAAAAGATTAGAGAACTTTTCCATTGCAAACAATGGAATGCGAATTTATGAAGGGATCTTTCTGTGGGCGCCTTGCGAAACGTCCACGTTTGTTTGCCAACAAATTTATGCGCCACGTTAACGAACATTTAGCAATGCTAACAGAGTCGGCCCAGTTGGCACGTTGGCCAAGTTGGCAACTATTTTCGCGGAGCTGGCACCAAAATGCGCTCGGCCCTGCAAAATAAACGAAAACTGCCTGCTTTAAGTCAAATGAAATATGCCAAGAAGAGTTGAAGAAGTGTGCAGCAGGAGGACACGGGGCCATAAGGGCGGGCAATCGCTGCCTGGCCGACTGCATTGAAGATTTGCGTGACGTTTGTTGCGAAAATATTTTGCATAGCAAACGAGGCAACGCTCATTAAAATTCATAAAGCAGAGAGCAGCCAAAAGAGAAAAACCTCCAAAGATGGAAAACTGGCAACAGCTAAATGTATGATGCCATTACATTTGCTTTATATTTCTATTTGTAGTCTCTTTGCTTGCTTTTCTTTATTTTTGGCACAAAGTAAATGGAAGGAAATAAAATGCGGTGGCATCATAATTGCGCCTCCTTGCGCATCTCCTTGCGGGCATAATAAAATTCCACATACGACTCTGGATACCCAGAACACGATGCGATAAGAAACGCCGCTCCACCCAATATAATTGGGAAATGTTCGCTGCTGGGAGCTGTCTGCGTGGGCGTAACCACTGCGCAGAGCCAAAAGTTTAGTTATTTATTATGCTTGGCAAATATGAAAATTAAAAATATCTTAAGCTGCCAGCTGAGTGCAGCAAATATCTTGAGTAGATTTCGCAAATATTGCAAATTCCATGGACTTTAGCAAATGAATGCAATTAAAGGCTTTAGGGATAATATGCATAGAGTATGAAGCAGAATTAAACATTACTTAATAAGCGTAGCATGAAGCAAGCTTGGCTCGGGCTACTTTCAAAGTATTTACTCTGCTTCAAAAAGTATTTATTATCGTGGGAGAGCGAGCTAAGTAAAAGCAGAAACTGCAGCAACAGCAACAGCAACAGCAACAGCAACAACAACAGCAACAGCATCAGTTTAATTTGTTTATTAAATATGAACGAGTTCTCTGTGTGCTCCACATCCGCTAGGGAGGAGACTGATATGGACTGTCTGTCTCTCGCTCTGTCTGTCTCTGTGTAGGTAACTAGTTGCTGGATAAGCTCATCAGAAGACTGGCAAGGACGACACTTTTGAACTACTTTAACTTTGTCTAGTCCTGTGCTCCTGCTAGGCAGCACTCGGCTCTCTTTGCCTCGACAGGGGAAGCTCTGGGCTCAGCCCTTAAAACGTCCGCAGAGCTGTTGCTGCTGCACTGCTGCCTATAAGCAGATGCTTTCATGTGGCAGCTTCAGTACAAAGTTTATAAGGGACGTTGTCGAGCGACTTTTTAAATTAGTCGTAATAAATAATTAAGCATATCGCATGTGGATTTTGGGCCAGGACATGTGACTCGCAAAGCGCAAACACAAAATTGCAGTTGATATTTTCTTTCTCGTTTGCTTTGGCTCTAGTCTGGCTTCAGAGCAGCCTCGGCCCCACATAATTGGAGCTGGCAAACGAGCAGTTGGCAAACAAAAGTTTTCGTTTTGGATATACCGGGAACATAAAGCATATGCAAATTAAAATCAAATCTCTGAGATATACACAAAACAAAAAAGGAAAAGAAAAAACAAATAAATAACTTTCTATGCGAATGTTTTACAAACTTTGCAATGTAAATAAGCAATTTGCCCAAGCCTTTGCCGGAATATTTACTGCACATTTCAATAACAGATACAAGCAGCTAATTGCTCCAAAGCAGTAATTGACTGACGAAACAGCCATATGAAGCATGCTGGAAAAGTAACATAGCATGGAAAGAACTGAAACAGGATAAGTACTGCTGCAGACAGAGTCTGGATTGCCGTAAACACACGTAGAGGCAGCAGGAGCTCAGTAAGCTACATGCAAACATCCTCATCGACAATCACATGGCCAGCCATTGGCAGTCAAGCGATGCGAGAGGAAACACAATAGCTCTATTGAATATAGCAAGAGGAAATAGGACTCTCCCCCTCTCTCTCTCTCCCTCTCTCATACACACACATGCCAAAAAGGAGCTAGCCCGGAAGTCAATCTGCCAGAGCATCAGCTTGCTGTTAGTTGCAGCTAATCTGAGCTAATAGCAGAGCGTAATATGGATTATTTCTTAGCAATGCAACAATTGGCCAGAGAATATTCAAATTCTGGATATATTAATGGAAATATAATTAATGAAAGCTACTGGAATTTATGGAGCAATGGGCTAATAATCGTAAGAAATAAAAAGGTTGCTCATGCTAGGAATATATTTCAGAATTTGTTGTTGCAGTTTAGCCCAGCTAATTTGAAGACTTTAAAGTCCAATAAGGCATATTTATTTACCTGACTTACAGTGTTTAACATTCGTTTTTATAATTGTTATTTTTCAATTAATTCAAAAGCTAAAGGCTAAGTTATAGATAAAAAATGACTAAATTATTCAGAGGTATATTAAAGTATTAACTCCTCAAAAAAAAAAAACATAATACCAACAATCAAAATTCGTAATTTTTTTCTAATTTAAACATAAACTAAATATAACAAATTTCCAATTTGTTCTGCCCTTGCAATAAAAGCTTTGCCATTTATATTGCAACATTTTAAATGAAATATTTTGCACTTTACTTAACATATTTTGAAAATAAATTAAAATGTTTTCAGCCGTTTTGTGATTGTTGATTAAACAATTGTTCGGCATACTTTCATGCGCTTCACTCCCCCTATTATATATGCATTTTAAATTAAATTCGCGTTAATTTGTTTTCATCATATTTGGCGAGCTGCAGCTATTCACACTTGCAAAAAAACTAGCACTATATATATATATATATTTTTTTTTTTTTTAGCTTTTTCATTGCTCAATTGATTATAAACATATAATTATAAAACTTTTTTGTTGCGTTACTCGCACAATTTAACTAATTAACATTTCTGTTTCACGGCACTTTGAATGCATTTAGGCCATTATATTATTAGCTCAAAACAAGTGACAAATGGATAACAATAATCTAATTTTGTATTATTTTTAGGTTGTGTATAAGATCTCAAGTAATTCATATTTAACTTTGCTTTGAATAGATCCAGATTGATTGCCAACAAATATATATATATATATATATATATGTATATATATATATATATATCTATATTGCATACAGCGCATTTGATAGTCGTTCACAGCCAAGTTTATAATACCAGAATTGTGCTTAAAATCATTTATGTATGCAAATAAATGCTCTGAGCGTATGTTTCTGTGGGTCTATGTGTGTGTGTGTGTCTGTGTGTTGGTTTTTCCTTAATTTGTTTTACAGAGCTACCTCATGTTTTAGTCTTTTATTTTTTCCACTGAGCTCTTAATTTAATTTGATGCTGCCCGCAAGCGCCGCAATATTTAAGGCTTTTTATGGACTTGGCTGGCGCAGTCTTCTTTACGAGCTAGTTTTAACGTCCCAGAGAGCCGAGCTCGCTTTGCATAACTAATTAAAGTTTGTTGCCTCAATTTAAGCGCCAGTCTCCAGCTTTTGTATGCAGCTGCAGCATGCGAAGCAATAAATGCAGAGGAGCAAAAAATTATGACAGGCAAAAGGCGTTTCTAGCGATAAGCGTATAACCTCCATGCGGCGAGAAGATGCATTAAAAAGTGGGCGGGAGGCCAGCCGTAAATTGGCATGTTTAAAATGAAGTTAAACTATATGGCAGCAAAATGCTTTGCACAGGAGGCTTAAAGCACTCTATAAGCTACGCCAATGCCTAATCAATACATAGAAGGACCCTCGCATGGGACTCTTTAAGAAACTTTTTCTCTCGCCCAATTGACCGAAAGACCAAAGCTAACCCAACCGCAAGGATCTGCGAACACGGCCCGATGAAAAGTTTTCACAAATTATCAGCGCAGTAAATGAAACTTTGTTATGGCACGACCCAGAAATTACACACGCTGCTGATGTAGGTCTTTATACCCTCTACCCACAGGCAGCTAATAGAGAGGGTATATCAGCTTGTAAATGAAGCAGGCAGAAATGACGAGTGGTGCTTTCAATATGCATATCAAATATAAAAGCCAAAAGTTAGTTATGGATTTATCTAACTTTAAATATTGACAGATTATATTATATTCTATTTTATTTTGTATTATTTTCGTAATAAGGCGATCTACTGAGTAACTGTTGAGTGGCACAGCTTTGTGAGTTGTTGCTTATTGACCGATCAACTTTGAAAACTTGCATTGGCCGAGCCAGTTGTGCTCTAGTTGTTTGTGGCAACTGGGCAGGAGTCTCACGTATGGCACACTTTCGTGTAATACAAATATGTAATGGAAGTTTTACAAACTGGCTGCGGAGCATGGTCAGTGGTGTTAAGCCACGTGCTTGCGCGCCAGTTAGCGTACAATTAAAAAGACAAATAGCACGGCGAACTGGTCAGGGCCGCAGGAGACCAGGAACCCAAGCAAGCATCAGGTTGTGGCTCAGTGTAAATCACATTTGGGGAATAACATTTTAGTTGGGTAATTAAACTTATTGAAATAAATTGCCAATTTGCGGTCAGGTTGTGGCGCTTCGGTTTTTAACTTTTAATGAAATGTGCGCAAAAAGCGTGCAGCCGGACAAAAAGCGACAAAGCGGAAAGCAGCCAACTTAAAAGAGAATATAATGCAACGGGTCAGCGAATGGCTGCAAAAAATTGCAACTTTTAATGTGGCACAAATACAAATACAAATTTCGTTTTTGTGTGTCAGGGTAGTTTTCCACACACACATACATACATACATACGTATACATTATATATATACGCTTTTTCTTTCTGTCTTCTCACTGCACATACTCTCTGCACTATTTGTTTGTGTGCTTAATGGCGTCGAAGCGAAATGGAAAAGCGCCAACCTTGTTGGCACTTTACAAGAAAAATATTATGCTACTGATGGCTGATGGGGGATGGCGGATGGCGGATGGCGGATGGCAACTCGCTCGCGAGCTTAGTGTCAAGAGTTGCTTGCACCATTACGGGGGCGTACGCTGAGTGTGGGAGGCGTGGCGTGGTTCTACAGTTGCAGTCGCTGTTTATCCGCTAATCGAATGTTGGGTCAGGCAGTAAAACCCTTCCATAGATTGCCATTGATGAAAGTATTGTTTTGAGCTGTTAAGTATTGGAAACAGAGTGCAAGAGCAAGCTACACTCTGAATAAAATATAGCTCAGCCCCTAAGCTGTTGAGTGCGGGGCTAATATAGCCGTAAGCATATTGTTACTACGAAGAGCATGTGAGCACTCTATTGAAAATGTTTCGAATCGAGCGCAGAGAAAACTTGACAAACTTTTTGCCATAAAAAACATGCCACAAAGTGAACAACAAGACAATCAGGCAGACAGTCTATTGAAAAGTTAAAAAAAGAGAGAGAACAGGAGACTGAACGAAGCAAGGGAACCCGCACCGTATGAAAACCCAACTGAGACGCACATTAATAAAGTTGCCAACTTGCAGTTAACTTTGCCCGTGAGTGTGCTTAAGCATTATAAACAAGAACAACAACAACAACAACAACAACAACAACAACAGCAAATGGGCAAACAAACGACTAAATTACTTTGGCCGACAGGCGCCTAAAAGTATACAGCACGCACTGAGGCAATAAACAATGTGAAACCGCAGCGCAGCGTGGCAGGAGGGCGAGAGCAGGAGCAAACTTCTTACGGCAAATGGCAAACTGATTTAAAATTAAGCGAAATGATTTTACCTAACGCGCATTCGAGCTGCACAACACGCAAGCACAGCACACAAATGAGTATCATCAATCACGCGGCACCTAAACGTGTGTGTGTGTGTGTGTGTGTGTGTGTGCGGGACTTGGTTCGCGAAGGGGTAGAAAGAAGGGCTAACTTCGTAAGCACAGGCGGAAGCTGGCTTGCGGCGTCTTGACGGAAATGCTGCGGATATTCCAGACATTAAGCAACCGCCCCGTTGGCCAAGCATCAGCTGCAACTGGTCGCAACTTTTTTAATAATTTTGCTGGCTCGGCGTTGCCACAGCAGTCAATTATGCTAATAAATTCAATAAACAAATTGCCCTGCAATCCGCCATCATTGTCTTGCCATTGGCTAAGCCTGCCCCAGTTCCCTTCGCTCTCACTCACTCTCTCACTCACTCGCTCTCTCTCTCTCTCACTCTTTAAGCGATAAAGTTACTGGCCTAAGTGGCGCACTTCAAGTTTTGCGGTTTGTCGCAAAATACACAAATTCTAAAGTTCGTCTCGCACTTTGCCAGCTGCCACACCTACACACACACACACACACACACACATACAATTGCAATTGCCTCTCTTTTTGTGTTGATAACTTCCTACTGCTGTCGGGCGGAAATTGTTGCCTCGTTTAGTTTATTTATTTGAAAACGATTTCGCCAAGAAAACCGCAGGTACTTGAAATTAAATTATTTACATTTCCCTGTCATCAGCGCAAGCCGAGAGGGCACACACTCGACAACAGATTCACATCAGTTTCTCGCCTCCCTCGTCTCCCGCTCTCGTCTAACTGCGCAAACTTTGATAATTTGCATTGTTTTCACTCTTCATGTGCTTGGCAGACTCTTATTTTGCATTGTTTATATTTGTATGTGTTTCAAATTCCACATGCTTCAGGCAGGAGGTGAGAGGGAGAGGGAGCGAGAGAGAGAGAGGTAGCGAGAGAGAGAGAGAGAGAGAGGGAGGGAAGGAGAGAGAGATAAATGAAATATTCTATAGATTTATTATATTTCAGTAACATTATTTTCATCTAGAAATTGCTCTACACTGTCTCACATATAATTTATATTCTTTAATTCAAACTTTTATGGAATCATATATATTTAATAATCGTACATTTAGAGTGCTTTCTTTTAACCCCATACATAAAATTCAGTTCATTAACTGCTTACAAACATATAAGCTAAGATTGAGTAGCATAGATTGAAGATAGATATATATACCATATATACCATTTCATTATATAGTTCACTCATACATAAGGATTTCTCTCATTCTTCTCATGATATTAGCCATGTGCCATGCAACAGACAGCTTCAGTTCCAAGTGATATCTATAAATTATATTAAGACCACAACAGATAACTGAATTACTATATAATATTCGTTATGGCCTTAAGCAGCTGCAATTAGGCAGGGATAAGTGTGTATGTATTTCGTAGAATATAGCATACATCCATACATGCACAGCATGTACAGCATAGACAACATTAAGTCGCATATAAGGCAGATTAAATGGCGCTCCGAGAGATACATAAATTATGAGCACAGCTGACAGCTAGGCGTATTGTGAGACGAGATTCAGAGTTTCAGACAGGCAAGTCGAGGCAGTGCAGGCAAGTGGCTCAGCCTGTGTGTCCTTGCGAGCATGTGGCACTGGCAGAGTGAGAGCGGTGGGCGTGGCTGCTGCCAAATAAGACAAATTAAGGCAGGGCGCACACACACTCGAAGGATACAACATGTTAACAGCGACAATAACAAGTTATGATACAGTCGAGGCAAGTAGCAAGAACGGGCCATAACAATAAAATGGAATGCAAAGAGCAACTTGCCAAATTCATTTCACAAAACTATGTCACAAATAATAAAGTGTCGAGCAGGAGGCGGGGCGGCCAGAGAGCGCAGCACATGTAGATTGTCACGTGTAGTTCCTTATATTTGGCAGCCTGATTTTGGGACAGCTTATCCACGTTGATAGACGGCAGCGACACTGAGCGCTAAAAGTATTCGCCAAGTAGATTCTTGACTTGGCATTTACGACAGCGCCGCCATTAAGCGTTCCAGCGATCCGCACGTCACACTAAGTCCCGTCTGGTCTACTGCGAGACTGGAGAGGTTTGTGGGGCGGCCTTTGAAAAGTTTTTTTTTTTTTCGCTCGAATTTAGTGTGGACTCAGTTGCCCATATGCATGAGTATGTGTATAAGTGTGCACACACTTACTTATAAAGCGCTTTCTTCTAACCGCACGGCACATTAAGCGTTGTCCTAGAGTGTGTCCCTCCCTCTCCCTCTACCTCTCCCAGTCTGCCCGTGTTTGGCGTGCAAATCTTTGAGTTCATGTCCCGAGCTTAACTTTGATTTCTGTGTGTAACTTTCTCACTTAAACGGGCGTTGAAGCGCTACAAACTGTCGACTGCAAAATAGTTGAGGCCGTCCGACAAGGGAATCGCATAAAACTTATCTCGTTGCTTAAACCGTAGTCAGGAGCTCGCACTTTAAGCAATGTTTGCTACAATAGTGTGAGCACTCTTTGATCAACTATGTGGACTGAACGAAATGTATATATATATATATATATATATACATATGTATACAATATAAATGAAAGCAAATATCACACACAAGTCTCTCAATCAAAAACCTATATCGATTTTACATTTTCGTTTGCCCTTCAAATATTTAAGAACCCATTTTGATGGCAGCAAAAAGCTTTTATGGGATTTTATTTGCACTCTGTGAGCAGCAGCTTAACATTTTGTGTCATTCGGCTTATTGATTCGAGCAGAAATATTTACGAAGCTGGCAAAAATGTCGAAATGAATAAAAGTGCAACATAAAACTGAAACCAACTCGACAGCCAGCCACAAAAAGGATCGCAAAACTTTCTCGCACAAATACAAAATACGAGCCAGCGGCGAGGCATGGGGCGCTTAGGTTCTTTGGGGCTTTGTTTCTTACGAGTCGGCGTTCAGTTCAGGGGGGGCAGTGGGGTAGCACACCACAGCGCTGCTGTGGAATGTATTGTGTGGTTTCCACAATTGAAGTGTAGAAATTGCCATGTAGCAAGAGATAATGTTATTTGTGCCCGACCACAGGAAACCCTTCAGGCGCACCAGCCCAAGATAAGATGGCGAGTGCGAGCAATTTGTGGTCACGCCCACGCCCACGCCCACGCCCACGCCCAGGCGTGACATTTGAAAATTCTTTAAATATTAAAATCTTGATTAAGTTAAATGCGCATTTGGGGCGAACGCAGCTTAAGTACACATTTCACATTTACCATGCACATAAACTGATTCCTTGGCCATATGCCCGGCCAAAAAGTTGGCCAACAGCAAATCTCTTTTCGCTTGTGTGTGTGTGTGTGTGTGTGCGTGTAGGCTGTAGGTTGAGCGTGTCCAATGTGGGCGTGGCATATAAATTTAAAAACTTTACGCACGATTTGACAAAATGGCAGTTCCTGTCAACAGGAGCCGGACAAGCAACTTGAAGACGGACGCAGCGATGTCTCGCATTTTAAATTTGTTGTCGCCTCAAACATACTCATAGTTAGAGAGAGAGAGAGAGAGAGAGAGAGAGAGAGAGGGGGAGTAACGGAGACAGAGATTAAAGCATATTTACACAGCGTGTCGCGCTTCAATTAGGTGCATTTGGCGCTGATTGAGGGCCAAGTTATCTACATTATTTTCATAGGAAGAGGTTGAAGCCTTTCAAGGGTCGCTACTTGGGTAAGCATTCATTTTTTTTTTTTTTTTTTTTAATTTTCCGTCTTTTGTTTTGCGCGTACGTATTCAATTTTTGCCGGGAAGCCTACTTAAGTTGTCATTTTGATTGCTTTTGAAGCCAACGCTAATTTCCCGTCCCCCTGCGTCGCAGGCCGCATGTGTCTTGGCTGTCTTTCATCTATCATTTTGTCAGTCTGTCGCGGCTAACACAATTTCCATTTATTTTTTCTCGGCTTTTCGTTATCGCTGCTCTCTTTGAGCTGCCTCCTCTTGCATATTTACATACTGAATCGCTGGTGACATTTGTGCGGAAAAGAATATAAGAAAATTAAATAAGAATATAAATCGCACAGAGAATGCCACCAAATTAGGCCTCCATTTACAGACATTGAATTATTGAGTTAAAGCCGCTCACGAAAAAAACAGAACGAAAATGATAAAAATAAAATAAAATGTTCAACGCGCTTTTCGTTGACGTGAGTCAACTGACAGATTTTCCGTGTCAATTCTGGGAAAAATCTCTGCAATCGATCGAGCCGATTTCTGGCGTGTGAGTCGCAATTAAATCTAACTTAATTCAGATGTGATATTCTATATTTAAATTCATAAATAACTAGGCTCTTTAGTCTCTGCCATTTGTCAAATTGATAGATTGATGTCTGTATATTCATCGAGTTGATTACTGATTTATATAATATATCTTTTCTAAATTTTACTTAAGTTTCTATATGTTGAGCATGGATAAGATTTGCTTCAAGTCAAAAACTCTAGCACAGCAAGGACATTAATGCTCATAGAAGCTGAATAATTCAGATATAAGGGCTAAATGGAATACCCAAGCAAAACAGAAGCAGGAAACTATTTAATAATTGTATGAAAAGCATGTTTATAGCCCGGCAAACTCGGTGTTAAGCCCAAACGTCGTCCTTGGCCACTTCATTTGCTATTCACATCACTTACGAGAACTTAAAAACCAATTTGGATTAATGTGCGACCTCTGCAACGTCAACGTCCAGAACTTACCTACAAAGAAGAAGGTGTAATCAAAAATTATTATTGAGTCGATACGTGAACGGGCAAAAAAATTAGATAAGTAATTCATTTAAAATTTACTGCTTAAGCCCAAACACATTTGGAAATAATTGAAAATTCTTGTCGAGCATGCGACATTAAATAAAGGCAACAAATATTTCAAGCTCTACTGAGCTATGTATTAAATGGTTTGAGCTCTGATGTGAGGTAGAGCCACTAGCTACTGCTGCTAGCTTAGAAATTCCCTCCATGTCTAGATTGAGTTGCCTCTGTGGAACGACCCAATCTCTCTCTAGGCGTATCCAATTGAAGGAGTCAGCAGCACCACTTGCATACTTTCACATCAAAGAATCCACTCTATAGCTTGAGGCTTCAGCCTCCTGCGTAACAATAAGCGAAAAGGCGCAGTCGTAGCTGCCCTGCTAGCCACAACAAAAGTGTTGGCAGAAATGAGCATGCGGCAAATGAGATTTTTAGGTCAACAAAGTCCAACCGGGGAATTCGTTAGGGCCATGCCAGCGCTATTTGCGTGTCACTTGCTGCCGCCAGCTTTTGATACTCTAGCAGAATGTCGACTGAACTGGTGTGGAGGCAAATTAACAAAAATGCAGGTTTATATATATTTTAAAAAGAACAAAGATTACATTTAATTAGTGTAATTTTTGTAGAGCTTGACCGCTGACAAAAAATAAAATTTATTCAAATATTATTATATTTATACGAATATCAGACGAAAGGAAATATGAAAGGGTTTGAATAACTTCTCTTTTGTAATAGATTTATTTTATTATTTTTTGCTTCCAATGATGCAAAATTTAAAAAATTTAAATAAAAAATTTTATAAGCATGCATAATCTGAGTCAGAGCTATCTTCATTACACTTCAATCCAAATCAGTAATTTATTTATTATTTTTACTGTTTTATAGACTAATTTATATAGCGTATACAATTCTCGCATTCATAAAACCAATTTATGCTTTTACACATTTTTTTTTTCTTTTTTGTTCATTTTTACTACGGCCTTTTCTTTATTTTTATTTTCTTTTTTTCTACTTTTCTCTGCCTGAACGCTTTGAAGCTGTGCTGCGCGCCACTCGCCAGCCACGTGTGCTCATTTCTGCCCTTGCTTTTTTAACTGCTGTAGCCAACTGACGCTTTATAGGCCAAATAAACAGCGCAGGCCGACAGACGGACAGATGGACGGCTGGGCGAGCGGAGCATGCGGGGTCTAATGGGTTACGGGCTGACATCACACTTTTGTGCGTTACTTTTTGCCTGCTGGCGGTTCAAACAGCTATTCATGCAGTTGGTCACGTGGCTGTGTGTGTGGTGCGTTTTTTAGTGCGCTTGCCGCAATCACAGTCTCTAGCCGTGGAGGGGGAGGGGGTGGCGGAGCAGCGGAGGAGAGTGCATTACATACTTATAGGCACTTAAGCTACGCATTACGGCGCTGACCTGAATTTCCAACTGCCAATAGTATTGAGAGAGTAAAGGAGCAGTTCAGCTGATGAGTGTCGCCTGTGTGCTGAAGTTTTTAGGCATGTTAACTTGGGCTGGCTTAACTATTTATAATCAACACACTGACCTAAATTAGTCCAACTATTTAATGCAAGTGCTTAAAATGCAACATTTCAAGACTGCCGACTCCTGCCGCTGCCGCTGCTGCTGCTGCTGCTGCTACCAGCCGAGGACTAGCAAATGTTTTCATTCAATTTCGCATCTGTGGAGTTCATTATATTTTCACATCATTACCAAGGCAGACGCTGGCAGTCTTCTGGAACAGCCAGAAACGAGAGAAACGAGTAGCGCTGCACGTTTTGCTATAACTATGCTAATTTTAACTCGTTTCGAAAATAACAAACTCACATGTAACTACGCCAGAGCAGCAAGCGAGACAGACAGACAGAGACGACCGGAATGGTGTGTGGAGCGTAGAACGTACAGGAGGGTCTCATAATGCAGAGCGAGAGTTGTTGGCGCGCCGTAGTTGCTTGGCCCTCAGACAACCACAGGCAGATATCTGATGCGGACAGCACACGAATACACCGACATGCACAATTATTAAGGCAAGACCTGCTGCGCGCTTGCCATACAGATTTGCCATGTTGCATGTTCCTACCCACAGTGATGATGATTTTATATGCATCTGTGTGCTTGTATTGGGCTAAAATTGTACGCTTTATATCATTTTATGCACATTTTCCTAGCTCTAAAATTCGTGTTTGGCCAGCACTGATGTTGCTGTTGCCAGTGGTGCAACGCTGCGTATGCGTAATTTTGCAATGGACTGATTCACTATGGTTGAAATTTAGAGCCAACCGACAGCTGCAGTTGCCGTTGCCATTGCCAGAACAGTCACTAATGACTGGCTCCAAATGACGAGTGCTCAACACTTTTACAGCTGCTAATCATTTTGGAAGCTCCATGAAGTGCATACAGCAGCATTATACCCGGAGCTACAAAATCAAAGCATACTTTTCAGCGCACATGCGGCCCAACGAGGTTGAATAATATGCACTGTATGCAAGTTAATTACTACTCGAAATTCAGCTCTCTCATCTCTTTAATTTTTACTTCATTTTACAAAACAAAAAATTCTATTCATGAATTACGATTAGTCCAAATGGCCGACCGCACACTGTGCCGCAAATGCGCAAGAAGTAGTAAATTAGAGGTCATAAATAATTGGAATTAATTTCGAGCGACACACACACACATATATGCAGTACATTTGATGCAAAAAGTGAATGCTATATGGAACTAATAATGGCAATGACGTACTGTCTGCTGTCGGAGCACGCACACACATGGACAGAGGGACAGAGGGACAGAGGGACAGCGGGACAGGGAGAGCCCAGCACATGACACATAATCGCATAAAAGTAATAAACTGGGCAAAAAGTAGCAGCATGACTGACTGACTGACTGACTGACTGTGTGACTGACTGAGTGAGTGAGTGGGTAGCCAGCCTGATAACTGGTCGGATTGGGTGGGGTGCCAAGTAGGTAAGGCTGCTGGTAAAATGGGTGCGAAGAAGTTGCCTTCGCTGCGTAATAGCCCCACTTACAGGGCGTATGCGTGTGTGGGAGTCTGCTTCAGTGCCAGCCAGACGTAATTCGAGCGTAAATGCAACAGAGCTTTAATGCAGCCAGGATCAGTGAACAAAGGGAGCAGCAGCAGCTGGCAAGGAGAGCTCTTCAAAATATATTACGCCCGCATTATATGAATCAACATTGTGAAAGATGAAACAGATGGGTAGAAAATAAAGTTCTAGCCGTAAACAGAACTACAGATGGACGAGTTCACTGGAAGATAAGGAAACATAGAGGCCAGCTTTACTTTTATGAAATCGGATGAGAATATTATATAGTTTGACATGAAATGAAATGCTATTCAGCTTGCTCACACTCAATTAAAGCAACAACATTTTGTATAGAAAATTAATTTGAAAAAAATTTGCCCTTTGCCGTGAACTGAAAGCGGCATTGAAAAAGTATGTTGCAAGCGAAAATTGCAACAGCAGGGGCAGCCAACTAACGGTTTATTAGTATGTAAGGCACAGATGCCAGTGACCATGTCGACACAGCTTACATGTTGCGGCCATTGCAGCAGCAGTAGCAGGAGCAGGAGCAGCAACTCCGCCTCCGTTGATGTTCGTGTTGCTGTGATGTGGTCATGTCATTGCCTCAGCATGCTGAAAAAAAATTTTCAACAAACTTTGAGCTAACGACAACCCCTACCACACACTATATATATATATATATATATATATATATATGTATGTGTCGAGGAGTGCTGCATCTAACGAGCTTGGTCTGAGTTGAGACCGAGTGCCTGCCTGCCTGGCTGCCTCTCCGCCTCCTGCGCGACTCTACGCCAATCTCAAGCGTTCGCTACGCGGCACTTTTTTGAAAAATGGCCAAACACTATTAGCTCTCACTTTTGGTGGCGGGGAATTTGGGGAGCAGAAGCCACGTCTAAAATATTAGTTTGTGCATGTTTCGTGTCATAAAACCTTAGAGTAGTCTGCTTCGTCTTTTTTGTGTGTTGGTTTTGGTATTGCAATTGCAGCAGCAGCAGCTGTCCATAAATTTCGTTCTATTTCTTTTTGTGGGTGGATATAAATGCATATATATTTATATATGTGTACAAAATGTTATACAAATATTTAACGTGGATTTATGACATAATATTTGATAGATACAACGAGATATATTTGGTTTGGCTACAAGAAATTATAGTAGACAGCTGTGACAGCTATTCAATTCAAATGGAATTACCTTTTCAATGGGAACACAAAAATATGAACTACACTGATCAACTATACAAATTACATTTTTTTAAATTTCAGATTGAAAAATTGTAATAGTAACAAACAAAATAAAATTTGAATTATATTAAATATCATAAAATTTTAAATAAACAGCTTGAATGAAATTAAATAAATTTGTTCTTAAACAAGAATTATCTATTCTGATATATAAAATTGAAAATAACTTAAGCATGCTAAAAATCCTATTATAGATTTAGTAACAGCTAAAAGCAGAGATTAAGAGAGCTTACTCTTATATTTATTTATTTATTATTTATTTTCTATTATTTATTATTTATTTTTTATTATTTATTATTTATTGTTTATTATTTATTATGTATTATTTACTATTATTATTATTATCTCTTTACTATTATTTCTCTTCACTATTATTATTATATGTAATTAATTTATTTCTTTTTGTAAGACAGAGCTGCATTTCCCTGGCATTTCTTCTCCTTCTGCTCTTGACCAACTGTTGCCCATAGCCTAGCATAGACGGCGCCGAAATGGATTATCAACCCGTTTTTTTATTTGTTTTCAATTTTCCGCACAATCGAATGAAGGGACAAAAACAGTTTTGACTGTCGCAAATCGCACGAAGAACCCTCAAAGAGCGAAATACACAATCAATCTGTGTGCGAGCGCGTGTCTGAGTGTGTGAGAAGAGGAAGACGAAACCAGTGCCATAAATAAGCAGACTTTTCAACACATTAAACACAATAAATCCGAGCCGTAACAAAGACAACGAGTAAACAACTTGACGCGTCTGCCAAACTGAGCGTTGACTAATGTCAACATCGGCCCAAAGCAACAACAACAATAACAACAGCAGCAGCAGCAGCAGCAGCAGAAAAAAAGAGAAGAGTAAAATATGTCTGTGAACGGCAGCTGGCGCTGTGAACTCGCTGAGTAATCTAAAAATCCTCATGGCACACACAGAAAATCCAATTGACTGTGGACGCATTGTTCTGCCAGAGCTAAAGCAAAGCCGCAACACATTTGCCAGCATTAGTGAGATTGCAATTACTGCTGTTTGAGTGGGTATCTCTCTCTCTATATAGATATATCTCTTTGTGTGTGTGTGTGTGTGTGCTGCACGCGCCCAAAAGCAGAGACTGTAAAATATAAGTACCGCACACAGTGCAACGAGCTAAACTGCAGTCAGGCATGATGGAGAGATCAAAGGCTGGAGCCAAGAATTTTTGCAACAGTTGCGCTGGCTCGCCGCTCGAGCAGTGCCGCCTTTAATAAACACACTCGACCGGCATCTGACATTGATGTAGAGCACTCGAGAAATGTCAAGTTGTCGCTCCGTTTGTTTTGCTCTTCGGTGCCTAAAGAGAACAAGAAGAGTAAAACGAAACAATTGCATAACAAGTAGAGGCAACTAATAAAGCTAAAGTGTCAACAGGAGTCGGCTGAAATCCCAGATATTAGAATACACAGAGTGCACAGCAATCGATGTACTCTACTTTATCGTGAGCGAAATTGGAATTTTAGCCAAGTAATTGCACATTTCAAACTTCGACAGGCCAAGCAAACCTGCAGACCTGCCTGCATCTCGTTCAATCAAACCACCTACCAACCACGCACGCATCATCGCACCACCCAACTTTCTGTCTGCATTGTTGGAAAAAAGGAATCGTGTACTACATGAGTTTGTCTTTCCTTTCAGTTTTTTTCCTGTTAGCCGAGCACAATTCAATTTGGCCAAATGTAATCGATGCTAAAGCGTGCAAAGAAATACATGACACAATCAAAATACAAGGTCGTTCGCTTGAATAATGTATGTGGCTGAGCTGGGGCCAGGCACACGTGTGCGTTGGGTGGGTTTATTTAAAAATTTCATTTCAGTTCGATGAGATATTCAATAAGCTTAAAGCTTGGAAATATGGACACCAAAGAAATATAAATTCGAAATAAGTAGAGAAAAATATATACGTATTTATATAAAACAAATATATATAAATCAAAATTTGAAAATAAATAAATAGTACAAGTGTGAAGCTTAAAAAAACAAAATAAAATATTAAAATATCAATATATCAATATTAGTAAAGACAATAAAATCTCTTAGGCAAGAGATTTAGAGAGAAAGTTTGAGCTGAAGTATTTGCTTTGTGCTTATACATATCTCATATATATTCAAGCTGCCACATAAAATATATATATTTTTTTTTTTTTGCTGTTTATATCTTTATATTAATTTCTATAGACTAATTTCCACAGAAATTGATAGCCTGAACCGCTTAATTAATGAAATAAAAAATCTACAATAATAATAAATCGGTTTGTAAATAATTAAAGCAGATTTTAATAACTTTTCTGCCCACTTAAGGCATGTCCTGCAGGCTATCCCCGAATTTTCCTCGCATTCGATATGAATGACCTATGATGACTCTCAATTGCCAGTTGTTATCGGCTGTTGCATGTGACGAACTGTGCTTCACGGATGTCACGCATACGCAGCGTAAAACCGAACGAGCTGCACATGCAGCTGCCTTCATTCAATTGGGTTGACTGATTTACTACATGCCATTAAGATAATTGTACGCTATTTCATTTCATACATACAAATTTTATTTGCAGCCTGGCGCAGTGGCATCAAAATGCAATCAAAATGTTCGTGGGGCTAAAGTGGCTGCACCTGCACCTCCACCTGTATTGCTTGCTACCTGAGCTGTGTGTGAAACTATTGAGTTTTTGATTAATGAAGCTGTCATTCAATCGCGCAGGAAGCGTTGCCCACTGCCGCACCAAATTGAACTGTTGCATATGTCAGGCACGACAGAGATAGTTGTGCAGATACGCCAAGGCATAGCTGGAGAGGGGCGGACGCATGGAGCTAGCTTGCAAATTGGGAAAATGCCAAACACATTTCGTTTACTGCCAGCTGCAATCTGTGAGATACTTTTTCATCTATTTTCTGCCGGCATTTGCATAGCTCGTCCGTTCGCTCGTTCGCTCGCTCGCTACCTGCGCTGCCTGTTAACCCAGTTGCACCTGCGAAAACGCCCTGCAGTTTGTTAGTTTGTTTGCAGTTCGCTGTCAAAAGAAAATATGTCAAAAATCAGCAAAGGCTGTGAGTATGGGAAAAAATGGCGCAAACTTTCTTCGATCGCCTAAAGCTTGGCTAGCCACGCCCACGCCCACGCCCACTGCCACACACACATTTGCTGCTAGCTGTAGGCTAACTGTCTTGTGCTGTTGCATTGCCTGCATTCAAGTTGATGCCTTGTCTGACAGCGAGACTGCAAACTGTTTCTCGTCTGCGAATTTCGTTTCTATTTTTGCAGAGAAAAAAAGAGAATTCCTTTTACCTTTTAGTAGAGATGCGCTCATATCTGCATTGGCAATTGTAACGAACAACAGCTGAAAGTAAATCGCAGCGCTTTCTCCATTGAACGCTCTGAAATTGCTCGATTCAATTGCTCACAGTGCAGAGAAAGTGAAATGGCGATATCGATAGGGCAAACTACTAGTCGCCAGCTAACCGGGCTCGTGTGATTAATGAACCGGCGAAGTGCGAGAAGTGCTCTTATAAATTATTCTACGGATTGCGCTGGCTGTGAACAACATTTCGCAGAATATTCAGTTTAATTTAATTGCAACAGAGTCAACTTTCATCGATGCTCCGCACTGCAGGCGTGTCGATAAAGTGTGCTCTTGTAGCCTACTTTTCAGCGCGTGAAAATTCCGGAAATCAGCCTCAGCTTCAGCTTCTCTCTCTTTCCCTCTCTCTCTCTCTCTTCTTCTGCTCTTTGTGTGTGAGTAATGAAGTGCCTTAAATATTAAAACCAATTTACGTGACAACATACGCGTGTTATGATGCTTGTTACCCGCATTGTTGTTATTAATTCCGTGGCCCCCGAAACGGAAGCAGCTGACGTATTTCCATGGATCCAATGCTAGTCATGGTACTTACGGCCGGACTCTGCACTCCGGCTACCACGCTACCACGCTACCAGGCTCCCAGTCTCCCAGTCTCCCAGTTTCCCAGTTTGTCTCGTAAACTTTTGCAATTAATCAAGATAGGCCAACCAGCAGCCCGAACAACAGCCGACGACAACGACGCATTTGCATGAATCTGCCATATGGCAGTCGCTACCTGGTCACTCCTGCACTCTGCCCCGCCTTCCTCTCCCTCTCTCCATCATTCTCTCTTACGTTCGCTGTGTGGGCGAAAAAGATTAATATTAATAACTGCGACTAGCGCAGCGGTTGGTCAGCGAGTGGCATAATCATGATTTATGGCATGCAATTAATAAGCGACATGGCCGGACAGGGCAAGCGGCAGGAGCCGCATCGAGAGCTGTTGAAATGCCTCCTGCAGCAGCTGCCCCAGTAATGCATATTTTTTAAAGCACGTTGTAATCTCCTTGTAGTGGCTTTCAGTCAAGCGCAAGACACAACGCAATGGCCAATCATTCCTTTAATGAGTGTATCGAAAAACACATTAAAAATATATATTTATTTTACATTAAAATGAGGAAAACATTCGATTCATTATGCACTTATTATGCAAGCATGTGGACATGATTAGATTAGTTTTAATAAGGAACATGCCAGGTACTTCCGCTCAACATCCAAATATACTTCAGTCATTCCAATTAAATGATAATTATGATTTGATATTATTGTTATTGCCATCTTTAAAAAGGTGCTCGGCTGTTCAAGAATGCTTTTGCCAGCAAATAATGAAATGTTTATTAGTGCTAAGTGTTGACCGCACTGCAATTATCAAATGCAGTTTAACCGAATGAGTGAAGAAAAAAGTTCGCTTAATGAATTCGCTTGACACCCAGTGTGAGTCGTTGTTGTTGTTGTTGCAAGTTTGTTGTGCAGCCAGCTAATTAAAATAAATGACTTTTGACAATGCTGTCAATGCGGCCGCCAATGTTGGCCAAAAATGGGTTTTATTGTCGCTTCGGCTAGCCGTCTATTTGGCAGTTCATTTATTGCACACGACTCCATTGCAGTCCATTGTGCACATGTGGAGCTCGTTTACATTGCCAGTTTAAATAATTACATTTGTTGTAAAGGGAATACCGTGCGGCCGTCGGACAATGCAATTATTTCAGTTAGCGCACATTTGCACAATTGCCGGCAATTACATTATGAAAAACACATTTATGTGTTTCATGCATATGTTTACTTTGCGCCGCTCGACAAATAATTTGATAACAGCAACAGGAACAGCAATGCAAATGGCAAAGCGAATTCATTGAAAATGCAATTCGCCGAATAATTTTCATAAAAGGAAACCTTTTAAATTACATTGATGTCATTTTAAAAATAAGTGAGAGAGCGAGAGAGAGAGAGAGAAAGAGAGAGCGAGAGAGAGAGAGAGAGAGAGAAATAATAATCAGTTCACTTAACCAATATTTTGATTCACTTCACACAGCTTTCCACTGCAGAGTTGCAGTTCGAATTAAAATTCTTTTAAGCGAATTTTTACATATCGAATCGCTCGCAAATGAAAAAGAAAATGTGTCTGCAATATTATGAGGGCATAATATATGATAAAGTTAGTTCTTTTAAGACCGAATACAAAATTAGATGTTGGAATGTAAAGTAGATGAGCTATATAGTCAAATGAAAATGCTTTTTATTGAATTTTCCTAAAGTTTCTAGTGACTGTTGATGCCAGATTCCATTAACAAGAACTGGTCCTCTCCGACCTCACAGGGCTCTGCTATTAACAGCATTATGTTAATAGCATAACTCGTTCTCCTTTTGGCTTTTACTGCACTTCTTACCTTTACCTTTACATTACATATGTATATCTCACCCACTACATATATACATATATATTTTATACATATAATAAAGCAAAGGAATTTACTACTGCAATTTCGCACACAAATTTGCTGTTTTATTTAACACGTTTAACTACACAAGGTAGGGGAAACTTCCTTGACATTGAAGGGCTATAACTACCCTTAAAATTCAGCGATTTTCAATAAGCTTTTAAATTCCATTTGGACAATTTCCAATCGTATAATAATAAACAAAATGGCTTTTCTGATTTTGACAGAGGCAGAGGCTTCAGCGTGCGTGGCACCCCTACTCCAACAAGAGTATTCATCAGTTAAATGCAATTAATTGAATATTATTTACATGCACTTTTTTAATACATATTATATTATTCTCAAAAAATCCTTGATTAATCTTATTGAAAGCCAACCAGATTAACTAACAAATATTTTAAGCTTTGTATAAGCTACTAACAAATATTTAGAGGTTAACATCATTCACATAATTTATAACTTTTAGCAAAATTCCAAGGAATTTGTAGTCCACACAGGAATCTACAACTATTTTGTATAGAGAACTGCATCACAATTAAGCAGCTCAGGACCTTCAAGAATTCTCTCTAAGCTAAATTTCTTTTAAATTTGCGACTACCCAACATTGCGAAACTCGCATTTATGCTCGTTGAGGTGAGAGCTGGTCGCTCGAATAGTGCAATTGCCTATGTGAATATTGTGTTCATGTGCCTTAACATTATACGCGAATGCACTGGTGAATTCAAGGCTTATGCAATCATTGCAGCAGGTGAATTTCCTGGGCTCGGCAATGCGCACAGGCTCTGACATAAGCCACAGGGTGAGTAAAGCGGGAAGGGAAGTCGTGCAGTTACGGACACGGGTCAGATCGTGTACAATTAAAATGCCCAAAGCGACGTCAGTCGTCATTAACCCGTACATCACACGCACACACGCGCACACACACACACGCGCACACTGAAAGGAAAGCGTAGGAGTTGGTGGCAAGCAGCCGACTTCCTTTTCCGTCCCGCAGGCATGCAAAATTGTACGAAATTAGTTCTCTGATTTATTTTGCATATCAAATTTTGAGGCAGTGGCACATCAAATGCCTGTGGCGCTGCCTGTGTCAGCTCATGATAGCCTCACTGATTAGCTACTTTTGGGAATTTTCGTGACTTGTCGCTTGATTACTTCTCTCAACTGTCGCCTGGGCTGTACCAAAGTTTTATGGCCTTTACACAGACCAGCCACCCAACCACCCAACCGCCCAACCACCCACACACATCGTCAGCCCCAATTCTCTGCTCCATCATCAGCATCGTAATGAACGAACTGCCTAAAACTACACATGCAGTGGGCGTGCCGAGCAAGGATGCATGGTATTTCGGGCACAAAATTTCATTAAAATTTCAATTTTGCTAGCTGGGCTTTATCCGACGATTAGCATCAGAGGAGCATAACAGCTCCGTGGTTTATTAATATTAATTGCCAATGCTCAGCAGTTGCTAAATACATATATATGTATATATATATATTTATATATATATACATATGTATTTAGACAATATTGATAATATTGAGGTCTCTCACTTATTTTTTAACTTTATAATGGCTTTGCTGAAAGTAAAAGTTTCTGGCTCATTAACTGATTTGTTGGCTTCTGGCCTCATGTGTAATTGACCATAACATGCGCTGGGCCCAGATAAATTCCTTTGGCCAGCTCACAGACATGGATACTTGATATAAATTTCAATAAACATTTTAAGAAAATGTGAAATGTGATTAGCTAATCTTTGCTGTCAAACAGAGGTAGGCTGGGCAGCTCATATACTCGCATCTAAAATTATTTATGGGCTGAAAATAATATTAATAAAACGGCTTCAAATTAAGCACGGCCTAGTGTGGCCTTTGGCAAAGCTAAGATAATTCTATTTAATCAGCTTTAAATATTTATCAGAGTGTATATTATTTGCTAAATATAATTATATTATACTTACGCACTCTTAACTCATTTACATTTTTGAGAACATACCTGAAAGGAGATGAAGAAAATTAAATCAATGAAGTTTTAGATGATGGAGTGTTTAGATGGAGTGTTAAATAGAACACAAATTGAAGTTTCTACCGGCTGTCTTTGCATTTAACCAAAAAACAAATCTTATTCACCTGACTCAAGCGATCCTGACTATCGATAATATCGATAAACAATCGCATACGATCGTCGAGTATCTGAACGCCGTTGCGCGGCAGGAGCAGCAAGTTCTGCACGGCATCCCGAATGCTGCCCGGCGTGGTGCTGCACGAGCTGCTGTCGTCGCTAGTGAAACCATTGGGCAGGTGCTGCTGCTGCTGATGGAATTGATGCTGCTGTTGCTGGAATGCATGTGGATGATGCTGCTGCTGCTGCTGTTGCTGCTGCTGCTGCTGCTGCTGCTGCAGCTTCAGCTGCAACGAGTGCTGTCGCAATGCCTCCGAGCATTTGCGCAAATAGTCGTAGGAACCTTTCGATTTGTACTTGTCCGCCATGGCATGAAAACTGTCCAATATCTCATTAAAGTCCGACACCAGCGGCGCCGTTGAGGGCGTGGTCGTGGCACTCGACGGTGTCGTCACCGTCATCGCCAGCGAGCCCAGCGAGCTGTTCGACTTGCTCATGACCATTTGCTGCTGCGGCGAGCTGGTGTTCACTCTCAGCTCAGTTGTTAGGGCGCTGCTGCTGACGCTGGCAGCCATCGTCTTGAGGCTGCCGCTGCTGGCCGAGCTGCTGACCACCTTGCTGGGGCTAAGCGCCTGCAGATCCTCGCTCATCAGTCGCAGATTGTCGGAAATCTGATGGAAACTCTCGGAGGTCACCAGCGAGTGCTCGCGCTGCTCCAGCTTGGCGCTGCTGCTGCCCGGCAGCACGCTGCTCTTGGGTCGCCTGCGTGTGGGCAGACCACCCGCACTGACCCCAATCCCAGCCGCTGACGTTGCACTGGCTCCGGCGCCTGCTGCACTGCCGCACGGTGTGCCCGAGGTCACATCGGGCATTTGCAGTTGCTTCGAGATGAACGAGTCGAGCGTCTGGGAACTGCTCAACTTGGGCTTGTCGGAGATTTCAGGTATTTTATTGGCGCGTATTGCGTCCAGAAACTGACGCAGCTGATCCGAGGGCGTCGGCGGCGGCGGCTCCTCCGGGGCCACTTTAGCCACAATGGGTGGGTCGGTGGTGCGCTTAAGCGTCGCCGTTGGCTTCAGCACATCCTCAGGCATGTGCTGCTGGTACTCCTGCCGCATGCTGCTGCGAATGTTGTCGAGGAACAGGCGCAGCTGATTGGACGGTGTCTGCACCTCGCCAGTGTTGGACAACGAGGCTAACGATTTGCTCACTATCTCTGGCGAGATCATGTTTGGCTGAAAGTTGTTGTTGTTGCTGCTGCTACTGTTATTATTATTATTGTTGCTGTTGCCATTGCCGTTGCTGCCATTGCTGTTGGCGCCGGCACTATTGGGCGTCAGCAAATTGAGATTTGTTTGGCTCTGCCTGGTCAGCTGCTGCTGCCGCTTCAGCTCGGACAGGAGCTTCGCCTGCTCGGAGTACTTGCGCACGCTCTCCGTTATGGTGCGCAGCTGCTCGGAATAGGCGCGCAGCTGGTGCTCCAGATAGGCCTGATCTGGCCCCGATGCCGCATAGCTGGAAGGTCTCGCCTCGGCCTTCTCACTCTCTGCCGGCTCCTGGCTGCCGTGAAAGCTCAGCGAGTGCCGCATGCTGCTGCTCGTGGGCACCACAGCAGCCGGTGCCGTCTGCAGCATGTTGTCCGCGCTGCTGCTCTTCTTCGGACTGCGCTGCCGACCGAGCGTACCATTGTTGTTGGCAACGCCATTGGCGCCATTGGCGAAGCGCCTCAGCGGTATGGGCGGCGCCTCTGCCTGCATGCTGCCATTGAAACGGTCCAAGCTGCGCGGGCGCTGCGTCCCATTGCCATTCAGATGGCCATTGACAGGCGAAGCCATAGCCAAGTGCTGCTGCTGCTGCTGCTGCTGCTGCTGCAGTGACGGTCCATTCGGTCGAGGCGTGCTCTGTGAGCGGCGTGGCACGACGGGCACGCCGGCTGCTGAAGTCGCCGGCGCTGGCTTGCGATGCGTTGGCACCGGTGGTGCTGCCGGCTGCCCGTTGGTGGGGCTCTGCCTGTACTGCTGGAAAATTGCCGCGTAGAGCGACTCCTTGTCGGCGCAGCCAGACGAGGCCGCAGACGTCGCGCTGCTGGCGCTGTTCACGAGGCTGACTGCATTGCGCAGCTGCTGCTGCTGGCGGGACAGCTGCAGGAGACGTTGTTGCTGCTGTGCGTTGTAGTCTACAAAGCTCGAGCGGCCAGCAGCTGTCGGCGATGCCGTTGAAGCAGTGACAGCAATGCTGTGGGGACGTTGCTTCAAGCCGCGCAGACGCGACGGCTCTGCATACTCGGGCATCTCATAGCCGCTCGATGTGGTCGCTGTGGGCTTGACAATGGGCGGCGCTGCCTCTGTGGGCGAGGGGCTGTTCAAAAAGGGATTGTTGCCCTTCAGCGCTATGGGCGTGGCAGCACCTGGTATGCCAGCTGTAGGCAGCATGCTCGTTAGCTGCGGCGGCGGTCCTGGAGAGCTCTGTTGCAGTTGTTGTTGCTGCTGCTGCTGCTGCTGCTGCTGCTGCTGATGTTGCGGCAGGGGCTGTGTGCTGCCGGGGTAGAGCAGCGATTCGCTTATGTGCAGATCCAGCTCGTGGGCGTTTGGTTTGGCATAAATTGTGTTTGCAGTGTTAGTGCGTGCTGGGGGCGTGGCTGCGGCCGGGTAACCAGTAATGCGAAAGCCATTCATGTTGTTCACAGGGCAAGGAGTTTGCTATTGCTGCTGCTTCTGCTGCTGCTGCTTCTGCTGCTATTGTTGCTGCTGCTATTGTTGCTCTCGTCCCCGTTGTTGCCTTAATTCAGGCTGCCTACGTGGCCATTATGGCCCATTTGTATGTGTGCCAATGATGTTTCAGTTGCTGGCACGGAGATTTATCAGTCGTGAGAGCAATCGATACAATTGTTCAATCAATCCATCAAGCACTCAATCACTTAGTTCCTGCGCATCGAACATTGTCTTGGGCCAATCAAATTAACTGCACTACGCGGGGCAGTTATTGAGCTATTCAACGACGCTATTAAATTGAACACAATTTTTAGTTGCACGTTACGTATACGCAATGTTGCATAAGAGCAATCGATCAGCGTGCGCAGTTTGATTTGATTTTATTATTTTAGTTATTTTATATCCCACAACAAATAATTATTGATTTCCATTCTTCGTCAAAGCGCTCATAATTCCACAAAATAATTTCTAGCCTATAGCATTAATTAATGTCGTGATTAAAACAAAAAACTCAACTACATAATTAAATTAATTTCATATAAATATATGCTTTGCGCTAAGCTCATCTTTAACAAACAAATCAACTATTATTGTAATAATTCAATTTATAATGATATGCACAAAGTCAGTTTCAATTAGCTCGAGCATTGATAAGCCGACTCTGACATGACCAAGGGAATGGCAAATCAAAGAGTCTGTTGAGCACATTGTTTACATGCGAATAATCAGTGAGTAAATTGAGCAGAGCTCCAGATTCCAAATGGAGTCCTGAGATGCATTCGCATAAGCCGACGGCAGCAATGCAAATTGAATTTGATGCAAATAGTTGTTCCGCCTGGAAATTGCTGTCCGTATCCAAATATTCCGACAGTTGCTGTCGGGCCCGGCTTATATCTGTTATACAGATATATGCACCTGTATTAAATATTGTGGCCAAGGAATTTGTTGCCTGCAACTCGAAATTGAAATGCCAAACGGCTGCAGCCAGCCAAGACTTTGTGTGTGCTCTCTGTCCTGGCATTGACAAAACTATTTATGAGTCTCCATGTGGGCCAACCATCCACCCACCCAACTATCCAACTATCCAACTATCCAACTACCCAAGACCCAACAGCATCTCCCTGCTGGCTACATGGCAGCTACGTGTCAACAGCATTACACGTATATGCATACGCAGGCCACTGACAGCAAGGACAACAAACAAGGAAACGAGAATGACAAAACAAAAAAAGGAACAAAAAAGAAAGTAAATAAAAACAAAAACAAAAAAAAAGTAACTGAAGCATTTGCACGCTTTATGGCATAAATACAGCATAAAGGGATGCAGGGGACGAGGCGCGCAGGATGCCAAGGACGACGAGGGGGCGGGACACGACTTGCGGTTGAGCTAAAACTGGGCATTAACATAAATATTTAATAAAAAATGCGCATAAATTATAAATTACAAACTCAGTTGAAATATGAAAATAAACAAATGAGCGAACGCTACGGTGTACGGGTTATGGCCAGCGCATAACGGTGTAAATGGGAAAATGAAACATGCCATGAGGGAAATGCGCGCAAACATGTAACAGATACGAAGAGGCAGATAGAAAGAGAGAGAGAGAAAGAGAGAGAGAGAGAGAGAGAGGCAGCGTGTGACAAACATGTGCCAAGTGAGTTGCTTTATTTGCATTGTACTCTAATAAATTCAACTTAATTACACTGGCAGAAATCTCTGCCATAGAATGAACATACAAATGCTTTTGGCCTCTCATACAGTTGCCAGACATGAGAATTATTATTAATATTTGTATTTACTTCATTGTGCTTCACTTGCCTTGCATATTGCAATGGGAATTAATTTATAAAATTAATTTAAATATTTGCTCTTCAACTGATTGCATTACGCATTGCAATAATTTAATTAATTATATAAAATTCATTGTTTAATGAGAATAATTTTAATGAATTATATAAAATGAATTACACTAATGAGAAACCACTTTGGTCATTCACTGACTGCATTTGGTGCAGTGTAGGCCAAGTTGTACTGCCTTTTTGGGGGGACAAAAATGAAGGCAGGAAGCGAAGTGATTCTGCAGGGGCAGCAGAATATCAAGCAAAATGTTGCTGCTGCACTTTGTCAGCTCGTCCAGCTCAGCTGTCTGCGACGTGCTCAGCTGTCTGTCTGTCTGGCTGTCTCTCTGCCTGCATGCGCGTGTGTGTGTGTGTGTGTGTGTGTGTGCTTTATGACGAGGCAGCGCAGCCAGCCACTGCCGCAGTCAGATATCCTACAGTGTGCCAGTGTGCTGCGAGCTGAGGACAGTTGTAGCAGCAAAAGTAGCTTGTATCAACACTTTAGCACATGCACTAAACTGAAGAGTGGCACTTGGCACACACACACACACACACACACAGGGTTCCACATGCACGCACACACCTGCTGACCCGCAGAGCGTTGCCCCCTAAAGTCGGCTACAATGCGTCGGGCTAGGGCTACAATTTGACATATTTAGGTTAGCTCGAATACAGCTCAGAGCCCAGACTCAGCCACCCGCACACCCCCTGCATTGTCTCATTTGATATTCCAGCTAAATGCTACTGTGTGTGTGTGTGTGTGTGTGCAAAGATTTCGAAATGCTTTTGAATTTCCTAATGAACGTAACTCAGACGAGCAGGCGCGCCCGCCGTGACTGACTGACTGGCAGAGCCAGAGCAGTGGAGCAGTGGAGCAGTGGAGCAGACTGAATCTTAAGTTTTTGGTATTGCTTGTTCAAGTTTTAAATTAATGACGGCATATTTACTTGCGGTTGTTCAGCTGAGGCAGCAGCTGCTTCCCCTGTTTGCCCAGTGACCAACTCTTCAAAATAGATTAACAAAAATTAATGTAATGCTCGGATTGTGCCTGGCACTGTGCCCGTTCTTGTTGGCTGTGGCTCGCTCTGCTGGCTTATCTGCAGCAGCGCCAGATGAAATTAAATAAGATATGCTGTCACTGTCACGGCTTGTCACTGTGTGAGTGTGAGTGTGAGTGCGAGTGCATGTTTGTGTGTGTGGTTGATGAATCTCGGCTGCTTGGAATTTGATTCAATTTGCAGAGACCATGGAACGCAGAATGGTTCGCATCTTGCGTTTGTCTACAAATGCGAAGGAAGCCTAGTTGCTGTCATCGTTTGTTTGCCTTGTGCATGCCACAATATGTGGCAAGTGGAAAGTGCGAAACCTTGGCCAACACGCACAATAAATGCTTTGTTCTCACACAAAAAGCGCAGCGAAACCAGATTGAGCTCAGATGTCAGAGAAAGCTTAAGCAAAGGAACTCTCACTACTCCTATTTTACTAAGTTACTCTGGTAAATTTCGGACCGACAGGAGAATCAAGTGGAGCATGATAAAGGTTTACGTTTAAATAGTTTCTCTGCATTCACATTTCACTACCTGTTGGCGAACATAACTCTCAATGGTTTTCAATTAAAGTTAAAACACATTCCACAACAATAGAGCAGCAGCAGGAGCTCAAAGAGCATCAGAGCCGGCTGACCACAGAGCCAACAGCTCGAAAAGGGAAACAGCAAAGAACGAAATCCGCAAGCTTAAGGCAACTTTTTTTCTTTTTAAATAAACTATCGACTAGGGGGCTGATAAAAAGAAAAAGCAGCCGCATTCAAAGCTCTTACACACACACACACACACACACAGCCACGCTAAAAATCATGCTCAGTTATAAAAGCAAACAAGGATAAGGAATGAAAGGGATGCAGCAGCAGCAGCTGGAGTGGGAGCAGGAGTCGGGCATGTCGTTCGTGTTGTAGTACACGCGATGGCAAAGAAAGACCAAACAAATAGACATGATAAATTAAAAAGGAAAAGGAATGTAAGGCAAACAACGCGACTGCCACACGCAAAAGCTCAAGCTAAATTACAGTCTGTCCACAATGGGGGCGTGGCCAAGCAACTCGTCTTGTGCCCTACTCGTCGTAGGCGTCGCTCCTAGTGTGCTAAGTGGCCGGCCCCGCAGGCGTCTCAACGGCTTCAGAACGCCAAGCACGCAGGATAAATAACAAACCGACACTGATAGAAATGGGAATGCAAAAAGCAAAAGTAAAAGCAAAAGCAAAAGCAAAAGCAAAAGCAAAGCCAACATAACACAGTCAACAGTCCAAAGGCCCCAGTTCCGGCTCTAGCCAATGCCAGCCGACTCAGCTGGCAGCCAGAGTGGCTCAGGCCCCACTCTGTGCGGTTTAGTTCTGTCTACAGGTGTTGGAGTGCTTTGAAATGCCAACGATTTACAATTTGCCAACTACATAGTCTCAATAGACAGCATAGGGTTGCCAGTATTAGCAATGTGCGATTGATACCTATTAAAAACATCTCTGAGAAATTTCACGGAATATTGGTATATATGCGTATATATGTATATACCTGCAGTAGGCTTTATTTCGTTTCTTCTTTCATTTAATTCCAAACACTTCTCAAAATTACGCTCCCAGGCTGTTTCTTCTGCTTCAGCTATTTTTGAGCATTGAACTATCGCCAACTATCGACAGCCTCAGCCATCGATATAGCTAAGTATCGATAGATGAGTATCTATTGATAATAGTGCAGTTCCCTCAGATCTCTTATTGGCCTACTACAATACATATATATAAGTATATATCTCAAAATTGCATCTGATATCCGATTCAAGCTGTGTTTACTTAAGTCACTAACAAGTATAATTACAGAAAAAGATAGCTAGAAAAGAGTCAAGACTCGCATGAAAATATGATTAATAATATTTATTTATAATAAATATTTGCA
Source organism: Drosophila mayaguana (assembly GCA_037075325.1). Lineage (NCBI taxonomy): Eukaryota > Metazoa > Arthropoda > Insecta > Diptera > Drosophilidae > Drosophila > Drosophila mayaguana. Next base: position 3,566,881 of record JBAMCG010000074.1, read on the forward strand.
TAAGACTTTCTTGGATTTGAAGAAATGTAAAATAAAATTGTAAACAATTCTTAAAATATTATTAAATTTTAATAACTTTTCAAATTGTTAGACATCAAATCAAATATCTATATTTTTTATTTATTAGATATTAAAATGAATATCAAATGAAAACTAACTTAAACTCTTAAGACAATTCAGTACTCGCGCCACTCCACGCCTCATAAAAATATTTCAGCATTACATTCATTTTTTCTTTAGTTTATGGCCAAATAAACAGCTCTGTTCTACTCCTGCCTGGCAACTCTATAGCTTAGCCATATGTTCACTGTGCGAGTGCAGCCAATAGAGGGGCGCCAGCAGGGCTAGGCGAACAGTTTGCTTGATACAGTGCAAATACGCAGCCAAGTGAGAAATGAAGACGAGTTAGTAAAGGCAGCGCCATGGTTAGCCCGAGATTGGACCACCCGACACACGACAGAACGTGAATGTCGTAAAGCACAGCCCAGGCCAGTCGTAGCTCCTTCATTGGCAGGTGCTAAGCCTCAATGCCGAGCATGGTGCAGGAGGCGGGAGACCCTGCAAGTCGAGGACATAAATCAGCTTGTTTGGAATCGAGCGGGGGTTAAACTAAAGCTACGCAGGATACCGCCAAGAGAGAGATAGCGAACGACAGAGAGAGAGAAGGAGAGAGGTAAGTAAGAGAGAAAGCGTTGGGCAAACGGACAACGACAGGAACACCGACACCCGCAACGACACTAATTGAAAAAGCAAGGTAGAATTAATGGCTAGGGAAATGCACGAATGCTGCGAAAAGAAAGCAGTTTGCAGCACAAATTTGAAAAAGTAAAACTGAAACGTAACGGTACTTAAGTTGGCCAATTAAAGACGACCGCCAGGACATGCGAAAACGTACGCAAAACCCCAAGTTCAGTTGGCCAAACTTTGCGCCCCCCCGACTTTCCTCGCTCTCCGCCCTCTGTTGAAATGCCCAACCGAGCCGAGTCCTGTCTGGGCGAGTAGACAGCAAAATTAGTTTTTTTCGCTTCGCTTAGACAATTTTATTAGGGCCTAATTGAAACAACCAACTGGCAACAGCTGAGCTCCCACAGCTCCTGCTTCGCATGCTCGTATGTTCGTTGGTTCGTATGCGTGTGCCTGTCCAGTGCCTGCGTCTGCTGTGTCTATGAAATAATTAAGACCACAATTCGCTTCAATTATAACGTATTTAAGTGTTAATAGAGTTCGGCACACCAAGCTGGTTAGTTGGGCGTGGCCTGCGTGTCTGGCAGCCTTCTGACACTTTGATTTTTAGACGATTCGACAAAGCTGCCACGCAACGCTGCTGAATTTACTATTCACCTGTCGCACCTGTCTGATACAAGGCAGCTAATTCGCTGCGACAGATAAAAGCCCATTGGAGGAGGCGAGGTTCTGCGACTGTGGCGGATCAATGTTTTAATCCACTAAAAGCTGTCGGAAATGTGTTTATACGATTTTCACATGTCATTCAAATGCCTGGGCGCGCCTGTGTGTGTGTGTGTGTGCGTGTGTGTGTGTGTATCGGGGCTTAATAATGTGTTGCCATGGCATTTATTGCAGGTGTGAAGTCGTAGCATATCAGGCTACGTGGTTGGGCTACAGCCCACCCAGAATTTATGGGTAACCTTAGAAGGTTCTACACTGAGCGACGTCATCGACTTTAAGGTTAATCGCAGGCATTTAAATGCAAATTGTCACATATTAAAGCCAGACTAACTCAGAACATCGACATAATAATGAAATATATATAATATATAATAATTGTTTGTCGATTTTTGTTTTATTTATTACTGCTTTATTCAGTTGGTGATATGACAAATGTTGAGGCATATCAACCCAGGCCTGGGCCCTTGGGCTAACATTAAATTAAGTATACGCCGCATGGCAGCGCAAAGTTGCGGTAATCAAATTTGAATTACGCACAGCGTTCCAAATAATAACCATCTCAATAATAGCAAAAGTTAAGCGTAGCGCCGGCAATTTTAATGCCGTTTGAACCCTTTTTATATGCAAGTAATTTATTTATGAGCTTATCAAGTGCTTAGGGGCGCCTCCTCGTTGGCCGTAGACATTAAAACTCTGGCAGCATAATAAAAGTTCCGGCCGGACGTGCATGGCAAACCAAAGTAGGACAACTTTTTATTTAGCTAAATGTATATATATATATATATTTATGTACTGAAACTTCATGGAGCCTTCAACATTTATGTAAGCCCAAATATTGAGCCTGAATCTAATTGAAACCATGCTGAATAAAATTGATTACTCGCTCTGGTGACAGACCATTTGTTTGGTTTTTCAAGCTTGCAGTGCTTAATTTTTTACCATTTTCACGCTCTTCACAACCAGACACACCCAGTCACACACACACACACACACACATACACACAGCGAGCATGATGAAATCACAATAAAGTAATTGAATTTAACAAATCGACTACAAAACTGCCAGAGAACTTAACAAACTGTCTGCGCGGTGCGCAAAATTAATTCAATTCACTTACAATAATAATTTGCACAATAAAAACGGCAACAATTGAATGAGCAACAGCAACAGCAACAGCAACAACAACAACAACGTTTCGACGGGGCAACAATAGCCGCCAGATGCTCGCTTTGGCTCTTGGGTGGCAAACTCTCATTTGAGTTTGGGGCCAGTTACGACAAACTTGTGCCCAGATTTAATCACAAAATGGCTGCCAGTTACCGCTGCCCGCCTCCTGGCCAGCCACTCTCCTGTCGGTACGTGGCTCTACGCCTCTGCTGGCTAAGCAAAACTTTTCCCTGTAGCCATCGTAAAATTAATGAATCTGTTATGCAAAATCGACAACTAGCTGCAAAAGCAACAGCCCCGAAGACCCCAGGACAACAACTGCGCCAAACAATTAAGCATCCCATTTGCCAGGTGGGGCATGCAACAGCTCCTGCGTATGGCAAGCACTCAGTTAGTTGAGCAACTTTCTGCCCAACTGGAGAAACTATTATGCGTAGTTAATGCAGATCAATGGTAATTGTTAGCGGGCGAGCGGGGAAGCAGGCAACCGGACAAGCAGACAACAAACAGGTAAATAAAGTACCTGTAGTACCTGAATATAATCAAGAAATATTGCTGCGGGATTAAATCGTAAAGGGATATTCAATTGTAGCAGAAGTAAACAGAAAGTTAGATCAGTGGAGCCGATGGGTACATAACTATCAGGCAACAACGCCTGGCACCTCAAGATGCCAAAAATTGAAAACAGAAATTGCTTAACAAATATCTATATTACTTGAATTACTCTAATGAATTCAGCTCAAAAAAAACTGCCAGCCACAGCACTAGAAGGAGGCGCAGAAGACGTCATTACCCTTATGATCAAAAGCTTACGAAACTGGGTACTGGACTTCGAATATAGCAAGCTTTAACTGGGATAGTAACATCTAGAGGGCTGCATGACTTCCCTCACATCATATGTCACATGGAGTTCTTTCGGTTTGAAGTCAAATGAGTCAGTGAGTGAGTCTGAGTTTGAGTGCACTTTGGGAGTTATAATTTACGGCCTTCGGTAAAATGAGCAAGAATACGGGAAGCTTTAAAAGGGAAAAAATATAATAAAGATGACAAAGCATAAACTGCTTCGTTTTTGGTCGGCTCGCTCGTTTGTCGTCCGAGCAGTGAAAATGAGGCACGATAAAATCGCTGCCAGCGCTAAAACGGAATGATCATATGCTATTACTCTCTCTCTCTCACACTCTCCCTCTCCTACTGTTTCTCTCTCTCCCTCTTACTGTTTCTATCTCTATCTTACTCTCCACCTCTCTCTCTTTTGCTCTCTGTCCCTCTCTCCTGCTCTCTATCTCTATCTTTTGCTATCTCTCTCTCTCTTGCTCCCTCTCTTGCTATCTCTCTCTTTCTCTTGCTCTTGCTCTCGCTCTTTCTCTCTCTATTACTGTTTCTATCTCTTTCTGTTACTATCCTCTCTCTATCTATCTCTTGCTCTCTCTCTCTCTCTCTCTCTCTCTCTCTCTCTGTTTCTATCTCTCTTACTATTACTCTATCTCTCTCTCTCCCTTTTTCTCTGCTCGCTAGTAGTAGCGCCATAAACGGAAGTACATTCGTGACGATTACAATTCTTTCCATCCGAGGAGTATACAGAACTCTTGGAATGGTTCGGCACACTTACAGGTCCGTACTACATACACATGTACGAGAAGTTTTGTAGCTGTGTGCGAGCTTAACAACAAATTTACTGAACTTATCAACTCGCACTCTCACGCCTTCAATTCCTTTCCGCTAAGCTTAATAGTCTGCCTCTGAGTCATATGAGAGCGCACTCTTTGTCACCAAAACCGTTCTTGACTTGGCTTCAATGTCACTCAACACCTTTTAAGCATTGTTAATGAGCACCGTTTTTTTTTTTTTTTTTTTTTATTAATTTTTATTTTGCCATTTTGTTCAGCTCTCTAACAAAATCCTCTTTCTTCACCTAATCTGTGTAGCCTTTTAGTCACCATCTGTAGTTCTAAACTAATATTTTCAATTAATTTATACATTGGTTATTATTATATAACAAACATTTTTCTGTTTCATATTAAAACACAAATAATTTTATAAAAATTCCAAATCAATAATCTAGTAGCCAAAAATCCAGCTGTGATAATATCCTGCTCTGAAGCACGTAAGGCATGCTGACTCGAGTTGATTTTCATCTGGCCTTAGTTTGGCTTTTCCACAAAGTGCCCATAAGTGATATATAATGAGCATTCCATTAAAAAGGAGAAACAGCAGCCATTTGAAAAGGGCAATTGAGAGCCAAAGTCCGCACTTGGCTGATATTTTAGTAGCATTTACTTTACATTTGTGCAATGTCCATTTCCATGTGCCATATACAAAGGCCAACTACACTGGGCGCCGGCCAGCGCTGCGTATACGCAATATCATGTAAGAACTTTTTGGGTGGCTTTCGCTTTGGCCAAATACCCGAGTCGACTCGCCACCACTCGCCTCGGGCACGTTCCTGGCCAAACTGCTTACAAGCTTGCCTCAGGCAGCGCACTTTATTTTTATACTTCAGCCATACAACGCCTTGTTCTTGTACTTGTACAACACTTAAATCCCAATTCGTTTTGGCTGCAGGAATCACAGCGCAGTGACCCACACACACACACACACACATGTGGGGGAGGAAAGGAAAACACTTACTTAGCATGCATGTATGGATATTTTATTGATACGCAACTGTGAGCGCTGCCGGGCGGTTGCCTGGCTGCCTCGACTGGTTTCTTGGCCAGCTGGCAAAATGTGTGCGTAGCTTTTAATGCGTTTGCGAGAGGGGCTTGGGATCAGCTCGGCTCCGATTTCGGCCCGAAGCAGTGGCACATGTAACACACAAAAAAAAAAGGCATTTTATGTTTCTCTTTCCTTTTTCTTTATTTTTTTGCACACTGAATGGCCATGGGGCAGACGCAGACGGAGCAACTCATATGGAAATCCCTTTGAGTATGCAGCGTTTTTCCTCTTGGCTTACACATTTTCACACTTTCGCATACGCTATCTTTGTGCGGTCATGCCCAGCCATAGGACACACTGATGCAGCACTCGAAACAAGTCACTTTTGTGGCAAGTGAGCCAGCAAATGTTATTCAAACTAATCTAAAGTACATCGAAGCATTTAATTCTGTTGGCAAATCCGATTACAAATGCTACGGCAAGGGTATTCAAGCAGGCTGTGCTCGAGTCGCGGACTTTGCTTTTATTTCATTTTGTGCGTCAAGCGATTCATTCATCTTCTTTGGCGTGGCAACAATCAATAAAATTCAAGTTGCCTTTTCTTTTTTCTCATTCACCAACAGGCGCACAAAAGTCATGCCAGCTGCTAACGCGCTCCTGCTGGACGCTGGCAAAATGGGCTCAATTCTCTTCTGCAAATACACATAGGCATATATATCTATATATATGTATGTATATTGAATGTCGGGGCATTTGCAAATGCCGCCTGATTAATGACGCAATAATTGTTGCCACACGCCAGCAGCTGGGCAGGGCAAACTAAAAGCTGTAAACGCTGACTGCGGCCGGGCTCGTTCTGGCTGCTTAGCTTTGTTTGCTGGCAAACAAAGTGTTAAAAAATTGACTTTTGGCTAAAGCAGCTAAGGAAGCGACTTTGGCAGTATCTTGTTCTGGCCATTTGATGGGATTATTATCGTGTTAGCTGCGCCATTATGCCGTTTGATTTCTTGACGTTCCGTTCAATTTACCAAAAAACTGCTCAAATGGAAATTTCAACTACTTTTTGGCTCTGGCTTGCCAAGTCTTGAGCGAATGCTGCTTGTAGGGCTTTTAATGATGATTTATATGCCAACTTGTGCGTTGACTGCTCGCCACTCAATTGTTTTTCACTAAATTGGGTTTTGGGTTGCCTGATAATGAATTTCAATTGGGCTTCGATAGCTAAGTGCTCAAATGAATTGTTTGTCAGCTGTTGTAATACGCCAATCAATTAGATGAATTTTGTATTGTTTATAACAAAAGAAATATATATGTACATATATACATATATATATATATATATATATATGCATATAACTATTTTACTTCATTCGCTTGGCTAATGCTCTGCTTAGCCTTTTTAATCTATAAATTATTTACGGAATAATAAATCATGTGCATAATTCTAGCTGCATTAGCCGCAAGCATCTACGAAATTCCCCAGGGAAAACACACTCACACACACACACACGCCCACAACAAATAATTGCACAATGCGTAAACAAAGAATAATTAACAAAAGAAAACGGATAGAAGGCGCTGCGCTGAAACTGAGGCGTTGGAAATTATGCAAAAGGCGGAAATAAAGTACAAATTTATGTTGTTGAGCTCCGGCAAAGGCTTGGGCTGGCTGGCTGGTTGGCTGATAGAGTGTTCTGGGTGGTGTTCTGGGTGGCTCGGCGGTTGCCACGCTCGCTAATTTGCTAAGCTCGCTTAGAGCCACTTCCCTGCTGCGCTGGCAACGCCCCTGGATATATCAGGCATGGAGCACGGCTTTTGCGGTATTATCATTAGAATTTAAATTGCCTTTTCGCTGCCGGTTTGAGTAAAGGTAAATAATTTGTGGCGCCGCAACGGTTGGCATATTTTTTACGGGCTTATTCACCCTTTCTTTATTTTTATTATTTTTTTTTTTTTTTTGATTTTATATTCTCTCTTTATTCCAACTGCCTGTGGCCCCTTGCTTAAGCACCTTCGCTCTAAGCTCTCTTATCTAGTTGAATATTTAATTAACCGCAATATCCAAAGGCACAGAAAATCGTAGGGAAAGTGAAAGATGCTCTATGAGCCAAGAACTGGGCCAAAACAGCGGAAAGTTGCAACATCTCATGCGCTGACAGTTTATCAAGGCATTTCAAAACCTCGAGCCGCTTCGGACTTTGCCGGGGCACACTTTTATCTTATTCAAATTGTTTTATCTGTGGCGCTGCTAGATAAACCTTATCTGGCATGTGTGTTTGGCTTTGCTTTTGATGCTTATGCTGTTGTTTTTCTGCTGCTGCTGCTGCTGCTCCTGCGGCTGGCATTTCAAAATAGTTGTGAACTTTATCGCACAAATAAACATACAGCGAGCGAGCAAGCGAATGGGGCATCCAAAGTACACCAAGCAATGCCACATTTTGTGGCTGGCACGCCCACAACCCCCTCGCCACATGTCGCTTATAATTTGCTGTAACTTTTGCGTGGCTGTAAACTGACATTTTGGCTTGTGCGGTTTCGCCTGACATGGCTCCTGACAACTGCCAACAGTGCAGCTGCCCAGTGCAGATGGACTGCCAAAGGGTATGAAAAACTGAAAAAACTGTAGAAAATATTCAGGGAAAACCACTCACTGGGTTTCATGTGAAAATGTCAAAGAAAGTGGCATAAATCTTATGCACCTATATATAACAGACCTATATTATTATACTAACAACTATCTAGAAAAAAGCATTTCCATGTGAAAATGTCGAAGAAAGAAGCATAAGTCGTACGCTAAAAAGAAGCCAACTCTGTTGATAATATAGGTCATCTATATACATAACAGACCTATATTATCATACCAAAAACTATCTAGGAAAAAGAATTTGCATGAAAAAGAAGCATAAATCTTATACAATGACGCAGCTAACTCTGCTGAAAATATAAGTCTATTATATATTCACCTATATATACATACATATATATATATATATAACATATATATATATAAACTATCTAGGAATAAGCAGCCTATGGGTTTCATGTGAAAAGGTTTAAGAAAGAAGCATAAATCTTATGCTGAGAAGAAGCCAACTCTGTTGATATAGATTCATAGCAGACCTATATTGTCATACCAAAAACTATTTAGGAAAAATCATTTTCATGTGGAAATGTCAAGGAAAGAAAAATTAGAGATGGATCTATATAGCTAGCTGATCAAGCAAGAGTAATAATTTCATTTCAATTGATTTTGATTTATTTCATTATTTCAAGTAATTCTATGTATGTATATCCCACTCGCTAGAGACAGTTCCTACAGGGTATGCCTTTGTCGCATACAGAAATGCTGTTCCCTTATACAATGAGCCCGTGTAACCATAGAAACATTTGCCAAAACAGCTTCACATATATTTCACATAATATTTTTTACGACTTTTGTTTATGTCTGGACGCTGACATTGAAAAATATGGAAATTATATATTTAGCTAATATAAAGCCCTGCGTATCTGAATGTCTCTGCTGTCTTTCTCGTATGGCAATCATGCAAGATAATGTTTATGTTTACAATTCGTGCTCCGATTTTAGATGGACAGGCATATGTCATTGCTTTCTGGGCAACATCGGGAACAATATTTTGTTCACTTTTAGTTTGATGAAAGGGTTGAAAGAAAAAAAGTGCAATTACAGCAGCAGTGCATTTTGAATGGACGTTTGTGATATGGGTCGAATATTGTTTTTTTTTTTTTTGTTTTTTTTTTTTTTTTTCGCCTGACAAGTTTTTGATGCAACTGCCAAAAGTTCTTTTGATTTGTTGTGTGAAATTTCGTTTGTAAACTTCAACTAGGGCGAACATTTGCTTAAATAAACAACAGCAAAATGTGCATGAGTCTGCAATTGGTAATTATTATAAATAATTCGTAGTTTTTGCTACAATTTAATTTGCAATTTTCTAGATTTTTCCCTTTGAAAATCACACACAATTTCTTTAAACGTAACGAATCTAGGCACAATGCTAATGTACTTTTAATATGCACATAATTCCACTGTGCTGCAAACTCAGAGATGTGTAAAAAGATAAAATGCATTTGGCTGAGAGCAGAAGAGAACGAGAAAAGAAAACCAACAATAGAAGAAATAGAAATTTTCAGAGAAACTGCAAATAAATAAGAGTTTTGTTGCGTTGAAAACATGTTTAGAAATGTTGTTAACATTGCAAAACAGTAACGAATCAAGTGGAAATGTAGTCGAAAAAAAGAACAAAAAGAACACACACACACACACACACACGCATACATGCATGCACCCACACAGTTCACGCGCTGCAAAGAAAAGCGAGTGCGCACAAAAGTATGCAACAACAATTGCAGCTGCAGCTGCAACAAATGCCACCAGCTCGTATTGTTGTGTGTGTAGCATGCGTGTGTGTGTGTGTGTGTGTTTGTGTGTGTACTGTATCCATGTCTGTGTCTGCACTTCCAACTGCATAAAGTTCGCATTTAATTTCGTTGCCATTTACAAAAGAAAACAACAAATATTGTTGCTGCCCCGTTTTTCACAAATATCTTTCAGTTCTTGCTGTTGTTTTGTCCTTGCCTTTCCTGCTCCTGCTGTTGTTGTTGTTGCTGCTGTTGTTGTTGTGGTTTTATAGCTTTTGTTACTGCATGTTTGGCCGCGAGTTACCATTTGTGCTTGTAAATGGAGTAACACAAACACCAACTTCAACGCCAACAAACAAATGTTGCACTGTCTGTGCGGCGTCTGCAATTGTCTCCCTGTGCATCAGTCGATCTCTCTCCCACTCTCTCCCCATCTCTCTCTCTCTCTCTCTCTCTCTGTGTTTTTACAATGACTTCAGCCAGCAAGTCCTGGCGCAAATTAAATGCAACAACATGATGCGAGCAAGGGTCACAAAAACACAAGCTAAATAAAAATATTCAGCAGCCGCAGCGGAAAGCCCCTGCAGGACTAAGAGAAATGTGTTCAAGGCACCGCCAGGCAACAGGATGCAACTTCATGGCTGGCGCATTGCAAATAGGTCTGTGGCAAACTGCCACGCCATAGCAATTATAGCCAAACTGAAGATGTAATCTACACTCCAGTGACAAATGACTTCATCTCTGTGTAAGATATTCAGCTGCAGCTACGCTTCCTTCCAGCTACGTCTCCTCCCTGCTATTCCAATTGCAATTGCAATTCCTTCTGCCCATGTCACTTGATAGTCATAGATTGCTGGCCAGCGAGGCCCTGATGATATATCACAGAAAATAATGTGAGGGAAATATGCGAAGACCTATGAGAGTTTCCCTAGAAATATAATCATATTTCCTTATATGTCAATAAAGCAAATTGAGTCTGGCTTTTCTTTACATTATTAATAACTATTTTATATATTTCTTTTATATTAAAATCAGACTTATTTCAATTAGGTTTAGCCTAACTTTGTCAAGTGCAAAATAATTGGATTATGCTGCTGGCAGCAGCTGATTTCGGGCTCCTGTCCTTAGCTGTTTCTGTGATTCGTCAGTCTTACGCCTAGCTGGCCTAGGTATCCTAGCACAAACTGTCCACGCTGCTATTTGCGCCATGTCCTGACTGCATCCTGACCACTGACCGTTGCCGACTGCCGACAAGTGGCACTAGAATCTAGTTACTGTTGTCGCTGGCGCCAGTTGAACCGCAGCGCACTTCAAACTAACCAGAACGAGCACACACACACACACACACACACACACACACACACACACACAGAGTCAAGAAGTGAATTTGCGGCTTTGATAGCGTTTGCATCCTGGCGATTTAGCTACCACATCCACGTCGAGAGGCAGTCCAGTCGCTCGTCAAGCACTCCACGACTGGACTCTACTGCTGTTTCTATGTTGTAAAGTTTTTCCACTATTCGCATTGTTCAGTTTTCCTTTTTTTTTTCACAACAAATTTTCCGGCTGTTTCTGTTTGTGCTTTGCTTTTTGGCTACGCTCTGCACGGAAATGTAAATTAATTGCTTTAACAAAGTGCACTCGAATGCCAGCATGTTTTTGTTGCTGTTGTTGTTGTTGTTGTTGTGGTTACTATGGTTGATTCTATTATTATTATTATTATTATTATTGCTGCTCTGGGCTTTGCTCGATCATAAAACCTTAAGTGCCATCACTTGAAGGCAGCTCAGCACAACATTTCAGAGTGAAAAAATGATTTTTGGGCTCTTAAAAAATTACCCTTTTCGCATTTTTGAAATAAATTTTAATAAAATTTGTTTTGAAGCTGTGTCAGCGCACATAAAGTCGAACAATTATTGGAATGGAGTGCGTATAGGCATAGGAAATAAAATCATTTACAATAAACAATTTGAAAGATATTGTAAAAAAATTTTAGTGCACAGAAAAGTCTAAAAAAAAATATCTTAAAATAAAAATCTATATAAATACATAAAATAAATGTAAAGTTTATTTTCATTATATACATAGACATTTTTAAGTTTTTAGTTCATAAAAAAAAATAAAATAAAATATTAATAATTATATTAATAATAATAATAATACACAAAATTTAAAATATTTTCTTTGTTTCAACTTTAAGAGTTTTTGGTATAAATTTGTACAATAAATTTCTAAAAAAAAATAAAAGCCAAATAAACGGAAGACTACTTAAGTCGTTTGTTGATTAATCAGCAGCTTATAAACACCTACTAAAATGAAGGCTGCTCGAATAGTTCAATTTGCATAGGCTCACGTTTATAACTATCGAATCGGCGGCTGCAGCACTCAAACGCCTTAATTTTTAACTAAACACACACAATTAATGCTCCAGTGGCGCTGCCCCACTATGCGTGCCACACAAAAAAATAAAAATAAGAAAAAAACGATCTCAACTCTAATCAAACAGCTTTGGGGGAACCTACGCACTGCCAACAGCTGAAATAGACAACCGGGCAGACACTAGTTTCAAGTGTTTCTAAGTCGTCGCCGACAGCAACAGCAACAGCAGGAACAACAACAAGAACAACAACAACAAATAACAACTTAGATGCCTACGCATACTTTTCATTTCATTGTTTATATATACGCTTTCAAAGAGTATTATAAATTTATAGAGAAAAACAAAACCACATAAAAAATTAAGACTTTGTATTGGGGCTTTACAAATAATTAAGATTATTATAAATATATAGAAAAAACTTGAAATTAGTTCTCAATAAATAACTAAGACTATTAGAAATATATAGGATAAAAATCTATTTAAATAATCAGGAATTTGTATTGATTCTTAATAAATAATTATGAATTTGTATTTCTTTAGAAATATATTTTTTATATATTTAAATTATTGTTTAATTAAAAAAAAATAGCTGGACAAAAATCAGATTTGTTAAGTGCTAAATGAGAATCTGAAAATCTTTTAAAACTCTCTCTGATGACAAAAAAAAATTGCTGAAAGCGAGGGAGGTAGAGCGGGAGAGAAAGAGAGAGAAAGAAAGAGAGAGACAGCACGTGAAGGGCAGCAAAAAATAGAAAGAGATTTAAAATGGAATTTATATATTGAAATGAAAAACAAAAAATGGATGTAAGTATTATTATTACGGCTTCTATATGAGAATATCTATCTGAGATAACAAAAGTAAAGGATTATTGTATTTATACATATATATTTATCTAATTTATTATTTTGGCATTATATTTATTTATATATAATATTTGAAAGAAATGCTTGTAGCATTAGCCTAGTATTGTCGATTTCACTTTTCTATTCTACTCCATGATCTATAGTTAACAGTTCTGAATCTTAGTTCTTCGCATATAAAGCACAAGCAACTGAACAATCACATGGCATCAGCTACATAGCGAGATAAGAGATACAAATACAAATTACAATCGATTTCTTCTGCCTACAATGTAAACCTTTTCTCAAGACAGAAAATGAAAGAATTAAGTATATTTGCCTAGAGTTGTGATCATATATATAAAGACATGTATTTTACTATTATCAAATATCAGATCATATATCAGAACATATTTCTAGTCAACTTTTGTTTAATTCATCTTCTGCCTTACAAATTTCCTAACTCTCTGTCAGAGCGAGCGTATTTGGGCTTCGTCTTGTAAGACAAATTTGTCGCTGGTTGTTGTTAAATCTTTTGACTTGGTTTGTTTGTGAACTTGTTTTGGTTACTTGTTGCTTTTTGTGTCTTTCGTCGAGACCGCCGCCAACACCGCCACCACCGCCACCGCCGACGCGTTACGACGCCACAAGCGTCAACAGGTAAACGTAAACATGCCCCACACACGCGGCCAGTTGTCGGAGACAACTCGACTCGGAGCGCTCAAGCACAAACGCATGTTTGACATTTGTTATTGACCAAGTCGCGTATCGGCCAAGCTCTCAGAGGGCTTGCATATTTTCTAGACTTAATGAGCGCGCTGACGGGAAAATCGTGTAAACGAAAACTTTTTGGAAAGTGCGGAAATCTTTTTATGAATGAAATTGGGTCTCGACGACACGAGACTGTGTCGATTGTGTTGTCATTTGATTAATAATCGCATTCGATACAAAGTCTTGGGCTGGGCCTTGTTGAAGTTGAAGTTGAAGTTGAAGTTGAAGTTGAAAGTCTCTCATCATCCCCGGGATCGAATCTGTTTCTATTGCGGTTCAGCTCAAGTGCTTGCTACCGGTTATTAATGGCTTTACATATTTGTGTGGAGTGTTTAATGATGTTGAAGTTGTTGTTTCGCGTTCGAGGGGGACATGAAGTGTTTGTGCGTATAAGCAGACTATCAAGCGAAAAATATATGTTATATTATGGCATATATAATTTATTCATTTAGAATTGCAGACAAAGTGCATTCAACTCTGGCTTCACATCCGTAACTACAGGCAATTAAAATGTGGACTGAAATACTTTATAGCCCCACTCCCAGACTTCTAAGATATGATGTTGTTCTGATAAAGTTATTTTGACTGACAAAGACCAAGTTATCTCAAAACAAAATTCCATATCTTAAAAATTGCACAAATGATGCCTATAATTTGATAAGAATCTCGTAGACAGATTCAACTTGCTGACATTGTATGAGCACTAAAAACACAACCAAAGTGAAATATGATAAACATGTATAATACTTTTTATATGCTTATATTTTTATCCACATTTCTGTTCACTTTTATTCATTTGAATGGATTCATTAACTATTTAATTTCCGTAAATTTATACTCGCACAGCTCTGATCGATTGGCACTTGGAAACGGAATGTTTTTTCTATATTATGCACGTAGTTGTTGCAGCACAGGTGAAACATGACTAAACACGTTTGCATTACATTTAAAGCTATTGTTAAATTGGGATTGGAAACATTTTGCAGTTTCTTTGGCACTCAACAACATTTTTTATGCTGCACAATTTCAATTTCAATCTCACTTAGTTCGCTTGGCCAGCGGAAGCAGGCCTGGAATATGTGTGCATAATTAATGCACATTTCACTTTAAAATGCACACACATGCACACATACAAACACACACACACAGACATAATGGCAACGGCTGTGCCGCCTTTTCCGTGCGTTGCTTTAAGCAAAGATTTGCGATTAATTGTTGCATGGTGGGATTCAATTTGCATGTGTGCACATGCAGCACATAAATGTGCGCTCGCATGTCTGCGGGCGCATGCATCTGCGGGTGTCCCACAGTGCATGCGTGCGTGTGTGTGTATGTGTGTGTGTGAGTGCACGCCTATAGGTATGCAAAGACAAATTATATGGCAAACTGATTTACTTTATCCCTTAATTTACACTTGACACAACAACTGTTTTTCTTGATCATTTATATACATATGTAGATATATATAATTGAATATATCACTTCATTCGGATATTCTGTTCAGGGTTTTGAATGAATGTTGGAGTTGTTTACAAGCCGGCCAAACAAATCAGCGCCTTGCGACCGTTATCAACGCGCGTACGGACGCATCTCAGAACACGAACTGAACTGACGAAGAGCAACGGCAAGTGCGAACCAACGGTCGCAGCAGCGCTGCCGACGCCAGCAGTCACAGCATCCAACAGCAGCCGCAGCCGCAGTCGCAGCAACAGCAGCTGGCAAGCTATCCAAAATAGCGGCACTCGGCTGCCGTCGGCATCGGCATGTGCCGAGATAACAAAAACAGAGAACGAAAACGAAACGAAAACGAAAACAGAGGCCGAGCGTCTGCTCTGTGGAGTGGAGACTTTTCGGGCGCGCGCTCTCTCTCAGTCTACACGTAAGCCGGTAAATATAACGGTATTTGCCGGCAAAATACGAAAATGGCTAAACATATTTGCATGGCAAACTAGAAGATACCCTATAATAGCCGAATATTCAATTTTACTTTTAAATTTTATATCTACCAACGACTCTTATAAAACTTTAAGTGAAAAAGAAAAATATAATGGATATATTTTTATTAAATGAATGTTTTTCGGTATTAAATAATTTTATAAGCTAGCCTATATACCCCTTTCATCCAAATAATGAGCAATTCCCATTTGACAACAAATTGCCTTAGGCCATTTCAGCGTTGCCAACACAAAAACTAAAAATTGAAAATAAAGCTCAAGCTCAGAGCACAAACTAGGTTGAAGCTCTGTTAAAAGCTTTTGCCATTGGATTTTGTACAAGGATAAATGTGTACTAAGCTGCAAGGCTAAAGCTTTTGAAGGTTTGTTGAAATGAGTAAAAGCACGCTACAGTTACAGTTAGATTAATAACGTCCACTTTCATATGTGTACAAATACTGGTTAAAGTTAAAGCTTTTCCATATCGTAGTGAAAATATTTAATATGTTGAAAAGTAAGATTTTCAAATGGAAACACATTAAAAGGAAATCTTTATAAATGAATATGGTATTCAAGAAATATAAAGAACTCAACAAATTTGATAAAAAAGTTGAAAGAAAAGTGAAAAGTGAAAAGAAAATGCATTTACAGTAATTGGCTCAAATGGGTGAGTGCACGATTATAATAGGAGCGTGGAGGGCGGCCACATGCAGCACAGTCCAAAGCGGGCTGATGATCATTAAGTTGGGGATGATGATGATGGTGATGCTGCTGCTGCACGGCGGCCAGTAACCCAGGCAAGAAACACAAACATTCAAACAGACAGACGCCACGCAGCACTTGAAGAACGCGCCGCACTTTCGAGCGCTGCCTGGGAGGGGGAGGGGGTGGGGCTGAGGCTGAGGCGTTGCTCTGGTGTCGTTGAGAAGTGTCGAGCCACACAGGCAAATAGGATTGAAGAGGGCAGCCTATGTTGACTGACTGCGTTTGGTTGTGTTTGCGGCATGCAGCCCATTTGAGGCTGCAATGGCAATCCGGGTTGCAAATGCCATTGAGACATTAAGTGGCCGAGCACACAACTCGATTCATTCGAATCCGTGCCGGTCATCAAAGCAAGCCTACAAAGTAAGCGAATTCGAGTGGATCCGCATCATCGGCTGATGGGGCTGAGCACTTGAGCTTCGATCAGATATCACAAATTGATTGCATGTTTCATGGTCATACGGCAAATGAAAATTGGAAATACTTAAAGAAAATTAGCTGATAAAGCCAAAGGGAGAGCGAGCGAGCGCCTCAAATGCGGGTCAATATAATTTGACACAACGGGGGGAAAAACTCTGTTGGGAAAATTGCAATTAATTCTCTGCGTACAGCCCAAAACAAAGATCGTGCTCATATAGATCAGAAAATGCCAAATAAACTGAAAAGTAAATAAATAGATGCAAAATTTTTGAAGTCGGAAGAGCTGATAGATTATTTGTGTGCGATGTATCATATATAGTAGCTGAGATATACGCCTGCAAACTTCAATAAATTAATATAAAGGTTTTAATATAGACCTGGCTAAGATGAAGTTTTGGATACACTTCTAAAAGAAGAAGAAAAGCAGATGCAATCAATGTGATTAATGTAGTCATTTCACTTTTCGTATTATCAGAAAATCTTATACACTTCTTTCGACTAATCTCTACTAGAAATATATGTATATATTGTATTTAATATAATAATATATATTTCAATAATATATTATAAAAATATATATAATAATAATATATTAAATAAATATATATAATATATATATATATATATATATAAAAATACCTCTTTTACAATTAAATATATATTATTTATACATAGCACATTTCACAAATAAAATCCACTTTTCAGTATATTGTATACATTTGTATCCACCATACACACTTAATATATTTAAAATCATTCTCTGGTACTACCGGTCAATGCACCAGAGACTAAAGTGAAGCACAGCAAGAGCTGCTATGCATAAATCTTTCACTTGAGGCCAGGTTAAATTCGATACAAAGACAGCGGTGTATTCATATAAAGAGAGCATTCGAATGGGGAAAATTCTTGGATGCACTTACCTTAAACATCATCGGATTGCGATCAATGTCCGACTCAGCATTTTCACAAAGTGTTTCCGTTTCAGAGAGAAAAGCGAGAAACTGCCGGAGAACATAGATCGATTAGAGAAATGTGATATCATACAATCTGATATGAATGCTAACCTGATCCATTTTACGATCGAACGTTTGCAGATCTTGCACAGCGGCGTGCAGCTGTTTGCCTCGATTGATTACCCCATTATTCAAGTTGGTATAGCTGCAAGGAGAATCGAAGGCAAATATATTAACAAAGAGCTGAAATATGATGAGCATCTCTTAATTGTGGCTATATTTTATAGAGCAACCACATAATATATAGATGAAATTTATTATATAGCTATAATTTAAATGAAACTCGAAGAATTTGTTAATCTTCAAATTTTTACTATAGTCTGAATAGAATTGATTTAAATAAATATTTAACTTCTTTAGGATTGCGTTCTTCTGTAGTAATATATATTAATATATTCTCAAAACTACAAAAGATGAAGGTTTTACATGATCTATTTAATATTTCTTATTGCTAATAATATAGAACATAAATATTATACATGGATAAGTTTTCTAGGATGTCTTTCGAAAGCTTTGATGCATTTTTTAATATAGAACTTTCCTACTTTATAGAGGTTTGTTGATTTAAATATAAATATTAAGCATGTTCAGGACTTAGCTATTCTTAACTATTTGGAATAGATAGATATTTTGAGATAAATAAAAATCTTTGTTGAAAAAGTCATAAAGACTCTTCAACACTCTAACTCCTTCTATGCATATTAAGGCGCTTCAAAAAGTTAAGAGTTCTATAGATTGAGTCTTGTCTAGGAACTTAAGGATGGGGTGCGCCTGCACCTGCTGTGATTTATATTATTTGTGTTTGTAATGCCGAGGCTAGGCAAGTGCAAGTCATTAATTCGCATTACACGCAAATCGCACAAGTGCGCGGAATTGAAAGCGCGCAACTATTTGCATTTTCGCATTTCATTTGGCTCGACAGAGTCGCTGCACGATTTCAATAGACACTCACCGTTGATTAATGGACTCAGTCATCTTCTTAACTCGGGAAGTATCATCGTTTGGATAGACTGCAATTAGTTTCTGCGTCAGCTCGCTGAAGAGGTCGAAGTGCTGCTTATTCTGATGCAGCTCGGCGTGGAAGGACTACAGATATATAAAGGGAATAGATTAATTTATGCAATCCATGTCAGCCATCTCAGCTAAGCCAGCCAGCCAGCACAAGTCACCTTCTGCTCCTTCTGCTGCGCCTCCAATATGTCTGCTGTGGTGGCCACGGTGCCCATTCGCTCGGCTCGCTGCTCCATGCGCGCCAACCACATTTCCAGCTCGACGCGCTTGGCCTCAAACCTGCCAATTGGAAGGAAGCTATTAATTGGATTGACCCCAGAGTGGGCTAAAGGATAACCTACCGCTGCGAATCGCTCAGCATGCTCTTCAGCTGCGCCGCTCTCTGCAGCACGCACTGTGACGTCTCATCCCAATGCTCCCTCAGGCGAGTCACTGTGAATACCACAATAGAGAACGGTTTAATTAATGATTCGTCAGAGCGCCTAGCATTTGGTTACTGTTAAACATTATGAACATTATTAAAACAGTTTAATCGAGTGACATAAGTTAGCTGCAGTGTAGTCTCTAGTAAACGGTAAACGGGGGAACCTTGGAGCCCCAGTCGACATTTATTGATCTGTTGTAAGTGTGTGTGTGTTTGTGTGTCTGTGTGAAACGCCATGCAACATCATTAGTAAACAAGGGAGGAAACTAGAGAGAGGTGTGCTGCTCGGCTCCACTTGTTCGGCAGAACTTTGTGAGTGAGATGGTCTCAATTATTATCAGATTAGTTGGAGCCCACTCTGGTATCTACTAGCCGTTGTTAGCTCTCGCACAACTTGGTTAGCATAAACACAAATTGTATTCGTTACCTTTCAGAAAGCAACGTAAATAGTCTAAGTCAGCTGCACAATGCGGTGCTATGGAAAATTGTTTCAATTCTAGCAGAGACGTATATAGATATAGAATAAAAGAAAATTCATAATGTTGTTTACAATCACATAAATAAATAAATAATGCTAATAAACAATAGCAACAAATTTCAGCATAATTTATACTAAACTAAGCATATATATTTTATTTTAGAAAATGGAAATATTTCTGATATATAGAATAATGGTAAATTAAACTAAATTAAAAAAATAAAATAAATACAAATTAATGTTGGTAAACACAATTTATAATACTTAATTTGTAGTATATCAATATTAAGTATTTATAGTTAAGTTAAAAACTAGATAACATACAAGAAAATTAAAATGAAAATAAAAATAAAGTTGTTCAACTTAAGATAAAGTTTAAAGTTGAAATTTCTACTTAATTTCATACAGAATTGTATAGCTTCTATTATATGCTTCTATCATATATATGAGGAATTTCGAATAACTCTAGTCTCAAGGACTCGGCGATGATCGGCAATCGATTCATAAGTCAATCAGTCAATCCTTTGCCATCTTACCCTGAATGCCTCCAGCTGCGCTCTGCGATATTTGTGTCTCGTCGTGCGAGGAGCGGCGACGCATGCGCAGCTCCTCCCTGGACAGTCCAACGGGCACGACGCCATTGCCGGCCACGATCTGGGCGGCAGCAGCAGCGGCGGCCGCAGCTGCCCGCGACTGAGCCTGATGCTGCAGCAGCGCAGCGGCTGCTGCGGAGCCGGGCAACTGGCCCATGTTGTGCACCACCTGGGGCGGAATGTTGCCCAGCAGCTGCTGGCGGATCTGTTCACGGAACTCACTGCTCAGCGGCATGGGTGGCTGTGGCGACTGCTGCTGCTGCTGCTGCTGCTGTTGCTGCTGGGAGGACTGCGCCGTTGACGGAGCACCGCCGCCGGGCGGAAGGTGTCCGGCGCCGGACAGGTTGTTCTGCATGCGATGGCGACTGTACTGCAGTTCCAGCGGCAGATTGCGATCGAGGGAGCGCATGTGGTGCTCGATGGTGGAGCGCATTGATTGCTCCACTTGCGAGGCCGATGCGGACGAGACAGAGGAGGAGGATGAATTGTGTAGGGATTGCTGCTGTGCCTGGGCACGCAGTTGCTTCAGTTCCTCGAGCGATTGACGCGAGTCTCCTGCTCGACTCTCATCGAGCGACAAATTGCGCTCATAGTTGGTGGTACGCAAATTAGCTGAGCTGCCCAGGTGGCGGCCGCCTCCTGCGGCCAGGCTGGCCTTAAAGCTCAGGTCGAAGTTGTTCTGCACGGCGGCCTCCAGGCTACGCAAGTTCATCTGCTCCTGCATGGCGCGCTCCATGTTACGCAGCCCGCTCTCAATGCCGCGTAGCGCATCCTCCGAGCCGAACTCATCCGTGGGTGAAACGGCAGCAGGAGCTGGTCGCTGGTTTAGCTTCTTGGTTTCGCTGGCTCTCGTCGGCGCCGGCGACGGCACCGGAATGCAATTCGCCAGCGTGTTCACATTCTTGGAGCTCTGCTCGCTCAACGCTGCCACGGCCGACTGCAGCACGAGAGGCGGCGGCGGTGGCGGCATCTCAAAGGGATTGGAGCAACGGCGTGCGGCCATTGCCTCGGCTGACAGCGTCGAGTGCTTCTCCGGTGGCAACGGCGGCTTTTCCTTAAACTTGAGCCCCGCCAGCGGTGAGTTCTGTGCGCTGTTCTGCGCCGAGCTCTGCGCGGATGCAGGCTTCTTGGGCAACGGCGGTGGCTGCCGCAACGGTGGTGGTAGGCCAGGCACCACCACATGCTGGCCATCGGGCAGACTCTTCAGGCTGTGCCGCTTGGGTGGAATTTCTGGCGGTGCCGAGCGCTCGCTGGCGCCGCGTGCCGGAATCGCTGGCACCGGTCGGCTTTGCGGTGGCAGCGGTGGTGGTGCTGCCTTCTGGCCTGGGGGCGCCTGCTCCTGCGAGCTCTGCTTGCGCAGCAGCTGCTGAGCGCGCATCGCTGCCTGGGCGGCCAGCTCCGAGTTGAGTCGTGGTATCTGCGGCGCCAGCTTCGGCATCTGGTCATCGGGCACCGTTGGCGGCACCGGAGGAGGCGGCTTGGCAGTCATCGCTGGTACTCGATTGTCCTGTGCGTGGCAATGTTGTGCGTGTTGGGTGCGTTCTGTTGTGCGTAGCTGCGACAGCTGCTAACGTTGGCTAACGGTTAACGGACCGATTGACTTTCACTTCACTTGATGTGCGGCATCACGTGCGGCATTCGATATGTACACTTTGCATTGTCTGACGCGGCATCAATTCAATAATAATGAAAGAAAAAAAACATGTCTGCATTGTTGACATTGATAAAGGCTTAACAAATGCACCGACAACAACAACAACAACAACAACAACGGGAGCAGCAACCCCCTCGCTGGTTAGCCGGCATTTGCCCCCACGCGAGTTTGCGTCCGGGTCTGGGTTTGTTTATACGGCGTGCCGGAAACTCAACACAGTTACAGGCCACAAACAAACACACAAATAAGTAGAGCACACAGGTAAGCGGGCAGTAAGAGAATGCGACAATGTGGACCCAAGAGAGCGTTCTCTTTGTAAACGAAATAGTCCAGCCCGAGCAACCCACCATGCACTACTACCATTCCACCAATCCACCACCCACACACCTCACACACCTCACACACTCACACACTCACGCACGCAGCTCTCACAGTGGGTTATTGCTCTTTCACACACTTTTTCACCACACTTTGCGCCTTGCTCTGCGCCGGCTGTCAACGCACAGGCAGAGGAAGAGGCAGAGGCAGCGGCAGAGGCGGCATTTGCTTCTCCTTTTTGTTATTTTTGGTAATCTCTGAAAATATTGCAACTGTTCTGCTTTGCTCTCTGCTTCGTAGTACAGTAGTAATAGTATAGAGCGGACCTGCGTGAGGTGAAATGTCTATAATGTTGAATAATGTGAGCTGACTAGATGATGGCAAAGAAATGTTTTGACTTGCTGTCTGATTCGCTGTACAGTAGTTATTGGATATGAGGAACTCGTATTAGACGGAAATGGAAATATATGAGGAATTGGTATAACTATAATATTGGTAATAAGAGTTGACTCAATGATGACATTTAAATAATTAGCTGTGCTCGTTGTTTCGCTGTACAGTAGTTATTGGATATGAAGAAGAAGAAGATAAAAATGGAAATATATGAGGAATTGGTATAACTATAATATTGGTAATAAGAGTTGACTCAATGATGACATTTAAATAATTAGCTGTGCTCGTTGTTTCGCTGTACAGTAGTTATTGGATATGAAGAAGAAGAAGATAAAAATGGAAATATATGAGGAATTGGTATAACTATAATATTGGTAATAAGAGTTGACTCAATGATGACATTTAAATAATTAGCTGTGCTCGTTGTTTCGCTGTACAGTAGTTATTGGATATGAGCAACTGGTATTAGATGAAAATGGAAAAATAAGATAAACTTGTATGTCTGTGTGAGTTAACTAGACTAATTAACTATTAACATCAGTATGTGAAGCTTAGTCTGCTGTTTAGCTGTACAGTAGTTATAGTACGTAAAGAATAGGCTTGAGATAGGAATCGACATATATATACAAACATATATATATATTTTTGTTTTATAAATTTATTAATTATGCCGATATATGATTATCTTCAATTTTTTTCATTTAATTTTTTGTATTTATAAATATTTAGTTTTATTCATTATAGGCTCATGCTAACTTGTTCTTCTTCATAGCTAGGCACTACTGTATATTATTTCAGACGTGTCTGCAGTGAGTAAGCATGGGTGTATAGTCGAGTGCACAACACTGCAACAAAGGCACACACACACACATATGTACTCCCTCTCTCTCACACACACACACACACACATGCACACACTCACACGCGTTCACACACTCCCATTGCACACATTCGCCGTCTCAGTTGGCCGGCAAACGCAGTCGAAATGTATGCAGCAAAGTTTTACGCAGCAGCAGGAGCAACTTTTGCCTTTGGCTTTTGACGCCTGCAACAAGGTGCACGAGGCAAGTTTGCGTCGCATGTGTTGCTGTTATGGTTGTTGCGGCCGTTATTCCGTTTGTGTGCCCCGGCGGTGCGCTTTTATTGTCCCACACCGTACCCTGCCGTGCCGTCTCTTTCCCACTCGTGCAGTCAGTCAGTGCCGTGCCATTAAACCCCAGAAATTGCCCGTGGCAGGTGCATTTAACTTCTGGCACACCTTTAAATGCATATAACAATGTAGACGTTGCAATGGCCTGCTGGCCATTTCGCTTAGTACACTTTTATTGTCTGTCTTGCCTGCCTGCCTACTGCCAAGCCTCCCTCTCCCTCTCTCTCTCTCACTCACTAGCTCTGCTGCAATTTGTATGGGGAACTGTCTGCGGTTGTGTTTGGCCTTTGTTCTGCTCAAATGCTTGACTTCATTTGATGGTTTCTCTTTTTTTCCCCCTTTTTTTTTTAAATCATGTGCAACCGCATTGTATACGATAGTTGCTCGTCCCTTTTAGTAAACCTCTGCTCACTAATTACTCGACTTTTCATATTGCCCTCTGCTGCCGTCAAAGTCAGCTTCGTAAACTATTTGTTTTGAATTCTTTCTGCTAACTTTTTGCAATTAGCTGCAATTATTTTGCAGTCCGAGTGCCGTTCTGTTGTAGCTTAAAACGTGAATATTTTAAGTGCTTTGAGCTGCATACACAAATGGCCAAATTGAAAATCACTTTGGAATGCACAATTCCACATAATCGAGGAGTCAATCAAGCGGGTATGTACGTTTTAGTGTACTGAATGAATTACTTTCTAGAAATTCTAGGAATAAATAGTGAATGCTCTATGCGCGATTTGTCGATATTGGTGACATAGTCTAAAGTCCCTTGCAAGGGAAAAAGCTATAAAAACTTTAATCAGTAACGATTTGAGCGCTTTTCATAACAATTTTACAGTGTTAGTAATTTTCTGGAAATTTCTGGAAACGGTAGACAACAAACTGAGCTTGATATATGATAAATACGCTGATCATAATAAATCTATCTTTCTACCATTCCAATTATTAGCCGAAGATTGGATGTCCTTAAATCATATATTATAATATATATATATATATAAATGTAATATATATATATTGTAATACAATATATATATGTAAATGATAGTAACATCTATATATAGTATAATTTTAAGACTGTAGCCCGGTCTATATATTCTCTGCATTATATGTTAGGAATATATGTATGTCTAGCTCTAATCAACTGCAGCTGCTTGACCATTTGAAACTCCAATTCCCATTGCTCAAAAGTTAAACCTCACCAAGCGCTGTTCATTCTATTAGTTGTATCCAAACTTTGCTACTTTCATCTCATAAAGTATTCAATAGACCAGCACAACCAACGAGCACAAAGTGAATCGAATCACTCAACGAATTCAATTCTAAGTAAATGACATGTGTGCTGGACAGTCTGTTTAATGTCAACATTCGCTTTGCTTTTGGCCAACTCGGGAATCAGGCTAACGAAAAACATTTTAAATAAGTGGCGAACACGTCTCACGGGCTGCTCAAGCTATCTGTGACTGTGACAAAACGAATCTTAATTTGCAGAGCACTCACAAAATGAAAGCTTGAATAAATTGAAGCCTGCTGCACGTGGCGACAGCAGGAGAGCTTATGACGGCAAATAAGAAAAGTTCATGGGCTGTGGCTAGGGTGGTAGACGTGGCAGGCGTGGCAGGACAGCACAACAAATAAATAGACTTGAAAACTATTTGAAAGAACAACAAAACACGTTCGCTGTGAAGCGATTCATGCCGCTGCTGCATACATCTACATACAATATAAATAAAATGTTATTTTCCGCCTAAAAGTATGCAATCAAGTCAAATAACTTGAGTGTGTTTCGACGCCGTTTTCAGCGTTCAAGTTGCTCGTTGTAGTTGTTGTTGTTGTAGTTGTTGTTGTTGTAGTTGTTGTTGTTGTAGTTGTTGTCGTTGTTGTTAGTGTTGATTGTTGTTGTTGCTTTTGCCATCTGAGTGAGCGCCAAGTTTCATTTGTTTTGTTGTTTATTTTCTTTTCTTTTTTTTTTTTTTTGCTGCTGACTGTGCTGTTTTTACCATTACCATTCCCAAGGCACACACACACGTATATATATATATATATATATATATATATATACACACACACATCTATATACACCGCAAATTATGCCACATTCGTTGGCTGCTGCTGCTGCTGCTCCTGCTTCCACTGCCTTCAACGCGTTTCGCGCTGCGTGCTCATGTAATTTATTGAAACACATTTCTTTCTCCCATGATGTGAACAGCAACAACAACAACAGCAACAAGGACTACAACGACGCACAGCCTTATTGTTGATCTATTGTTGCTGTTGTTGTTGTTGTTTTAGTTAGCGTCGCATTTGTTGGCTTCACTTCTCGCTTTATTGAATATTTATATTATAATTTTGCTAGCAGTCTATGTGACATTCATTATGTATTCCGTTATAATATTATGCATTCTTGTTGTGTTTTAATTAATTATAGATTAGCATATTATAGCAGCATTGCGCATGCTGTGTCCAATACAAGCGCAGCAGCACAAGTGTATTCAGTGATGCGGTTCTGATTGATATGCAATAATGCGGACACAAGTTAAACACTTCACAAGAAATCATACAAGGGATATCAATTTGCAGTTTAATTGAAATATGAAAATAATAAAAAAAGGTGAAAATAAAAAATAAACACATAAAAACTAATAAATAAATAGGAAGTACAATGCAATATTAAAAGCAGAAAAAAACGAATAATATTAATAATAATAATAATAATAATAATAATAATAATAATAGTCATAATAATAAAATAAATAAATTAATGCATAAAAAATAATAAATAAATAAGAAAAGCAATACACTATTAAAAGTAGAAAAAAATGAAATAAAATAAAATAAAATAAATATAAAAAAATTAAATACAATAATAATAATTATTATTAGTTTAATTATTTATTAAATAAATACATAAAAAATAATAAATAAATAAGAAAATTAATACACTATTAAAAGCAGAAAAAATGAAATAAAATAAAATAAAATAAATACAATAAAAATAAAATATAATAATAATGATAAAATAATTAAATAAATACATAAAAAATAATAAATAAATAAGAAAATCAATACACTATTAAAATCAGAAAAAATATGAATATGAAAACGCATAAAAAATAATATATAAATAAGTAAAGCAAAAAACAGTGTTAATAATAACACATTCATAAATAACAATGTTGTATGTAAGATATTTCAAAGATATCTTTGGACTCTTAGTCAAAGAATATTTTTAAAATTATATCAAATAAAAACTATGATAATAATTCTGATTATCATATAGAATACATATAAGAAAATATAACCATAGTCCTTGCAGCATCATAATAAAGCAGAACAAAATACGCTGAAACGTATTTGACTGAAATGCTCTCTGGGCATATTTAAATATATATTTAAATTATAAGATAGAGAATTAGATAGATAAAGCTGCTGAATTCAGCTGCATTCACTGCGAAAATGCAATGGACGCAATTTAGTTCATTTGTGGAATGTGCTCAGAGGAAGGAAACGACTTGGTCGAAAAAGTCAGCGAAGTCAATGTAAAGACTCAATGTAAATGTGCAGCAGCATAGATGCTGGGAAAACGTTTGTGACTTAGCCGAAAAGCTGCTGCGGCCAAAATTATGACCAGAATGCAGCAACGCAAAGGGCACTGCCCAGTTAAAGCATATTCAAAGGCTACACCCTGAGGATTGAAGCGGTTTAGCTCCTGGCCATAAAGTACGATGCAGCTCTACAAGAGAATATACTGACGGTGTATTTTTACCTATCTCAAATACAAAAAATATATGTAAATATAAATAAATAAATAAATAAATAAATAAATAATTAAATTAAGAAATAAATGAATAAATAAATAAATAAATAAAATATAATAATAATTTTTTGCATTGTCAAATAAGTAATAATATAAATTCTTAAATTAAGTAAATAATTCTTCAATATTAAAAATTATTTTCAATTGATTTTATGCAAAATTGATTTAACTTAAATAATTGTTCAATATTAAAATTTCATTCTTTCCAAGAAATCAACAATTAATAAATAATGAAATAAACTCTTTATTATTATTAAATTTACTTCAATTATATTTATTATATATTTTATATATTTTTCATGAACAGAAATTCCTTGCATGAAAATTCCTTTATTATTATTTTGTGTTGTTGCATTGGTTTTGTTTTAATTTTAATTGCGGTTCAATTGTTTGGCAAATACTTTAATGAATTTATAATTTTAATTGTGATTCAATTGTTTGGCAAACACTTTAATCAATTTGTAATTGTTCCGATTGCACGATAAATAAATTCGATTGATTCTGTTCACAGAACCGCTTGCATTTCCACAATATTTTTATTTTTATTATTATTTTATTTTTGTTTTTCCTTATATTTTTGTATTATTAACAATGACACTTTTATCTGAATGCGCCGTTCAACCATATTTGCGGCTTTTGCCACCCTCACGTTTATTGATTTACAAAAGTAGCGGCAACAAAATTGGCAACACAAGCAACAACAGCAACAAGGGCACTACCACACCGCCTGCAGGGTGTGTGTGTATGTGTGTGTATGTGTGTGTGTGTGTTTGTGTGTGGGGAAACAGGCAGGGCTGGGCAATAATCCAATGCAGACAAAAACTTTAAATGCCGATTTGTGGCTTGACTTTTTCTTAGCACTCAAGCAATATAAAGCACACACGCACACACACACACATATATATATATATATATATATATATATATATATATATATATATATATATATATATATATATATATATATATATATATATATATATCAATATATATATATATATCAACTAGCACACACGCACACTCGCGCAGGCGAATAGCTCTGCTAATTGAATGCAATTAATTTGGTTTAAAAAAACGAGTTTCTCGCTTTTCTTGTGATATTTAAAATTTACAGTTTTTGAGCAAGAATTTTCACGCGTCGCAACGTCACGAGACAACAGTGGACAGCGGCGGGCTGAGACGGCTCAAGACCAAAAGAAAAGCAAGCAGCAATGGCTACGAGTCGAGATTCACAACCGTTTGTACGCAGTCAAAGCCCACGAATGTCCTGGGCCGACTGCCCTCAGAGTCCCAACTGGCCGTGAACAAAGAGCGCAGCGTTTTCAACACGGAACTGTTTTTACTACGCTTTCGACACGCTCACGCTCATGCTCACGCTCACGGTGGCGCTCTCTGGCGGGCGGCACCAGCAACCCCCAAAAGCGAGTAAACAAAGATGGAAAAGCACGTTAGCTGGAGCGCAGCAGCAACCCCAGCACAAATACAACTCCGGTACGCCCCATTCTCCCACTCCCCCACACTCCCCACATACAGCACGTCAACAGAAAGACAAACAACCACCCACCTGGCGACTCTCACTCACTCTCTATCGCTTTATCTATCTCTCATTCTCTGTATTCTATGCGATGCTCTTTCGCTTCGCCTCTACGTTTGCCATTTCTCTGTTGTTTGGCTCTCTTACGGCCGGCATTCCGGCAGTTTGTTTTGCTTGTGAATGTCATGCGCAGTGGGTGCTCCATAGCCGGGAGCAGCCGGAACTCAAGCCGGGGCCGCCAGCCTTCCTGCCACATGTTGTGCGTGTCTGCCGCGAACCTTGATAACTGATAAGAAACTTTAACAGCAGCTTTGCACAGGGTTGCACACACAACAAGCGTGCCGAGGCCATTGACGGAATTCTCTGTGTGTCTAAATATATTTATATATACATATATGTATATATACATATATGTATGTGTATGTGTGTGTGTGTGTGGTTGTTGTTTGTCGTGGCATCGTAGATATTTGCTTTGAGACTCACACTCTGTCCCCCTTTTCAACCAGTTTCGAGGGTGGTAATAACGTCAGAATTTCTGAAAGTTGAGTCGAGTGCAGCGGTTTTAATGACTGAAAAAGGAATACCAGGCATTCCCTCTCCCTTCACCCCCTCCCCAACCGCTCCTTCTCTCTTAAAGAATATTTAGCGCGTTTTCTGCATAAGAAAATATAAATTAAAATTCACTTCGGCAATTGCCTGAGTTGTAAATAAAGGAGCAGATATGTTTGACTAAAATTGCCTACCTTTAAGTCACGCACAAATAAACAATCTGTGGGCATTTATAGAGAATTGTAGTACATCTTTGAATGTAAGTCTTTCGAAATTTCAATATGCTTAAAATCGAAATTGAGCCGCAAGGTAAGTTGTTGAGCCCAGCAGCGAAAAAGTTTTCTTTTGTCTAAAATTATTTTCAATTAAAATGTCAACAACGACAATCTAAAAATCGAGACTGCTCGCCAAGGAGATACCCTGCACCCTGCAAAGAACTGATATTCCAATCACTCAGCACTTCTTTTATGCACACATACAAAAACACATGCACACATACATTCACAGGCAACGACTCTCTCGCGCTCTGCTAACTCGGCGTGCATATGGATATATCGAGTCAGCTCGTCGCCCTGATTAAAAATATATATACTTCATGGGGTGTGCCACGCCTCCTTCCTGCTACATACATTTTCACAAAAACATTATACCCTGATTTCCCATTTTCAATGGGTACAGGGTATAAAAACAACAGCCAAAACTATTTCAAGTTTTAAACTCAGATCTTCCAGCAATAATGGTTAGTGTGAAGTGTGTGAATAATTTCGAATGAAAGTACATAAATTCAAATTCACTTTAGCTAAGCTCGTGAAATTGCAGGAGCACTTGAGCGCACCACTGAATCCACTTACACACATGGCAGTCACGTACTGCGCTAGGAACAGGACAATTTGCGTAATCAGTGATGAAATCTTAGACAAAAGCCCAGCGGATTAAAAAGGCTCCAGCTGAAGGCAGCCAAGGACTTCATGCTGGCCCCATTGGCCAAGTTAGAAGCGAGCATACGCTGCAACCTGTAATATTCACAAACATTTTTCGCATAACTTTCATGCGGAAAAATGTTGGCGACTGAAAACCAAGCGGCCTGTCTACTGCCTGCTAGCACAATTATTTAATTTAATGTTGCTTTCAAAATTGCGGCAGAAGCGTTAAGTGCTCAAGTTGCATAAGGCCAGAGCCAGAGCCAGTGCCAACGTCAGAGCCTAAGAAGAAGCCCAAGCCCTAGCACCCAATTGCCCCTGGTCAAAGGTCTGAGGTTAAGCAGTCATGAAGACGTCGCTTTTAAGTAATTAAAAACAGAAAAGGTTTTTCAGCCTAACAACGAAACGCAAATACCCTTTAAAGTGGAGTCATCGAAATAGATTAAAATGATCATGAATATCATCATAATCATTTTTATAAAATATTTTTGAAAGCGCCAGCAGATTTATGAATTTTATATGTATATTTTAATTTTATATATATATTTGTATATGTATATATATATATGAGATTTCAAAAATATTTTATAAAAATGTTTGCACAATTAAACATTTTAGAAAAATGGAAAAAAAGATCATCGATTTTCGATGTAATTACAATAATAAATATGAAATATAAAGTTCATAAAAATGTTTGGATTATTTTTACCGACATTTATTTATTATTTATTTATTATTATTATTATTTATTATTTATTTATTATTATTATTTATTATTATTATTTTTATTTTATTTTTTTCTATCTTATATGAATCACTAATTTTTTTTATAAAATTTCGGCATACAAAAGTTAAAAATTTTCAGCTGACATTTCTTATGCGATTTCAATTTAAACTCGTCTTTAATCTCTGCCATTTGCTGCAAAAACAATTTGAAATCCATGAAAATGTTCCACGTATCGCTTTGTAGCCAAATACGATAAACATTAACTAAATTATTTACGGCTCATCAGATAGTCATAATGCCCGCCCCCCGGCAAGGGCATCAAAAGCCAACAACTTCTTGAAAGCTCAGACACAGGGCAGGAAGCGCCTGCCAGGCCAGGGAGCGTCCTGGGGGTCTACAGAGGGCAGCGGTGGTCGGAGTAGGCCTATTAAAGCATATAATGGCGTGAAGTGGGCGTGGTGCTGGGCTGGGACGGGCGCAGGTTGCAGATTGCTGAGAGAAAGACGACAATTAGAGGCAATTTGGTTGCTGGCTTCACCCAGGGCCGGGGACCACACACTGGGCACAGTTTTCCTCAGGAGTGGCGAGTGGGTGAGTGGGCGAGTGCGTTGTCCTTTAGAATTGTGCATTGTGCATTGTTATTGCTGATATATTGTTGTTGTTGGTAGTTGTTGCTCCTGCTGGATGGCTGAAGGAGCAGTCAGTGCAGCAGCAACAGCCGCTGCACTAAAATTGCATGTCAAAGACAGATTTACGAGCAGCGCACACACATTGCCCGGCTATGCCCATGCCCTGGAGCACCCTCTGCACCCTCTGCCCCATCTGCGTGCTGTAGGCATACTAAAAATGATAACAAAGCTGGGTGGATCGGGTTGGCACAACTTTTTGCCTGGCCGCGCCCCTTGGCACGCCATCCAGCCATACGAGATAATAAATAATGGTTTAATTGAGCGTCAGCTTACAAAATGCGTAATTAATTGATTTTGTGTACAGTTCGCTTGGTCCCAGATAAGCGACAGCCCCAGCCAACGCGCCAACAGGCCAACCAGCCTGCCAGCCTGCCAGCCAGCTAGCCACTCCCATCAGTTGGCCCAGCCTCAGCCGGTTGCCCACAATGTGTGTGCGAGCCCACCTATGGCCTTTGCGTTCACAGCCAATTATTTCGGCAGGTGAACAACTTAATTGCACCGCAATCCCTGTTTGTGCAAGTGTGGATGACATTTAGCAAATTGATTCAAAAAGTTACTTCAAAATTGATTAACAATGTGAATTTGTGATCGCATTTCGTCAAGCTCTGACAAGATAAGGAAGAAAGGAAGAGATTTACGATAAACTAACTTCAATATATGCAGATAAAAATATGGAATAAATTGCCTGGAAATACGTATACTTCTATATACTAAACACCTTCCTCTAACTGCCCTCCTGACTGATTGATAAGTATGGTATTAGTAGAGAATTTCCCTTCAACAACTGCTGAAATTGTTACAGATTCCTGCCAGCATTACAGCAGCACGGTTATATAATGAGCAAGGGCAAACTCAATTCTTGGTAGTAAAATAAAACTCAAATAAGTAAAATAGAAGAAACAGGAATAATGAATCCGTCCCCCATTGACCATGTGACGTTCGTAATATGCCCGAGCAACCAGAAAAGAAAAAAGAAAACTATCAGCATCGGTGACATGTGGCAGAGCCAGGTTTTGACCCAAGTGACGTCTGCGGACGGGGGCAACAGCAACAGGGATTCCACTTGTGTACGTGCAGGACAAGCTACAAATGTTTATGACAAACCAAACGTCATAATAATATGTAAGAACACACAAGCAATGCAGCCAACTGCAGGCCAATCCCCCCAGAGTTGGCAAACAATGACATAAAATACAAGCAGGAGCAACAACACTAGCAGCAGCAGCAACATTAGCAACAGCAGCAGCAGCAGTAGCAACATTAGCAACAGCAGCAGCAGCAGTAGCAGCAGCAGGAGCAGCAGCAACAGCAACAACAAACAAGAGGGACATAAAAATGTTAACCAGCCGCCCTGCTGCCGCACCGCATGTCAATTAAATGTCAACTGGCAGAAATTTTAGCTGCCTGCTGCCACATTAAAATTCCACGGAGAGTTAAATGAACGAATCACAAGAAAAAAGTAGAAATATCACCGAGCACACACACACACACACGCACACACATGCACGTAGAAGTGAGCATGCGCCTCTTGGCATGCAGTGAATGTGAAACTCTCTTGAGGCAACGTTTCGCTCTTTCCCAGTGACTCTGCAACTGTGAAGCATATTCACCTCTGCCGGCTATGCCGGCTTAAATGACTTACCAATTCCGATTTATGTTGCAGGCCATTTTGTGCACTCACTGTATGCGCGTGTGTGTGCGTGTGTGTGTGTGCGTGTGTGCGTGTGTGTTTACATTTCTTTATATTTGTTTTTGCTGTGAACTTTGCCATTGTCTTTCAATGCCATTTGACAGCGCTGGCTTCGTCGCCTTTCCTCCTCTTACCTCTTAGCAACCGGAAAGAGGTCTGTTTAAGATAAATTCACGGAAGTCACTGCAAGTCTCTTACATATGTAAATGCGGATGGGCGCGCTCTATTTTTAAGGAATATGCGCACTTAATTGTTAACAATACGCAAATTTCATTTTACTGAGATAATTTAAATGTATATTTAGTCTTAAATAAAAATATTATATTTGCTTAACTTTGGGGGCATAAATTATTTGCAATGTTAATCAAATTGATTTATATAAAGTGAAAATACTATTGAATGTACTCTCTACCCAATATATGAGTGTTTTCATATTGTCTACAAAGAAGTTTGAGTTTTTTATGACCTTTAAGTGATATAAAATGCAAATTTTATTTATCAAACTAAGCAATAAGTTGAGAGCGTTCAAGCATCCATTGGTTACATTTTTTACTATAAGATCTGAGAGAGAGCTTTCTATTTATTTTCAACAGTTACAACAATATATATAATGCAATTTAGAAGTGCACGGAACAGCATAAATATATGCATATAAAGATTTGAATTCAAGTTTTAAAATTTCTTAGCTGAGCACGCAAGCAGTCGATTTGTTTTTTATTTATTTATTTAATTGTTACAGAGAATTAATTCTAAATAACAATTAACTTTAAAGCCAGAGCAACAAATGCCTTCAGGCTATTTCCTGAATATGTTTATAGAAATTGTTTTCGAAGAAGTCAATCTTGAAATCCAAATCTCAGAGAGCTGCTCATAATCATTTGTCCTTAAATGTAATATTAGCTCTTGTTGTCAAATATATAGATATACTACATACAGATAACTTTACCATATAGCATATATCATACAGTGTACTATAGTATGTAGTATAAAGTAGTGCAGTAAAGTGTATGATAGTATGCAATATATAGGGTAGTATAGTATATAATAGTCAAAGACGAAATATTTAAATACCATTTAAAGGTAAATCCCAGCTGATCGCACTCTGTCTACTACGAGGTATCTCTCTGCTTAATACAGTTTCACTTTTCATATATAGTAGTCAAGCAAAGTAGCTTTGATTGTCATATAAGGACTGGCAATAAAAGACGAAATACTTAAATTCCATTGCACTCTGTCTACTACGAGGTATCTCTCTGCTTAATACAGTTTCACATGCTTATACAAGGAGACAGTGTGCAATGCGGCCCAGCGGCAGGAGCTCATGACCGGCGTTTGCATTTTTGCAAATGAACCCGAGCACAATGTCCGCACCACACACTGGGGCCAGCTTGAGTGGGTTGGAATTTAAAGTGGATCTCGCTCGCATTAATGCTTACACTGAACTCCTTCACTGGCCGAAAGGGCGCGTGTGTGCGTGTGGGTGTGTGTGTGTGTTTTTTTTTTTTTGTCGTTCTGACAAAACGGAAATTTGTTTGCACGAAAACCGTTATGGGAAATGGAAAATGTGCATATCTCGTTAGATCCCTAGGTGAAGCACAGTCCACATGCAATTCATAATGGCATTTAGCTGGCAACAGCTGAGAGGCCTAATGAAATTTCCGTGCACCATAAAATGGGCTCGATTTGCTCGATGAATTGGAAAATGCTCGCAAGCAGATTTATGCTTTGGCTCAATTCCATTAAAGCCCGAATAAATGAAACGTTTTCTTGCATTCAAGTTCCTTGGAACTGCGAACTTGACGTCTTTAACTTAACAATACAAATTTATATATTTACATATATTTATTTCTTTCGTCCTTAAGCTTGAAAGAGTAACTGGGCAATGTTTCGTAAGAGCCGATAAATAAATATATATTTAAATCGTATTTAAGCGCTTACCTTTTTCCTGCAACAGCTGACGTTTGATGTCGCCTTTCAGCACCTCCGCTGTGTGGACCAGCTCATTGAGTTGCGGCTTTTTCATTTTCAATTCACGCAAAACTTTCTACAAAGCGAAACGGAGGCAGAGCGAGTGAATGAGGCTTTCAGCAGTTTGCCACCTGCTTTCAGTCGAACTTACCTCCTGCTTCTCGATGGCCAGCCGGACGGCGTCCCCATCGTTCACCAGCACGCTCTGTATGTTGATCATGTTCTGTTCCCAAGTCAGCCAGTCGGAAATGTGCAAAACGGACTTGTCGAAGCTGCTGGCCAAAGCGCCAACGCCGCTGGGCTCGCTGTTGTAGTCTGCAATTGAAAATGCGAAACCAAATTTTCATTAAAGACTGCACGATAATTAGATGTTTTCTGCACGGTCACAAGCACCGCTTTCCTCTCATTAGCAGCAGCTGTTGCGGCCTGCGCCCGGCCAATTGCGGTCAGCGTGGCCAACATTCGCATAGGCCCTAAGCTGCCAATGCTGCCTGCTCCAGTGGACCATATTTGCCGGCACTGCCCCACGCCTGGCCCCGCCCACTCGGCTGTCCATAGGCTCATCGAAAAAAGCGCCGAGTGAATGAAAAACTATTTCAACGAAGCAAACTTTCAAGTAGCCAACTCGCAGGACGCCCTCGCACAGTGGTGCGTTTTCATAAAATATCCCTCACAAAAAAAAATTGTATAATTTTGGTAGAGATCTCTCGTACTCATATAGCTAGTTGTGAAATCATTCAAATTGTATTCACCTATTCTTATTTAATATAAATTCTATTTACAAAGGAGTTTTTAAACATATTAAAGTGAGAATTTGCAGGACAATTTCTGATTATTTACTTGGAATGTATCTCAGTCTATATAAACGTTGCTATATGTTGGTATATGAGGGTAATATAATACGATGATATATGCAGGTAATATAATGATATCTACAGCCATGTCAAGACTTCATTTAATACCTATATCATAATGATAAACAATTATACAGGGCTCTCCATATTCGAGTGGCCCATCTGTCAGCTCTATACCTTTTGACAGAGGCGGGCACTACACGCCGTATAGGCTCAAGGCGGCCATTTGAGAGATATCATATCATATCATATATCAAAAACCAAATAATATGATTACTATCGACAGCATCAACAAAATTGTATTTTTCATTGATTTAAAAAAAAAAAGAAAACATGGGTTCGTCGAATATGGGCAATCTTTTAGGGTTGCCAGATGGGTCACTCGAATATGGAGAGCCCTGTGCAGTTATACATTTTGTTGCACATTTAATAACAATGAATCTAGTCTAATAAAAGAGTATATGAGTTAAAGAATAATAACTGTATTATTATATATGTAAATAGCCACTGTATTATTCAGAAACTTTTAAGTTTTCGGCATAAGCCAGGAAAACTCAGAAATGAGCAGCAGCAATGCTCACTTTCAGCAGCGTATTTCAATAGGATTGCCAACACTTAAAGCCAAAGCTCCATTGTGCAACAATTTCGACTATGTAACGTCTATTTGCAGAGCGGGGTTATGCGTCGCAGTCGAGATTGAAGAATGCAGCGCTGAACAAGGCACTGAAAAATATTGTTTTAAGTATTTTTTGTCATTCCTGTCGTGCTGAATGGTTAAATTGAATTGGCAACAAGGAGCGACTACAAATATTTAAAGCCAGGCGAAACACTTGAAATACTTAGCGCAAGGAATTGAAAGAAAAGTCTTGGGCTGTCGTAAGTTCTGTAAGCTGAGGAAGGCAGCACGGATACATATTTATGAAAGTTTTCCAGGCTTGAGTTGCACATAAGCCGTGAAAGCAAAGCCAATACGTGTGTGTGTGTGTGTGTGTGAGTTGTGTGTGTGTGTATGTGTGTGTGTGTATGTGTGTGTGTGCTTATGTCCAGAAAGCACGCAGGATTAGAGCACCTATTTGCAACAAGGGATTTGGAAGCGAGCAACTCAACCAGGGAGAAGAAAAAAGAGGAGGCCTTGAGCCAGGACTTTGCTAGTCCTGTCTATGCTGAATGCCTGAATGAATGAATGAATGAATGAATGCCACGTGTATGAGAAAGCATTTAAAATGAAATTCATGAGAGTCACAGCACACAAGCAGCCAGCCTGTTAAACAAATATGCGGAAAAGCAGAAACAGCAAAAAAAAAAAAAGAAATGGAAAAGGAAAAAAATACCCATATGACAAGCCTTAGACACTTCAGTTTTTGTAGCCAAAGAAGCGAAAAAAAAAAAAAAAAAAAAACGCGTTAAGTGCAAAATTTCTTTTCACCCATTTTGACGCTCGTATTGTGGCCGTCCGCTTGTTGTCTTTCATGCGACAACAATCAGCCCCTGGCAGGTGTAAAATGGTGAACGAATCTTGGGAAGCAACCTATGTATGTATATACACGCACTTATATATCTCTGCTCACATATGTACATATGTATTTATGAGAAGCCCGTTGTAATTGGCAAAGGCAACGGCAGAGGCAGAGGCAGAGGCAGAGGCAGAGGCAGAGGCAGCAACCTGATAAAGCTAACGTCAACGTTGCCCCGCCTGCAAAATGTCATAATTCATTAAAAACCGGAGAAATTGTATATTTCCACTTGTCGCGCTGCTGGTGCTCAACGTCACTCAGCACTTTTCAAATACTCTGAGAGGGCGAACACATAAGTTTTAATGGGGGCACACTTATTATTTTTTTACAATTTATTATTATGTAAACATTAAATAGTAATAGTGCATTTTTAAAGCACACGGAAAACATTCAAGCAACACTCGTTGAAACCGTATTCAGGGTTGAGTTTTCAGATCGCAGAAATTGTACTTTCACCGTTTAATGCAAATTAAAGAATGAATTTAAACCGAATCAACAAACTATAAATTTTTTTATTCTTATTGTTTTTTTTTTTTTTTTTAACTAAAGTTTTTGAATAATATATTAGTTCTAAGTATTTATAAGTTTATATTTATTAGTAAATTATGCATTAAAAATTTAATTAATTAATGACAATTTTATCGCTTTGAATTTTTACTCATTTTTCACATATTTCTTTGTGGTTAATTTCAATTTAAGAATTAATTTTTGACATATTATAAAAAAATTTATATTTTTTTAATATACTATATATTTATTTATATTATATTACATTTTTTTTTTAGACCAACTTAACTTTTGCAGCTATCAAGTTATATTTTATATTATCTTTATTTTCGCGAACAAAATTTGTTAGGCCGCTTTAATAGTACTTATATCGGTTCAGTTCCTTCCCGCTGAACGTTTTGTTTTGAAATGTTTTGGACAAATCCTTAACAGCTGTTTGCCAGCCAATCAAGGCAAATGCAAAAGCTTCAACTAGCACCAAAAGCTTGCGCGATGCTTTTAGTCGGTGCTAACTATGGAGCGGAGCTTTATATACAGCCAGCAGCCTACAAATCGAGCTTCGCAGCAATCAGCTTTTGAATCGAGACAAAAGCTGAACTGCGTAGGCAGTGCAAGCAGTGTAGACTTCGAGCATCAAGGATTTGAAATTAAATACTTCACATACATCAGACACACAACAAAGAACAGTTATAGTAAACATTGCGACACACATTACAAAACAAAACAAAAACAAAAAAAAAAAAAATAATAAAAAGAAATCACGTATCTCGCGGTCAGACAGACAGTTAACTAATTATTGTTTTCATTGTTTGCATCCGGTTCCGGCATTGCCTGTGCAGTGAGTCACATAACCATGATTAACTCAAGTAGGCGTTCCAGCAAAGGCCCATCTACGAAAAAGAATGCTGTATTTCGGAAAACTGCACCTGTGCAGTGGGCTACCCGCAACTACGGCATAGTTCGTGTGACTAACAATGCTTCGACGCCACATCCAAAAAAATTTGAACGCTTTGATATGCATGAGCTGTCGGCTCGTCTTCAGGACCAACAGGGAAATGAAAGGAAAAGCGGGGCAACTACTTTCAGGAATTCCGCCACTACTCGCAACAAAAACGACAAGTCAAACAATCAAAATAATATTTTTGAGCATATCACGTTTGGCACACCGCATCCAAACAAGGCTGTGGCATTGAATCCTCGATCACTGATAAAACGAATTAATAATGAAAATAGCTCGAAAAGCAGTATTTCTATCGATTACGACGAAAGCGTGTATAGCATGAAAAGTCCTTCTTCTATACTAGTAGAGAGCTACCCGAAAAATCTCACCAAAATTGAAGATAAGAAAAGGGTCACCTTAGTGAGTCCACGCATGAGTCACACACATAGCGCTCAGTTTTACCAGCGCCGACAATCGCTCTGTAGGGCCGAGTTCACAATCGCCAGGCATGGCAAGAAAATGAGCGACAAAATAATGCCAAAGCAAACAAAGTGCGTCACGCTTGATTCTAATATAATAATAAAGGACTTGGAAGCGGCAGAGGAAATTGAGTTGTACATTCAGGGACTGAAATCTTCGAAAAAGCCCGAGGCTTCAAATATGGAATTCATAAACGTAAATAATAAAGTGTTAAATAGCGCGAAGCTGGATTTAGCAGATTACGCCAAAAATAAAAGGACATCACTCAGTACATTTCATTTGAAAAAGTGACCAAGCGTAAATTTCATTTCAAAAATAACGAGGATATTTTCGAATTGAGAGTCGACTCTCCGGTTAGAAGACATTCTCGCTATTTTTCCAATGCAAATTCGCTACAAGTAAAGAAGAAATAAATAAAAACAAATACACAAATAATTGCGAAAGTAGAATTATGAACACTTTTCATAAGTCGTGTAATAAATACGCAATGAGAAAACCAAAAATGAATCCAACCGATTTACTTTTAGCCATTTCTACACACAGGTACTGATAAAGAGGGTTTACCTAGTTTTTCTTCATTTAAAACGGAAGTTATATTTTTTCATAAAAAATATAGAGTTTTACTTTCCATATGCCATTTAAATTTTCATAGTTTTGGTTTCATTATTAAAGTCAAAATCAAAATTCCATTCTTTGGCTTATGCGCAGCAGAGAGAGTTCTGTAGCAATTAGCTTTTGGAGTGAGTACTCAAAGTTCAAGCAGTGCTGCGTAGGCATTGAAAGCAGTGTCACGTTCCGAGCAAGCAAAAATCTATGTGAAGCACAATACAAACACAGCAGGAACATACAACACAGAACAACAATACAAAAATAAAACAATATACAAATAACACTTAAAAATACATTTAAAAAGTTCAGCTTATAAACTAGATGAACCACCGTGGTTCATCTTTCCTTCAAACAGCTGCACGATGTCTGTCTGGTCAATAAAAAAATCTTCACTGAAATCTGGAGACCAATCAAATGTAACAGGAGACAAACTTAAAGTTAAAGTAAAGGCGAGCCGGGAACGGTCCTTCAGTTACGGAATGCTGCGAATACCCCAAAACATAGTCTCCACCCCACACATGTCCTTAGTGGGATATAACTCTAATGACACAGAGCTCATAAGAACGATTACAAGGCAAAACTCTTCAACCTTAACCTTAGGTACAGATGCAATACATGAAGAGCCGAAAGAGTCATATAACGAATTGAAGTCGATATTAAAACAAAGAAACATTAAACATCCCTCAGTTGGCCCGAAATCATCGAATAAAATGCTCGGGTCTAAAGCAAAAACAGTCTGTGTTATCGTTCCCTGCAAGACCTCCTGCCGGGAAAAGCAGAGAGGAGTACCACCACATAAGCATTTGAGCTTTGAGGATCGACGTCGGCTATTTCATACAGCCGAATTCACAATAGCCAGATTTGGCAGAAAGATGAGCGAGGTGATTATGGGAAAACCAATTCGAGCATTATGGTTGACTGAGACCCACGACGACGAAATTGCAGCAGAAATGAAAAGATTCATTAAAAAGGGCTTTTTGAAGCCCACCTATGATTCAGCTGGCGCCAGTTTCGAGCTAACCAAAGGTCTAATTACCATGTTGAATACTTCAGCTTCACGGTTACCAAACACTCCATCGCACTCCGATCCAGCAATAATTCATGAGTAAGAAAAATATATGGCATTCACACAGATCGTAAACTGTTTGAAGTCGTTAAGCCAACAAGAAGGAAATTTGTGATTCCCCATTCATATTAATAAATTTTGCATAAATGTAATTTTTGTAGTGTGTCTAAAGTTAAATTTGCAGCTTTTAAATTTCTTTTATAGTTAATTTTCATGCCTCAGAGGCAATATCGTAAACTAAACTAAAATATTCCAAATTTAAAAAAAGAAAAGTACATCACACGTCTGTAGTACTTAAAATACAAATTAGGGCGAAGGGGGCGTGGTATCCAAAATGTGCAAATTACACAATCGTATTGATCAGATGTATATACATGGTAAGCCTGAGATCTTCAGGTCTAAAAGTATTAAAATTACGGTAAATAAAAAAAAAATCATTTTACCGATTAATCTCGATAAAAAATAACGGAACGAGTTATCGATTTTTGGAGATAAACTCGATGTGCGCGCTATATATACGGAAGTTTTAACAAAAAGTTAAGGCCTCTAGCTCTTATATCTTGAGATCGATGCGTTCAAACATGTGAGGGACGGACGGACAGACAGACAGACAGACGGACAGGGCTAAATCGACTCAGCTCGTTGTCCTGATCCAGAATATATGTATATACTTTGTTCGCTCTGACACGCCTTCTTCTGCCTGTTACATACATTTCAACAAAATCATTATGCCCTGATTTCCCATTTTAAATGAGTGTTCAGGATATAAAAATAAGGTAGTCAAGCAGGCCCAGCAAATAGTTTAGATTTCAAAACAGTTCCAACACACAACTTGAATTTATTAAATTAAAAAAAAAAAAAAAAAAAAAAACAAAAAACCAACAAACAAACCAAGATGGAGAATGCAGGGGTAAAGATTGGTCCGAGTGAATCAATGGATTCTACTGCAATGGCCACTAAATTGGAAAAAAACGCAAAGAAGAACAAACGAAATTTTAAACTCGCAGCAGCTCGATTTTCACCTCCGGCCAATCGTAATTATGGCCTAATGCGAGTGGATCCTGTGCGGGCATCGACACCATTTCCTCGAGCATCTGGCACTAAAGATCTAAATACACTTTCACAGCGTCTTATTGAGGAAAAAAATTCCATATACGCGAACTTAGGCAATGATCCACCGTCCGATGTAACCGTACATGATAAATCAACCGCAGCAGCTCCTTCTCACGTCAGTGACACGCCACATCCCCCAACACATATTATCGTGAACGACGATCGGCCCACGAAACCCTTAAGTCATGAGGAGCCGGAGCATGTGTTTGGCCGATCTCATGCTTCTTCGCACTTCTTTCTAGAGGATTTATCCAGTGGAAGCTCCATTTCCGATTATTTGTCGTTCGGCACACCACACCCAAAAAAGAAAATTGTTCTGAACGCCGGAAAATTAGTGAAACGTTTAAATACTTCTAGCGAGGGTAGTTTGAAAAATTCTAAAAGAAAAGTTATAGTAATTTGTCCCGAAGTATCCAAAGAGATGTTGGCAAGATCGGAAGATTCAATAGAAAGCTTCAAAAAACGGCGTCGAGAATTTGACATGGCCGAATTCACAATTGCTAAAAACGGTAAGAAAATGTCGGACATCCAAATGGGAAATGAAAATGGAGATCTCACGCCCCAAGATCAAATTGATGAGACATACCAACAACTAATTGAGAACTATATTCATAATAAAGGTTTGATGAAAACCCCCGGTGATGAGCTCGTAGCCCTATCAAAAAATACCAATATGGGATCTTCAGATTATTCTTTAGACACGAGCCGTGAAGCATTCAAGCATTCACAGAACGATCGTAACCAGAAAGCACAGATTTAATTCTTTCAAGAGTGAAAGTGCCTTCAACTCCATATCGAATGAAGATGTAGGCACTTTCATTATTTAACGAATGAAATGGTATCCTGTAAATGTGAGCGATCCTCCATAAGTGAAGCAGAAATTAAATGTCTCATTTGACGCACAGTGCTTCACCGGGTATCGTAGCGCTCAGCTTTTGCAAGACGCTCAAAGACTGTGTTGCGCTAGGTAGGCCGAGCAAGCAGTTCAGATTTTGAAACAGTTCTGACACACAACAACATAAAACTAAAACAGAAAAAAATCTTAAAAAAAAAATAAAAAAAAAACTTAATATCAAATAAAAATAGATTTAAAAATAGATTCGTTCATTAATTATTTGTTGCCTTCTGTACAGTCCAAAGCTAGATCGGCTAGAGTTTTCAAGATGAGCCCTACTCGTTCCACAGCTCTTACTATGGATTCTACCTCATTGAACTCATTCGAACGTAAGCGACGAAATGTAACATTCAGCACAGATTCAAACATAAGAACAACTGAACGTGATTACGGCTTAATGCACAGGAACAGGCCAGTCACACCACATCCAGGGCAGTATGAATCCGTAAGTGCAGATGCACTCCGACACCGACTAATCGATGTCAGAGCAGAGAGTGCATGGCTATTGCAAAATCGAGCAAGTTCCAATAAGACTCCAGCTGAGGCGCCTGAACAGCCAACCAAGAGCTCCCTACCACACTACATGCAACACATAAAAGTTGGGAAAAAAGTGGTCATAATCTGTCCCCGGGTAGATGTAATCAGATCCGAAGCCTCTGTAAGTAAACACGCAGTGAGCTTCGAAGAACGCAGGCGATTATTTCATCTGGCCGAATTCACAATAGCCAAGAATGGTAAGAAAATGAGCGAGATTCTAATGTCCAATGCAGTT
This sequence comes from Drosophila mayaguana, assembly GCA_037075325.1. Lineage (NCBI taxonomy): Eukaryota > Metazoa > Arthropoda > Insecta > Diptera > Drosophilidae > Drosophila > Drosophila mayaguana. The sequence goes on from JBAMCG010000074.1 coordinate 3,611,267, forward strand.
TCGGGGAGTGATATCGATTCGCCGCACCGTAATTCCAAAAGGGGCACTGATCTGGTTGAGAAATTCCTCAAAGATGCAGAACTAATAAGGGCCCCACGTAATATTGGGTCCGACTTACTGGTCAATCGAGAGCTTACAGAGTTCACTCTCAAATCAACGGAAGATTCTCAATTAAACGTCTCAAGGATCGGCGGCAAAATTAGTAGGTCAATATTATTGGTCCCGAACTACAGACGACCCGAAAACCCGACACCTTTCCGAAATATTTCATTCAGTGATTAGGGAAGGCGCCTTCAGATCTGCAATTGTCCGATTTGAAGACGCATTCGTTACTTGAGGAATGGAATTCAACTATCTGATGCAAGCGCTCAATAAATGTGGCTGAGAAATATTCTCCCTAATTTAACACGAGTTATTTCATTCACAATTCTCTAAACATTGTTTCTTCCCTAAGTATACGAAGAGGAACTAGAGAGTCTAGAGAGTCCACATTTGTCCAGATGCGCGCATCTGCACACATCTAGATGGAATGTCCAAAGTATTATTTGAATGCCCTTTGCCCGTCGCCCGTCGCCCGTCGCCCGTCACCCTTCGGCCGCGTGCGGCATAAATATTTGAAGCTGGCTCCGGCGGGCATAAGAGTACGCCGGAAAACTCATAAAAACGCCATAAAATGCAACGAAATATTCCCGGCTGCAGCTGAGAATATGAAATCAAAAACTTTCAAAGCGAAAATGTGTAAAAACAATTATAAAGCAAATGATGCGTGCGTGCTTATTTGCTTCCTTTGGAATTTGCCAATTCAAGTGCTTCGATTCTGTCTCTCCAATTGATTGAATGATATGAAATTAAATATTTATGTGAAATTGCATATTTTATAATCAAGCTCGAAGGGCAACTTTCGAGGGCAACTTTCAATTTAAATCGAATCGATTAATGCCTTGATTTATGCGTATTACATTTTATACATAATATTTATTATAAGCATTGATATGGTGTATTGAATATCAGATGATATGCTGCATATTATATAGAATAGAGTGTGAACTATTTAAATGCTGCTTCAAGAACTAGCGACATACCTGAAGAGACTTTATAAAGTACCCCTTTCTCTGTCTCTTTTTTCACATAATTTTTAAGCTATTGGCATTAATTAACTGAAATATATGCTAGTAATATCTAAAACTTAATAAAGTCTTTCATACATTTACCATACCATAACTCATACTCTTTAATACTAACAATTACAACAGATACAGATAAATAGCAGATGGTTCGTCTAAGCTCTACAAATATTACCTATTTTTCTCCACACATCTTCCCCAAGCTAATATACCCGCTCAAGACATTATCAAAATCAATAGGAATCACTTACCCTGCCGGCTGTTGGTGGCGCCGTTCCCATTGCCCATTCGGTTGACATTTTTCAATTCGGTCAGCGAGAGCTCTATACTATCGGCATGAGCAATCAAATTGTTTTTAGTCTGTAAGAAGCAGAAATGAATAGAAAAGTAGTGTAAGCTGTGCTAGTCAAATAATTTAGTAGGGCGACAAGTGCGCTTTTAACCTTTTCGATTTCGCTCATCATGACAGGCGTAACCTTTGGCCTTTGGGTATTCTTGCCAAGGGAGCTCACAATGACCTGCAGATCGTCGTGGCGTTGCTATAAAAGGGTTAAACCAGCCGTTCAATTTACTTATCAGTTATCAGTGTAAGATCGAGAAACAAAAAAGCAGAGAACGAAAGTGTTTGAGTGGAAATGACAGCACGCGCGCTGTCGGGGGGGGGGCCAAGGGGCGCTACTGAAACTCAATTCCGGCTGTTAACGGCCACGAATATTGCATGCAAGTGTTTCCTCAGCACGCAAATCGATGCAATGTGTGTGGCGGTGACTGTGGGGGTGTATCTCTCGGTGGGGTGTTTTCGTATACCGCGCTGACGGGCTGGGTCAACCAGCAAAATTGCATTTGAGCGCCGAGGGCTGAGAATTTTGGCGCCAAGTGAATTTCCTCCGTGCACTTCGATCAAATTAATTACGAAATGAATTTCAGGCGGTGCGACCGTTGCGTCTTTTAGCCGCGCGCAGACTGAGCAACAAAAACAACAAAACATCAACGCCGCCAGCAAAGGGAGCAAATTTTGGTCTCAATCAAGAAAATTCTCTTCAGTTTGCCACGCAGTTGCGCTCTTCAAAATGCTATTTTTAAATATAGCTTTCCCACTTTTCTGTTGTCAGTTTTCAGTTTTCCATCGCAATATTCTTTTTCGTTTGTCAGTTGGGGCCAGCGAGCAAACAAAAACAAGAACCGAGGCACAACGAAAATAAACAAACTAGCTCGAATTGATTAATGATGGATTTTAGGCCGTGTCATTGTTTGGGGATCGACATTATCGAATTGGGGAGAATTTTTTATATTTATTATTTCACACAGTGACAGGAAATAAGAACATTTGTCAAGTGAATGAAACGTGAACTTGCAAGCCAATTAAAGCTAGAAAACTGAAATTGTGGACAATTATAAAGAAACAAATAACTAAAGTAGCTTTAGTTTATAGAATCAGCTACTCGATTATGATTCCTCAGGCAAATCGAAATTCCCAAAAATATTTTTACATTTCTTGCATTTGTTTTTTATGCAAACTAAATCAGCAATTCAAGTATCATTTTAGTAAAAGTGAAAAATCTTAATTATATTAGCTCTAATTTATATATTGATCTAATATTTCTGGATATATTTATTGCCAGATTTACTATAGAAAATTTAAAAAAATGCAGAACATTTCAATTGATGATCAGGCACTTGAAACATTCTATACTTTACCTATCTAAATAATCTATGATTGAAAACTATAAAGTTCAGAAGAAATTTGTTCGCATAGATTCATAAATTGTTTTTGAAATTGAACCAAAAAACTATAAAGTTCAGAACAAATTTTTCGCATAGATTCATAAATTGTTTTTGAAATTGAACCAAATATTTGTACAATATTTTGTCTTTTCTAAGTTCTATGACAAATTTCCTTATTGTATTAAACATGACACGACACAAATTAAGCGATCCATGTGTCGATCAACACTTGTGCATCGTGCTGCAAAGAAAAATCTCTTAAGTTCTCTCTTCAAATGCGCTCTGAACGAAATATTTAAATGTTACAGATGTTGTTGTTGTTGCTGTTGTTGATGTTGTTAATGTCGGCGCACACGACGCAATGTCTCAAGCTGACTGTGTGTAACTATGTCAAAATTTTCGGTTTATTTTGGGTATTTCTAATGGCAGCATTTAGTTTTGTTTGGCGGCCTGTGCCGCTGCTCTGAATTCTCGAGAGGCCAATTAACTTGTGGCTGGCGCAAGAGCGAAAATAAACGCAGACGCCTTCAAAGATGTCTAAATTAGTACGCAAATAATGCAAAATATAGAAATACATAAAATATACGTATATTGCGCACGGCGATAATAGAGACAAACGAGAATTTCGCTTATTTGGCATATGTCTGGAAATACCCTGTGAAAAGGGAAGGACTTTAAGGAGGAAGGAAATTCTATCTTCCTGCTATTATATTGTACTCTAATACTCTAATACTCTAATACTCTAATACTCTAATACTCTAATACTCTAATACTCTAATACTCTAATACTCTAATACTCTACTAATATTAATCAGCCTTCAATCAAATAAATTGAATGGAATGGCATTGCTTGGATTGGAATTGAAGTGCTTAACCAACGACCTTTCATTGCCAATTAGCATTAGCACAAATAAAGATTCAATAGGAAATTTAAAAATTCCATATGCAAAGATTTCACATAAATAATAGAAGAGAGAGGGAGAAAAAGAGAGAGAGAGAGAGGGAGAGAAATACAGACTAAGAGAAAGGCAGACACCATCTAAATATTACCGCAGATCGAGAATATATATACCAGATAAATCATATACGATGATTTCTTCTTCTTAATCACGATTCTGCGAGATTTAGAATACACAAACCCATACAGACCCGCTCAGGCCCACCCGATTACAGGGTATATTGCGCACGGCGATAATAGAGATAAACAAGAATTTCGCTTATTTGGCATGTGTCAGAAAATACCCTGTGAAAAGGGAAGTTTTACATAATTAGTTATAAAATCTTTCCTGACATGGATACAATGCATCATCATATATAGTTAAGGAATTTAAGGAGGAAGGAAATGCTATCTTCCTGCTATTATATTGTACTCTAATATTAATCAGCCTTCAATCAAATAAATTGAATGGAATGGCATTGCTTGGATTGGAATTGAAGTGCTTAACCAACGAACTTTCATTGCCAATTAGCATTAGCACAAATAAAGATTCAATAGGAATTTAAAAATTCCATATGCAAAGATTTCACATAAATAATAGAAGAGAGAGGGAGAGAGAGAGAGAGGGAGAGAAATACAGACTAAGAGAAAGGCAGACACCATCTAAATATTACCGCAGATCGAGAATATATATACCAGATAAATCATATACGATGATTTCTTCTTCTTAATCACGATTCTGCGAGATTTAGAATACACAAACCCATACAGACCCGCTCAGGCCCACCCGATTACAGGGTATATTGCGCACGGCGATAATAGAGATAAACAAGAATTTCGCTTATTTGGCATGTGTCAGAAAATACCCTGTGAAAAGGGAAGTTTTACATAATTAGTTATAAAATCTTTCCTGACATGGATACAATGCATCATCATATATAGTTAAGGAATTTAAGGAGGAAGAAAATTCTATCTTCCTGCTATTATATTGTACTCTAATATTAATCAGCCTTCAATCAAATAAATTGAATGGAATGGCATTGCTTGGATTGGAATTGAAGTGCTTAACTAACGAACTTTCATTGCCAATTAGCATTAGCACAAATAAAGATTCAATAGGAAATTTAAAAATTTCATATGCAAAGACTTCACATAAATAATAGAAGAGAGAGGGAGAAAAAGAGAGAGAGAGAGAGAGAGAGGGAGAGAAATACAGACTAAGAGAAAGGCAGACACCATCTAAATATTACCGCAGATCAAGAATATATATACCAGATAAATCATATACGATGATTTCTTCTTCTTAATCACGATTCTGCGAGATTTAGAATACACAAACCCATACAGACCCGCTTAGGTCCATCTGATTACAGGGTATTTTTATTGAAGTCATTTTAGCCACGGGCAATTAGCCGTCATTCTTTGACCACATGTTTCGACTGTTGGCTAAAAGCCAGCGTAAAATTAGCTTGGTCACACTTACGTTAATGTCCTCCTTGCGTTTCTCGAGCTCAGTGCTGGACTTGCCGCTTGCTTTAGGCCTAAAATGATGGGCAAAGCAAAAGTTGTAGTAACTGAAAACAGTTCATTGACAACTCTACTTACTTGGCCTGCTGCACCTCTCGGAACTTTTCTCTGAGTAAGATCTGCGTGCGCATGACGGGACGCGAGATGCTGCCATGCTTGCCATGCGTCTCCAGCACCAAGGAGTCGCCTTGTGAGATCAGAGTGGCCGCATCTGGCGCTATGAGCATGCGGAGATCCTCGCTGCGGAATAACCGAAAATAAAATGTGCATCGTCTTGAGTCATCAACTCCATGCAGACTTACGCCTCGCCCTCGTGACACTGCTCGATTTTGGTCTTGGTCAGCTCCAGCTGATAGATCATCTGCTTGGCCATCTTATTGAATTCGTCAGCGCGCTGAGCCAGGTGGGCGGGCCCGCTGGCGGGCTGCTCAGTGGGCGGACTCTTGAGGGTCACATTGGAGTCGTCTAGGGGCGAGGGCATTGAGTGCAGCACCTTGCTCAGGAAGGAGTTCGGCTTCTTCGTGGAGGGCTTCTCAATGCGGCTCTGCGTTGATTGATAAGAAAAGATGGACATAGAAAACAAGGTGGGGCGAAAATAAATAGAATCGATGATCCAAGCTCTACCAAATTACCGTATCACTATCGGAGTCGAAGGTTGGTGTCATTTCCAGCGAGAAGCGCGGTATCTCCTCATCGTCGGAGAATACCAACGGCTCAATATCAAAACCTGTCTCCTTGTCGGCACTATAGAAACTATTGCGAATGGGCGACTCGGGCTCGGTGTCGGGTGTCAGAGCTTCCATTGCAGGTTGCAGCTGACGCCAGCGTTTGGCTTTCGGTCGCTGTTCAGTTGCTGTGGCACTGTCAGTGGGCGCAGCCACAGTTTGTGGCGCCTCCTCCTCCTCGGAGTCGCGTAGTATGTCACGCTCATGGGCAATGCGTTTGCGTTTCTCATCGAAGGAGATCCGCTGCTTTGCCACACGCAGCAGCGGGGTGCTGGTGTTGCCCGCAGCAGGGCGCAGCATGGCTTCACCGTCCGCATCCGCATCCGCATCCGCATCGACATTCGCATCCGGATCTGCGTTTGAATCTTCTACTGCCTTGGCCCCCGGCGATTCACATAGCGAATGGTTGCTCCTGCTGCGCCGCACCTCCTTGCCGTTCACATCGACTCGCAGCGAGGAATCCGAGTCCTCGGACAAATCCACTATTTGCACCGTCTGCACAAACTCCGGCAGCAGCGGCTCCACGCTCTCCAAAATGTTCACCGTGTCCACAATCTCACCCTGCTGCGGCTCCAGCGCAATATTCTGCACCGACATTTTGTCATTCTGAATGTTTTTCACCTTTATCTCAACCACCTGAGCGGGCGCTGCCGGCGCTTTGCGTTTGTTTTTCGCCGGCTTCGGCGGCGGCGAGTCCATCACCTTGCTCGGATTCAACGATATCTGCGAGAAGAGTGTGCTCGATTCAGCCAAACGAAACGTTTGAGGTGGAAGCAAATCAGGCAGCACCTGTTCAACACTGTTCGAGCCCGGCTGGGCGTCCGCTTTCGCTGACTGCGGCTCGCTGAGACTTGTGTTGGGCGTGCCGCCTTCACCGGCCTGCGGTGTACGTGCGCGTCTTTGACGCACTGTATCGCTGACAACAACAATTTCCGTATCGTCATCGACTGGGGCAGCAAGCGTTGATGTCTCGTCGAAGCGCGTTCTCAGCGTATCCTGTGCGAAGGATGCATATTTTCATAGAATTTAATAAAGCTCTACTCAAGCAAAGCACTCGCAGCGCCTTAAAGTATTATGATCATGTCGCGACCCATGTGGGTGGGATGGGGGCGGTGCCCCCACAAAAGCAGTTGCTGTACAGAAGCGTTGGTGAGAGGAGTAGCAGATAGCCATGGACAGACGAGTATGTTGTTGTTGTTGGGATGTGTTGATTGGACTATAACCACAGTTGAACGCCTTTGAAATGTTTTTACTTTGTGGATGGACAGGGTGGAGGAGGGACAGTAACAAGTAATCCAAATAACGCAAAACAAAGATATATATATATATATATATGTATATACATAAAAATATGTATATATATATACGTATACTGTATACAATTGTAAATTTGAAGCGTGAAAATGACACCAAGTTAGACCTCGTAGAGCTAGTGATACGGTGATTCTGGTATGTGGTGGTGGTGGTGGTGGTTGTATTGGGTGATGGTTGTTGGTAGATTGAAATCTGGTTCTTGATTAGCTTGGTGGAAAGATTATTGCGAATGTATTGACTTTCATACTTCTCCTTTTATTATTATTATTATTATTATTATTATTATTATTATTATTATTATTATTATTATTATTATTATTATTATTATTATTATTATTATTATTATTATTATTATTATTATTATTATTATTATTATTATTATTGAATGGGTATGGTATGTGAAGTGGCAAATAAAAATGATGTATTTAAACAAAATAAATAATAATAATGTACCTGGATACATAGTACAATGATACAATGATATGAGGCAGAGCACCGCTTAGTTAGAACATTACAATGATTAAATCAGTTAAAATAAGATCTTAGTTTAGAATTAGTTTGCAACTTAATTTAAGACTTTCTCTCTTTGTACATAAAGCACGATTCAATTCAAAATTAAATGAAAAGCGAATGCGAATGTGGTCAAAGATTAGAAATTCGATTCTATTTCTGAGGGGATTTTAAAAGCGCAGTTGGCACAAGCAGTTCTATGCGTGTGTGTGTGAGTGTATATTGATTTAAAAAAAAATAAATAAAAATAAATAAAAACCAAAAGTGATAAAATGAAAGGAAAAACCATCAACCACACAACATGTATGCAGCGTGTACGAAATGAAATGCAATGAAAAGAAAAGCGAATTTCGAGCTAAATTGTTAGAGAATACACAGAGAGCAGCTCGAAAGCACATTCAAACAGACAACAAGAACCATTAGCCTAGTGTAATTATATACAGATCTTTATCTTGGGAGCATTTCAGTAATTAGTGCAGATAGCTCGAACATCTTAAACTGGCATTCGTTTTCTACGCACCACAACTATTGCAATGACCTGCTGCTGCAACTTTTCAATTTCCGGATTCGATGGCACATTTATCTCCTTCAGATCATGTTCCATGGTTCTGCAAGTAAAGGGCATAAAATAAAATAGAATCAAATAAAATAATAATAAAAAATAAAATTTAAATTAAAATTGAAACTACTTTTGCTTGAATTAATAAGATTAGAATTAAGAGGATGGTTGATGGAAATATTTCAAATTCTATTACCATTATTGTTTGTTCTTCGAGATGCTATGCTAAGCAAATACCAAATTATAACTGTAGGCAAACTCTAATTATACTTTCAAGTAACTGACACCTAATTTCGCCTTACATTGTGAAATTATTGGGGTTTGGAGATGAAAATTTCAATTTTTTAAGAAATATGCTTATAACGTATATGGAATTTTTATAAACTATTCAGATTTTCGACTTAATGGCGCATAAATTATGGCGATTCTACTTTAGTATTTTGAAGACAAATTATATCATATTTAGCTGAGCTGGAAAGTTAACAGACAGCCATGTGATAAAGGATTCTACAATAGTTTTGAGCAGGAGCAGATGTCTTCAAGCTAGATATCGTTACATTGAAACAGACAATAGACAGGGCAAAATAATTGAGGATTCAATAAATACAATTTTGTTTCTTTGTAATCCTCAGACGAATCGGACTAACTACGAATATAACTGATAAATTAAAATATTTAGTATTTAATAAAGTAAAAAGTAAGCACTCAAACGGCATCCTACACACTCTAACTAATTATTCAATGACAAATCAGAGAGCTGCTCTTATATCAGCTCAGCTCTTGCTAAGCACTTGAGCTAATGAAGGCACTGCGCTCTGCCCTGCTTTGCTCTGCTCTGCCCTGCCCTGCCCTGCCTTCTCTGCCCCGCTCCCCTCTCGTCTGACCTGCTCTGTTCTGCTTTGGTCTGCTCTGCTCTACTCTACTACGTTCCCCTCTGCTCTGCCCTGCTCTGCTCTGCACTGCACTGCTCTACTCTACTACGTTCCCCTCTGCCCTGCTCTACTCTGCCCTGCTCTATTCTGCTCTGCTCTGCCCCGCTCCCCTCTCATCTGACCTTCTCTGTTCTGCTTTGGTCTGCTCTGCTCTACTCTACTACGTTCCGCTCTGCCCTGCTCTGCTCTACTCCACCCTGCCTAAATAATTTAATTAAAAGCCACCCACTTGAGTGTCTCCATCGAAATGTTGTCCAAGTTCTGCAGCGTTGCCTTCATTTCGGTCAGCCGCTTGATGATGTCCGCGCTGGTCAGCTTGTGGTAGGTGGCCTTGAGGCCATCGATGCGCTGCCGTGTGTCCTGCATGCAGCTCTTGTCGCAGGACTTGCCGTACTCGTTGTAGTGCTGCTCGCAGCGCTGCAGCACATCCTCAAACTCGAGCAGTATGGAGTTGCGATCGTGCACCTCCTGTGGCGACTCGAAGCGCCTGATCAGCTTATCGGCCGCATCGAAGCAGTACTCTAGCTGTCTGGCCAGCTTGATGAGGTCCTCGAGGAAGGCCTTCGACTGGGTGACGTTCTCGCCGAGCGTATTGTACAGATGCTTCAGTGCATCGATGCGCTGACTGAGCTGCTTGGGATTCTTTGTATACTTATCCTCACACACACGCCGGCCCGTCTTTATGGTGCTCTCAATATCCGACTTGATTTCGGAGAGCGTGCGATAGATTTGCTAAGGATGAACACCAAGATATATTAAATCAATTCCTAAAGGAATTTAAGGACTTGCTCGCATACCAGGCATTTCTGATACTGCTCCTGCACAGTGCTGGGTCCCGCAGAGGCCACGTCCAGCACCAGTGTGGAGTGCTCCACGTTGCGCAGATCCCCGTAGGCGCGATTCAGGCGCGACTCGTAGGCGGGCTGTGGAGCTGTGCATGTGTTGAGCTTCGCCTGGCAGGCCTTGAAGCGCTTCTCCATCAAGTTGAGCTGCTCCTGCAGCCGATTCGCGGCGCCCGTTTTCCCATTGGCCGTGTGCTCCGCAATCAGTGTGCTTATGTCCTTGAAATTCTGCTCATTTATGGCAAATTCACGTGCCAGAATCTATGGATTTATATAGTTTATATAGATCATATTGCCTGACTGCGGATATCTGATATCTTACCTGGAAATCATCGGGCAGATCCTCAATGGTCACATCGTTTTCCAGATGGTCGCTGAGTATCTCGTCCATGCGCGTCAGCCAGCTCTCCAGATGCACAATTGCCTTCTCGGACTGCTCCGCCTCACTGGCCTTCACCTCCAGCAGCTCGGTGCGCTTCTTGGCCTGCTGCTGCAGCTGTGTCCAGCGCTCGACAATGCCATCAATGTCCTTACGCATGGCATCGGCCATGAATTCATTGTCAATTAGCTCGTTGCCAATTTCTTGAATCTTGTCCAGCCATTCGTCGGAATGGGAGCGCAGCACGTTCTCCAGATCCTAAAAGAGAAAGGGAATACCTTGAACAACATCTTGATCGTATTTAAAGTAAACGAACTCACATCCAACTCTTCTATGATTTCCTCGGCATCCGCCGCCTTCTCGGGGGTGTTGCGTATCTTGTTCTCCAGCCGATCGAGGTAGCCCGTCTCGCTGACCATAAACTTCTTGAACTCTCCCAGCTGCGTGGATATGTGCTCCAGCAGCGCCGTCTTGGTGTAGACCCGCTCCGTCACCTCTGTCCAGCGGGCATTGAGGTGCGTGAACTGCTTGGCCAGCGAGCCGTACTTGGAGTCCTTCTCCTTGCTCTGCAGCTCGTCCATTTGCAGTAGCAACTCGCCGCCCAGCTCATTGAGCTCGCGGAATTGCGTCGCCTCGCGCTCGCACGTCTCCTTGAGAGTCTGGAACTTCGACTTGCTCTGGAAGAGCTCGTTGGAATTGCGTATCTCGGCAATGCCGGACTTGGGCGTGTTTGTCTCCAGCTCGTTGAGCCAGCGCTCCGTTTGCTGCAGTCGCGCTTGTATCGCATCGCTCTGGGACTCCAGCGCCGACTGCTGTTGCCGTTGTGTCTGATGCAGTTGCTCCACCTGATCGTAGAGGGCATTTAGCGCACGTATCTGCGCCTGCAGAGCCTCCCGCTGTGCCGGCTCCGCCTCCTTGATCAGAATCTCACTGAAATTGCGTGCACTGATCACATCGATCTCCAGCTTGCGCAGATCCTGCGCCTGCAGCACCTGTGGAGCGCTGCGGAGCACAGCAATTATGGAATTATACTCGGCCACAAAGTGGTTGAGGTTCTCGATGGCGGTGGTTTGCTTGATGACCCGCTCGTTCAGCTGCTCGGGCAGCCGTTGCCAGGCCGCCTGCAGCTCCTCGCTGATCATGTGGGCGGGCACCGACTCGTAGCTGGACTTCAGGGACTCCATTTCGTCGACCAGCTGGTTGAGCAGCTGCTGCTGCTGTTGCATGGCCTCCAGATGGGAGACGCGCACCTTCTGGGCGGCCACCTTGCCCACGAAAGCCTCCAGCTGCTGCAGCTGCCGGGAAATGCTCTCCCCGCCACGCTGCTGTATGAGCGCTTGCAGCGCCTGCTTCATGTCGTGCCAGCTGTCGTAGAAGATGCCAAAGTCTTGCTTCCACTCGAGATGCTGGTCGTCCAGGGCCTCGGTGGCTTCGCGCGCCTCAGCTATCTCGGTGGCCAACGAGTCCATGTGGCTGAGACGCTGCTCCAGCTCCTGGCAGCTGGCCGAGCCAGCGTGCTGCTTGTACCAGTCCCGCGAGTCGGCCAGCACCAGTTTGAAGCCCGTGAGGCTATTATAGTAGCGCTCCTTGGCCAGCAGACTGCTGGTCTCGGTCTGCTGGCTGGCCAGACGCTGGGCCAGCGCAGCATGGCGCTGCTCCAGCTGCTTGATTTGGGCAGCCTCTAGCTGCAGCTTGCGCGCGGGCTCCTCCTGCTCGCACACTTCGTACAGCTTCTTGAGCTCTGGCAGGGAGCTGGCGCGCTGCTGGCTCTCGGCCTGCAGCTCCTTGAGCAGCTCGCACTGATTACGCAGACTTTGGCGCTGTAGCTGCTGCAGTTGCTGCTCCACCTCCTGCACGTGTGTAAAGTGCTGCAGGATTTGAGTTTCCAGCTCGAAAAAGTTGTCCGAATTACGCAATTTGCGCTTTTTGCTGGCCAATTGATCGGGATGCTGCAACTCCTGCTGCTGCAACTCCTGCTGCTGCTGCTGCTGCTTGGTCTCATCTTCGTCCTCCTCCTCCTCGCCCTCGCCCTCGCCGAATCGTATAATCATTTGATAGTCCACCCAGCCCTCTGGCCGCAGCACTCGGCTATCATCGAAGCTGGCCCGCTCACGCCCAAAATTGAAGCCCTTCGACTCGATGCGCTGCGTTTGCACCTCCAGGATCTGCTTGAGTGCATCCAGCCGGTCCTCGTAGCTCTCCAGCTGCATGAGCACGCGCTCGCCCTTGTCATCGCCATCCTGCAGGGTGGCAGCCACCATTTGCCGCAGATCGATCAAGTAGCGCTGCAGCTCGAGCAGGTCCTTGGCACAGTAGTTCAGCTCGTTAATGCGCTGTGTGATGCCGCCCACATCGGTGACATCGCGGCTCTCCATGCGCTTCAGGTCCTGCTCGCGCGCATCCAGCCAGCGCGAGATGCATTTGTATTGCTGCAGCTTCTCGGTGCGTAAATCTATCCACTTGACCACGTGGGACCAGCGCTCGCCCAGTGCGCTCAATCGATCCTCCAGATCGTTGAAATTACCAGAGGTATCATTGACAATGACCACCATGCTGCTAATGCTATCCACCAGCTCCTGCTGCTCGGACAGGTCAGCCTTGAGCTGGCGTGCCTCCGTCAGCTGCTGCTCGGCCTCCGCCAAGGTCGGCCCTAGGTCGCTCATGTGCGAGATGCGATCCTCGACATTGGTGAGGAACTGACGCAGCTGCTCCAGCTTTTGTTTCTGGAACTCTGCCAGCCGCATCAGAATCTTGGCCTGCATATCGAGGGCGCGCAGACGCAGCGTCTCCCACCGCTCGTTCAGCAGCACCATCTGTTGGCGCACCTCATTCTGATCCACCTGCGAGAGACTGGAGCCATCCTTTTTCTGCGATTCATTGATCAGATTGCTGCCCTCCTCGAGCGCCTCGCCCACAAACTCCTGATGTTCGGTTAGCTTCAGCATAAAGCTCTCGTTCTCATGAAACTGCAGCTTGGCCGCCTGAAAATTCTCTGGCTCCGGCAGATCTTGAGAGAGCAGCTGCTCATCCTCCAACAGCAGCGTCAGCACCGCCTCCAAGGCCGCCTGATAGCTGCTGATCTCGACGCTCACATTGGTCGCCGTGCTCAGCGGCCGCACCGAGCTCTCCTCGGCCGCAGACTTCAGCTCCATGCTGGTCGCGCTGTCCGAGGTGTAGAGCTCTCGCTCGTTGTCGAGCGGCACCTCGTCCAGGTCTGTGATGCTTGTGCAGGGCACTCGGTCGCGCTCGTTGGCTCGCATCGATTCCATGGCATGATACAGGCACATCACGTACATCTGTATGGACTTATTGTCCGGCTTGTGTGTGTGCACATCTTCCGCGTCCAGCAGCTTCTCGATCTTGAAGTGCCGGTGCGCCAGGTCAAAGGCCAGATGCAGGCGCTGCAGTGCATGCTGCGCCAAGGCTCGCTCCAAGTCCAGCTCATCCAGGTGGGCGGCCAGTATCATGAGAAAGGCGCGTCCATCCGCCCAAGAGCTGGCGAAATCGTTTAGCGCCAAGCCGTGCGGCTCTGTGTACTGCCTCGCCCAGGCCAGCAGGGACTTCTCAACGCCATTGCTTGAATGGCTTTTGACTAGATGCTGGCCATTGAACTCGAGCGCTATTAGCCAGATGAGGCCCAGCGTCAGCTTCGGGTTGCCACCCACGATGTCGTCGCTGGATATGTTCACCAACTTGACTCCATGCTGTTGGATCACCTGCAGCACTTTGTTGAGATTGTTGATGTGATGCACGCGCATGCGTCCCTTTTCGGGTTTCTGCAGGAGTCACAAGCATAACATTATTTATTTAACATATAAGTATATATGTAGTAAAACCTATCATAGTAGAGAAGACAACAAAGTCGAAACTCCAAGTCTAGAACTTTTTATTTAATTTAAAGTAAATAAAAAAATAATCGCAGTGTGCGATTAGAAGCTACAGTGAACTCCGTGCGGACAGACAGACAGACAGGATGGGTTCTGCGACGCTTTCTTCTGTCTGATTGCCCAATGTGTTAGGGGTATATAACTCTCCAGTTACAGGGTATTCTGTAGCACTTACCAGCTGAGTTTGTGTCAGGGCGCTTAGCAAGGCCAACAGGCGATGGCCATCTCTCAGGTCCAGGAACAGGTCATTAACTGGTGTGCACTGGGTGTTGCTTAGATGTGAATTGATCCATTTCGTAAAAGTTTTCTTCTGTATGTGCTGTCGTTCATCTGCGAATGGCAAGGAGGGAATACGAAGCATTAGTTAAAAAGTGTGCAAAGATTGCTTTAGCTCTCTCATGGCGAACCTCTGGCCGCATGGGCCACCTTTAATGGCACATTGTAGGCCATCTTGGCGCATGGCTAGCCGCAGATATTATTGTTGTTTTATTTCTTTCTGTTTCTCTTTTTTTTTTTTTTTCTTTGCAAAGCTGCGCACGTCCGAGGTGCCAACGTTTCAAGTTGTTTGCCCGGCGAGTCTGTTTTTTCTACACTTATTGTCAGGCCAAGCCCAGCTCTTGACTGTCGCTGACTGGAGCTGGCTCCGCTAATGAACCGCACCAAAAACGTGCCAACTGGCTCAAAATCAATTAGTAAAGCCGTCTCACAACACAACCAGACCAAACGCTTCCTCAACCCTCTGCGTCATTTGTCAGTTTTGTGCGAAACTGCATTTGGCCAGAAACAAATTTGCAACTTGGCCAAGTGCATTCCACCCACGAAACGAGTGCAAGCGGGCCAAAAGCGCCGATTGATGGCAGTTTGGCTTCACCTCTCGATGGGCACTCAAGAGGGCTTAAACTATTGGCCATACATATACATTGCTGAGACATTGCTGCAGTTATCAATGAGCATCGGGTGAGTGATTATCCCTTTCAGATTAATTATTCAATTCGATAGATACATTAGTTAGATTTTGCAGTCTTTTTTATTGAGAAATGCAAAGACATTAGCTAACTGTTGAGCAGCCAGTGATATTCAAGCATATTTGGCTTTAACTATTCAGCTAGTAGTACGCTGAGCTCTTAAACACGCTCTTCCTTAACTTCTTTTCTTCAAAAACTGTGAGAAAATAACAAATATATAAATATATATGTTACACAAAAATAAAAAAAAAAATAAAAAATTTTTTGTGATTTAAATAAAAAATTGTATATCTTAAAGTGCAAAACCTTTTTCTGTAAAACTAGTGTCAAACATTTTAATTTTTAAGAGTCCGTACCTTAAATCTTAAATCTGCCCATCCACAAACTCTTTTTGTTCAAGTTGTTAGCTATGCCATAAATATACATTATACAATATAAGCATACAATTTATAATACAAATGAATATATAAAAATAATTTAATAATATAAAATACTTTATATATTAGTATAAAATTATATAAATAATATATATGTATATAAATAAATTCAAAATTAAAATATTCATATATACGAAAGATTTTCAGTTGAATTAATAATTATAAAATATCAAGAGCTGCAGTCTTCTTTTTAAGGCCCTTGGCCTACGCATAGCACATCATGCGCATCTCCTTCGCACTGCATCATAAGTAATGCAGTCGGGCAGGCTTTTGCCATCAACACCTGAACTGAAACTTCAAGGCAGCTATCAATCTACGTCCAGGGTGAAACGGCTATTATGGTGCTGTCATTTCACACCATCAGCGAACAGGAGGCTCATGCGCTGCACGGCCCCAGTTCAATTCCAGTCGTGTGTGCCGCGCTATTCTCGGCCATTCTGACGTCAAGCAACGCGCTGGCAATCGAGTGCGACAGGCTAGCTTTGCAACTGATGGACCTGAACCTGCTGACTGAGGCTTGTCGCCCTGTCGACTCTTCATGTGGATATGTTGCCCCGAAACTCCTACACAGACAAAAAGGTTATGGGATTTGCTGTTAAGACAAGGGCAGAGTGGAAAACATCAAACAGCCATGCGATTGTCTTCCTCTGCAGGTCAACTACAATAAACTGTTTGGCCGTCAGCTCTAGCGAATGAGTGAGTGTTTCTAGCAGTGCTACCTATGACAAGAGTAACTCAAAGTAGCCTCAAAACTTGGGATTATGTTTGTATATTATACTCTTAAGTCTTAAGGCTGCGACTTCAACTTATGCGATTTGTATTTTATTTTTATATACATTTTTTATTTATTTTTTTTTTATATATATCTGTGATTAATATTTTATTGCATTGGCAATTTGTATCAGAAACTGCTTAAGCTCATTAAAAATGAAACTGCGCTATCGCAGTCATCACAAAGCTGGTTTAGCAGCTGCATTCAGCACTCAAGGTTGGAGGGATTATGCTGTTGTGGTATGTGCAGCGTAATGTCGATGGTAAAGTCTCGGCTATTAATAGTCGTAGCTCAACGTCAGGTCATGGCACATCACTCGAATTATACGCAGCTTAATTGCCATATAAATGATGATGCCAACAGCTCGGCGAACTAATTGCCGACTTCAAATACTGCTGAGGAGCTGCCGAACACGCCCACAACTAATCGATACACACTCTGCAATCACATACGCTTATTGATCGATAATTGCGTTGCAATGCGAAAGCCCATTGATGACAGCAAGCTTGGCCGGGCAAACTGTTGCATTTGAACCATTAACTGTGGGCGGGGCTGGGTCCATACCCAAACTATTTCGGTGGATGGGTTCACTTTGTGAAATGTGTGTGGGCCACGCTTTGCGTGACGTTTGCTAATTAAACTAAACTCCATCATTTGCATGCTTTGAGTTTAGATGCTGCGCAAATAGCTCGAGACATCCCCAAGGAGCAGCCAGGCTAATTAAATGAAATTGATCAAGCCATGACCAATTACTGCCGACTCATCTGGAAGAAAACTGATGACTTGCAGACTACAGAACCTCACCGAACTCAAAGCAAAGCAGCATCAATTATATAAATTTCCTGCAATTGCAGTTGCAGTTGCATTTACAGTTGGCTCTGCAATTGCAGTTGCACTGGCACTTTTTGTTTACTAGGAAATATTTCTATCTCTCAATTTTTTCAGTTTTTGTGTTTTTTTAATTACTTATTTTTATTTTATTTTTTTTTTTTTGTTTTCTGTTTTTTTTTCGTGTTAGCTTTTTTTCGTTGTTTGGAAATTGCTTTCAGCTTATTTTGGTTTGCTTTTTCAGCCAAAAACTCTTTCAGCTAGAGTTGGCCAACTGGCTAAACCTTGTGCTAGTTGAAAAGTTAAGAGATAGTTTACTGAAATAAAAATAAAATAACTAATTTATTGTTTTAGCTGTTCAACAAGTTACAATTTTAATGTGTTGCTCATGAAAATTAGGTGGCATTCATAATGATAGGTGTTAGTGACTTTTACACCTAATATACTACACAATCCGAACTTTCAATTTTAGAGAAATAAATGTAAAGAAATAAATGGACATGGAAGAGAAAAATGAAGCGCATAAATGATATATTCGTTATAAATACTGGAGCTCAAAATAAAATTTTAATTTAATTGTATTATAATTATATAATATAATAACTTATAAAAGAATATAAAATATCATACAAATTTAAATAGAATTGTATTATTATTAAATAATATAAAAACTGATCAAATAATATAAAATTTCATAAAATTGAAATAGAATTGTATTATTATTAAAAAAGAAAATAAAATCTCATAAGCTCTTATTCGTTTGGCGTAGAAAAGTATTACAAAAATACCTTTTTACCACACGGATACGAAAAGACTAATTAGTTTTACTTGTTTCCCGTTTGTATTCAAATTCAATATTCAAAGTTCATAGTAGCATGGCCATGATTCCAATAGTGAACACAAACAAATATTCCGCTTGGAGTCGTATACTTAATCTTGATTGTTCCAGGAACTGTTACTGCATTCGCAATTTCCCCCAACCCCTGCGTTGGTCATCAAAACGCCGAACCAATCGACGATGGCATCTACTGTGGCCTCCATGATGTTGGTTGGAATGCCTAGCAGGAGGCCACACACATTCAGTTCAGTTTCCTTGTTATCTCAGCTGCACATTGGAATGGCAGAAATATGATTTCAATCATAATGATGTGCAGCCAGCGATATGATGACGCCGCTTTGAGTGTGGAATGCAAAACATTGCTATGGCAATGGGCTACAGTGAGTGAAGAACAATTATTTAATCATATAACGACTTATTCTATTGCTCATATATAGAGATGTCGAACTGCAGGACAACTTTGGTAATATTTTGTTATATGAACCAAATGCTCGTTAATATGGCTCATTCGCGAAATGACCGCAGCGCAGAACCAAGCAGCATCCCTTATGTAGGCCAGCTCCTGCAGCTCATTTTTTATTTTTAATTTTATTTGGCATCAGAGGCTAAAAATAGTATATAGAGCACGAAGTTCGTGTCATGAATACAACATGGCTTTTTGGGTGAGTTCGCATCTCTCCTCAAGCGGAAATTTTGCTCTCCGCTGAAAACAAAAAACTTTTTTAATTCAAATGATAGCATTAGTGAATTTTTGTTTGTTTTGCTTAAATCATTGTTCTCAAAATGAATGTTTCCCTAATTGTAGTTTAAAACTAGGTTACATTTTAAAAGTGCTTGGTATATGTATAATATTATGATTAAATGAAAAGTTTTTGGGTATCAAACTCAATTTCCTATTCTAAAAAGTACATTAAAATTCGATTCCACACAGTGAGGCATTTTTGATCAAATGAAAAGTTTTTGGGTATCAAACTCAATTTATTTTAAAGAGAAAAATACTTGGGTTCGATTGTACAGAATATTGTAGCAGAAGTTCTATGGAGTGTTCGGAAAATCCCCTTCACTTATAGACTCTATTAAACTCTAGCTATACCTAGCAAAAATTATATATAGTTCATCTTTTGCATTATAAAATTCACAAATTATCACTTTTGCTTAATTAAATATATTGTTATATAAGCTAAATGTTTGCCATATAAAATAATCTATTTCCGCTGATGCTCTTTATATATTTTTCCGGGCATGGCGTCAGACCCGCAATGCCAGTTTTAGTTTCAATTTCGATTTCAATTTTGTTGACATTATTACCGAATAATTAACGAACCGAAACGAATGGCTCGAAACCGTGCGTAGCTTCTAGTCTTTATATAATTCAATGATATGCCTGATAGTGCTGAATGGGCGTCGATTATCAGTAGGAGAGCTTCATTCCAGAGTTCCTTCACCTTTGCGGGTTTTCTTGCCGCTGTGCGTGACACACAAATACACTCGAGCACATCGAATAAACATTTGTATAAATGCTCATATGTGCGCTGCAAGTATAAATATTTGTTATGGCAGCGTCTCTCTTTCTCTCTCTCTCCTTTTCTGTGTCTGTGGTTGTTGTTGACCCAGAGGCAAGCGGCACATGCCACAAGCGGGTGCCCAACAATAAACAATGTTGTTTCATATTTTGTTTACACAAATTACAAATTTTGTTGCATGCCAAGTGATAAACAAATGCTTAAGGGCCACTGCATTAAAGTATCAAAATCCTATATAACAATTAGCAATTACCATGTACAATAATACATACATATTATATATATTGAAATCTTATAATAAAATAGAGTTCTGCAGGAAGGAATGTATATAAAAATAATAGAGGTATAGCCCTTATTAGAAGTACTCAAAAAGCAAACATCAAATTGATGGGGTAATTTTTTAACATTATAATTTTAATTGAATTACATATCTTTTTTATTTAATTATTTTTATTTTTATTTATTTATTTATTTATTTTTTTTTTTTTTTTATCATATTTAATTTCTGCAAACATAGACAATAAATGAATTTCGATATGAAATGAAATATAAAGCAGATTGTTTAATTTTATATACAATATTTATACAATACATAAATATATAATAGTCATATTTTAGCTAAATTAACTTAACAACTATACGAATATTTATTTTAAACAATTTGTCAGTCATTGAAAAACTTATTATACCCTGAAATTTAATTGATTTACGGCTCAACTTTTATTCACGACCAAAAATTATTATTTTCATAAGCTTGTGGCTATTGGACTGATACGACTAAAAAATGCCGATTTATGGGTTTTTAATTGAAAGCAATAAAATGAACTCACAAACAGAAAAACAATCATTGTCAGCAGATGCCATGTGGGCGTTCTGGGTGTGAACTGAGCTGTGTGAGCTTGGCTCGAACAGAATGGAGTGTGACAAAGCCGCAAATCGAAATAATCGCAAATATATTGAAAGCAATGACATCAGTCTGTCAATCCCTCACTATTCAATTGAACTCGAGTCAACTTCAATTAATTGTATGCGAAAATGAAAACAATAATTCTGCCTTACTGATTTATATATAAATTTACAATCGAATCGTATTGATGTTTTTATTCAACAATGCAAAGATAACAGAAGGACTTTTTCTTAGGCAGCATGAAATTCATGAGAATATTGCAAGATATATACATATGTATTTATATAGACTGGAATTACACAAACAAATTAGCGGCCATAAAATATTCCTTATCAATGATTTGTAAATTAAAACAAACAAATATATATACTCATACTGTATACCAAAGACAATCTAATAACATTTTACTATCGGACTATTGCCATATAAATAATCACATAAATTGTCAGTCAGGCTTATGGAGGGTCTTTTCACATTGTTTTTATCAGCGTTTTCATTGTAATATTTTTTTATTTTTACAAACATTTTCCTGTGAAAAGAAAACGTGCCCGCACTAATGTAATTTCATAGTGAATGTTTTGGGAATAGTTTAAACAGAAACAAAACTTGAAAATTTGATTTGCTTTAACATCTCTTGTTTCAATAATAATAATATAATACTTACTCAACCTTCTTATCGAAAAAAATAGAAATGTGCAAATGCTAGCTTTCTAGTTGTAAGAGTTTTAAAAGCTTTAGGAGTTTAATATGAATTAGTCAGCCAGTCAGTCAGTCAGTCGTAACGAGCTTTTTAATATACGTTTCTGTGTATTTTTGAAAGTACGTAAATTTTGCATCAGCCATGTTTTCATAGCTCTTGCGGCATGGCCCCTGAACGCATCAGTGACTCTGTTGGGCATGAGTTTATAATGACAATTCCGTAAAGCACGGCGTGTTATATAGATGTGTGTATATGTGTGAATATGACCCCAGGCAGCTTCCATTTTAATTGCCTTTCGTTGCTGTATTTTACAGCCCATTTGGGGTATGCACCACAGCACCACCGCACCACCAACACCATCCAGCATAATCAGCATTTTCCATTTCATTCATAACACCCACATTGTCTTCAGCGGCTTGTGCTACTCACTATACATTCTTATGTCTGTAGGTAAAAGTATATACATACATACATACACTGTTTGCGCCGCTGTAACTGTACATATTTACGGTTTTCTTTTTATCAGGCTTATTGCCTGTGTAAAGTTCGGTTATCGACACCTTTAAGTCGCTTAGTACGTGACGCCGTGTCGCATTATCGAAGTTTATAGTTTCACCTAATTTTGAGAGCCTTCTAGGGAATATTGAAATAATATAATTAAAGGTATGACCTTAAAAATATAATATAATATAATATAATATACTGCTATATAATACATAAATTTCCTCGAACAACTTTCTAGGCAAACTCTACTCCTAACATAAAGCTAATCTAGGCTTTCTTTAAGTCTTCTTTCACTTAATAATGACTCGTTGCATAAGAAATTTACTATTCCCCTAATTATATTGCTACATACGACGCTTGTCATAGCAGATATATGAAATCAATTCGACATTGAACCAATTTTTCCTATAATCGTACACACATACAAGATATGCATATGTCTTCCAATATTTTCTCTCTGCTCTGCAGCATTTGCATATATATTTGGTTATGTTGTTTGTATGTTTGTAAAGTTTGATGCAAACAGTTGTTTTTTATTTATTTTTTAGCTCTTTTTTGTTGCTTACCAATAAAAAATTCGCAATATACAATTGAAGATGGCAAAAAACACACATCCATGTTTGATTCAATTGGAGCAGTGTGAGGGCCCTAACGATGTGAGTTCGAATAAGAACTGTTTGTGTGTGTAATATATACATAAACAGACGCACGTACATACATACGTAATCCCATGTGGGTCAGTTTAAAAAAACTGAGCTAAAGCGTAAAGCCCAAGTGTTTATTACTTTTGCGTGCTTTGGGCATGGCTGGCAGCGTATCAAGTCCCAGCCTAGTACTTGGACTTTCGTATTTATGTAGTTCTTTAATTAAATTTGATACAAAGAAACCTTGAACAATAATTGGAAATGGTGTTTGACTTATCAAAGTGCTAAGCGGCATATATAATAATGATAAAAGGAGCACAGAGCAGAAACATTTCATTTGAAATAAATCTAAATGTTTGCAATAAAATTGTAAATATCTGTTTCATGGGAAAGATGAAACAAACCCAGAATATATTTCCGAGCAAATTATGGACCTGATTGAAAATTCCTCAGTACTTCTAACTGGCGCTCCATCGAACTGCGTGTATTGCCTGTTAATGGCCCAACGTAGCTAAGGTTCCCATATTAAGCAACACATTTTTGTCGTTTTTTTCTTTTGTGAACAAGCAACAGCAAATTAAATGCATCATTCGAACAAACATTTGGGGCCACTCTGGCCCGCATAAATTAGTATACGAACTGCATTTCAATGTGTGCCACAACAGCCGAAAAATGTCAGAAGATCATGGGAAAACCCGTTGGGCCGGCAACCAGCATGTCCAACACTACGAGAGTGTTTCTTGAAGGCTTATCAACGTGGGGGACAACAAGGCCCAAGTCATGTCTGTGTCTATAACGAAACTACCAGCCAGACAGCGAACGAGCCAGCCACAAAAAGTCAAAGCCCCCACAATTGCCCACCTCCGCTGCTGCGCCGCCCTCAATTGGCTTTTGGCCGCCTGCTCTGACGCGTTGGCTGCATTGGTCTAGTGCCGTTTGGCCGGGCTCACTTCAGCGTGTGCCAGCGGAAGTTTTAATTCATTTTCGTTGCTTTACAAATATGTTTTGTTTTCTTTTTTAGTTTTTTTTTTCGAAAAGCCGCAGCTCCACTCAGCTTGGTCAACACTTTGGGCAGCGCTTCCGATACTCGAGGCTGGCGAATTTGCATATTTTACCGGATGGAAGCACTTGAAATTAGCATGCACCGTTACTTGGCAGGGTGTGACATTATAGTTATTATTAACTGTGTACTGCATAACGGCTACGATAATAATAGCAACCGTTGCAGTGAGTACCTAAAGGTTTCGCATTATTGTTGTTGGTTATACTCATACATACTATGATATTTATAGAGAGAGAAACTATTTCACATCTAAAGGACAAGGAATACTTACTATAATAATATTATAATAATAATAATAATAATAATAACGTTAATAATAATAATAATAATAATAATAATAATATTAATATTAATAATAATAAATTTTGAGGCGAGTTTTCAAGCTGTGCTTAAAAAGATGTTATTAATTATTGCTAAATAACTTTTATTAATGATTCGATTTTAATTTAAAAAATTTAATTTATTTGATTTGATTTTATTTTTTTTTTTTTTTTAATTTAATTTTCTTAAATTTCAATTTAATTTATTTTTTATTTTATTTTAATGTAACTGAATGTCCGCTTTAAGTGTATTTCTATATAATTTAAACACATTTAATTAATTTTAATTTGTTATTAAATAGGATAAAACTTGCAATATAAAAAAAGGTTAAATTTTGAATTTCAATTTACTACTATATATTAATGTTTCTTTATATTAATTTTAATATATTAATAAATACGCTTTAGTATTAATTATTATTATATGTTTTCCATCACTGCTAACCTATTATTTCCAGTTTTGAGTCGAATAGTATACAATTTCTGAATAATTTCTGGCTTAAATTAGGTAGCAATCAATTCGTCATATACAACTCTATTTCCAGTCGACTTACATTACCAAACTACCTCAGAAATAACAGGTATATATTCCCATTCAAGTAAGCTAGTTTGGATTGCCTTAATCTGCCTCCAGTAGCAATAATTTCAAATGCATTTAGATTGGGCACAATTATCTGCAATATTTTATACAGTTTTTCAAAGCACTTTACTCTTGACACTTTTTAATTCGTGACGATGGCATTAGTTGAAAAGTGTGTTGGGCCTAGCCTAGACGGTGGCCCATTCGGAATACTTAACGCCTTATTAACTTATCGGTTCGGTTCGGCTCGCTTCGGCTGAGTTGAAATTTCATTACGAATTCACTTAGGCGACAGGTTTTTTGTGTTGAGCTGACAAAATGCTGCGATTGCTGCTTAAATTTTACGCATTCATTAATGT
Source organism: Drosophila mayaguana (assembly GCA_037075325.1). Lineage (NCBI taxonomy): Eukaryota > Metazoa > Arthropoda > Insecta > Diptera > Drosophilidae > Drosophila > Drosophila mayaguana. The sequence goes on from JBAMCG010000074.1 coordinate 3,636,168, forward strand.
TGCGGATAATTGAATTTACTTATCGTGAAATACATTCATTCATACATTAAACACGGCTCTGCTGACAGTCGCAATGTTGTCGCCAGTAACAACAACAACTACTGGTAGCATTGACTAATGCAAACAGCGATAATGATGGCCCGACTCCAGAGACAGTACACACTCAAGACCAAGAAGCAGAAGAGGCAGAGAAAGAAGAAGACATAACGATTCGGCACTTGAACACAAACAGGTTCTCGGCCGACCGCAGCACTTATAGCCACATACTCACGGCCAAAAGTTACGGGACTTAAATGCGAATAGCCTGTTCCTAAATACAGACGCATGGAAATTCGAATAGGCCAGGAGATTGTCGGCATTGCCGGCTGCCCCCAGGAAGTATTCCATGTCGCTTCAGTAATTTCAGTATTTACGGCAATTGCCAGCTGAATTATTTGAAACTACAGTAGAATTTAGCTAATGGAAAAATTGTTAGAGCTAAAAAATCAAAATCCAATCTAAGAATTTAACTTTAAAATCTAAAAAAAAAAAAACTAATATAAAGTTTTTTTTTTAAATTATATTTCTGGCTAGTTAAAAACAAAGCCATGAATCAAAAATAATTGAACGTTTATTTTTATAAGTTTTTATAAAATATTTTATTTTTTATTTATTATTACCTTTTTTATAATTTTTTTTTATGTATATAGATATTTTCTGTGTTCAGCCAAAGACTTAAATTATTATAATTTTAACGCAAATGAATTTCATTTGAGATTATTAAAAGAATTATTTGGACTAAAATGGAATCTTATATATATTATATATTAAAAGATAGTTTTATTTGAAAAATTTCACACAAATTTCGTTTACAGCCATTCAATCTCTTTAAGATCAATGATTATTTTCAGCATTTCTTTCCAGCTCTTGTTTTTTTTTTTTTTTTTTTTTTTTAATATCAATACCTTAATGTTTGCGTCGAAATATTTGCAGTTCTTAGTATTTGACATTCACTTGGCAATGCCTCGGTTCACTGTGGGCTTTTTAAAGTCCACTTAAGTCGATTGATTGTTAAGTGCCACCCAGTTCCATGTCTGACTAGTCAAGTGAGCAATTTACGAAGATATACACACAGACAGAAATATATATATATATATTCCTATATTTTCCATTATATATGTTTTGATATTTTTGAAAATTTTGCTGTCTTTTCTGTATTCCCATTGTCGCAATTAAATTGATAGGACTTTTAAAACCGGCATTGCCGTAACATTTTCTATCGAAGCGGGAGAATGATTTCCAGTCATGTGTTATTAATTTATGCGCTGATATATTGCTGGCGAGTTGTTGGGCAAATAAATTGAAGTTGTACGAACTTATATAAATATATATTGGATGATGAAGATATGGACGATGCTCACTCACTCTCTTTCACTAATGTGAACCCATTAAAAATTAGAATTGAACGTATTATTGTAATTTTATTAATATGTATGTTTCATCCAAAGGCTTGCCCAACCCAAAAGAGGGTACAAAAGATCTCTGACTTGATCAGTCGCAAAGGCTAGACAAATTTGAAATTGTTAAAATTCATACTAGCCATAATAAATAAAATATTTTTACTATTTTTTTAAATTAATAAAAATTAAGTTTGGCTTTAAATATTTGAGTACATCAATGTGCTTTCCTAAGCAAGATTCCACAGATTTAATACTTATATCATTTTAAAATACTTTTCGATTTCACTTTAAACTATAAAAAAAAAATAAATAAATACTTCTAGCAGCTGAACAATATAGTAATCATGGTATCTTATAGTTGGAAATTTCTGTAAAGTCACATAAATTGTTATAGCACATATACTTATATAAAAGTTATTTAGTATTCAATTTACTTAAAAAAGAATATGGAAACTAAAAGAAAATAGTGCAAGTTTGTTAATAGCTTTTGTGTTGACGAATGAATTTAGTGAGAAATTAAGTGCTCTGAATACATTGAATGGGAATTACCCCTAAAATTTAACATAATATTTTGCATATGAATTAATATTTATATGTGCATATATAAACTTTGTTGCTATAATTAAAATGCCAATAAATAAATGAAAATGAATGAATGTTTGCAATTAAATTGAATACATATTATTTTTGGCAATTTAGTCAAGGTCGTCATAAAGACAAATATATATTCGCCAACAGACTCCGAAATTAACTGCGAAATGTCTTGTTTTCTTATAAATTAAATGGCATAACAATATACTATATTCGTTTGTTGTGCAAATAGAAGACAGGTGACAGAATATGCGATCGTTAGCGTCAAGTGAAAGATGATCTCAATAAGATCTACAGCGATCAGCTCTGAGCTGTGTAGACTTATGCACTTATATATGATGAATTGAATGAATTGAGCAAATACCCAACAAGCCGCAAACTCAGCTAGTAATTGATCTATCAATTTATCTATTATCAACTTCAAAGCGAATGCGATCTTCGGGTTTCACGTGCCCAGCCCAACCCAGCCCAGCGCAGCTGTAGATCGCCATCTCAGGCCCAATCGCTCTCTCAGCGTGAAGCCAATCAATTTGTATGGGCAGCAAGTTACGTTGTGGCACTACCCCCAATATTAATTCAATTCATAACTCAAACCGTCTTATCAGTCACATTGATTGATGTTGCGTGCATCGAGGCAAATGCAATGAAGTAAATGTATATACATATATATATATATATATATATATATATATATATATATATATATATATATATATATATATATATATATACATATATATTTATATATATATATATATATGTATTTCTGTATATATGGGATCATAAAAGAGAAAGGGAACTTTAAACTGTGATCTTTTCTTTTGCTGCACATATATATATACAAATATATATATATATAAAGCGATACGATCCGAGCTTCATGATTTGTGACGCTTCAATGCAGTTTCTCAAGCCTGTCCCAACGTTAAAAGGCAAAACTGCGAGTCAAAGTCAATAGATCCTAACTTTTATGGTCAAGTGAGTATTGCAAACATTTCACTCACTTTTGGATGTGAGCACAGCTTTTGCTTTTACCTTGATATCTTGGCCACCGCATTTGGCCATTCAATTTACCTTATTGGCCGGTCAAACTTTCTAATTAGACTTGGCTCGTCTCTCACCTGATGGGCGGGAGAACATTCGCCCGAAGCTGACGTTAACTATAATTAACTATTATCATTACTAATGCCTGTTGACAGCCGGTGCAATGTTTACTTTCAGTTACGAGCAGCATTTGTACAACAAATTTACAAGTGCTTATACAATACACACAGCTGTGTATTTGTTTATATAGACGTACACATGTACGACTACATACGTAGTCACGTTCGAACACAATTAGTAAAACAAGTTTGTTAACGATAAGAGTGTACTTTAGACCGAGCCAAATGAATATTAAAATATTGGCTTTGAATAGAGCAGGAGATATAGCTACGATTATCCCAGAGGAGCCTTTGCTTCTCCCATATGGAATACAAATTAAATATGATATAATTTCAGACAAAATTGATTAAGTAGCTCTTCAATATCCACATTAAGTTTTTAATTCCTTTAATTGAATGCAATTTTATAATTGCAATTTACAAAATGTCATCGAGGAAATAGAAGTGTAGTTAGGTATACTCGTTTGCGAAATGAAAAGAGTATATTGAAGGCGCGGCAAAACTGGAGTTTTCATATTGTAGAATCTATAGCTTCTTCAGCCTTAGAGTAGGAATATCCAAGTCTTGGGTTTAATAACTTTTAAACAGCTCTAAAATCGATTTTCTAAACTCTGAACGAGTATTCTGCAGCCGCTTAAACTCGACTGCAAATTTGAGGTGTATATATCAATATATAGTAATCAAAAATATTTGTCTATACAAATTAAACAGAAAGCGAGAGAGTTAAAAGGAGACAACTCGATAGATATACGTATATGCATATATGTTTATGTATATAATACATGTATACACATATGTATATAACACACACACGCACACATGTGCATATGCATGTTTGTAGTAAATTCAGTTAATTTGAACATCAGTTAGGCGCCAATTGCGTGACCGCAGTTTAAGCATCATTAAGTTTATCTCTGGGACTTTGCCTAACAAGCACTCAGACCCCGATTAAATTAACCCCCTTGACAAGGAAAATGTAGGAGAAGAAGAGGATGAAGAAGCAGACGACGCAAAAAGCTCAAAGCTTTTGCCCCCATTCGAGTTTAATTTCTTCAGAAATGAAACAATTTCTTTGCACCAGCCCTGACAATTGTCAGCTCGCATCGAACTGGCAATTGCGACCACATGTTGCACACGCCCGCCACGGGCACACACCCCATTCAGACACACACACACAGACAGAGAGTGAGCATCTGCATTTCTCGCATAGCTCGTTTCACTGAGCATTTAATGATCAGACAACTAGCGGGCGTGGTCCAATTGCCGGCGCTGGCGGTTTCGCTCTATAAGCACAACAACAATAATATTCAAATGTATATATGTACATGTGTGCGTGTGTGTGTGAGTGCCTGTGTGTGTTCGTCCCTCTGCCCGTTGCGTAACCCGCGCACTAATGAGCTCCAACCGCTGTGAGGCTTGTGGGCAGACTGTTTGGGTCTATCGGTAATTGAGACTCGATTTGGTATCGAGCCGCAGCAATTTGTATTTGCCATTTGCCACAATTCATGTGTGTGTGTGTGTGTGTGTGTGCGCGTGTTTGTGTGTGGGCTTAACTTTGGGCCTTCTGTCTCCGTGTCCCTGTCCGTGTCTGTCTCTGGCTTGTCTGCCACAAACAGCTGCTGCTGCTGCTGCTGCTGGCTTTGACTGCTGCGGAATGCGAATGCGCATTTGCATTTGGACACATGTGTCTATGACTGGCTGTCCGTCTCTCCGTCTCTTCGTCACTCCGGCTGCCTTCCATTGAATATGGAGCACATGTGAGTGAAAAACGCTTGCGCCCCATAAAATATACATATACATATATGCATACATATATACATCTGTCTGTATAACTCAAGATTACAACTTTGCAATTTGTTAGTTCAAGTTTTTTTAATGGTTTTCCATTTGGAGTGGGACTTCCTAAGTGCAGGCCGTAATTTGCTAGCCATTATGATCTCGACTACTGTATCATTAATTCAAAGTCTTTGGCAATGCGATCATCAATATTGATTATATCGAAACCGTGAACTCTTGCAACTCATCAATAATGAACAGGCTCCAGTGATATAAATGCATAAAGAAAACTTTTTGTGCGTTCTATGATCTGGCTTATATACATACATACTATGATCTATATGTAACCGATCTCAACTTGAATATGATCTTAGAAAGAATTACATTTATTATACATTGCTTTTGGTTATATTTAAAGATAATCTTCAAAAGATAGATATTTAGATATTCGATTTTAATTTTCTTTCCTATGAGCATATAGGAAAAGCGAATGCCCAATAGTTTTTAGCCGAACCTAACATATTTCATTTATTTTTATTGCACTTTTATTTTATTTTTGCACTTTATATGTATGTAATATGTAATAATTAATTTATAATATTATTCAAGAGATAATAATAATAATATTAAGCAATTTGTTCATGTCTTTTAATCCCCATAAAGTGAATAGCAACTCCATTGCTTACCAATTAAAATCGCTGGTTCCATTTTCGTAAGTCGTTCCTAATAAAAATTGGGTTAGATCCAGAGTTTCGTTGGGTTGAAAACACGTATATAATTCGATTATTTCCAAATTTTTTATTGTGTTAAATTGCTGAATCACATAGCCTTTATTATACTTCTCTTTGTCGTAAGACTCTATTTATGATTATTTCATTGACATTATTTTCACTTTCTCACTTGTTTTTTTTTTTTCTCTATCTTTATTCTTGTATTTCGTAATATTTCGCGGAAATTATTGAAAATGAAGGCGCGTTCGTGGTTTTCTGGATAAATAAAATGTTATACAAATATGAGGTGCAAAATTTGGTGGGAAACGAGAAATAAGAATTGACACCTGCAGCGTACCTGACTTGAAATTGATGTTTGCAAAAGCAAAATAAACACAGAGAGTAAAAAATAAAAAATGAAAAAAGTCAAGCACAGCATAAAAACACAAACACTTAAACAAATACAAATGCAAAACGAGCGGGCGAGCGAGCGAGTGGGAGAGAAGAAGAAACTACAGTTAAACGGCACAGAGCCATTGCCTTAATGAGTTTCTTGTTTGTGTGCATGCCATTTGTTGTGGCTTGGTTAATTTAACACGCCTTTTAGTTTGTTGTTTACTTATTTTGATAGTGCGCCCGCTTTTTTCTCTGTTTATCAATGTGTGTATTCCTTATCGCAACAGATGAGAGAGGGAGCGAGAGCGAGAACGAGAGAGAGAGAGGGAGAGAGAGGCAGCACAGGTGGTTGTTTCTCTTGCGCTCTTCCGTTCTGCTGCTTGATCAGAAAACAAACACCGGGTTGAGGTTGAGGTTGAGGCGGAACGGGCGACAACATGGAACACAAAGTGAGCACATTCCAATACGCAAGCACGCGCATGGAAAGGGAAAACCAGATATGAAACAATGGAATGGTGGAACAGACAACAGTTTCACTGCCGCTAACTCTGCTGACGTCGCTGTTGCCGTCTCGGGTAATTTGTGAGTCAAAGAATCAGGCAGTAAAAACAACTACAATTTGTGTGCTTGTGTACGGCAGCGTGATGTTATATGTATATGAATGCGCGCGTTTATGTGTTGGTGTGTGTGTATGTATGTGTGGGAACAAGAAAAAGAGTTAAAGCAGAAAATGCCATAGAAAATTAGTTTTTTTTTTTGCGCTAGAAATAAACACACAAACGATCAGGCAGATATGACAAATATTTATATTTTATGTATATGTCACTTTAATTAAACAATAGGATTATCATTATTATTATGTTATTTCTATAAGCAACTTGTTGCTTGGCACCGACAACACAAACACTCTACACTTGAACTTGCTGCGACGTTGACGCCATCATCGGCGTTCGCATTTAATTGAATTTTTGCACAGCCTTTGAGCCAACGAAACGAGCGAATTCTCATTGCTCAGCGTACATTTTGATTACACATTTTTAATTAAACATTTAAGTCACCTTAATGGCAAATATTACAGTGTGAGGCGGTGCTTTGTACGACGCTTTTTTATAGCTACCATTTTTTGCTTTTTACTTTGCCTTTTGATTGTTGTTTCTCTTTCGTTTTACCTCGGCCATAAAAACGTAAAAACCTTCCGCGCACTTAAACCGAAGTTTCTCGCGCGACTGCGCTGTCGTGACTGTCTGATTGGAGCAAACCGATCTTTAGAGCAAGCGGCAGTGCCAGCTATTTTCGAGAGGGAGGAAAACGCAAGCTAAAACGGCGGCTAAATTTGTGAGCAAGAGATATCCAATATTATGATACTAGATGTTTAATGTTTACTGTTGTTGTCAATTTGCTTGTAATGTAACAATATTAAATCACATATATTTATTTCAGCAATATATAATATATATAGTGCTATTAGCGGGATGGATAAAAATAGCTAACTGAACTGCCAGCACTGTTATGCGACGAAAGAGCGGGCAAACTACAGAAGAAGGTTCTGTTAACTGTGGTGTTTCCACTATTCACTGCCATTACTCACGGCTATTATTTGACCTACGAAAACAATGTTTATTTATGTTCTGCGTATGAGTAAATAAACAAATATGGATAAATGGAATATAAGGCTGCAATTTAAGTAATTGATTTCCATGATATAATATGATATGATTGACGCTAAAATGACACCTAAGAGAATGTTGGCTTGGGAATTGAAGCTGCTTGCCCAGCTGTTAACTAACAGCATACACTCTGAGAGCAGATTTCGTTGGGAGCAGTGGCTGAGAGCACAGCAGCTCAAAAATTCCAATTTCATTTTGGTGCATTGAAATGGAAATGGAATTGGATCTGGCGCTCGCGGAGAAGGCAATCAATTTAAATCGAATTGGAATTAATTGATAGGCATAGGAGAGTCAAATTGGAAAATAGCTTGTAGCTCAGTAAATATTTAGAATTTATACTTTTCACTTGTATTTGTATAATAGGTATGATAAAAAACCTACATATAATATTTGAGCTATATTCTATACTCCAATATTCTTCAGTTTAGTATTTTATATAGAGTTCTAACGGTAGTTTGAGTATAATTTATCTAACCTTTTATTATGGGCAGACTTTTCACATCATCATAAGCAAAAGTTTGTACAGAACGGCATTTTATCAAAATTTAAAGCCATGACAAACAGATAGATAAGAGCTACAGCTGTTTACAGCTCTAATGTGGACTGACGTATACCTGCATATGTATATTTATATCTACCCCTATATAATAAGAATATACTGATTGTGCACTTAAAGTAAAAGTACTTACCCATGGTTTTTGCCATAAATTCATCATAGTTCATTAATGGGGGCGTTTCAGCGCCCTGTATAACATTCATGAAATCCTCATCACTGCAGACTGAATCATAATCGCTGGGATCGTGCATTTTGTATTATTACTTTGAAGAGTTTAATTTAAAGAGCACTTGATACTATTTGATAAATTTTAATTTGCTTTCCTGACGTTATTCAACACTGTCACATACTTTTAGGCAGCTCAACTAATTGAATAGTCAGCACGTACATATATATACGACTGTCTAGCTCTATCACTGCACTATAGCTATAATCCGATATTCCTTATAGAGTCATTGGCCTTCCAATCAATCACTAAGATGTTAGATTACTTTCTACGCGAGCCGCATGACCGTAACGGACCTGCGATAGACCCCGCTAAATCGTTGACCGAGTGCGTTAGAATGTGAAATGCGACTAAGGCAACAGCATTTGAGAGCCCCTAATCAGCAGCGAGCAAATACAAATACTACCAAGGCTATCATAAGCACAAATGAGAATTGAGACACCCAATGAAAACGTCTCCCAACTGATTAGAATACCTATAAAACGTAAAGTAAGTAAAAGAGATACGAAATGCTCTATTTGCGAAGAGATCGCTCGACGCGGCTAGCGCTCAGCTGTTCTATTAACTGAGATGCTATCAAACTGTGTTTCAACAACTCTCATTCTCTTAGCACTTGTTTTGGGCGAAAGTAAAGGTGCAAGAGATTGTCTGTGTGTGTGTGTGTAGGAATCCAAACACACGGAATGCTATATCTTATCGCAAAACTTGCTTTGCGCGCATATTGAAACAAGCAGAGCCCATAAATAGCTAACGATTTCAATTAATTAATGAAATCTGACGACAATATTATGATTACTAAGTGAAATTCGGAAAAGATATATATCTAGACAACTCATCAATTTTATAATTTACAAATAACATTTTGTAATATTTCTTGACTTATTACTTAATAGGATTAGTAGAAAATATGAATATGAATAATATATCCAGATTAATAGAAAGTCTAGGTCATGCAGTCAAAGCTTACCCACCAAAGATATACATCTATTAACTATGTTTTTCTACAACCTTCAAGCAAGGTTTGCCAATATTTAAAATCGAATTCCGCGGCTTCTCTCATTGGCAGCACTTTCAATTCTTTATCTTTACCATGCACTAAGATTGTGCATTTAGTATGAGCTCGATTCCTGAAAGTAGTTCCATAGTTACCCGAACTAAAACACATTTGGATTGTTTTTAAAACGGCACACCAAGGAAATAGCTTCATTGGAATGCTTAAAATTGTATTTAGGTTTCTGCATTTCAATCTATATTCATATACACTTAGAATTTGTAATAATTTTAGTTTTTCTTTGTTCTCAAAATACGTTTCAAGTTTTGTTCTTTTGCAATTGAATTGAAGTTTTGTTTTCTTTTGATTTGTTATTACTTGTGTTTTTATTTATTTATTTAATTTATTAATTTTTTTTGTGTGATTTTTGAAGAGTATTTTAACTCTTGTTTGCTGAAATACTTATTTGAGTTTTTGTAACATTTTCAGATTTGTTGATATTTTAATATAGAAATACTGACACACAGTTACGTAACGTACGCATGGCTGCAACTATTTTATTGAAAAAAGAATATGAAATAAATTGAAAACAAAATTAATTTTATTTATGCTGCCTCTTAAATATATTTTGTGTAAAGTTTTGCAGAATTGTTTCAGCATTTTAATAAATATTGGGTCAGTTTTGGGCTTAAAATGCTGAAACAAGTTGCAGAGCTTCAAATTTATAAATTAATAAAATAAGAAACAAAATTATTTCAAAAATTGTTAGTTTTCAAAATCTCTTTAACCATTAGCTATTTGTGACATTTTACTATTTTCCGTTTGTTTGCATATTTGATATGTTTGTATTTGTTTTTGTTGTTAATTGATATGTTGCATATTTTCCTACAGATATAGGTTATATATAGATAAATCTGATCTCTATTTGCAGTTAGTTTGCATTTGCGTTCTATAACATTTATAGTTTCTATACGCTGATATGTTTGTGATATAGTTTTGTGGCTTACGTATAATATCGTATATATGTATATAGTATATATGTATATATATATATATATATATATAGTACTAAGTTTTGTATATTAAAATTTAAAACTTTCAAAAATATGCTCAGAGAAACGTATAATTGTTGCAAAATTGCAAAGATATGTTTAGATATGTTAAGAATTTAGTTAGGATTTCGAGTAAACGATATAAAAGATTGTGGAAACGTTATATGACAAATTGTTTTGCAAATTGTTGTACATTGGAAAAATATAAACAAATTATCACTTGTTAGTTTTTTGTTTTTTGGTTTTCATTATTATTATTTAATAATTATTTCTTGTTCGCGTTCAACATTCATTTGCATCCATATGAAATATGTAGCTTGTCTCCTTATTTACACGGGGCATATACACATGTATACATACATACATACATTGTTAGATTTCAGAATTGTATATATGTATATATATTTACTTAGACATTCATATATATTATATATATATATATATATATATATATATATATATATATATATATATAGATATATATGTATATTTGTATATATATATATATATAGTTCAATGGATCTTTTATTTATTATTTTCATTCAATACCACTCTTAATTTGTTATGTTGTTTAAACAAATTTTTATATTTTGTTTACATTTAAGTATTTATTTTTTAACATTTAAATAGACAATTAGTATTTAAAATGAAATTGCAAATTAAAAATTGATATTTTTCTTTTTCATTTTTCTTTTTTTCTTTTTATTTTTTTTTTTTTTTAGCAACAATACTTTGTTTTGGTTAAGTTTCTACCAGCTAATTCAAGGTACTTATAACTCCATTAATATTTTGTTTTAATTTTTCTTTTGTGAATACTTTTCTTTAGCTTTAGTTTTCGGTTTGCTTTTCGGTATGTGAACGTTGGGTTCGTTACATTCTGTTAATTACGTTTCTTATGGAATGTAGTTAGTTACCTTCGGCTTTAACAATTCCGTGCTCTTTCATAATCATCTGAACATAATTTGTATGTGTGTGTGTGGGTGGATTTCATGTTCCATAAGATTTGTCGAATTCTTTACAAAGCCAAAACGTTTTAGCAGCCAATTTTATTAACCATTTCTACTATATATATATATATCAGATATATTCCATTAATATATATGTACAGCAGTTTGATCAGGTCAGTTAAGTTTTAGCAATAAAACTGGCTACTAAAAGTTTGTATTTTGGTTACTATTTTTCTATATTTCTTTGGTTTTGTAATTTATATTTATTCTTGAAATGTTTTATATTAATTTGAATAGACTTACATAGAATTCTAAGTTAGTTTTAATATATGTAATAAAAGGGTTAATTTGTTTGTTTATTTAACAATTATTTTGCCTGATCTTCCCTTTGAATATCCGTGCATTCATTACTCGTAAATTATGCAACTCGACAATTGTATTTTCAGGTATTGAATTGTGTACAGTAGCCCGACATTTTCGACATTTTTCAATATGAATATACGTGTATAAGTATAAATTGATTATATATATATATGTATATATATATGTAGATATGTATTTCGTATAGTTGCAAATTGAAACATGGAGTGCTTAACTACTGAGCTTCAATTCAACAACAATAGCTGCAGGGCTTGCTCGTGGATTCAACTCTAAGCTCTAGACGAGATGTCCCATTATATATATATATAATTGTATACATATATAAATAGAAATACCAAATCTACATAGATGTAAGTGTGCGACTGCATATAGAAAAGAAATTTCAAAAAGTTACAAGTTCTTTTGCAATTAGGTACTAAGCATATTTCATGGAAGGTTCTGTACTGATAGCCTCGATTGCTTTATTGCTGAAACGTACAAGTTGTGTAGAGCATCTGCTACAGTGAATACCTTGAGTGCATGTCTTTCGGAGTAGTGAAACTAGATTGGTTTTTGTTGTGGGGCATCTTCAAACACTTACGAGAATACATTGATAAAGTCGTAATAATACACATATAAGAAAAAGATTTCACATTATAAATATTTAATTAGATTTATTTTCTTTTTTTTTTTTTGTATTTTTCTCCTTTTTTTAGTTTGTTTGTTTTTTCTTTGTTTTCTTTTGCCGAACGATCCTGCTTCCATATTTTGCATTTTTCGTGAATTATTTTTGATGTTTTTCTATTTTACTTTTATTTACTGAAAGATGCGCGTTAATTTTCTCAAAATTCGAAAAAGTTTCTGAACACAAACGAAACTAAGAGAGATCGCAGAGATTGCAGACCGATTGAAAAAGCGCAGAAGAGGAAGTTGTAGAAAGTTTAATAAAGAGAAGCCGATTTATCCTCGTTTTGGTATAGCCTTATCTTTCATCAATATATATATATATATATATATATATATATATTTTTTTTTTTTTTTGCAGTGTAGCGAAGATTTTTTTTTTTAGTTTTGTGAGATTTTTCACTTTTTTTTGTGTTTTTTTTTTATCTTTTTAGTTTGTCTTTTTAACAAATATGTTGGAAAATTGTAAGCAAATAAATATATGGACGGTTAGGGATAGCAGAAAACATAGAAATTTGATTTTGAAACTCAAAAGAACTGCGAAAGGCTTTTGAGAAAATATGTGATATTCATGAATGTGAGTATGAATGTGTTTATGAGTGTGGGTGTGTGAGTGTGTGTGTATTTGTTGGCTGCAACGCCCCTTTTAATAATTGTAATTGTCGTAGGGCGTGCCCAAATATGAATAGAAATTAGGGTTAATGGGCTGTGCGTGTGCATAATAAAATCCAGAAGCCGGATCCGGCGCTACTCAGTCAAGGAAACCGGTATTAACCAATTTCTCCAAGAAGAACTTCACATCGCCCAACTCAGAGTCCTTAATGCCAAGCGATTTCAACATGCCCAGATCTCCATTCTCCACGGCCATAAACACGGAACGCAAATGCTCCAGGTCAGATCTGAAAAAGGCAACAAATATCGAAAATGTTAGCTAGAGTCTTAAAAAGAGTAAGACTTAAATACAGAGTTTCGTTTTCTTAAGCCTTAATGTATTATTTTAATTAAAATATATAGTAGCAGAGCAAACGCTTGACTGTCAGCTGTGGTCAGGCTTATGCAACGCTTTCCTTAATTAATTCTTTCAGGTGACGGCGTTGCTGTTGTTGTTGTTGTTGTTTAAAATGACAAAACTTCATTAATAGCAAACGCAGGAAACATGACCGACAAAGGCAGCCACAGCTCATTGTGTATTGCTGCGCCACAAATTAAAACAAGCATGAGTGGTTGCACAAGTGGTTGATATACCAGACCTAGTAATACCCTAAGTATCCTGAATAGACTGTTTTTCGTCCTAAACGTCTACAGGTTTTTGTTTACTATTTCTTTCATGATGTCAATATGATTTCTGGGCTCGTCTTGCTGCTGAAAACTTGTTGAGAGCTTGACCCAGTTCCGGCTCTTATGAATAAGTTAGCAGCTCCTGCTGAAGACATCAAAAGTTTGCTTGAGGGAAACCCAAATATAAATGTATTATAGTACATAATTTATCGATAGTTTTTTGTAGCATCGATACCCGACGATAACTATAAACTTTGCCTTGCCTATGCTGTTACATAATATGCTTTCCGTGCAGCCATTCCGTCCATTAAAGTGCTCTCGCAGGCACTTCAAACTTTCGCTTCAACGATTAATTGCGTTGATGAAATTTTGTAAGTGGCCCCCAAAATGCCTCAGCGAGGGGCGGGACGACCGCAGAGGCAGTGGCAAAAGAGGCCCTACGAGGGATATTTGCTAATTTATCAGGCCGTGCGTCGGGCTGTGTGTCTTATGTGTCTAGCCGTGGCTCATAATTACGTACGCTCCGGTTAATTGGGCCTACGTGCGACAGTCAGTTTTTGGGACGAAATCTCATTACTATTGCCGCCGTTTTGAGGTTCGTTTTTATTGTGCTAATTTAATGAACAACTTCGGTTGTGAAGAGCTGCCAAGAGGCTGTCGCAATTTCGGCTTTGTTCGGCTTTGTTTTCCTTTAATTTGAATTATTTTAACGGAGTTAGAGAATCGCACACGTGTTTATAGCAAAGCTGCTTAAGTCTAGTATTATATGGGCATGAAAATATATAAATAGTAATTATTACAATTTTTTTATGAAATATGAACAATCGTATGAGGATTTTCTTCATTAAAATTCAAAAGGGAAATTGTTTAATTTATGCCAGATTAAAGTGCATATCACGCTGCTTCTTGGAGAAAAAATAGCTCATGGGGCTTTATAAACGTGCTTTGTTCCAAAACCACATTTCAAAGGCAAGGGAAAGACTACATTGGGGCTGTCAACCGTAAAACTAGTTTGCAAACTGTCAACTACACCAAAAACCAGAAAAAAGACAAAGAAGAGCTAAAAATATATTCAAATAAAGCACAGACGTTGCCACAGACGCGAAGCAAACACATGAAGGGGTACGTATGCCATATTTTTAAATTTTATAACTTGTTTGTGGGTTGAGGGCGGACGCATAATACAAGAAACTGAACAAGGTCGCTGCTGGATGCTGAGCAGAGCGCTTGGCCAGTGCGGCAGGAGCCGCACACACGCACACAGCGAAAGAAGGGGTAAAAATGGTTTTGGGGTATGTTGAGTTTATTTAAGAGCTTTCATTATTTATATTATTATTTGGGAGAATACATTACTCGAGGCACTAAATTAAAACTTTCCCTCGTGGAGCAAAGGATGCGAGATAACAAAGGGCTTTAGCTTTGAGCGCATATATAGAACCCTTCGGGTTTTTAGTTTGGCTCGCACATGCTGACCTTACCTCATTAGATGCAATGCGGCTCCAAAGTCCTCGATAGTTTGCGACTCGCTCAAGGCGATGGCCACCTTCTCCACGCCGCCCAACGGGGAGAGCGCGTCACGTGCCTTGCTGCCAAAGAGTTTTTCCAGGTAATTAGGTCCATGAGAGGCGATTAGGCTCTGCAAGAAGGATGCAGTCTCCTCGACGGGTGGTCGTTTAGCTGCAAGCACAGGTAAAACCGAGAAACTGTTAGAAATTGGTAATAAATAATCCAAGGCATTTGAAGGCATCGCTATGGCAAAAGGAAGGACATAACACTTCTGTTTTATTTGACAGGTGGCATCCCTTCCACACGTGCTTCAATTAACAGACAGAGAAAGAGGTAGAGAGAGGCAGAGAGAGAGAGAGCACAGGAGCTTTACAATTGGGAATCCACTAGCCTGTCATAATTTGATACAATTTGTATACATATCTCTAGCATAAATTATAAATGCTTAAAGAGAAACTTTTTGCATATTAAATATTAATTAAATTTATATTAATTAAATTTATTTGATATATTGTCAGCCAAACGATATTTGTTTTGACTAAGAGCACAAAAAATAAAATAAACCAAAAAAATAATTAATTCAACTATCTGATGCTCTTAGCATATAAATAAGTCTCTATAAACTGCGCTTTATCCTGACAGCAATTCATCAATTTAATTCATGTTTTTTTGCTGTCTTTTCTCAGACAACAAGCAAATTAACCAAGTGCGACTTACTTTGACAGACTTTTCTTAAACAACAAACAAATTAACTAACTATGATTAAGGATTATTAAGGATTACATATTTGATTCTTCATATTAAACTTAAACTTTGATCAAGTGAATTTCTTACTGAATTTCAAATTACTAATTGAATACATAGTTCGCAGTTCTTTTGATTTCACTCACAGTTAAGTGCATTCAAGGCAATACTTCATTCACACTTGAATGTTAATTTGTAGGCTAGGAACGCGCCCGGTTGAGTTTCTCTTAAATTGAGCTATTTGTATATTAATGTGAAAATAAAACCTTTTTGCGCAAACTATTTCGTTTTATAGCAGTTTTATTTCTTTTTAACATTTTGAACGATTCTTCGTGGCCTTTAACCCGCTCGCTGCACTGTCGAGACCCTCTGCACGTCCCTCGTGCACATATGCTGACGAATGTTGGCATTTTTAATGGCTGCAAGGACACGGCACTCGATGGATCTCTGGTATGTGTGGGTGTACGTGTATATGTAGGTTGATTCAGTTACTGACTGTATTTGTTATGCAAATGGCGCACTTGCCCAGTTGTTAATATACTCAGTGTGGCTAAGAGGGTAGATTATGCTTATATGGGCTTATGTAATAGGTGAAAGGAAACATCTCAGAGCTTATCCTACATATATGAAAGTTGCAGTTGATTTCATATTATTATTTGATATATGTATGTGCCAATAATTTGCAGAATAGAAGATCTTTGCTGAAGTTCAGGCCAAGTATTTTCACTAAGTATTTTAAATATAGATTTCTGTTTTTTCAGGCTTAGGTATTTTCCCTAACTTATGTAAAATCTAGATTTCTGGCTTATTAGGTTTAGGTCTTAAAAACTTTTCTCTTAAAAGGCTAAATCGAATTTTGCTTTTCTACGCTAATTTCTCTGCGAGTCTAGGGTATCTTCTAGCTGTGCATTTGCTCACAGTCAACTCTGTTCTCCGACCTGTTTTTTGCAAGCTGTTTTGTTTCCTTGCTGGCATCTATCTGGGCTACAGTGCATGTATGGCCAGGACATATAGCCCGGGTCTGGCACAGTTTTACATGCCCCGACCCTGTGTGTGTGGGTGTGTGTGTGTGTGTCGCCTGTTCGCCTTTAACTTGTTACATATTCAAGCGATGTGTATCAGCCGTTTAGATAAGGCTACCTAGCATTTGCAGGCTCTTCAGTCGCTCGCCCTGCAGCCCAGTCAGCACTTTGTTCAGCTCGAAAAAGAACTTTTTGGTTGTTGATAAAATGTATGCAAATATATGTTAATTTCCCTTGGGTATTCGAGTGCAGCGCACTTAATATTTATATTTTATTCCTTTTTCCATACTACTCCCAATTCGGTTATTGGCTAGCGGACTCTGTATTATTTTTATATACAAAGAAATGTATATTTATTTTTTATTATTGTTCATTTACGTGCACCCTCTCCCTCTCTGTCTCTACCCTATTGTATTTGTTTTGGCCCTGATTTCTGACCCAGCGGTCACTTATTAGGCTCTAGCAGCCACCATGAACTGTGGCAACTTGGCTAATTAATGTTTATTTAAAACCGTACTCCCTTGCCCTGGCCCCACCTGATGAATATCTAGTTTCTATGGCATTTAATGCCCTCGCCTCGTTCAATGTAGAAAAAAATTGGCTGTAATGGAAGCCTTGCAGCAAGTGTAATGTAGCAGCAGCTCTGTTGCCAGGCTCAGCTTGTGGAGCAGCCAACTTAGTCTGGCATTTAGCCCCACGCTCAGCAGCGGGCCTAGGGCAGCCAGATAGAGTGTGGCGCATAATTTATCAAAGACATTTGAGCTAGGCGCTATAACTAGACCCAGTCCCAGCCCCAGACCGAAACCAAGACCGAGACCGAGACCGAGACCGAGACCGACACTTCCTAAATGATTTCATTGTCGAAAATAGTTGCTTTGTTTTTTTTATTTTCTTCCTCTGGGCTGTGCTGCTGATTTTGGTTTTGTTATAGTACGAGCAACAATGGTGTGCACGTAAAGCGAGCGCCTCGGTGCGCTGGGCTGTGCCCTGCGGCCTCTGCGTGTCCTGGCAGCGGAGTCTAGGGGGTCGCCCCACCCACTTTCGCCGGCTGCCCACTTTCAGGCTTTAGTCAAGTGAATTGGGGCAATTAGTGGCAGCAATTTTCTGTTTGCTCAAAGTTTCGCCCCTTGCCTTGCCCTGTTTTCTATCCCCGAAAATGAATTTCCCATTGTTTGCTCGCCATCAGTGCGTAGCTCCAAAAACAAACTACAAGTACATATCTCTGTCTCTTCAGCTAGTTTATGTGGCGGGAAATATCTTTATGGCGCAGCAGCAATAAATTACCGAGCGTTGCTCAATATTTATTACGAGATTTGCATCGCGAGCTACAATGCCAAAGTTAATTTAATTTCGCCTTAATTATCGTGCAATTTGTTTAATTATTTTGCTGATTGTACGCCATTCCAAGCGCATAAATCAACAGTCATGCAGCAGGAAAATATTGTCTAAAGTGGTATCTGAAGTAGATTGATTTCATTTATGCCTTAAGCAGATAGGCTGGCTAAGAGCTCCCAACTCAAGCATGAGCAGTTTTCGACTCGATGTCTCTCGTACCTTCATTTGAAACAATCTTCAGTTGCTGAATTATTCCGTCGAATATGGGCAGCTTTTTAGGGCTGCCAGATGCGTGCGTCGAATGTGGACAAGCCTATGTTTCAGTCTTGTATTTTAGATATAGGTATTTAGATATAGATAGGCGACTTAGGCTAGCTATATCTTGTGTGTAATTGCATTATATTTGATTTAAAGTAATCAAGTAGCCAGCAGTAGCCACGCTCAAGTCTCTAGCCCTCAGAGATCAACATTCGGACAGTTCAAGTTTGATTCGAGAATATATTATTACCACTGCAGTTATACCTCCTGTAGTTTTCCTGCAACTAAGCAAACTTGTGCTGGATATCCGAGTCTGCTTGGCTTGGTCTCACAAATACCTTATGTTCTCTATTATATGTTTGCTGACATCACGAATGCATTCTCAACTCTCAGGGCAGTTTTACTTTGCCAACTTTCAGATTTGATCGAAATTTGGTGACAATGAAATTGTGCAGCTTCTCGGACCGTAAAAATGGACAGGTAAGTAAAAGTTTTAGGTTTGCTGCGCAAGTTTGCAGCTCTGTGGCTAATTTGATTAGATTCAAGCGTAAATTGAAAATTGGAATAACGTGTTGGAAGTTTTAACAAGTTGGCCGTTGTCAGAGGCCAGCTGCATTTATCAGCCATGTATGCTGTGTTGCTTGAGCACTTGACACATGGACAGATGCCCTTGACATAGCACATGTACACCCACACACACACACACCCACACACAGCAGCCAGACAGCCTAATTGAAATACGGCCTTTAATTTCCTGCTGCTTTCTTGAGAGAGCAATTTGACAGTTTCTGCCGAATGCCTGCTGCGAACAGGAGAAGCCTTCGGATGTGCTTTTCACAAAATTTGATTGCAGCTTGTTGCTGGCAGCCACAAATCAAAATTGCTCGATTTGCTGGCTATGATTCAGCTGGCCGAACATTGGCACTGAGCCAATTATTTATGGTCCACCACATGGCCAACAGTTTACAGACAGTTAAAGCCAGCTTCTATTCGCTGCAAGCAGCTTCAACTGAAATTCAGCTCACAAATTTCGTCTGGGACTTACCAGCAGTGCAGAGGCGCATGTCCTCGTCGTAGCCATCGGAGCAATCGGGTGCACCATCGCATAAATATTGTATGGAAATGCAATTACCATCGCCGGGGCACTTGAAGGGCTCGTACGGATGACAGGCGTCTGCAAGAAAAGACCGGAGGGAAAACCAACATGAAAAACGTTTCAAAATGTAAGTCTGATTAAAAAATAATAATAATGAGAAATATTCAAAATGACTTTAATAAATTGAAGTAATTGTGTTTTACTTTCACTTAGCTAAAATTTGATCGTATCAATTGTTAAAGGTGAGCCTGGTGAATCAGAGTGTATATATATATATATATCATATACATTTCTCAGAATTTAATAAGCAACAAATATATAATATTAAAATAATTACTCTTTTTTAGCAGTTTCACTTGCTGCCTCCATCTGCAATGCTACAGCTTGGCTGCATAAATTTGAATTGCAAAAGCAATTTGAAAGTGTTGAAGAGTAAACTAAGAAAAACAAAACAAAACAAAGAAAAACTCAGAGGAAAAGAGAAATATGGGCCACGGCGAAGTTTATAAAAACAACCAAAGCTAAAAGAGCGAAATTTACCGAAGTAAAAAAATGATTTTTTATTCGCTCTTATCTATGTATATATACAAGACTGCACTTATAAGTCGAATTTAATTTATGGCTATACTGAAAACTTGTTAAGCTGCAAATTTGAATAGAAAACTGTCAAGTGCCAAGCAGATACGAAACTCTTGCTGGAGAAACAAACAAAAAGTTTAGTTCTTAGAGTATTTCACTAAAGTTTCACAACTATTCGTTTCGTTTCTTGTTGTTTTTCTTTATTGCGAAATTGAATCAGTCTAATTTAGGCACAGGTAATTCAGAGCTAAATAAAGCGGCCTTTCAAAAAAAAAAAGCAAACCGCAAATTATCGTAAAACAAGCGCAGAGAGCCACGGCAGCCAAATGTCGAGAAGTAAACCTCTTTTGGTGCACGGTCGCACATAAAATGCAGACAAATGGAAAAACACAAAGACTTAGCTCGAGCCAGACGGCAGCCACATAAACACGCACGCACACGCACACAGACACGAACAGCCAACAAAATGGCGAAATGGCGCTGGAAGTGAAAATTGTTCCTAAAAGCCAGGGCAAGCTTTCAGCCAAGCCCCAACATACGAACAGTTCGCCGCGTGCCTGCCAAAAAAGGAAAACCAATTTATGGTGATAAAAATGCAAAAAGAAAAAAGATCTACTGTAAATTTACACTCATAACACAAAAGCAAACAACAACAAAAAAAAAATGTTAGCAACAACAAAGCGAAAACGAAAACAAAAACAGGCACAAATTAAAATACCAAATTCTGAGCGGCATGTGCGGCGCGTTTTTACAAATGGCACACCATATTGGGCCTGGAAGCAAAGGAAAACAAAAGCAGGCAAGGAAAAGCAGCAACATAACGGCAAAGCAACACAATAAATTCAATTAACTCTCGCCTTGTTTGGGTTTCATTTTGATTTCTTTCTCAGGGACGCAATAAAAAATGGCGCCAGCCTACGCATCAGCATCTAATGCTCATTTAACGGGATTTTATGAGCACTGCAAATTAGTGCTACACAAGGAGAGAGAGAGAGAGGGAGAGAGGGAGAGTGAGAGAGGGAGATAAAAACAAATACAGTACTTTAAAAATGAAAATTAATTAATTTCGCTGATTGCGAGCTAATGGTTTTTATTATTTATTTATATTCTTTATGCTGCATATTATATATAAATTGAAATTCCATTTGTAGCTTTTAACAGAGCCAAACTGAGTATACTCTTTCCGAAGCAACTAATAAAGTTGAGTGCATATGAGCGTGATGAAGACGACATCGAATAATTCTCATTTCATTTCGGTAATCAAATATATCTCGCTCTTCCTCTCTATCTCTCCCTGTTTGCATATAGACTATGAGAAACCATTCAGAGAGCAATCCATTGCGTTCGGTTCTACAACTATCGAACAGAAAACTCGCCTTTATGCATGTATTATGTATCTATGAATGGAGTGTGCATCGATTCGCCTCAGGCACAGAGAGAACTAATTTCTTCTATGATTATTCAAGTAAATTACATTTGCGAACAGCTTTCAAGAGTTTACTTAGAGGATATCACCTAGTCTGGCATTCTTAGTTAATAAAGATTGCTGTAATTTAAATTGCATAAAATGTATTAATCAATTTATTACCGCAAACGTATAGGAATTACTTATTATGGCTATTTAATTACATTTTTATTGACACGTATTTAATAAGGATTAAATTAGCAGAATTAATTTACATACGTTTTCATTTTACTCAATTTAGTATATATATAAATTGGGAATAAAATGATACAGAGCATCTTTAATTATCTTTAAGAAGCATTCACAGATAAACTTGATGGAATATTCACAATGATTAGCAAGGTAATCATCAGTTTTTCTAGCCTTATTCGACAAGCTTTATTAACAACAATAAGAAATAATGAATCACACTGATATATATTATAAGAAGTAAAACATATAAGATAAGAAGATAAATAGATAATAAGATTAATACTTAAAATAATATGAGCACGAACAGAATCTCAATAAGTGCAGCTCAATTAGGTATAGCAATGCAATGAATATCATGAACAATTTAAAGATAATCAATTGCTGAATAAACCATACAAGTCTTGACACATAATAACGAAGAGCAAGAGGAGAAACATAGAAAACTCGAGAATCGTGCAGCCTTTTAAATAGTGCTGCAGCGAAAAAATATGTTGCATGGAATTGATATTAAGGAGACAAGAAGTGAGAGCATAAAACGATTTGACAGCTTGACAATGGCTAGCAGTTTATTGTGGGCAACCCTTTTGGCCAATTGGGCCAGCACTTTGACCTTTTGTGCCAGCCATTGGCTCACAAATTTGGCTGCGATTTCGCCACATATTGTCCGCACAATAAACCAAATATGGCTAAGCTGGTATGTGTCTGGCGTGACGCACACGGCCAAAAGTTGCTTACTTGAGTCAGCTAGGGAGTCGAGTGAAATATGGGTCTGCCTCTTACGTCCTACACAGGGTACCCAGCACCCTGCACCCTGCTTCTGCTGCTGCTGCTCCTGTAGCTTGTCAATTATCCTAGCCCTGCAGGACACATAAATTCCAATTGTTCTAACATCAAATAGTAATGAATCGCCCGCGGCTGGCTTACAAAGTGTGTTTTTATTTTCTTATTTTTGGATATTTACTCACAATGACAGCGCAACTAAATTAAGTAGTCTGACACGTGCAACGTGGCGTATGTGTGATATTCACGCTTCTCGAGCCTCGACGAGCCTGAAATAATAGATTTACTCTGCTAGATTAGGCCCCATGCATCGCCTGGCTAGGCAACTGAGCTGAGCGGCTTTGCTTTCTCAGTCTTCGCCAAGCTCTCAGAATATTTTGTTTATAGAGCGAAGAGCAGTACTTCATTCTGATTGAATATTGGATTTTGTATTTAATTATTTTCCGAATTATTTTTGATTAATACGTGAAAAGCAACACATCTCGTAGTAAATATATTTAGATGAAGCTACAATGCATTCAGTAGAGTGTAATTTGATTTAAGCAAGTTTTCCTATATACTAAATTTATGAACTCAAATACATTTCGGAACTTAATTATTTCTTCACTCAACCATTGAGGCATGTATTATCTATTATCTATTATCCATCAACACTCCATTCTCTACCCTTTAGCACAAGCTTAAACGTTCAATGGCTCCTAATTGTGTGGGCTGCAAAAACAGTGTAACGAAGTTTATTTATTTCTTTTCTATTGATTTGCACATGCTGTATTTCTTGAAGAGTCCTAAAAGCTATTTCCAAAGTTTGCAGCTCGTTTAATTGACGACGACAGAGCCCACAAAAGTAGGCAACATAAATAAGGTTCGCTCTATGCCTCATGCTGCAGTTACCGGTTTTTGTGGACTTTGTCACACTGAGTAAACACACACTCGGCAAGCGCTCCTGCGACTGACTAAATCGACTGCGGTTAGTCAGGCCATGTGTTAGCTTTCGCAGGGCACATCAAGAGAGGGGCCTGCAGAGCGATAGGGCTAAGGGCGGCGAGTGTCGTGTGTGACACACTTAATGAATGTTGCATAAATGTCGCTGGCTATGAAAATATCTGACACGCACCTGTGCCAGCCTGTCGGCTGTGATGTCGTGATGTAACGAATATTAAGCCCACTGCACGCATACGCCGGAACAACAACAACAGCAGAAGAAGAAGAAGAACAAGTATAAAAGCAAGAACAGCATTTTGTGCTAAGCACTGCAAATGGCTGAAGGGCGCAAAGCAAGCAGGAAGCTGTCTTATCAGAAATGTTTCCCTGTGCCGTTGCCCCCCGCCCGTCTCAACAGGCAGCGACTGGGGACAGGAAAAGCGTTGACGCACGAGGCGAATGCGCAATATGTGTCATACACATTTGTTCCTACTACAGGCTGTCAATTGCAGTTAACTCGACTCACGCAATCGCCTAGGTGTGTCGGCCACTCTTACAATATGTGCTCAGAGCATATGGGGCTAAGAGTCCGTTTCATGGCACATAACCCAAAGAAACGCCTGCCTTGACAATGAGTTTATGTCACTCAAAAGCAAGAGCAACAACCATCAAATTGTATTCAATGTAAGTTCAAGTAATACATGCATGTATCTAGCCAGAACAAAGACGTTAAGCTTACTTAAAATAATCAACAAAGTTGTATAAAAATAAAGCAACATGACTCGGTGAATTTATGGTCAGACCAACCCATTATTTATCTTCCTGCAGCTTGAGCCATTTTCTAGCGAAGGAAAACAATGCGTCCGCACCACATGACGTATACGCAATATATACAAAATAATTACGCACACCCACAGCAGCAAGACACTAATGAAAATTACTTTCCTCTTGGTCAGAGCGGCTCGCATGTGTATTCCATTTGCCCCAGTGCTCTGCTGTCTTTACTCAGCCAGTTTGATTGCATATAACTAATTGTTTTGCTTATAAATTAGCACATTTGTATGCAGTGCCACGCAGGAGACGACAATGCTGACGTAATTTATTATAGCACCCCAAGACATGCATCCTAGACCAGACAACCAACTAAATCAATTGGCATTGCCAAAGAGGAGTGTGCGACTGGCACGAGCTGCGAATGTGGAAGGTGAGCCACAGCATGGACAACTGGAAGGAGCTGGCTGACATGAAGCAAATTTCCTTGCTGCTTATGACGTCCCTCAAATTGAACTGGGCTTTGCACAGCCAGCTGAGGACCGTATGCACTCCACAGTTCAATAGCAGGGTAACATTATATGATAGAGCTATTCGTATCTCAATGGGTATACAAGGGTTTGTGCTTCCTATTTCTTATTTTTATGAAGTAATTAAACAATGTTTTCACTATCTGATCAAAGCTACTTTCGCCTTCGCGGTGCCAAAGCAAACGCCATTCTATGCATTTCTCTCAGTTAATTGCCTTCACTTTACATTTAAACAAATTATTCCTTGCATAGTGATTTCCATGTACTATGTGTACATTATAATAAATATCATCACGTGTTTTACTTAGAGCTCTCTCTTCCTAATATAAAATCATTGCTGCTATCTTACCTTAGGGAAATCACTCGCAGTGCCTAGACATATGCACTGGTAACATTCTGCTGCCAATATTTTTGCAGTGATTTCTCTATCCTATTCTATATTTCTATTTTAGTTCTTCTTTTACTCTTTTCTTTCTATTTCTTAATCTATTTTCTTTAATTATATTGCTATTTTTTTTTTTTTTTAACACTTTCCTATTTAATTACTAATTGTTATCTTAAAATAATATAAAATAATAATATAAAAATCGTTTAACCTTTATTTTGAGTTTTCATGTTCACACTCTCCGTGCATAGTTCAAAACTGACCATATTTGGCTCTGAATTGGGGCACAGCTGGCCGGACCGGCAAATAAAATACCCCCATCGGGTTGGTGAAACTATTGTAATAATTTTCTGTACTTTTTTAGGCTATGCATGTATAGTTTTAGTTTTTTTTTTATTATCTAAGTTGACTTATTAATTGTCAATATCTTTTTTAAATAAATAAATAAATTATTTTTCATGGACCGCCCATAGTAAAAGCATATTGCGTATACGCCGCCTTGGGCGTCCTTGGCACACAAATTTTATCGAATTTAATTAGCTTTAGTGCATTGGCAAACAAAGTATTGTAGCCGACTCCCATTATTATAATTAAATTTATAATTGAAATTTAATCAACGCATTTCCAATACATTTAATTAGTTAAGTAACTAAATCTATTGATATTCTCTAACGAATCTAATGAAACTCCAGCTGGCTTATTAATTTCGATAATTAAATGAAAATGATCTAGATAATGTCTTGATGACTAATTAGGTGCATTGAATAAGGCATAATTATATTATTATTATTATTATTATTATTACTCTTATTATTATTATTATTATTATTATTATTATTATTATTATTATTATTATTATTATTATTATTATTATTATTATTATTATTATTATTATTATTATTATTATTATTATTATTATTATTATTATTATATATATTATGGATAAACTTCGTTGTACTAGAATTACTTCGAGGGAGATGAGTAGAAAATCTTTTGCATTATCATTGAAAGATGTTTTATAGCAAAATTCCTTTTGTCTTATGTCTTTTTCCTTTCATAACTTTTGTAACTGGCTCTTAAGATAAGCTTAAGTTTTTATTCATTTTTGATGGATGATTTAAATTCAAAAAGAAAACTTTGCGAATAAAGCAAATAAAAACTTGACTACGTGTTTAGCCAAGTTTATGAATTGTGGGCCATGCGAATATGAGTGGATGTAGAAATTCATTCGATAGGCCTAGGCTGACATTGACAAATGTTTGTTTTTACTTTTATTTAGTCTTTTATTTAGTCTTTTATTTAGTCTTTAAATTTCTCATTTTCATTGGAGCTTGAAAAGTGCTCCAACGAAAATATAGCATAGAGATTTCCACTTAAGATTGCACGTGAGCGTGGGAAAAGCTGAGCATAAACTGCATTTTCTATTGGCTAAGCGGGATGTGTGCACAACTAATGCAATTTGCTGCAAAGGCTGAGCAGCCAATTGCACATAATAAAATGGGAAAGGAAATTGTGCTAAGCCCCATATCTATCCGACTTAGGGCACATCATATAAACTT
Organism: Drosophila mayaguana; assembly: GCA_037075325.1. Taxonomy (NCBI): domain Eukaryota; kingdom Metazoa; phylum Arthropoda; class Insecta; order Diptera; family Drosophilidae; genus Drosophila; species Drosophila mayaguana. Next base: position 3,663,147 of record JBAMCG010000074.1, read on the forward strand.
TGCTTCTGCAATGCTTTAGGTGAAGTGAACTTTCCTCTTGGGCAAACATGAAGTAAATTTGTCAACTATTATATTTTTTGTTTTTTTTGTTTTTAGCAAAATGCTCAGGTAATTGCAGCTATTGGCCTTTCAGCCATATTTTGCTGGCATTTTGTTTTATCGTAGGCAATTCGTCAACGGGAAATGAACCGGAAATGCGCCCATCGTTAAGGTGCAAAGGCGACTTCTGCATGCAGCATTAGCCTTTTGAAGGCAAATAGCTTTTTTTATGGATATTGTCAGCTTGCACTGTGGCTCACATACTGCAAATATTATACGAGCTCAAGTGGCAGGGCAATAAGAAGCGAATGCTTATACTGGCAGCCCTAATGAAAGTGGACTCAGCTCATGGCAGCAATAAAGAAACTGACGCTGAAATAAAATAAATTTAAATGAAATAAATCCAATTGTTTATTTTTTTTGGTTCATGGCACGAGCAAACAAGCGCAATGTCAAGCAAACTCGGTTGACTGAATTCCCAAAAATAGTTTCTGCCACTTGCCGCTTGCCGTTTACCATTTGCTACATGCCACTTGCCACTCGACCACAAATTTGTAGCCACATTTCGCCTGCTGTTGGTTTTTTGGTTTTTAGCTGCGGCTGTCATTCGCCTGCTCAACACGCAACAGACAAAACAATGTCATTAAAGGAAAATAAACGAAAACGGGTAAACACCCGCCAACCTGACTTCACTCTCTGCATCCGTCCACCCATATCGCTTGCCCAAATTCACACAATGTCTGCCACTTGCTGCAATCATCCAAACTTCCAGCTCCATTCACAACTCACAACATTCATTCTCTGGTTGCAGTTTTGTTGCCTGGCGACAGGCCATGATAGTACGTTGTATATACATATATATAAAAATACATACATATGTGTGCTTGTGTTGGTGTTTCTGTTTACTAAATGTGCAGTCAAAGTTCCCATTAGTGGAAAATAAAAACAATTCTAGTGGCTTCTGTCTGCGCAACAAATTGGACAAACATTCATGTGATCCCTTTGACACTTTAATGTCAGTCTGCTCGTCAGTTTTATCTGTGTTCTGTGTTTATTAAAATTTATGCGATTATATGTTAGTTGTTGTTGTAGTTATGTGGAAATGCTATTCATCAAACAGTTTACCAGCACTAAATATCGATGAAGCTCTCCATGAAAATGGGAATTTTATATATAAACTTTGCTTGTTTAAATATGGAATAAATGGGTGGGTGTACATATGAATATATATATCAGAATTCGAGTTAGAATGACGATCTACATTCTATTTATTTCGATTAGAAAATGTTAAGCTCAATTCTTAGATAATTTACTATATTGTTTATTATTTATTTTGAATGCTCAATTAATTTTTTCACTTGCATGAAAATTGATAGATAAAGAGAGAGGAAGATTGAGGTAGAGAGAGAGAGAGGGAGAGGAAGAGAGAGATAGATAGGATAGAAGGAGAAAGATAGAGATAAAAGCTACAGCTAATAAAGACCCAAACTCAAAGCTTTAAGAAGCTGTTGGACTCAGAACACGTTCTATGAACTATTTTTAAAATATTTATTTGCTTGCCGGGCTCAACAATTTCTTTATTAAATTACTTTTACTATAAATTTACTATGCTATAGGCCTTATAAACTAATTAAAAGCCAAACATGAGGAACATTTATAATACACACGCATCGTCAGCTCTCACGTGATTGTCGAAGCAAAGCTAAAATATTCCAGCCACGCCTCAAAGCTTAAAACTTTCATTATTTTAAAAAGTGTTAATAGATAGTTTCGGCTGAAATGGTCTGGCATGACATGGTCTGGCCAATGCAATGTGCCGTGTGGCAACAAATTTTCACCCGCTTGTGCATGCAACAGCGTGCCACACATAATTAAGTATATGCCGCAGAGGTGAGTGCTGGGTGGGACTCTAAATTTGAGGATACCTAATACATCTAGCTGGAGAGCATGGAGAGCATGGCGCTGGCGTTGGCGTTGGCGTTGGTGAGTGTTCGTGTCCGTCTACACAGGATAAAAAGCATAAGGAAGTCATCAAATTGGTGGAATTTCCGTTTCCTGCTTTTACTTCAATATCATGTTGCTTGTCGTTTTGTTGGTTTGTCATTCGTAACAAAATAAATACAAAGAAAGAACAACAGTAAATTAATACCTTTGTACTTCTCTGAAAGCTAAGCCCAAGTCAGTTCTTAAATTGCTGCAGAAATACTGAGCTAATAAATGCCTCGAGCTGGAATTGTTTAGACTTTGTGATAAATGAACTCGAGTCGAAATGAGGGCTCATTCTATTGTTTTTCGATTTTATTGAGCTGTTAACGGCTGCGATGTGCGTTGACGCTGATTGTCAAGAATTAATTGCCCAAAGCTATAAAATATGTGTCCGCCTTCACGCTGTTCTGTTTATCTTTCGCTGCGTCGCACCTTGACCGACTAAGGAAAACTATTCCATTCAAAGAGTGTCGCTTGGCCGAGTCATTTTTATGCAAATGTCAAAGCTTCTCTGCGGTCGACCCGGCCACTCATCAAGGTCCTTGTCCAAGTGACATATTTGTAGGGCGAACTTAATTGCCAGCGGCTGCATTCGCTTGCGTCACTTGCCAAGTGACCTTGCACTTGACGTTGCAACAGTTGTGGAAATGGAAAGGGAAGTGGAGGAGGAAAAGGAAGAGGCAAAGAAACAGAATTCTTAAATAATTACTACTTGAGCTGCTGTCGTGCAAAATGTGACAATTAAGCGAGACCAGAACGCGGCCACGACATGACCAAAGACGTGCAGAAATGATAATAATAACAGCCTGGGGCGCATTTCAAATGAAACCGACTCCCTCATGCCAAGACACAGCACAGCACACAGTCCACGCCCACGCCCACGCACGCCCAGTCCGAGTCCCAGACACACATTTAAACGCTTAAAGCGGTGGCGCCCTGGCGCTAATGTCCTTTTCCATTCATCGCCCTCATAATGTCTTAATATCGTTTAAGTGGCGACAATTAAAATATAAGACAGCAGACGAGACCTAAGCTGCTTTTAAATTCTATGATTTCATCGACAATAAAAATGATTGGCTTAAATATATTTATGTGAATATATTTATAAGCTTTTATATATACTTCAACACCATAAATTTATAATCAATTAAATTGGACTTGTTAATAAAATGAATTTGACCTCAGCTGAAGTATTTAACTAAATAAATAAAATAATATATAAATAAAAATAAAATAAATAATAAAATGAAGGCATAAACTGTTGAGCTTTTGTGAATATTGAATATATAATAGAATATATAAACTATATATAATTTTATAATATTTTATATATATATGCTCCCACAAGAAAAATTCATTTTCAATTACATTTGAATTATTATTAGTTGAAAATTTATTTCATTAAAATTAAAATATTAAAATAAATTATAATAAATAAATTAAATAAATATTTATTGTGAATTCATAAATTGTTGAGCTTTTGTGAATACTTAATATATAATTAAATATATAAACTGTATATATATATGTAAATATATAAATATATGTATATCTCTCTATATATAATTTTCTATTTTATATATGCTCCCACAAGACGAATTTATTTTCAATTACCTTTGAGTTATTATTCATTGAATATCAACAGCTATTAAAATTAATTTTACATTCAGTTCAAGCTGGAGTATTTTAATAAATAAATATTTATTGTGTAAGCATACATTTTTGAGCATTTGTAAATACTTAATATATAACCAGATGAAATATGTTCTTACTCAAGTGCTCAAATCAAGCAGCATGTGTCACAAAAGTAAAATAATAAATCAGCAAAAATGACTTAGCAATGGCTTCAGGAATTTCAGAGTAAAAGCTCAAATTTAAAATTCCAATAATATAAATCCGCTTTTCATCTCAGCCAGCGGTTGCCAGAGGCTAAAATTGCTGTGTAACAACAGGCCATTGCAGAGCACCTGCTAAGGCTTTCAGCAGCTAGATCTATTATTAAACTATTGATTTGAACTGGGCTCATTACTGCCCCATATGCCATGCCAGTAACTTCATTGTAGGGTATCACTTAGCACTCGTTGTTTGCTTAACAGGCAATTTTGCTTGGATATGACCGCATATAGGGCCTCATTACTTGGCATTCTTTGCTGCCACAGCGCCCCAAATGACAAGACATTAGCTGCAGACCAGAAATTAATAAGCTGTAATCATGAATAATGTTTCGTTTTCCAACTAAGTAAAAGCAAGGCAAATAAAGCATCGCACACATATGCGTTTGCGTTAGGCCTTTAATTGAAAGCACGTTAAGTCCACGCTGTTGTTGTTGTTATTTGTTGTAATTGATAAACGAAAGAGACGTTTATTTCGATTAGCTTAGCTGTCACTATCTTCCTGGCAGGCTCAGAATGACGGTGATATGACTAAATTGATTTAAGCGCAATTGACATAAAATATTAAGTATACGCCATGTTTTCAATGAGCTATACTTGGGACTCCAGCCGTATTCCCCAAAGTGCCCAGTCACCCCCGCTCACCCCGCGCAGCACACGCTACATTATGGCTAAAAGCTAAAAAAGTTTCTCAGCTTGTTCACAGGCAGCTGCGCGTAATCACACGCTCCAATAACCAAATTACAAATGCCCTGTGAGATTGTCAGTCTGCTATTTGCCAGGAGCTTAGTTTGGCTTTGCGCATTTCAAGCACAATAATGAAATGCTTTGACTCTTTGACATTTAATAGCAGCTGATGAGCTTGTTCATAATGAAGCTCGCCCGTGGTTGCCATTTGCCAAATGTAAACACCATGGAATGCTTCGATGATGTGGTTGACAGATGCAAACTTTAAAGAAATATTTCATATAGCTTCAATTTTTATATTGTTTGCATGAAATATTACTTCATAGGAAGCGTCTGTTGTCGAGTTGCTGATAATGGGGAGTTGGGCATCGTTCCCCCAATTTGTTATTGCTCACATCAACCTGCCTCTGGATGTTGTTTTAAAAATCTTCCACACTTTTCCTTTCGCGCAGCCGAATTATAAGCCCAACTGTCGACCCTCATCCCGGCTGCAGAGACACAGACACGCATAGCGATAAAACTCGGCAGTTTCGCTTTGGCAGCTTAACGCGTCGCAATTTTCTCAGTCTCTCGTGGTAAGGCTAATACACGGGCTGTTTCCACACGCCTCTACAACAACAACAACAGGAACAGCAACGAAAAAAGGGCCGGATGTGAATATGTAAATTAAAGCCAAGCATAAACAAGCAACAACCAGTCGCTGCGAACAGGTGGAACAGGTGAAACAGGTGGAGTCGGGCAATAGAACAAACAGCAGTTGATAAATAATTTATATCAAATCGTGTGTGTGCGCGTGCGAATGCATTGGGTGCTGATAACGACTCCAATTTGCCCCACCGTACCGTATCCAACTGAGATACTGGATTAGGGCTCGGCGCTGCTGTTTGCATGTGGCAGCTCAGCGCTAGGCACCACCTGTATGCGGATACCAAACACCACTGAATCGACGATGGCATAAGAGAAAGGTTTACATACAGCAGGTGTTTGTACAGCGAAGGCGGTTTCAATATTAGACAGAGTATGCACAGACAGGACATTTAGATGTTTAAGCATTTCATATGAGTGTATATAATATATAATTCAAATATTGCTCAAGTAAGCAAGCCTTTGCGAAGGCTTTGCCTAAGAGCGGAACTAATAAAAAAGGAAGCTCTTTAAGATGTGAGTAGGTCAGGGTGGAAAAGCCTTTGGAAGGATGCTTAATGAGTTTTCATATTCCATTTAGCATTAGACTTATTAATATAATTTTTCCGGTAAGGATAGAAAAAGCTTTTCAATGTAAATAAATTTTTGAAAATCAAAATTTTCTTATGCCTTACAAAATGAGTATAGAGATTAAGTCTTATATTATTATAATTTTGCCTGTTGATAGAAAAAATGTTATGCCTTACAAAATGAGTATAAGACTTGATCTTATATTGAGCTACTAACGAATTAAATATATTAATATATAAAAATATATTTCCTTCACTTTTCCTCGTTTCTATGATGTCAGCTTACATATGTAGCTTTCCGATACTTAATTAGCCCCCCTCGCAGTTAAGTCCACTCAAGGTTTAATGGACTTTTAAATATTTATAGGCACGGCCAAGGCAATGGCGAAAGCAAAATCAAAATATAAATTATTAAATGATATCTGTTTATAGACAAGCTACAGAAATAAATTTATTATAAAAGAAAAACTTGAATAGGTAGAAAAATCCCACTTCATGTAATCCTTAAACTGTAAACTATATTTGAACTATTTTATAAGCAATATTTTAAGACCTAACGCTGAGTTGTTCCGCATGCACTTAACGTTGTTGATTTTAATCAAATATTTGCTCCATTATATTCAATCATTTAGGAACAGCTGCTCGACTGTCCAGGTTTCGGGCTGCTATCTCCTAATATATTGCTACTTGGGACACGTTCAATTATTGATGACGAATTCATTTAGCCATAAGCAAATCGATCAATCAATTGAGAAGGGCTACGCAACAGCGTTACACAGCAATGCAGACACGCCCACATTATCGACAAATGAAACAACGCCCACGCTGAGCATGACCGGAGGCAACGAAGCGGGTTGCGTGCCACGTGGCTGGCCGAGGCTCTTAGAGAGATTTTCAGCTCGTGCTCATATCAATCGCATTGGGCATTAGCTATTTTGCACATCATTCCTATTGTGCGGAATGGATCGAAATATCGCGTCTAATGTTTCGATTAGTTAACATTAAGCAGACAATTACCGACTCGCTTCATTTGTGGTCTAGGCAGTCCCTTCTGTCAATCAGTTTGCTTTCCATTACATGAATTGAATCTGAAGTGGACGTTGATGTGGGTGGGATTGGAGTAGACGCCGTTTGAATATGCGTTTTCGCATGCATTTAATTGGCCCAGCTGATGGCCTATGATTGGCAGCGGGGGCTCAACTAAAAGCTCGGTAGGTCAAAGGTTGCCCGCAGGCCCAATTGCCAATGTCAATGCGGGGCCATTTGTCATTGAGGATTATTAAGGTTAGCCAAAGCCACAAAGTTGTATTGATTTGACATTACAGCCAAAGCTGGGGCCCCTGCTGGGGCATTAGCAAACTATAAAGATATAGCTGCAGACTGGAGATAATTAAAAATCAATACAACTCAGATTTGTGCGCACAAGTTTAAATGTTAGCTGAAGGCTAATAAGGTCTCAGACTCGAGCAAGTGAACTTACAGCTTATGCAGAGCTTTTGGTTTTACCTTTAATGATTCAAAATCTTGTACATAGTATATGTAAGAGCCACGGATTATGGGCCACCTAGAGCCCTGCTACTCTGTTGCTTACTTGCGGGGAATGCTTATGCAAATCTGTAGCGAGTGTGTGGGTGGAAAATCCAGCACGAGTGCAACAGAAGCGAATAAAAATAAAAAACTAAAGCCTTTTAACCTCAGCATTCAGCATTCAGCTGAGAGGGAGGCACATGGAGCCAAGTGCGTTACAAGCTCGGCTAAATTCCGCTTCATCCCCAGGCATGAAACCGCTTAAGCTGTCAGCGACGTGTTGCCATAGCAAAAGTCATAAAAGAATTGGCGGCGCACGTAGAAACTTAAATCATTGCCTGCACTAATCATGGCATATCCATACACCGAAGGGAGTCGACACAGACTGAGGCCAGCAGGCCAATGGGACGTGCATAGTGTAGTAGATATGTACGCCAATATGTCTATATGTAGTCATTCCTAAAGCACGGCCAGCGCAATACTGCGAGGCACATAAAACTTCAGCAATTGCACATAAATCTTCCACAGACAAAATGGCCAACTGTAGTTGGCTGTTGACGGTGCTAAGGCTTTGCATTCGTAGCGGGTGTATTGGCTTTCGCCAACAATAAAACTCAATCGTGTGGAATGAGCGTGGGCGTCAGCATGGAGCAGCGTGGGCAGCGGCAGCGGCAGCAGGAGCGTGGGCGGCAGGTGTGTGAAGGATATTGAAATGCACAGGTGCTGCCCAGGCGCCATTTGATATTAAGAAGCCAAGGCCAATTCCGAGAAAGGAAATCAGAAATTCAGAATCAGATTTCATATTATTTGCTACTATAGACTATTTTAATGTTAGCAAGTATAAAGCAAAGCAAAGGAAGTGGTCGACTAGAGAGATTATGCATAACAGATAATATAATTTTATGAATTAATATGTATATTTAAAATAAATAAAAAAAAAAGAAAGAATATTTAAATAAATAAAATAAATATTTAAAATGATATAATTAAAATAAATAAATTGAATATCTATTTGCTGTCTGATATATCCCTCAGTCTTAAAATATATTTGCTTTTATTTATAAACAGATTTTTAAAGTATTGATGAAATTATTAATATTAAAATATTCATATTTAAAATAAATAAATTGATGTGTGATATATCTATCAAATTTAAAATATATTTTCTATTATTTATAAACAGTTTTTTCGATATAAAATATTTTACACAAATTATTAATATTATTATGAATATTTTTAATATTCGCATATAAAATAAATTAATTGATGTGTGATTTATCTATCAAATTTAAAATATATTTTATTTTATTTATAAACAGAATTTGAATTTAATATAAAATATTTTATACAAATTAATAATTCACATATAAAGTAAAATAATTATTTTAAAGAATTAAATTTTTTGAAAGTTTACAACTTGATTAGAGAGCTTAACGACTTAACGATTGCTTAATCCTTCCAAATCCAACGCATAAAACTTTTAATGGCTGTGCGCAGACCACAATTGCCAGTAAAAAGGCCAAGAAAACTAAATTTCTGTGAAGCTACTGTGGTTATATGAGTTCGTGGTATATATATGACATGTCATGATAAATGCCCTGCAGAGCATGCTCTGCTCTGAAATGTTTTCTTAGTATAGAAATATATGATATATCTACATATATGCTGGTGGTCTTTCGCAAAAGTCTTCGATTAGCAAACCTGGCTATCGTTTCACACCTACTCAAACACGCTCAGCTTTTTATAGGGTATCGGCTTGCACGCAACTGGCGCTGGTTGGAATCAAACAGCTTTACAACATGCAAACAGGCAACGGCAGCACACACATAAATCTGCAAATGTGATAAATGGCTGTAAAGCGTAGCTTAATGTTTATTTTAAATAATGATGATGAGTAGCATGTGCCGCGGCTCGTCGGTGCGTATCGTATGCAAATTCGGCCGACACATTAGGTGAAATTGTCAAATGCCGGTGGAGAGCGGCTCGTTGGAAGGTAATTTCTATGGACTTCGCAGCATGCCAGCTGCTGCTGCTTCTCCTGTTGCTGCTGCTGCTGCTCCTTCTCCCGCTCCTGCTGATACCATTTCGCATTCAATTATTCATAAATTGCGCACGCGTTTGCGCTCATTACGCATACGCCCCGTGTGCGTAAATTTCTTTCACTTCGCTTCTGTATCTATATTGAAATGTATGTCACTCAACAAACATATTAATTTGATTCACACAGCGGCAGGTGGAAGTTGTCCTTGCACTTTTCATATGCTCTGACATTTGACTTAGTCCCATTAGCATTATTTTGCATAATTTAACGCCGCTGTCCGCCCATGAGCTCCGCATTGAAGCTTGTGGTGTCCTTTTGTACTTGAAAAGTTTTTGGGCTAACTTCTTATAATTTCTGCCAAATGTTGTTTATAATACCTACGCAGCCGAATAATTTAGCCACGAAATCGAAAAAGTTTTCGCTGCCCTTTCAGTATTTGCTCTTACTTCGAGCTACGCTATTGTTGCCGGTCTATATGTGTGTGTGTGTGCGTTATAATAAATATAAGTCTGCGCGGATTTGCATACATTAAGTGAGTGAGCACAGTTTTATGGCCAAGATGAATATAAATGAGACAATTTTGACACTGGCATTTGTATTTGACACTTGCACGCTTTATATAAATTCATATTGGATTTTGAATGCCGACAAATATGCAGGTAATTCGTTTAATTGACAAGCCTAATGGAGGCTCAGTAGCATTCCCATTTCAATAGATGTCACATCAGAACCAGGTTTAGGTAGCATAAAGTATTAACTATTTATTTTTGCCACAAGGCAAAGCCCCTTCTCGACCTACGTATATGCACCATCATAGAAGGCATAGAAGACGCACTCAGCAAGGATCTCCCTGGATACATTTTTTATAATAAAACAGAAGCTAATGTCATCATATTGAAAATCCAAAGAGGCACACATATGTTTGTTCACCTTATTTGATGTAACCATGAAATTTTTGTTTTTTTATATTCTTGTGGGTTTTTCCTTTTACCCTCTAAGCCGTTCAGGGCCACAGTCAGGGTCATCCTCTATGGCTACGGCTCATGGCAGGCTAAATACACAAAGCACACGACATGAGTAATGACAAGTTTATCGCCCATCTGTTTGGTTTGTGCGTCCGATCGGATGGGTCGGTGGGGGGTCGAGGGCACTTGTCAGCGTTTCTGTTTTAGAAACATATTTGTGCTTGTCTCTGTTGTTCTCTGCGCAGAAAAATGTGTGGGCAATATTTGTGCTATTTGCCTCCTGCTAATCTATATGGATATTCTGTTGCTTGTTGATACTCCCCTGTCGAATGTATTGAAGATTTCCTAAAAGCTGCGTAAAGTAACCAGAATGCGAAATGCCCTCATGGATTATGAATATTGTGCCCTTATCTTTCAAAATATTTCATCCATTATGCAGAAGGCCACTCGCTATACATACCCATTGGATACGCCCCCGCCTCCCGCCCATCAAGCATGCTTGACTCAATGGCGTCATTAGCATTAACAAATGCCCGCAGCGTGAGGGCCATCAATCCAAGAGCGAGTGGTCCAAGTGTCCAATCTGCTGTGCATACAAGCGATTTGTCTTTGCGCTTATTATTCGTTTACAAATTTGATTATTGTACATGGAGCTAGAATTTTTATGCCATGTAATATAATATTGCAGAATCCTTTTCGAATGAATATATAATGTAAGGCAAAGGGAAAACATCTAAATTACATTTTTTGTGTATTTAAATTGTAACCTTTTGCAATATGGTAAAAGATATTCTCTTTCTGTCTCTCTCTCTCTCTCTCTCTTTCCCTCTCTCTCTCTCTCTCTCTGTCGCTCTCTCTCTCTATCTCTATCTCTCTCTTCTATATGCAAGAAATCTTAAACTAAGTCAATCAATTAATACATAATTATTTATATTAAGATATTTAGGCTCTTGGTTTTTATCCAAGTTGCAATATTTACATGGTTATATAATATAATATTCTACAATTCAATTTAACAGATGAAATAAAATATATTTTCGACTATCTTTGATTCGCAGTAAGAACCTGATATCTTAAATATTCTAAGGAAAATCTTCCATAACTAGAAAATATTCCAAGCTTTTTCCATCAAATCACAAAGCATATTATGTGTTTGCTGTCATTGGGACACTGCAGCACTTCAGTTTTTAATATGTTGTAAAATGTGTTATTCTTGTTTGGCCAGTCTCGAAATATAAAAACATACAAAATCCAATAAAAAATATCAAAATAGTTTTTTTTTTTGTCTATAGGTTTCTGAAATTTTTGTCAATCAGTCGCGATGCAGGCCCATCATGCTATGCCAGATTTCCGGTGCCGGAATAATTGCCAGCACAAGGAGTGCCAGCGGCATGCCCCGCTGGGCATCATTGACCAGCACACGCAGTGCAAGTGCTTGGGCGAAGTGAATGCCTCATCGATATTTTTGGAGAATGTGCTCGACTTGGCCAATTCATTGGCACAAATAATGATAATTTGCGGCCTGCACGAATGCAAGGCCAAGTCCACTGTTGACATTATAACGTATGCCTTTCTGCACTACGATCAGGTGTGCTACTGCATTGACACGGTGCCCAAGAAACGGCTGCGAAAAGAGGACATCTTCCACGAGTTGGGCAAAAAGTCATTGATGAACAAGGTGGAGGCCCACCTCGCCTACAACATCATCAAGCGCGGCTTCAAGGCCTTCTACTACGAACCCAAGCAGGAGCTGACCTACGATGATCAGGGCAGGCCCAGCTACAATGACGAGTGCGTGTGGGTGCATGCGGCACGTAAGACAGCCGAGAGCTATGCACGTTTTGACGGGCTGTCTTGCAATGAGCAGATGGCGTATGAGGCCAAGATCAAGATCGTCTATAAGAAGTTCTACGATCGCATGCAGACACGCAAACGCCAGCCGGAGGGCGATGATTGTAACTGTTGCTTCTGTGCTAAGAAGCGCGGACATCTTGTCTATGCTAAGGAGCCGGTGCCTTGCAGCACCAAACGCAAGCCGAAGCACGTGTGCCCGTATTGCTGCAAGAAGAAGCAGAAGCAATCGTACACCCATCCTGCTCGCCCGTCCACCAAGTGCCCCAAGTGCCACAAGTCGCGCAAGTTCTGTTGCTGCACGAAGATGGACTTCAATCTGCAATGGGTCAAGAGTATCTGGGATCGTCCCGATTTCAATCAGTATTACAAGAACGAAATCGCCGAGATCGAACAGCGCTTGGTCAAGGGCTCCTGCTGGCTGCCGCCAGAGCCAATTGGCGTCGATGGCGGCGATGGCGAAGAGGCAGAGGAGGAGGAGGAATTCTCACCGGAAGCACAATTGGCTCTAGGAGGCAAGAACGTGGGCCTCCTACCCAAGGAGGATGAAGAAGAGCCAACAGAGGCTCCACCTGCAGCTGAACCCGAGCCAGCTGCCGAAACACCCAAGGAAGAGGACCAATAAACCGTCAGCAAGATACACACTTTTACCAAAAGGATCTAATTTGGAAATCAACAGTCTCATTAAAAATTCTATGTACTCTTTCAATTGAAATGGCTTTTTCTTTAGGCCCGACTTGAAACGGAATAAAAATGCGATATTCAAGTCCTTCAGATCTGCAAATGCAATTATTTATATTGATTTCATATGAGGGATTAACTAAGAAGCGTAACTGAGATAGGTAAGAAGATTCTTCTGAAGATCTAATTCAATTGCTAACGGTAGATTGTTTGGGTAATCTAGCTATAAATGTAACTCATACGTATTTCATTCTTGAGGCCTGAGCATCTGCGAGGCATCTCTCACTTTGAAGCCAAGGTGCTATGAAGTGTGCAGCAAGCTATTATGGCATACAAGTTAGACGTGTGGCTCTGCTCAGCTATGCACACGTCCAACACACAATTCATCAAAGCCACAAGCCGCTCAACAGCTGTTGCTGCTGCTGATGAAACTAGGACTCCTTCTCGAGCACTACATTTCAACAGTCACTGAAGGTTGCCCTTGCAGTGCCCGTGGCTGAAATCGCAAACTGCAGTCATTTACCTCGCACAGGTACTCCAACTACTCAACAGTTCTTTGATCCTGGCTTATTCAGAATTTAAATGAAACTTGATGAGTTTTCTGCCAAAAGTGTAGCCATAAATTACTTTGCTGTGAAGTAATTGCACTAGGTCCATGCATTCATCTCTGCCCATTTGAACTTTAAATATTACTTGTGTTCTTTTTCTACAGTTTGCCCAAGCTCTCAATGATGTTATTAGTAGCTCATTAACAATAATAACAGGTGATTGCTGTATAAATGGGCTGCTTGCGGAAATAGCAGGAAAATTGTGTACTTAAATTGTTTCAAGACTTGAGAAACCTTACGCAAACCGTTGCTTAAGGTTTGCTTATGTTTTATTTTTAGTTAGGAAAGAAAGTGGAGATGATATGACTTGGCCCATTGGTTTTAAATTCCTATATGAAATATTCAATATTATTAAAGGCGCAAAGTATTCCTCAGCTCAAATCCTTTTGCTCTTAACTCAACATGAATATAAATCATTTCAGACCATGGCTATCAAACTTGGTTATATATGATTTCCGCTAATCGAAACGAGGCCAGGTGCTATTGATACAATTTGTCATTGGCTGTCAATCTGGCAGCCCAATGCCAGCCAAGGTTGCCAATCTATACGAAACGAATTCAAGTCCAAGGCTAGCCAGGACGTGTCCTTGCAGCTGCCAGCCGATAGGCTGGCAATTTAAATGTGATTTGTGGTTGAGTCCACACTATCCTCACTCATGCGTGTTGCATATAATTGCCAGAAAACATGCTAATTTATTTTCGATAAGCCACAGAAGCCGCAAAATTTACCTATTTGCCGAATTGAAAATGTTATGAATGGATCATTTATTTGTTGACCACTTACAATGCAAATGGATAATTAAATATGCAAATAAGTTGCGCAGCTGAATGTCAGCCCACTTCAGTTATTCACATCGTAAATTGGGTAATAACAGCAGCAAAAGTACATAAACTTGCATATTAATTGTCGAAAGGATAATTGAATATCCTTACGCAAACTGAATTTAAGCTGTCTGAACTAATAAGTCTGGACTTGAGTTTCATTTAAGGATTCGAATGATTATAAACTAACATTAAAGTTTTTTATGATGATAACCCCGCAGCTTATATATGTACGGAAATATATAAAGTTTCAAAGTGTTAGCCTCGGGCTACACAAAATTCGTTAAAGCAAAAGTTGTCAAAACAGATTTTATTGCACTTAAAGTAAATGTAAGCCGGCTTTGCATTTTAGGCTAGGCAAATCAATTTACAGAAACACACACGTGAGTGCAAGAAAATGATGTGGAAAACCCGAGTGAAAAGGCACCTATGATATTGAATATAAAATATTAAGACATTTCAACACGGGCCACATTTTTATTTATATTGAATTTCTCGCAACCAAATTGGATATTCAAAGCCAGCTGCAGTCAGCCGCAGCCGCAGAGCCACAGCAACAACAGCCAACTAAAGATGCTGGCCAAGGATGCCTCTGGTATGCCCTGGTAGCTGCAGAGGAGTCACAAGTGGATTTTTAGTGTAAATGTAAATGCGCTCAGCGAATGCGAGTCCGCATCTGCAACTGTATCGGGGGCCATAAGCAAAAGCTGGCTTTATCCTTTATGTCGTTGGCAGGGCACTGCTTTGGCACTGCCTTGGCTTGACTTTGCTGGCTCTGTCTGAGCTTGGCTGTTTACGAATTATTTCCATATACTACTCAGCTCTGAAATTGGATTTTATATGTGGTCGCTGCCATTCTAAAAATATTTTTCATGCAAATGCCTAAAAGTATGCGGCACGACTATAACATGTACAAAAATAGGATAAGAAGGAAGGCTGTGTTGTCCTTGGCGACTGTGGGGACTTATATATAAAAAAAACGAGGCGCAGAAAGCAAAACTATTATAAAATGCCAAACGGGAAAATGTCAAGAGTCGAATGGTAAATGCTTGAAATATGCCAACAGACGAGCGAGCGCTTAGATCTTATTTAAATAAATTGTTTTGCCCGACAAACTCATTAATCAATCCTACATAAAATAAAAATGCAGCTAAAGCAAATCATTTAAATTCCCATTGTACTACAGATGTTAGCCTTTAAAGCCAGCCACGACCACAAATCAATAAGCCACGCCTTCCCACGTGACAGTTGTTTGTCTGTCAGGATTACCTTTTCACATTCCCAGTCACTTTGGCTTAATGAAAGAGTGATGTTCCACATAGCGCTAGCTCTGTGCACACAACGTGGCGTATGAGCAATGCATGAAGGCCCTCAATGGCTGACCTTTTCCGCCAAACTGACTTCCTGACTGTTGCCATACTTGTTTTTACATATTCAATACGTTAGTTTTTCCCCATTTCTTCTTTGTGCTCTGTAAAACATTTATAGCTCTAGTGCGCACTCTAAGTACCCTCAAATAATGAATGGATAGCAGGAGGGGCCAAGCAGTAAGCAAAAAACGAGAATGTATATGTACAATGTATATATAAATGTATATGTATATATATGTATATGTATATATACATGTAAAGGCAAGCGGAAAAACACTTTTACTCGAGTCGCTGTCGACAGCCCGTAAAATTGACAAGCCGTAAAAAATATACGTATAACGCACCCATGCTATTTGTCGAATGGCTGAATGCATGTACAGCAGCAACTTTGCTCTTTGATGACCCATAGACCAGCGTCAAATAATATTACGCCATAAAAGCGGAGCATTGTGCAGAGTAAGCTGAATATATACATATATTCAGGCATTTACTTAGTTATAGCTGGCTGCCCTCACCTTACCCCCGCGCTGCGCGTCGCGCGCTCATTACTGTTATACAAGCCATAAAAGTATGCATAATGTGAATACTTAAATAGGAAGAAAGGAGCCCAGACTTCGGCGCGTCGGGACATTTAAAAATATACGCTGAGTAATGCTGAAAATACGCATCGATTTTAGCAGCGCCAAAAGAAATCGATCGATCGATTAAATTGAAACTTAGCATCCACGTAGATACAATATCGCCGTAGTTTGATTGTCGTATCTAAAGCGGGTTTATGTAAAGTGTGGAATGCAAAGATTCTATTTTCTAATTGCCATAACTTGCATTGAGATAAGCAAAAATTTGCATTGAGACAAGCTTAAATCACACTTTTATATGTTTTTAGGCATGAAGGGTATATTAGTTCTCCTTATGAAACAACGATATGTAGGTGAACCACTTAGGTATTAATGTGCAAGTAGATTTTTCTTATTTTATATATAGAAAGCTCCTGCTATAAATCTGATGGAAATTGACATCAGTTACATCACAACTAAGGACTTTTTTGACATGCATTTAGTAAGTTCGACAGGTGAATGCTTCTATTCCTACCCCTATACCCTATACCCGGGCTCAGAAGAATAAAGATCAATACATAACTAAACACCATCATAGTCAACTGTATTCGTTCACAAGACATATCCAAAAATAAAAAAAGTCGCCAAAAGGTCAGAAAAATTGATTCATATATATGTATGCGTAACAATGTCTCAGTATATATATATATGTATTTAAAAAGTAAGACGACGCAGTCACATGCAAGCTACAAACTTAATTAATAAGAAGAAATATTTATACAACGAGCACATTCTTGACTTAACCAAAGTCAGCTGTTGCCATTTTGGCTTACAGACCGAACTGATACTTAAGTCGAGCATATCAACTTTATATATATGCTTATCAACTTCACTAGCTTCACTTAGGTCAGCAAAACACTTTTCATGTAACAAAAGTATTAAATGCTTTTACAACTAACGCCTCAAATGCTAATTAATACCATTCTTGAGCTTGTAGCTCTGAAAGGAAATCTAGCTGCAAGCTCTAAGCTTCCTGGAATCAATTTGCTGCGAACAGACGATTTAATTAATTAATCAAGAGGAAAAGTTATCAAAGCCTTGAGTTAAGCGTCTCGATATGCTTCAGCTGAGCGACAATGAAGCCAATCATTCAAATGGCTCTAAAGCTTCGATAAATACATATATAAAGTGCGCCAAGGGAGGGCTAATTAAATGAACCGAATTCTCGATTTTGCTCAATTTAAATCTCTCTAAGATGACTTTGTGAATATGCAAATAATTGTCCGTAACTTATTGAGTCGGTCTGTGTGCTGCTATGGGGCACTGTTGACAGTCGTCCGCATTGAATTGGCATGAGCCAGCGAATCCATGACCCTGTTTTCGATTGTTTTCTGCTTGGCTGCGTTCACGCGGCGTATACGTAATGAAACTAACCGACAGCGCTTAGCTGACCCCATGCAAGGAAATTTGCGAATACATATCTAATAAATTCATAGATTTGCATATGAATGGCCCAGTTTACACAGAGTTGCCAGGCAAACAGCAAATCACAGCCCCGGCTCGTATAATTAAACTGTCGACGTAATTAAATTTATCGCACTTTTGATATATTTCCTACTCTGTTGCAACTTTATGGCATTGGCAAATTGCTTACAAATGGCTATTATATATAGTCATATTTCTTTAATGCTTACTAGGTATCCTCTATCGTTTAGAGCACAATTTATATTGTACACACTTATTTATGGTAGACTGTGCACACACACACACACACGCACAGCATGTTGAGCTGTTTGCGGCAAAAGTTTGCTCCTTGGCAATAAAATAATATTTATTCTACAAAGTTGTGCATTTTGTGTCGAAAAGGATGCAGGAATGAAATTTTATTACCTTGATCACAATATTCGTATTTCATATTGGTTAGTATTTCTATTGGCTTTTGTGTTGAGTAATTGAAGGGTTCTTTCAGGTTTTGTTCAAGCTATTGCCGATTATGGACTATTAATTGAGCTGACTGAATCGAACTTGATCTAAGCACTTCCAAATATCATGCAAAAAGATTTTAAGGTAATTTTCTACTTTGGTTGCCAAGCGGAATCTATATCATAATTAACTTTCCCTAATACATTTCAGATATTGGAAATATCTTATGCTATTACTATAGATTTCTCTGGAATTTTGGGTAAATAAGCAAAATTCCTTTATTTAAATACAAGTCTCACTTGGCTAGCTGTTTGTATGTGGGCTAATTAGTTTAGCTCTTTAGGACTGCTCGATTATTCACGCACTCTAATTCAGTTAGTGGTAGCTCGTCTATGGCAGCATGTCGAGGGGTCTCCTCACAAATTACGTGGAAGTTACGTTTTTAATTATGCAGGCTTTAATTTACTTCCATTGAGGACAAAGTGGACAAAGCCAGCTTCGTATGAATGTAACTTGAGCGTGTAATTCAGAGTATGAGCGTGATTGTGTGTGGGTGTGGGAGTATGTGAGTGTGCGTGTATTGCCACTCGAGTGCACTCGGAAAACCAAAGCGGCAACAAATGGCAAACAAAACGTAGCATACTCAGAGACGTACGCTGGCGCGTGCCGCCCATGCAAATGCATAAGCGAATGCAAATAAAACATTCTTGAACGCGACCTGCCACTGCCCGCCCATTGAGCGAAATATTGGCTTGCAACATTTCGTGCTGCCGCCATTCAAGCTCATTTCGCCATATACGTGATTGGTGGCAAGCGCAGCTGCAGTTGCCTGCCTGCCACAAATGTGCATATACGAACGCGCATAGTCTCTATGGATGGCCCACCAAAAAACAACAGAGTGCCCGAAAAGAGAAAGAAACCAGAATCGTGATTACGCTCGCATTATGGCCACCATTTTGCACTGGGAGTTCTGCTGAGCTGCAATTTCCTGCCGGCCTGACTCGTAATAACCATCAACTTTATTAGTTTCTCTTGTTGCTTCTGTTTTGGCCTCGCTCTTGTGCACAGACCTTCTAATTTTATTAAAAACTTGAGCTTGCTTATTCGTGTGCTTCGCAGGAGGGCCCAATCCCTGACCAGCTGAAACTTTCACTATGTTCAGCGTTTTTTCTGCTATTGCTATGAAATTAATTTTCCTCAACGCCCACTTTTTGTTCCTATTTTTGTATTTGAGGTTCTCTTGTCTTCTGCGTTGTTGGCCAAGTTGTTCGCTGCGTGGCTCATTAAGTATAAATAAGCGAAACCGTAAACGGAGTTCGTGCAGCAAAGTTTTAATGGATTTCTCATAGGTGAGAGGCGTCAAAGGATTGAGCCGCCATTAGAACTTCCTTTACGACTGCGTCGCGTATTTATTTCTGTTTATCTATTGTGGCATGAGCATTAGCAGTTGACCTTTCCATGATTTGTATATCCTGCACAAGCTCAGTTTGTCCGAGCAATCGAGGCGGCTCTGCTTTGAAGTAAAAGAATTGTGTTATAGAAATCAATATAAAATTGGCTTTCCTTTGAGTTGTTATATTCTATAAAATATAGATACAGAATAATGGGCAAACCGGTAAAAATATATAAATAGATTTGGTTAATACTCATTTAATTGCGAATGGAATGCTATGGACCCATTAGCCTTTTTTGAT
Organism: Drosophila mayaguana; assembly: GCA_037075325.1. Lineage (NCBI taxonomy): Eukaryota > Metazoa > Arthropoda > Insecta > Diptera > Drosophilidae > Drosophila > Drosophila mayaguana. The sequence continues at coordinate 3,683,004 of JBAMCG010000074.1, forward strand.
TGAATATCGTGCGCTAAATCAAATTCAAATGCCACTTAAAAACTTTTAAGGTTCTTTTCAATCAAGAGCACTTAAATTACACAAACACACATACAGGCATAACTATGCACACACACACCGGCACTCAACCACAACTCACTCACACACACACACACACACACATAACCACTTAAATCGTAGTCTCTATAGCTCAACGAGCGTGGAAGAAAAGAAGTCAGGGGTAAAAAAAAAAAAAAGAAAACCTTTCTAAGTGACAGCCGGTGTTTTGTAATGTCCTGAGCTTTTGTTGCAACCAGCTCAGACCCGGTGCAACATTATTAACTGCCAGCGTTCAGACCAAGTCGACGGCGGTCATAAAAGCAGCCAAAGCCAAATGCCACAAGCACAAAAGCGACCGACAATGAATGGACGAGTGATGGACACCTTTGAGAAAAACATGGAGCCAGAAAATGAAAAGGATAAGAAAAGAAAAGCAAGTCCTTGTACCGCTGCCTGTCCAATAAGTTCAGAGGCTGCACTTTGTTTGTTGACTCAGCAGTTGCACCAGAATCCAGCCACTGAAGCTCAACATAAACAGAACGAAAAACTTTGACAGCAAGCAGAGAACTCGAGTTAGGAAGTTATTTAGGTATTATTTAAATATTGACTAAAGCCAGCAAGAGTTCTTAATTAGTGCAAACTGAAATCCAGTTAATAATTTGTTAAATATTTGCAAATATGGAATTATAGAAATATTATTACTAATTGGCAAAAAACATGCATTGATACTTTGAAAGATGTATAACAATATATATACGTGATATATAAAATAAATAATGAAATTTATAAATCACCATAAATAAACTAAAGCCCTGATAATGTTAATTAAAATTTGAATGTCAGCATCTATTCTGATTTATTCTTAACCAATTTTAGTAGAAGTCGAACTGAATAATTAATGAAAAGCAAATCTAAATTTGAGCATAATTTATTAGGTTTTGAAACTTTGTGATTACATTAAGCACATGACTTGGCAATGCATAACTAATTTGAATTTTGCAAACAAAAATGTATATATATTTTGTAAATGATGGTTCTCTAGTGAACCTCTAGAAAATCAGAGTGTAATTTGTTATGAAAGAGTATGTAGCAGGCATTCCCAGTGACATATATTTCGAACTAGATTCAGCAAAATAATATTATATCATAATAGCGCTGACCACCCACCAAATGTCGATGTAAACGTCTTGAAAGTGCAGATATTCTTTAACTGCAATAAGAGTATATTTGACATTTGCACTCGCAGAATATGAACATAAAGAAAATTCATGTTAACTGCAACTGACAGGGCGGAAATGCGAGAAATATATTAAACACAACAACAACAACAACAAAAATTACAGCTGTTGTGATGCCATGCAACATTTAGCCTTTGGTTGAGCATTTACAGCAAAATAAAAATCTTTTCACTTTCGTGAATGAGTACAGAAATGATTCAATTACTTGCAAAAGAAATACTGAATAAAACATGACGGAAAATCTGCTGCTGATTAACTCAATGCTAATTAAACGAGTTTAACATACAGTTAATGAAGCAAAAACATATACTTTATATACAATTTCAGTGAAATTGGGCTGCGATTCAACCATAATAAAGTCTTTAAGGCCATGCTCTATATATAATGATCGAGATGGTCGACTTCACTTGGCTGCTTCAAATTGCACGACCGACTGGTGTTAATTTAATTATATAATAAAAATTGCTCATATATGAAGCAACAATAGGGGTAAATTCCAAGCTAAAAACACGAACACTACGTAACGAGGGTAATTAAAAATATTCACGAAGAATTTAAATGGAGGCAAATGAACATTTCAGTAGAAAAACTCGGCAAATTTTTGTGTAATTGCAAACTGAGCACGCAAATGCAAATCCATTTGCACATTCGGCCAGGCAAAACTCGAGAAAGGCAAAGTTTAATAATACAAAGACTTGAGGATACCCAGCCTTATCCTCTTTTAATGGGAATACCTGAAAAGAAAGTGCTTTCAACTGAATTGGATTCTACTCAACAGAAGACCCACACTTTGACTTAAGGCCTGGTTTGTTATCAAAGTTGAGTTTAATTTTCTATAGTCACAGCAAATTTGTTTAGGTTCCGATACCTTTTTCGAAACAATTATTTCTAAGTGAACTATTTGCTAGAAATAAAAATTTTTTTTGTTGGACTTTTGTAAGGGCCGAAACTGGTTCAGTTACAATAGCTTCAGATGACAACAAAAAGAAATGAGCTGAAGTTTATAGATATATAAAATATTGGATTGCTGGCACTTTTATATAGTATAATATTTATAGCTGATAAAGCAACCATAAACAAATTTAAATAGAGAGAGGGAGACAAAGAGAAAGTTAAGATTGATTTCAGTACTTTAAGGTATCGAGCTGAAGTCGATTCACTTACTAAGAGAGACAAGGCTATATCTTAAAGAATCCTGAAATAGTTATACAAATGCTCTCGCTCTGCATGTTTATGCATTCCTTTAGTCCGGACTTATAGTAATCTATAAATTCACGTGCTCAAGTCAGCTTAATGCATGCTTATATAATATGTAGATAACCGGAAAGTACAGAAACGACCTTGATAACTACTGCTGCAATGCTTAATCACGCAATCTTTTGCATAATGCATACAAACGTAATAAAAAGGAGTGCGCTTACCGCTACGCTTCTGTATGGGGTTTGCCATGTGCCCGTAGAGGCGACTCAAGTCGATGGCATTCGCAGTCGCTTGGAGCAATAGGAGCGAGAGCAGAAATGTTGGCCAATTCAAGCGTCGCTGGTCCATGGTCAGTGGCATGGAGGAGGACATCTTGCAGCTGGTTTTCTTTCCTTACGGCGCTTCTTTTGCTGTGAACGTGTTCAAATTAAAGCACTTGCTCTTTCTATTTACGTCTGTCCGGCTGAGCGTCTCTTTTTACCGTATCAATGTTTGAGTTCTGGGAACCGCACAAATTGTAGAACGAGATAAACTTTCACACGCGCACGCTTGCTGCTGCTTTACTCGAGTGTTTGACAAAGTTTTCTAGTTAGTTTGCGTTCGGACCGCCGTGTCCTTTGCTTTAGTTGAGCGGGTGGTTGCCCCAGCAGCGGAACGATTTTGCTTGGTTCCGTGTCACGGCTGTCCCTCTCGCTTGGACAGAGTGCTGGACGAGTTCTTTTTTTACTTGCTGGCTTTTCAGATGAGTCTGATTGAATTAGTGCTGGGACTCCTGCCTCCTGCTGTCACTCTACATTAACTACTTTGCTATGCTAATCGTCTTCTAATGGAGTTATACGCACCCGAAATTAGCTTTATTCCTAAACTTACGTTCGTTACGTTGTTTCGATATTATGTACTTATTTATCGCGTTGCGATTGTTTCCTACTATATAGCAATCTATAAGCCGTTGAATTTACTTAGCATTTGTGTTCGTTTTCTAAAATATTTCAGTTTCGTTTTCGCTTAAACTTAAAATCGAAAAGAATTTGCAGGCAAACAAATAATGTGTTTAAGTCGACTTTTTACATTTTTCTACACTGTAACGAGAAGAGCAAATACAATTCACATTAGTCAATTGAAACGTGTGTGACATGCACTGATTTCGCATGCAATTAAAAATTTTTAATTGGTTTTGTGTTTGAAAATATGAAATTCCTGCAAATTTAAATGTTGTAAAAGAAAACACATCTGGCAGCCATACAAGAACATTTCAACTTAAAATTCCGCATGATACCTGAAACTCCTGCCGACAGTTCATAAACAATTTATAACAATGAAAAAAGTAATTAGTAAATATTATTTTACATGTTGCAGCCAGGTAAATGTAACTTAATACAAGCATTCGCCTGACATTACAAAGAATTTATGATCAAATATAAAACAATAAATTTGCATGAATGGAATTTTAAGTATTGAATCTATGGAAAGCAAACAGAAATAGACAAACAGGCAAAACACTAACGAATACCCAAAATAAATACAAATATTTTCCTTGATTTGCGTAGATATCCAACAATTCAGAGAGAGACACAAAAAATGTGTATAACAATACAAACAGTTCAAATTATTTATTCCGCCCTTAACACATCACAGCAAATTTGCACATTAGACCAACTAAGCGACATGAAGACATCATTTGAGTTTCATATAGTCAAAGGACGAAACAATTTTATGCGAGTGCCGGGACATTTACAGGCAAGAAAGCCGTCTAATCAGCTTAGCAAAGTTGAAGAATTTTTGGCTGCTACAAAAGTTGAACAATCCTTTTCACACATACATATACATACACATATTTCTCTCCACACTTGAGCGCCTTTAAATGACCCTCTGGAGCATCTAAAACACATACAAAGAAGCAGCAGTTGTAGAAGCCAAAGGAAATGGTGTTAAAGGAACGTAAGTAATAAAAGGTCGACCTTTAATTATAGCCCAGTTAAGCCCTTTTTTTGCTGCTTTGAGTTTTGCTTCAAAGCCATGACGAGCGGGCAACTTTGCAGAAAAGTCGAGCCCGAGGCTAGCATACTTTTTGGGGCAATCAAAAATGTAGTGAAATTTTTGCTCACTTTATTTAAACAAGGAGACAAAGTTTTCCACAGCTTTACGGTCCTACGAAACTTGCACAAAATAATAAAAACAAAAGCAAGAAGCAAGCACCAGCATTTTAATTAGTCGTTTTCCCTTTTTGACGGACGGAACTTGCTTTCATTTTTTGTTTGGCTGGGCAGACATTTTTGTTGACTTTTTGAATGGGAGAAACCAAAAAAAAAAAAAATTAAAAACAAAATATATATATATTCAGATTGTCCTTGGACCACAAGCCTATGGTCCAATGTTGATGAAGGTCCGTCTGGCCAGAGCAGGTTAACAGCCTTTTTTCCAGCTCTAATTGAAGTTGACAAATCCTCATAGAAGGGGCGCTGGTGTAGCACAGCTTGTAATGAAAATTAATGTGTTGGGAAGTAGGCCACATAGATTGGTCTTGCCTTGCTCGGCCAGCAAGAAGTAGCTACTACAATTGTCAGTACAATTGTATGCCTTACACAATGGAGTAATTGAACGAAAGCTTTATTCATATGAATACATATATCCTTTAAAAATAAATGCATCTCCATGGTCTCAGGATCTCCAACCGAGAAAAACCTATTCATTCAGTGCTGAACTCAAAGCTCTATATAAATGTTTACTATTTTTTAGAATTCTCTTTTTCACATCTGCACAGCAGAATTCGCCATTTCTTTGCAGCTAAATGAGTAAAGTAAATAAAAATGTTAGTCTGCCGCAAAGCAAGAAAATTTCAAGACAAGAAATGTCTTCGGGGCGCACTTCTGGGAATAAAGTCGTAAAGGACTCGGGAATTTATTTCTAAGCAAACAGCAGGCACAATCTAGTGTTGGCGAAATACTTTAATACTACTATAATGAAAGTTTTGGCCAAACGATTTGATAAACAATTCCAAGTCTAATAAAAAACATTCAACGTCTGGGGGAAACACAATTTGCGACCAAATTAAATACACCAGAGGCGCAAAAAAAAAAAAAAAAAAATATTTTAAGACGCATTTCAGCCATTTGCTAAACTTGTGCACGAAACTCAAACGAAGGCAACGAGACTAAATAGTAGGATAGGCCACTCGGGCATAGAACGTAGAAGGCGCACAAGCAGACGGGCCATAAAGCAGGAAACTAAGTGAGTTATGTAAGCTGGGCCAACTGTTGCCAAATAAAGCGGCACAAATTGTTTTAATACATAGAACATCAAGTTTCGCCAACTAGCATAGACTATATTTAAAGCTAAGGGATCAAACAGTTCAGCCTGAAGAAGATTTATAAGGGTCTCTGGCGAAAGAAAGAGAAGAAACCTTATTTGGCACTTTGATCTTAAGATATTTTCAACTTGAGTGCATTGATACAGAGAACCAAACTACGAAAGTCAAATATAGATTAATAATAACAATAATATATAATAATAATTAATTAAGCATACAAGTTCAATATCTAATAATGGCTAAAATGTATATGAGTCAACAAAGCAACAATCCACGTAAGGAAAACTATTCCCAAACTATGCGAGAGTACCTTAAATTATCCTGATAGCCAACTATGGCAAAAGAAATGAAAAATATGCTTAAATTTTGACAACATAAAGAACAATTTTAATTTTATTTCTTTTAAAGATTTAAGGACTGTCAAACTTGGACTTCAAAAACTATCAATTTATTTCAATCTACTCTGAGCTACTTCCTCAACAGTTTAAAACTGATTTGTGCCGTCTGCAGGGAAGCAAAAAGTTTATCCGAAATTGATTTTTTCCCCTTTTGGGCGAAACATGTCATATGTTATTAAATGAAAACAAACTTAAAGTAAGCCAGCAGCCTGGGTTATTCTGGGCCATAACTCTTGGTTACCTTCAAACGTGAAAAATGTATAAATATAGCAGCCGAGTCAGCTGCCGAAATCACAAGCAAGCGTTCATTTGCATAATATGTAAGTATAAAAAACGGCCAACCAAGGCACTGACTGCCCACAACAGCAGCAAAAAAAAAAGAAAGAAAAGTAAGAGCAAAAACAACAACAACAACAACGACAGCAGACAGAGAAAATTTCAGCTTTATTTCCGCAGCATTTTTCCATCTCTTTTCATATAATTTGGAGCGCGTCGGTATAGAGGTTTTTCTGAGTCTGCTCCTACGTCTTCTTAATGCATAATTTAACAGGTGCCCTTAGCGAGGGGCGGACTGAAGTGCGGGTCAGATGAGGGGCATAGCAACAGTAAGCGCACACAAAAGCAGGCAACAGTCAGCAACTGCGTGTTGTTATTCAAAGCACAAACACTGCACACACCCAAACACACACACACACTCACAGTTGGCACATATAGCAGATGAATAAGCTGCACAATAACGAGGCTACAACTGAGGCTGAGTCTAAGGCTAAGGCAAATAATGTGTAAAGCGAATATTCTTCAATTCAATTCCATAACGTTCCAATAAACACACACACACAGACACACAATCAACACACAGACGCTCAAACAGAACACATAAAGCTGAGTTTTTGATATTTTTGTTGTCAACTTTGGTCGCTTGATTTAGTTTGCGTTTACAATGTCACTACAAGAAAGACACCACATTTATGTTCTATATTTTATTACAAAGGTAATGCACACACACACACACACACACACACACACACACACACGCACGCACACATACACAGATACACCAGCACAGATACACACACAAACGCACGAATGTATATCGCGCCAGTTGGAAATACGCGCCAAGATGGAAAAACAATTTTGTGAATTTATATAAAAATGTATATAAATACTTCAATGTTTTTATAACAATTCATTTTATTTCATTTACTGCACAGTGTGTGTGTGAGTGTGTATGCGAATTTGGCAAATATTTGGTTACAGTACGTTTGAGTACGAGCCAAAAAACTCGAACAACTATTTACAACTCCGCGTGAGTGTAAGTTTCAAACTCGACTGAAGCATTGAGCGCAGTGTGTACGGCTTTTATGCGCTGCCTTCCACTCAGAAGGACAACTGAGCCGAGTGACAGCTCAGCGCCTACGTAAATTCATTCCGAGTGAATCGTGAGTGAGTTCGTGCTTTGAGCAATACTCAACGTGCTCTTTCACTCTTTGTCTCTTGTTGCTTTCTGCGAGAGCTGTGAAAGGTGTTGCGAGTGTCTGCCTCGGCTGAAAGTTTCTGGTATTTATGGGCATATACTAATTAAGAATACTGCTAATGAACAATTTTAATAAACTTATAATATAAGCAATGGAAATATATATATATATATATTTTTAATAATATTTAATTAAGGCAGACAGAGCAGGAAGTATGTGATATCGCCCAATAGCAAATATTTGTAAGCTATTACTGGTAATATGTTTTCATAGTTAAATCATCCATCCAAAAGCTTGAAGAACAATAAATTAATAAAAATTTATATATTTGTCACGCACATATCTCCTAACTAATTTACTTTGGAATACTTTAGCTGGAAATTCTGTCAAGCATCTTGTCACAGACAATAATGTAATTCACATGAGTACAGGGTTTTCCACATTCGACTGACCCATCTGGCAACCCTAAAAGATTGCCCATATTCGACGAACCCATGTTTTCTTTTTTTTAAATCAATGAAAAATACAATTTTGTTGATGCTGTCGATAGTAATCATATTATTTGGTTCAGGTAGACTTGTTGACATCACTTTTTGATATATGATATGATATCTCTCAAATGGCCGCCTAGAGCCTCTACGGCGTATAGTGCCCGTCTCTATTAAAAGGTATGGGGGCTGCCAGATGGGTCACTGGAATGTGGAGAACCCTGAATATGAATATCCAGAGATAAGCTATATAAAAAATATTCAATCAAATTCTTTCAGCAGATGAACTTGGCATATTAATTACTATTAGACCTCAACAGAACGCTCAAGGTTAAGGTTTGTTCAGTTTTAATAGAGCCAAAGCAATGTCCTTGGCATGCATGTCAGGGCCCAATCATCAATGTACTTAACTTTAACATTCGCAACCACTAAATATGCTTTTAATTAAAGCAACAAATATTAATTAGGCCCAGAGGCTTAGGGCTTGGTGTGTGCTTACACTTCCTGGCGAACAAAACGCACGCTAAACAAAATAAATATAGTCCAATGCTATCTTATAATATCCTACAGCAGCTTAGCACAATTCGCTGAGTGGAAAATTCAACGCGAAATGACTCATTGCCGGCTGCGACCCGCCCCGCCCCTTTTGCTGCCCACGCAAAACGAATACCCACTCAGCTAGCTGAGACAGATGCCCAATAAATTGCCAGCCGGGTACCGCAAATGAGCGCCCACGGTTTCAAGGGTAGCGCTGATTCGCTCCGCTGAAAAAGCTCAAGCGGCATGCGGGGGCTGGTCGACAGCTTGGCCAAATCGCACTCAAGTCTGAGTGGCAATAGACTGAGCAGAAGAGCAAGCCAAAGAGAGAGCCTGAACGATTTGGACTTGGTCTTGTCCCTAGCAGTTTTAACAGCAATATTCTTAAGGGTTCTGCTGGGAGTCATCTAATACTTGAGCGAATATTCGGTATTCTTATAAATATGCTAAAAATTGTACTTAAGTTTTTTTTTTTACTTTTATTGTAAAATATAAAATCTGATGTGAGCTAGAAGCCGATAATTAGAGTTGAAGTTTCAAAGCTTTTATTATTAAGCTTTTATTTACTTTTAGTTGGTCACCCAAAAGTATTCTATAATATATTTAAGAATCGTATAAGTAACAAAAGAGAAGCTGTGTATGTATGTGTATATATGTCTGACCTTTTAAACATATAAGGTTCAATCTTACCGAATGAATGTGAATGTCTTAGATGGTTTATACTTAAAATTTATTTTAAACAAAACGGGATTGGCTGATCAAATCGTCAAAAAAAAAAATTCTTCACCCAAACCAGTCTAAAAATAAATAAAATCCTTATCGCACAATTCTCTATAGCAGCGGAGTCTCACCTCTAATATTTTAACTTTTTTCATTATAATAATCTTTTATTCAAATTTCAGACAGTTCTGAAAACTTAAAAGCCAGACAATTTATAATTCATTTATATTTGTGATAGACGAATAATTTGCATATGATAGGGGCAGTAATGTGCCATGCTCCCTATAAAACGTTCAACAGCCTTGTGGAAAAACTTCAGTGTGAAGCTGCCTAAATCGACATGAATTACGCGTACCTCGTATCTTTATTCGCATTGCTGTGCGCTTTGTGTGTGTCTGGCAGTCTAAAAGCGCTTAATCCGTATCGTCTTAACTGGGAGCTGCTGCTGCAGGAGCCCAGCTCAGGACCCTATACGAAAGACGATGCTGCTCCAGTGCAAGAGCTTTGGCTAACCCAAAATCTTGATCACTTTAACGCGTGCGATAACAGAACATGGCAAATGGTAAGCAATTTAGTCGTAAATTCTATAATTATCAATTTCACATTATAAATTGGGTTTGATACAGCGTTATTTTCGCAATGCTAAATATCATAAGCCCCAAGGACCGATGTATATATTTTTGGGCGGCGAATGGACCATTACGCCAGGCCTGCTCAGCACGGGTCTAACCCATGACATGGCCGTGGAAAATGCGGGTATTTTGTTCTACACCGAGCATAGATTCTATGGCCAAAGCTGGCCATTTGAGTAAGTCGAATGGAGCGCCTATGAGGAATAAAACTAAACCATTTCATTCTAGAAATAATAACCTATCTGTGAAGCATTTAAACTATTTAAGCCTGCATCAAGCCTTGGCAGATGTCGCTCACTTCATACGATACCAAATGTCACAATCAGCCAATCTAAAACATTCGAAAGTCATCCTCATCGGTGGCTCCTACTCTGGCAGCATGGCAGCTTGGATGACCCACCTCTATCCAGAGCTTGTCACAGCAGTCTGGGCCTCCAGTGCTCCGCTGCTGGCCAAGGCGGACTTCTATGGTGAGTAGAAATTAGGGTACTATTCTCTCTTCTCATGATAAGATCTATTCAGAATACATGCAGAGGGTAGAAAACTCTTTGACTCTAAGCTATGGCTCCAATTGTACGCAGCGATTAGGACGAGGCTTTGAGCACTTGGTAAGCCTCTTCAATGGGAATGAGACAAGTGATTTACTCAGGAGACTGAACGCCTGCCCAAACTTTAATGCCAGTGATAGCCTCGATCGCATCACCTTCTTCAGTGGCATTAACAACTACTTTGCCTGGATCACGCAGAGTTACAGGTGAGATCTGTGCACGAGTCAAGAGATTCTTCAATTTCTAAAGTGCCTTTTAGAACCTACTTGCCACATCTTTGCGAAACGCTTCTCTCGCAGCACTCAAGCGATGCAGAGTCCTTGCTAACTTTTCTTGAGCTGCTCTACATGGTTGATCAACGTTGGAGTGCATATTACTGCCAGGACTTTAGCTACAAGTCCATGCTGCAGCTGTTTAGCGAATCCTCGGACCACAGCTCAGGCTGTAAGTTGCATTTTATACTTACAACTTTTCAAGGTTTTATAATTGTTGTGTATATATATTTAAATATATTTTGAATTTGCCCTCGACTGATTCAGTACGAAGCATAAGTGAATTGGGGCGTACTCCAGGAGCTTATACATATGTCCCTAAAGCTTTAGAGAGATTAAGACCTAAGTGGGTCACGCTAACTAGTTGCGTGGTAAATAGAAATCTTCCTCAGTTTTATACTAATTTTGCATGTGAATCACTCCCAATTGACCTGCTCTACATATGCTTCAATGAAAATTTTGTATTTCCGACTTGTGACACGAGGAAATTAAAAAAAATATATATATAATAAATAATAGATAGATGATAAATATAATAGGTAATTAAATAGTTTGCAGTTATGCGTAATATGAACAGGACTGTGCTCGAGTGATGTCTTCATAGTTTATTAAGATAGTATGGATTGTTTCTCGTCTCTTTCAGGCCGAATGGCATTATTTCCATGCCTCGAGAAGAGTATGCCACTCTCGGTGTGATTAGAATAGCCTGTTGACAGGCAAACTTGCTTCATTTGCTAACAAATCAAAACTTGCTTGCAGCACGCGCCTGGTTCTATCAGACGTGCAGCCAATTTGGGTGGTTCACAACCACGGGCAAGAGCGCCATTAACACCACATCAAGCCATTCCACGTTTGGCAGCGAAGTGCCTTTGTGGTATTTCGAGCAGTTATGTCGCGATGCATTTGGGCCGCAGCTGAGTCAGGCCACACTTGCCTTGGGCATCGCACAGATGAATTCTGAGTTCGGTGGACACGACTTCGACCACAGTCTGCGGTATCATCAAGTGCTGTTCACTCATGGCGAGCTGGATCCATGGCGGGTGCTGGGCCATGCACAGGGCCGCCAGGCGTTGGTTATAGCAGGCGAGCATCTAGCAATTAGCTGGGTAAAGAGTGCGTTAATTAGTCTTCTACCCCGAGCAGGATACTCTCATGTCGAGGACCTTGCCAGCATCAATGTGCAGGACAGTGTGTCCATGAATCTGGCCAAGCTGCGTGTCATGTCTTTTCTGCGTCGCCACACCTAAGTCATTTAGATGGCATGAAACGTCTTTATTCATTATTAAATAAATAACTTGCTCTCCACGTGGGAGGCACTCTGTAAATTCCGCTGCTCTGCAGCCTCTCGCATGCGTTGCGGCATTTCTTTGTTCGCCCCATTGGTCCTGGGCAAACATAGACAAATTGAGTGACACTTGAACGTAAGTGAGATAAGTGTCTCGACCTCTCAGTATGTGTATATATATTGTATATATGTATATATACACATTCACGTAGGTGTATGTGGGCTGATTGTTTGCTAAACCCAAGAAATCGAGAAAGCACTTTCAGTTGATTAGCAGAATGCACTTACATCATGCTTGTGTTAGCTGTTCAATCAATCAATTAGAACAATGTAACTAGGTATTATTAGATTCTTAAGCACTTTAATAGATTTAGTTACTTAAACAGCGGATTACAATTTAAATCAGAAAATATGTAAGATTTAGCAATCAGACTTTGAATGTAATGTTATTTATTAATAATTTTTTATAAATTATTTTCAAGCGCATCACATTTTTAGAGTCTTGAAAAAAAAATACATAAATAAATAAAAACAAAATTAAAATAATAATAAAATAAAATAAAATATATTACCATAAAATCTATATAAAATATATATAATATATATATATAAATAAGATATATATATAAAATAATAATAAAATTATATTACCATAAAATAAATATATTTACTATATAGCTATTACTAAACAGCTATTTATACTGTACTCTGTTTATTGCTCCGCAGAACAGCTGCTTTTATTTCAAAGAACTCACTCAACGATTATATATTGCATATATCTCATCAATACTCTAACAATTTGACATTAGAAATGGTCGGAAATTCCCCAATGCTCTTCCGCCATGTCAATACTATGTTCATACCTGAGCTCTGTATGTAAGCAACACTTTCTCTCATATGATTTTTAACTGAGCCCGACTTACAGCGCATTATATTTCCACCACCTTTGGCAGCTGCCAATGTAGGCAACAATATTTGTGCATTGTGGCTCAGGGCTAATGCCAGCTGAGCGGATACGCAACAAGCTCACCCACTGCTAAAGCAATGTAGGAGACGGCACATGAAATATTTCCACTGCAAGCCCAAACAGCATAAAATAAAAAAAGCACAAAATTAAATAAGAAAAACGCATTGGGCTTGCTAATCCAAAGGCTCCAAGTCGTATATCAGGCAAATACGTGCTATACGTTTCGAAAGGATTGTCTATAATGTGCGAGATTGTGTTAAATTATTAAAGCCCAAGTAGCCAAATCGCATACAATGAACGTGAAATGGGCTTGAGCCATATGCATACGACACCTCCCAGCGATAAGGGGCGCTTAACGGCAAATGCGGCCCTATGAAAAGTTATTATTATTGGATCACGTTGTCGCTGTTGTTGCTTGTTGTTATCCATCGCCCATTGGCGTTTCCAATGTTTTTCTTGTACGAATATTGCAAATTGGTCAAATCACAGCACAGTGGCTGTTAAGCCTCAATGACTTTTGCTGTTGTTATTGCAGTTCATATATTTCGCTCAAAGAATTATTATGCTTTGAGTGTGAGCATAGAAGATTTCTTTCTAATAGAAACCACACCCACATTTAGTGTAGTTTCCTTAACTTTAATAGTAAATTTTTAATTTTTATTTATGATCAAGAATATATAATCAAATATTTAATTTTATAATTATTATTTTTTTTATCTAGTATGGTTCTCAAGATAGCCAGCGCAGTTCGTAACATAATTTATAAATATTTCCTTTCATTATTGCAGTGATGTTGAATTGTTTTGGATAATATTTACAGTTAAAGTTGGCCAAGCCACTCTATTTAGGCTGACATATCCATTATAATATTTCAACTGTTGTTCACTTTAATGTTTCTAAAAGCCACATCAACAATAAGCTAGCTCTAGTGTCGCACTCCCGAGAATTGCATTTGGAGTCCTCAAGAGGCCAACCCAATAAAGTGCTTAATTCGCAACTGGCGGTATAACTCTTTTAAAAACATTACAAAAACCCGCGAAATTTCATTTTAGGTAAACTTTTTGCTGAGCGAACTCTTCGTACAGAAGCTTTATGTGCTCGGTTAAAAAATCTCGAGCATGCGCTTGGCTGGGCACTCGCCCACTCAGAGAGCGCCGCTCCGCGAAAGCTGGCTCAAAAATCCAATCCCATTATGAATGGCATCCTGTTGCTTGAGCAAACTCGTAACAGGTGGCAAGGCTATGGCAGCGCTCAATGCGGTTCGGAGACAGCTTTAATAGCTCTGCTGACGGCATGGCCAAGTGGAGGTGGAAGTTACTTTAACAATGGCAGCTAAGCTCCGATTCCCTACCAAAGAAAAAAGAGCCAAAAATGAGCGAAAACTGCTGTGTTTGAGAGTAACGTTTCAGGGCTTTCGGCAGACACCTTGACACTGTGACACACAAACACAGTTGCAGGTGTCGGCGTCAAGTTTAAATTACAATAGCCATCCATGTCAGCAACAGCAACAGCAGCAGCAGCAGAAAATTCTTTAGAGCTCCGTTTCGCGTAGTCTTCGTTCATGGGTATTACCTTGAAATTTGCTAATCGCGTACATATCTCTCAATTTGGCCAGTCGTGTACTTGTATATGCTTGCCTCCTAGCCCAGCATCCAGGGCTGTGAGCTTACTTACCACGAAGAGCTAAAATAACAGCGTCAAGTGGATTAGCTTGCCAGGAAGTTTATTAAGTAAAAACTTAATTGAATGGCAAAGAGAGGCTAACAAATTGCAAATTGCTGGCAAACTGCTGACAAACTGCTGAATTACCAAGTCAAGTGGCCTTCAACTTTTAGGTGGTGGCAAGTGCTAAGTTTATTGGGCCTTAAACAGGACTTTTAATATATAGAATTTAATTTTCGCAGCATAATTAGGAATTGTTATTATATATAAAATAAATATATATGGGTTATTATTATATTTAATTGGGTTGTTTAAAAATGGAAGGACAATTAAAAATTTCTTTATAATCAAATTGAATTAAACGTTAAGCTCCATGACTAAAACATAATAAACTGCAAGCATTCTAAACAATTTAATTTATAGAAACTTCGCTCTTATCTGGGATAGGCATCATTTAAATATACCATATATAGCCAGATTCAGAACATTTAGCTGACTTCTCTTTCAAAAGGTCTAATATATATCATATGTACTAAGCCTATAGAATCCTCTCTGCTCTCGATTTCTAAGGAACCGACCGAAAAGCTGGCGAAATCTTATACGTAACACTTCATAAATTTTTGTCATTTTATTTCTGTAGTATTAAAGTTGGTTCTGGTTAATTTCTGCCTAGATCTACTTGCTACACTTTATTCAAATCATTGTATTTAAAGCCTGCTTTAATATGTTTATTTATGCATAGTCTAATCACATCTGTGTTTTCTCTTTAAGCAGCAAATTAATTTGCCTTAGTGAATGTAAAGTTGTTTTGCCCCCGAGCTAAACACAACGGGCAGCTCTGATACTGAAAATAACAGTTGAGCTTTGCACCCAGGTGGGTTGGATGTAAATTTATAATATAATTTAAAAGTGCCTACAATGCGCTGCTTGAATGGAGTCTATTAAAGCAGAGCCTCTCCCAGGCATCACAACGATCAAAAAACTTTGCACACTTACCCACTAAACGGGATTATAATTTAATTTTTGAAATTCTCGAGCGAATTAACCTTGCCCTGTGCATCACTCGGGGACCAGCTCAGCCGCCGTTGGCGCGCTTAATTTGGTCCATGCCAATAATTTTCCTGATTTCAGCTACTTGACTGGCTTACTTTAAAGTGGACGCAGTAGTAGCCCACGTAACGTTTATTTTCCCTTAGATTTTAATCAGCCCAGCGGCATTTCATAATTATAAATTGTTCAACTTTTTAGTTTTGCTTTTTGTATACCCTGTATTTATTGGAAGCTACGAAGGTTGCATAGAATTCTTTTTGAATTGAATATGTGCGTGTATCTAAAATATATATCAATACACATATGTATGTCAATATACATATGTATGTCCGTGGAATATATTTACATTTATTTCCACACTCAACATTTTTCTCAGTATTAAATATTAGATTTTATTATTGGAGTAACAAGTTAAAAGAATAAAGCAGTTCAAACTGTATGATTTTGTATGACAATTCAAAATAATAAGACACAATATCGAGTCTTTGACTTTGACACTATTTTTGGGACTACTACTTGAACGAGGGCTCTCATATTTATCACATTTGTATGTTCATGCATGTTCGTGAACACTATTGGAACTCTGCGAATTTCGCTTTTTATTCACATACCATTTCTTCTTAGCAGGCAGTTTTGCATTCACTGGCTGCTCGGCGCGTAGGCTAGGTTCTGCATTGGATGCAGCATCAGCCTGCGTCTTCTGCATACCATTTGAAGGGGGCTTAGGCGGAGCGGGGTGCCTGTAGCTAGGTCGAATGTTGTTCGAATTACGATTCTGGTAGGTCGGAGGCAGTTGTGGTCCAATTGGCCTTCGAATTTTGTGCATGGGTATTTGACGATAAAATGGATTAAATGGCGGCTGTAGCATTGTGCCTCCATTTACACTTATCTGCATTTGCCTCATCTGTTGCGATATGTTTGCCTCGCCTATTTTCCAAAGACGCTCGCTTTCTCGTTTCCTCCAATGAAAGTACAAATGGCTCTTGAACTTGCCAAAGTTATCAGTATAAAAACTGCACTGGTTGCAGTGTACGGGCGTGGCGTGGAGAAGTTCTTCTGCCTTCTCGGCGGGCATCGGCTCAACTGAGCCCTTCACGCGAAGCAGCGCGTATATAACTTGAAAGGATATAAACAAATCGGTGTTGAAGGTGTTCCAGTGCTGAATGCGACGCATCGAACTTGAATAGAAATCATTCGATATGACATGCATGTTGAGCCGATTCATAAACGCAGCAATTTTAAAGCCAATCCGAAAATCACTCGGCGGCAGTGGCTGCTGCTCAATAACATCATTCGTCAGATCCATCATGTGCTCCAGCAGAGGCAGATGCTCGCGCTTCAGCTGAAAATGTATTTGTGCATACACACACATACATATATATTAAGTGTAGATTTACCTACCGCTAACACATTGACGATCTCCTCTTTGGGCAGCACGACAAAATGATATTGCGCCTTGGGGCACGTCACGTTGCGAAGCACCGCTGCGCGATCGCTCTGAATAACAACATTCTCGCCAGCATTCAGTTTGCGAGTTAATTCTCCGCGTTTAAACTCTAAATCAATCTCATTCTCTTCCATGGCCTTTGAAATTTTATGTGATTCAGATTAATAATACAGCCGAATAGCAGGAGAACAACAAAGCTTCAGCTTTGTTGGAATTGTTACATCTGAATTGGAATATGCTTTAACAGTGTTGGACAAAGCTCGGAATATGAAAAGCGAAACGAAATAGATTGCAAATGCTTCACTCTACCAGCGTCACAAATGCATATGCGATTCTGTGAAATTTATCAGGCGTGACGTCACAATGCTATGTGCTTCGACGCTTACCTTCACCGTCTACATAATTGTTCGATTCCATTCCATGCACTGGACTGGACATGTTCCCTGAACTCAACATTTTCAGCTGTAAAAAAATTTGTTTTACATGTCCAGTCTATGTGTTGTATGGTTAGCGACGGAATGGAATCGAACAATTATGTAGAGATTCCATGGATGACGTGGCATTGCATCCATGGAATAGAATCGAAGAAGCTTATATCTATCTGCAGCTATTGATAATCTGATAATACTGTTGCAAGCGAGCGAAGGTGGCTTCGTAGAGAATACATTTTCTTGATCGACACTAATCAAGAGGATCTGGGCACGCCCATCTTACTATCTACCAGATTACCACACACAATCTGAATATACATTGTATTTATATTTATTTTTATAAAAATATATAATTTTTAATCGCTATTGAATAATCCATAGTCTGTTGCAATCTTCAGGACTTCTGAGATTTTTCAGTTTGTTTCGTGTGAAATTTTGTTTTGAATGTTGTTTTTTGCGAATTTTTGCCCTGATCTTGATTCTGAAATTTGGAAGCATTATCAACAGATTGTTTTGCACGGGGCTGAGAATGCGTTTGGGTATGCTGCCCAGGGTTATAAAACCCAGGGCCCTGCATATTGGGCCCTTAGGAGGCCCGAGGACTGTGCGGGCCATTGGAGGCCCGAGGTCCATGTGGGCCATTGGAGGCCCAAGGGCCATGTGAGCCATTGGAGGCCCGAGGTCCGTGTGGGCCATTGGAGGCCCGAGGTCCGTGTGGGCGATTGGAGGCCCGAGGTCCGTGTGGGCCATTGGAGGCCAGAGGACCGTGTGGGCTATTTGAGGCCCGTGGACCGTGTGGGCCATTGGTGGCCCGAGGTCCGTGTGGGCCATTGGTGGCCCGAGGACCGTGTGGGCCATTGGAAGCCAGAGGACCGTGTGGGCTATTTGAGGCCCGTGGACCGTGTGGGCCATTGGTGGCCAGAGGACCGTGTGGGCTATTTGAGGCCCGTGGACCGTGTGGGCCATTGGTGGCCCGAGGTCCGTGTGGGCCATTGGTGGCCCGAGGACCGTGTGGGCCATTGGAAGCCCGAGGTCCGTGTGGGCCATTGAAAACCTGCTGATTGAATTGCCGAAATTCAGACTGCCTATAAGGTGACATTTGAACATTTTTATCACTCTGGTTGGCATGTTGAACTTTATTTATCTCCGTCGGTTCATTGTTCATGTTTTGGCGCCAGTTCGATGGATTTCGATTAGTTGCAGGGATTTTGCCTTTGACGGGATTGGTTGGCACATGATCATGAGTGCGTGACTTCATTGCTTGATTCGACGTTGACTTATTTTGTGGTACAGATGCTTTTTCTAGCTCTACCAACGGGGTAGTCGTCAATTTTGCATCTTCCAGCATGCAAATTACCTTATCCACTTCCAGCTTTATTTTGAGCTGGGCTTCTCGTTTTTTCCAATGCTCAAGAAACAGGTGTCCCTTCAATCCAAGCAAAAGATCACTTTCGAAATCGCACTGATTGCAGCGCAAGGGCAATGCATCCCTCAATTTCTTTGCTTTTTCAGCCAGCATGGGTTCTATACGGCCTTGAACACGAATCAGGGCATAAACTGCCTGATACGGTAAGAACAATTCTGTATTGAAACTGTTCCAATGGCTTATTCGACGCATGGACTTAGAATAGAAATCATTTGATATGACATGCATATTCAAGCCGTTCATAAATGAATCAATTTTGAAGCCAATCAAAAAGTGGCTAGGAGGGACATGTTGCTGCTGTTCAATAATTTGATTTGCCAGTTCCTTCATATGCTCCAAGAGCGGCAAGTTGTCTCGTGTCAGCTGAAAATCGATAAATGCATGAGCACAAATATAACAATGAAATATTTATGTATTTATTCAATGGCTTACCGCAGACAGATTCGGTATGTCCTGCTTGGACACAACTAGAAAATGACATTGAGCCTTGGGATACTTATCTTTGATAACAACCGCTTCATCAGTTTCGATTAGAGGCTGCTCAGTTTTCGCCTTTTGGATCAAGATATTTTTTGCAAGTTCTTTGCGATTACTCATTTCGAATGATGTGTTCATTTTTCTTATTTTTTCATCAAATACTCCGAAATAATAAGACACCGAACTTACACACATGCAAACGTATGTGCATAGATATGGATGTCAATCTGAATTAAAATGAGACATTTGGAATCGGCACATAATTGCTGGGGAACATTTAAACACAGTGTTGTAAAGAATTCTACTAACACTTTTAGAGCATACATATGTTCGCTTCTATAAGAATGTATGAAAGCTTTTCGCAATTGTTGCTTAATGAGCTCAGTCAGTGCTGCAGCAGGTGCTCCTTGAGTGAAGGCATGTTCTTGGCAACGAATTCACACTGATTGCAGGCCAATGGCTTGGACAGCAGCTCATCTACTTTTGCCTTGGGCAAACGTTGTATTCGGTCGTCTTTGCTTAGGTTCTCATAGAGTGCTGCAAGTGTCAGAGAACTGAGGCATTTCCTACGTTTACATGCGTAAACAGCTTTTTCACCAACTAACCTTCGTATGGTATGAATAGCGACGTATTAAAGCTATTCCAGTGTTTTTTTGTCTTTAACCAACTGGAGACAAAGTCCTTTGATATTACGTGCAAATGCAACCGTTGCATGCTCGGCTGGGCATGAAAGCCAATTTGAAAAGACTCGAAGCATTCGCCGCGCACTTCAATAATATTGCGGGCCAGCAGATGAAGTTCCTCCAATAATGGCAAATGCTTCCTATTCAACTGCAAATCGACATCACGTTTCAGAATCCGGTTCAGCAAATCGCGAATAATTACCTGAAATATGCTGGCAATGTCCTCTTTGGGAAGCACAAGATAATGATGGCGTGCTTTTGGATATTTGTCGGCAATGACAACTGCAATGTCCGTTGATATAATTAAATTAGCTGGTTCTAAAATTGCTTTGGTTAGTCCGATTTGCCAAGACATATTTAACAGCTGTTTCGACCGGCAGTCGGTGGTTATGCAGTGTTGTTAATGTTGAAATTTCCCTGTCCCAGGGCTGCTCAGCGCAGCTGTTGGCACAGTGATGCGTGCGTCGAACGCGTTTGCTGCGCGCTGCAGACATCAACGTGAGTGATATGAAATTTATAAGGACTTAAAGTTTTAATATTACTTTCAATGAACATCGAAAAATGTGTTGAATATATCAGCAAATTCGTTAATATACTCTGTACTCATTTCAAAGTAGTGCATTATTCAACACTGCACGCAGAGTACATGCAGCCCTGCATGCAGCCCTGCACGCAACCCTGCAAACAACAACAATGAACTACAAGAGCCGAGAAGAATATTATTTGTTTGGCTGCCTAAATGTGCTTGTGTGCAGCGTGTGGGCAAGTAAAAAAAGTGCGTACCGCAACATACAAAAACGGCCGTACATTTTTTACGCAACGCATGCGAAATTTGCACAATTACGTGACACTTTTTAATTGAAAATCATTCAAATTTCATTTGAGGCATCCAGTGCGCCGCCAATCTAACGGAAATTTGCATCTGCAAATCGAAAGTCTGCCCATCTAAATCTGCCCAAAAGATTACGCAAAGAAAATTATAATTGCAGCTAAAACATCACACAAGCAACATGGCGCAGGCCACCGAAGTGAAACCACGCCTCATGGCCGAACCACTGCACATACAGCGACTCGAGGCAGCATTAAATATGCGCCCCTTCATGGAGATGGCCCGCGAGGCCCTCAAGCAGCCGTTGAGCAGTGGCAGCGGCGAGGGCAGCGCCACTGAGCCGGAGACAGGACAGGAGCAATGCATTGACTCGGACGAATCGTCGACCAGGGTGGGCATGGTAAAAATGAAATTCAAGAAGCGACGCCGAGAGCGTCTCCTCGGCAGCAAAGAGGGTAAATAGAATACAAAATGTGAGCAATATTTTTAATTGATTTTTACTTTTCTTCATGGCCAGAGCGCCAGAGCGTAAAGGCGCAACTTTACAACTTTAATGATCTAACTAGTGATCGGGAGTGGCTGTACGAAATATTACTGAGCGACACAGATAGCGAACCGCAGGTGAGCGACGAGGATGAGTACATTAATCAAATGCTTCGCGAGCACCTACAAGAGCAACGCCACCGGAAGAACTATTACAAAAAGGCCACAGTGAGTAGTTGAGCAGCTGATGAATTGGCGCGTATTAAACTAAATGACTTGCAGAACGCTCAATACGCTTACTATGGCAGTGGTCTGCTGTCCAATCATGACGTTTACGCTGAGCGCCAGCAGGCAACAGTTGGCGTGCGGAAACGTCGACGCCGCACCAAACAAGAGATACTCTTGGCCCGCTTAGCTGAGGCGCAGGCGGGTCCCAAACCGGCCAAGCAGCGTCGCCGAGGACGTAAGAAGCGCACCACATTGGACTCACCGGAGTCGGGGGAAGTGCACCCCTCCGAGCTTGGCAAGTACAGTTTTGGAGACACGCTGCCTGCCAACGATGAGGATGACGACGACAATGGCGAGGTGGACTACAAGCGTGAACTGGCCAATTTCGCGTTGGATTATCCTGAGGAAGAGGAAGAAATCGAGGAGGAAGTGGACGTAGTGGGCGCTGTCGACGGACAAGTTGCGCGCGTGCGTCGCCGTCGCAAGAACCCTGAAGTATTGGCTGCACGGCGACGGCGCATCTGGCAGATCATGTCCAAAAAGGAATCCGGACGAGTGCAGCGCATCAGGAGTAACAATCACAAGGAGATGCTGGCCAATTGCAAGCGTGTGGCGGGAATGTGTGCAAAGGTTGTGCGCCAACGAGCCCTCAACTCGCAGCGCATCATGAAAGAGACCGTTTGGCGGGCGAAGCGTCTAACACGCGAAATGCTCAACTATTGGAAACGCTATGAGCGCGTGGAGCGCGACCAGCGTCGCAAACAGGAACGAGAGGCCGAGGAGCAACGCAAGCAAGATGTCGAGCTTATAGAAGTGAAGCGGCAACAGCGCAAACTTAACTTCTTAATTACCCAAACGGAGCTGTACGCCCACTTCATGTCCAAGAAGCTTGGCCAGGGCACCGAGGCAGATCAGTTGCGGATACTCAGCCAGTTGGACGAGGAGCACAATGCGCGTCTGGCTGCTCAAGACGATTACGATGCAGGTGAAATGAAGCAGCTGGCGCAAGCAAATGCAGAGGCTGCAATTCAACGAGATTTGGACAAAACACGCGCCTTCGATGTACCCTTCAAGAAGGAGCAAATATTGGAGCAGTTGCAGGAGCTAGATCAGCCGCTGCCAGAGAGCGAACAAATGAAGGATCTGCCGCAGCCCAAGATGTTTAAGGGCACACTTAAAGGCTATCAAATCAAGGGCATGACATGGCTGGCTAATATATACAATCAGGGAATCAGTGGCATCCTGGCCGATGAGATGGGTCTGGGCAAGACAGTGCAGTCGATAGCATTTCTATGCCACATTGCGGAGCATTATGGTGTGTGGGGTCCGTTTCTGGTCATTTCGCCCGCCTCAACACTGCACAACTGGCAGCAGGAGATGGCGCGATTTGTGCCCGACTTCAATGTAGTGCCCTATTGGGGATCGCCGAATGAGCGCAAGATCTTGCGTCAGTTCTGGGAGCAGAAGCACCTGCACACACGTGAGGCTAGTTTCCATGTGGTGATCACCTCGTACCAGCTTATTGTCAGCGACTACAAATATTTCAATCGGATTAAGTGGCAGTACATGGTTCTGGACGAGGCCCAGGCCATTAAAAGCGCCGCCTCGCAGCGCTGGAAGCTTTTGTTGGGCTTCAATTGCCGCAATCGCCTGCTGCTAAGCGGCACGCCCATACAGAATAGCATGGCTGAGCTGTGGGCGTTGCTGCACTTTATAATGCCCACGTTGTTTGATTCGCATGATGAGTTTAACGAGTGGTTTTCCAAGGACATTGAATCGCATGCCGAAAATAAGACAGGCATTGATGCGCGCCAAATCTCTCGTCTGCATATGATATTGAAACCTTTCATGCTGCGGCGCATCAAGAAAGATGTGGAGAACGAGCTGTCCGATAAGATTGAGATTATGGTTTATTGCCCACTAACCATACGCCAGAAGCTGTTGTACAGGGCACTGAAACAAAAAATTCGCATCGAGGATCTACTGCATGTGGCCAACGGTGGCTCCACGACCTCTGCATCAGGCGATGGCTCTATTTTGGATCGGAACTTTACCTCGAACCTCATGAATCTGGTCATGCAGTTCCGCAAAGTCTGCAATCATCCGGAGCTCTTTGAGCGCCGAGATGCAAGGAGTCCCTTCAGCATGCGATGTGCAGAGTATGTTCTACCTCGACTAATCTTTCTTGATGGACTGCTGCACAGCGCCCTACCCAGCCGCAGACACCTGCTATATAATCGGTTAGTTAGATATTTAGCTTCGAATCGAATGGAGTTTTGATATATGATTCTTTTCTTTTTATATAGCTTCAACATCTTTAAATCGGCCAACATGCATAGATCCCTATTCGATGATGTACACGTTGATAGCTGCTTCAGTTTCACCCGTTTGTCGGATCTGTCTTTGTCTGATATGGAGGATGTCACCTGGCATGGCCTCATTGACTTGTAAGCTATTTGTTTTTAATTGTTACTCTCCGTATTTAATTCTGACTTGCTTTATAGCTTGTTGCACTATCGTCGCGTACTGGCCAAGCAGCCTTTGCTTGCCTACCGTCGTCAGTGGTGGCCACATCAACGTGCCCCGCGCTATCAGCTCTTAGAGCCAGCTTTGGAACGCAAGCTTGTGCCGGACTATATGCTCACCAACAGTGTGCTGAGGAATTTCATCTTTACTGCAATGGTAACTTATTTTAACATATCTTCGAATGATTACCGAATCCTTCTTCCCTATTTATATGTTCAAATACTATCAATTTTAATTGTTTGGTTGCTTTACAGACGTCCAGCGAGAGTAGCGTTTATGCTTTTGGCGATTACATCACGGTCAACATGCAGGAAACGATAGAGCATCGTGTGACTCGTTCTAAGGTACTTAAGCAAAAGGCTGCACTGATTGAGGAGTTGGTCCATGGCGAAGGCCAGTCGCAGGTGAAGGCAGATGAGCTTATAAAGCAGGAGCTAGAGATGGAATCTGTGGAGGTGCAGACCAAAACGAATGCCAAAAGCGATGTTAAGGTGACCACGCTACATTTGCTGCCCGAATTCCCGCATCGGCCGCGTAAGCCGCAGTGCTATAAGTGCGAGCCGCTTCAGATGCCGCGCTTTCTCTACGGGCTGGGTCAACGGGTGCAGGCGGTCGATCGACAGTTATAGTGAGTATTAATACTTAAATGTATGTAATATGGCTAATATCTGGCATCTGTTTTTTGTCAGCTGTGAAAGCCGCGCCGCAGCTTGGGCGCACATACGCCACATGCAGTGCGAGAATGCGCTGGGCAGGGAGCTTGTGAGCACTGGCCTGGCGCTGTGCAAGCCGCGTAATGGCTGGTCGTCGATTGTGGTGCCCGATAAGGAGACACTTATAACGGATGCGGGCAAACTGTTTGTGCTAGACAGCCTACTCACACGCCTCAAGGCCGAGGGTCATCGCGTCCTTATTTACTCGCAAATGACCAAAATGATTGATCTGCTCGAGGTGACTTTGAATCTGTGAAATGCTTTGATCCACTTCTAATGCCATGCGTGATTTTCAGGAGTATATGTGGCACCGCAAGCATCGCTATATGCGCCTCGACGGCTCTAGCAAAATTTCAGCTCGTCGCGACATGGTCGCTGATTTTCAAACCCGCGCCGATATCTTTGTCTTTCTGCTCTCCACACGAGCCGGTGGATTGGGTATTAATTTGACTGCAGCTGATACGGTAAGTTCAATTAATAAATTTGTTGTTAGTAGATATACTTAATCTGGAAGTTGACCCTTAAATGGGTCGAAAATAATGCTTTAGGCAGGGCCTAACCTAAGTTCAATTGAAGTCGACTTCGTGTGCCTATATTTAGTGCCCAAATGAATGGAGTGTTTGTCTTGAGCATTTTAGCTTTCAATTATATGTCAATCAGAGCTGCTTTTCTTTGAGGCATCCCAGCTTAGATTGTGTTTAGTTTTGAGAACATTAAAAGCCTTATCTACAGCAAAGTCGGAAAATCATTTTTCATATCTAAGCTAAATTATTTGTTATATTATATATCCAATCGAAATGGAATTTTTGCGAAAAAAATATGTGGAGCCAGTTAGCTTAACCCGTCTTGAGGCGAATCTGGTGCCATCCAGTTTGAAAAGAAAACCATTGATCCGCCAGGAGCCAGATTTCAATAAATCTGACAAGTATAATGGACTGGAGGACATGACTGACCCAACAAAAACCGATCGGAAAAGTAAACAAATTAAAAGCCAGCACCCTGATCGTCCTAGAAAACCATCGAAGAACCTCTTAATACAGGGACGCGACGAACCTTTAAGTAACTCAGATAACTGTGTGCTGCATGTCAGCTACAATGACCGTGAGGCTGCATTGGTGTGCCAGGTGCGCACTGCCAATTTCAGAGCACTGAAGCAGCGGCTGTCATCAGTGTTTCACTATTATAACTGCCGGTTTCGGGCTGTGCACAGTGAGAAGCGACTCTTTAAGCAAATGGGCTTCATCCATGTGCTAATGACCTGTCAGACTGCAATGGACTTTGGCAACCTGGAAGAGCAGCTCCATCAGGTGGCTCTGTCCTGCCAGGCAGAAGGCTGCAAAATTGTGAGCCACGAAATGGGCGCTCTATGTTTTCGATGCCATCCAGAGCTTATTCCAGAAGTAGCCTGTAAGCTGAAGGTCTTCGGCTACACGCCGCTCCTCACAGAGCTGGGCTATTGCCCCATCGGGCCGTTGGTGAAGCTGAAATCCCCACAGCTGAAGCGCTATTCAGAATTCCTCAAGAACCTACAGGCAGACGCGGATATCGTGAAGGTCTATGACAATGTGCAAAACTCCGTGCTGCAGTCCATGTACACCAGCTGAATTGGCAGCTGGCAAATTTATGTGTGGGCGATGAATAAAAGGGCAGCTCCTTGTTGCCGCGACTTGTATCCATTTGCTCGACTACTTGTTTATGCAATGCGCGGTCGTCGGCGTCAGCGTCGGCGTTGGCAGCGGCAGCGGCATCGGCATCGGCATCGATCGAGCACTTTTCGCCATGATTTACACATTGTGATCTTTATCGCAACAATGACACTGCCAAGGCAGCCACCGCGAATTCTCAGCCAAAAGGATGCAATACTAAACAAATGTGTGTGTGTGTGTGTGTGTGTGTGTGTGTGCTTGTCTGGGTTGTGATATCTTCCACTGTGACTGCGGCTGCTGGGCTTCGCGTGTGAACTTTTTCGCTTGGTTCTTAAATCATTTTGTCACTGATTTTGATTTGTTATTTGCGCTGCCCGTCAAGTAATTTGGTGTTTGTCTTCTCGTCCATTTTATTGTTCGGTTCTCAGGCTCGGAATTGTTCTCCCAACTCGTTGTTGTTGACTAATTCCCTGGCATTTTGGCATGGCATGGCGTAGTCTTTTTATCGGGCCTTTGAGCGGCTTATCGAAAACGAATAAGCTTTAATATCTGCCATAAAATTTTAAGAAATCAATAACCGGATTTCCTATACCCTTCTAGTGCTATTAGAGATATATTTCGTTACGAAATTATAACAACCAATAATGTAGTAATACCAGAAGCTTTACCGATCTTGTATTACGGTAGAATTAAAATAGTATAAAACAATGATTTCTACATTTAGTGAAACCTATTTATCAATAGTTTTTGCAGATTGGATCAGTCGCATTTCATTACTATAACTGAAATTGGTAGAATTTTTGTTTTGCTCTGAAGTAAATTACTATAAACTCGACTGCTTGTGTTTGTGTTCCCACACCAACAATGTTTCTGGGTGAAAAGTATTTGCTTTTCATGTCGCTGGCGCATACCAATGTAATTTGACCAAAAAGCAACTCAACTCTTTGGCATTTCACTTTGCACTAACGGAAATTGTTGAAGGCCCACAAACTTGTACCAGTTACATTTAAAATGATATGGGATCAGCTTGTTAATTGTTTTTTATGCCATTTATAAACAAATTGAGTTTGATTGCGGCACTGTGTTCCTTTTCGGTGGTCATTGTCATGCGCGTCTCGCTTCCAGTTGGCATTTAGATTTATGACATTTTCGAAATCGTAGCAGTAGCCACAGCCTAACGTCATCTCTCGATAGTCCATCATATTTGGTATGTCCCACACGTAACTGAACTTAGTACAATTCATTGGGTGTATAAATATGTTGTCTTAAAGCCAGTCTACCTATCATATATTCAGTTTCTACTTGTGCGCATCGGATGGGAAATAAACTAGATAAACTGAGCAATTCACAAAGAATATTTTTCTAGATACGAAACCAAACATGTTTTCAACTATTACCTATTAACCCATCCGATATAAATAAAGTTATATGACGTAAATTTTAATTAAAATTTTTCATCAATCTTGGGAATTTTCATCAATTTTCTCGCCATCTGTAGATAGATTTTTATTTATTTTTTATTTAAAAATAGTTTTGCCTGGCTATTAAGAAAATAAGCGTTAATGCATTATTAAAAAGAAAACAAAAATGATTGTACTGATAAGTTCAATTTGTTACACGTGCGTCATAAATCTTGAAGTCGTATGGGTTCCTCAATATTCTATCATTTTAAGTTTATGACCATTTTGTTACATTACTTTATATATAACATTTCATGATATTTCATAATCATCGATAAAAAGTATTTAATATGTAGGTTTTCATTTTATATATTTTAGTATTACATTCATTGATCATCAACATTCTACCTATTTAACTTATTCAGGGCAGACCAAAAGCAGATCCACATTGATATATAGGTTACATGTTAGTCATCTACTTACATCTGAAGCATTCTTACATATGCGTGTTGTGTAATATTTCACTTTTGATTTAACACTGGCCGTTTAAGTTTAATCCAATTTTATTGGCCCCTATCAATTACACTTCACTTTGAAGAGTAGCTTGTTGTCCTTGATGTTAGCTTGTTGTCTTTTCATGGAACCAGCGAAACCTAGTGAAATTATCAGAAAATCTTATCAAGTAGAGTGAACTATTCATATTCATTGCGAAAAATTGCTTATTATTTTGTAGAATACATTACAGTTCACTAGGGAAGCGTTCAATAAACACCATTTAAATTAAATATGTAAATAAAATATTTATTTTATTATGATCACATTCTAAATTTATTCATAGATAACATAACATAAAAACGAAAGAAAAATCCTAAACAAAATTAAATTCCGAGTTTTTATATAAATTTAAACAGATTTTTATTAGTAACAAATTAGTTAACGATTGGAATACACATTAAATGCATTTTCAACTAAAATTAAACTAGAAAATAAAAGTAACTAAATGCAGCGAAGTTTATGCAAGCCACTCGCGAACCAGTACAATCAATCGCTCCTTGGATGCTCGCAATGCAGCACTGTCTGTGGGACTGATTGACCCGGAATCGGAGCAGTGCGAGGCTTGTGGAATAATTGTAGCGGAGTTAGAACCAACGCGGCTCCATCCATCCAAGCCACCATGAGTCATATATACATTGTCTACAGCTGGATTCTTTCCACCATACTTCTTATTTGTGGCTTGGATGTATTTTTCGATTTTTGGTGAGGTGTATTGTGATCCGAATACGTCTCGACACGTATCGGTATATAGAGTTGCCGGGAAAGTGGATCCGAATGGTTGGCTCTTATTTGCGGGGGATTGGAACCAACCAAATTGTCTGCATGTTTGATAGAACCAGCCCAGGCCAGCTAGGAATGAAAGAAAAGGCTTTTATATGTCTAGCAATGTCTATTGAGGCTCTACTTACAACCATCGTAGTTATCCTTGGCCCATTTGTAATAATCAACAGTTCCCTGATATCGCGTATTCACACATTCTGGCTTCCCGAGACGCCACTGTACGAACTGAGAAAGTGCTGAAGCATCATCGTCATCGAAGCTTCGCAGAACGGAGCAATATTGGGCCAAATCATAGTTTTCTGGTCTGCAAGGAAAAAGAAAATCATATAGAGGGTAAAGACGTTGCTTGTGGTGCTATAGTTACTTTTGGTACTGCGCTATGCCTGCAAATATATTTGCAATCGAGCTAAATATTTGCCACAGATCCTTTTCATTGTTCTCGTCAAAATTGTCGCACAAATTGAGAAGTTTCTTGGCCTTAGCTCCCTGACCAGTCTGAAACAAATTCTCATAGTAGGACGTCGCATTATCAATGAGGTCGTAGCAATAGTCTCCTCCAAGCTGCCTGTAGGCTCTGCCAACAACTTCCATATAATCTGAAAAGTCTACTATCGCCTCTAGCGGAGCACTTGAGGCCCAGCTGCCCACTATTACGTCGGGGTACAATAGCTTAAGCCAAACTGCCATGGACGCAGAGTAAGAGCAGCCTGAAATAACCACCTTAGAGTCCTTGTACTTATCCTCTTCTTTGAGCACCTTGATAACATTCACCACATCGGCCAAAGCTTGCTCCACACTTTGGTATTTAAGGTTGCTGGTTGACAGGGGCCTAATGTGAAAATAGAATCATGTTATGTACACATATTGGAAAATTTAGCAGGTCTGAGATTTGAAGCTTACGTAATTGGAATGCTCTTGCCAAAGAATCGATGTTCAGTGTAGACCAGTGACCCGTTGTGCTCCTTTGCGATGTCAACCCACAGTCCTGATGTTATGGCGCTCGGATCAATTGCCCACTCGCCGCCGAGATATATGAAGATGGGGGAACCATCTACAAAGTTGTCTTCGTTGATCAAAACACGCTGAAGAGGATAAGTAAGACTTGATTAGTTGAATTCTTTTATGGAACAAGCGAACTCACTTGCTCCCACACGTTCTCGTTAGTATTGTTAAAGTTGTCCAAGCTCTGGTTGAACCATCGAGTCTCCACATTTGCACGCTTGGTGCTTGTCGGCAATGGTGGTCCACGGTAAAGTTGATTGAGTGTTTGCACAAATACTGGAATTTCCATTTCTGAGGCTGGGGAGTCCTTGAGTGTTGCTGCAGACACTTGGGCCACGAGCAGTGCCAGAACCACTGGAAAGTACTTCATATTGTTATATAGGTCGCAAGTTTACGAATGGTTTCCTACCCCAATACATGGCCTATTTATTCAAAAAGTGCTTTTCCCAGGGTGCTGGCATGTGTATTATTAGAAAAGTAAATATTTGCACATAACTTAACCGTAAGCCCCATCTTTATGTAACTGATAAGTCTAGGTAGCGTGTGGGTCACGTTGGACAGCGTTACCAAAAATGCTTTAGTTCTCTTATTCTAGTCATTTCGTATCTTTATTGTAATGGATTATGACTATCTTACAATTGATTGATTTACTCATTGCTATGATATATATAACTCACAGTGATAATTGTATATTGCGGCAATTTATTTTACTGCCAATATTTTCTGCAACGTGAATCAATTGGCAGAATAACAGAATAGAATCCTTTAGTAGTATAATAGTATACTTTATATACTTATAATATAGCAACTTTATGGAATAGCAATTTAAATGATTATTTATTAATCCAAGCAGTATAATATTAACATTACATCCAAGCTTTTTATATTGCTGTCTAGTTTGATTAGACGTGACTATATATTCTCAGAATATCATCATTATTTTCATTAATTTTGTAGCCTATTATTTGGGCAGTTCTTAGTATTAAAGTATCAATTTATAGAGCTGATTACTTTACACTGAAGACTATCCTGAAAGTATGCTGTGCAAATGGACCAAGCCCGTTTATATATTAAGGTTAGATTCAGATGTACTATAGAGCCTCAGACCATAAGCTATAACAAATGAGCTTAATAAAACTCGCATCCTTTCTTTTTATTTAATTAGCTTACAAGCTCATTTTTGTTTCCTCTCCTTTCGAAATATTTCCCTTTAATATACCACTATTCCACTACTCATACTTATTCGTTTCTTGAGTTAATATACAATAGTTAATTACTATACATTTGTTTTATTTATTTGCTAATTTTTTATTTCGTGGCAAATATAATTGATAGTATCTTATGTAAAGTTACGCTAACCATTCGCGTAATAATTCAGCAAGACGATTTTTGGATGCTAGCAATTCGGGACTGTCGCTGGAGCGAATTGAATTTAGGTCAGGACAGTGCGACATCTTTGAAATAACCGTAGCGCCCTCTGAGACGCCATGACCAATGGCACTCCATGGATCCAGACCTCCGTGTGTCATATAGACGTTCTCAACGTTCGGTTCCAGGCCGCCAAAATCTTCATTGGTCTGGGCGGTATTTTTTTGGATCTGGTCGTTTCCGAACTTGGCGCTAAAGACATCTTTGCACAATTCAACGTAGAGAGTGGCGGGAAAACTGCTGCCAAACGGCTGATTAGGCGAACGTGAAGACTGATACCAGCCGTACTCATTACAGGTCTGATAATACCAGGGTCGAGCTATCAAACACAAAAAAGAGATCTAATCAGTGGAAGCATATCGATTAGCAACTAACTAACTTACACGCGTCAAAGTCGGTAATGCCGTCTAGATAATATTTAACGGTTTCTTGGTAGCGTGGATCAATGCAGCTTGGATAATTCCAGGCCCAATAAACGAAATTGGCTATGGCTGTGGCATCATCGTTAAAGCTCATGATAAAGTCACAGTAATACTCAAGGTCTCCGGTTCTACATTAAATTATAGATAAGTACCGAATATATCTTATTATATGATTAACTTACCCTTGGTACTGCGCTAAGCTAGAGAAGACATTAGAAATGCTGCCGAACAAGCTCCACAAGTCCAGATCGTTTTCATGATCAAAATCGCTGCAAATACGCAGCATGGCACGTGCTTCAGCCGCGCGCTTGTTCTTAAACATGGACTCCAGTTCGGCAATGCCCTTCTCTATACGATTGTAGCATTGCTCTCCTCCCAGCTCACGAAACGCTTTTCCGACTACCTCCTTGTACTCGTAGAAGTCAAGTTTGGCGTGTAGCGGCGCACTGGAAGCCCAGGCACCAACCACCAAATCGGGATAGAGTCGCTTGAACCAAACTGCCATTGTGGCTGAGTAGGAGCAGCCGGACAGCACGACCTTCGAATTGCTTAGCTGTGCATTCTCCGACTTGAAGGTTTTAATGAAATTAGCCACATCGGCGAGCGCCTGCTTGACATGCAAATACTTCAAGTCTTCCAGGGACATTGTCCTGTTGTCCATAGATTTCATTCATAAATTAATCAGATTATGTAATATATTTCAATTATGCTTACTTAGTGGGCACACTTGCTCCGTAGTAACGATGCTCAGTATAGATGAGAACACCGTTGTGCTCCTTGGCCAAGTCATACCAAAGACCATCGTTTATCATATCCAAAGCGGCCTCCCATTCGCCGCCCAAAAATATGAATATTGGGCTGCCTTCCGTTTGGAATTCGTCATTGATAAAATAACGCTGAACCGAAGATAAATCATTAATATATATATGCATATATATAATAGTCATACCATTTCATAGGTTTCCTTATTGGTCTCGTCGAATTGATCAAGTGGTTGTGTAATCCACTTTTCCTCCCCCTTCAATTCTCGCTTTACCATCTTCAAGGGAGGACCGCGTTGCATATTTTTCAACGTTTTCACGAATACGGGCACATCTTTCTTCAACTCGAGGCTATTTGCCTGGCTAGCCAGAGCCACTAACGCAAGGCTGACCAACTGTAAGAGCAGCATGTTGCCAAATGAAATTCCTAACTGACCATCGTTCTGTTTTTATGCAATCTAATAGTAGTTTCGTTTTATTGATTTGCGATCAAAATATAACTGTACAGCTGATAAGAGTACGAAGTGGTATTTCAAAAGAGCATTGTGATTAGACGGGATTTTCAGCAACGTGAATCTTATCGCAAATTTATGATTTCCATTGCTTTCTATAAATGCTTCTAAATTTTAACATAGATTGCATTAGTTGTTCGTGTATGCGTAACATAGCAAAATCATAGCTACGATCTAGTAGTCCCATTTAGAAAAAGAATTCTTAGAGCTGTAATTCTATACAATATTTTATTGCAAATATTACATGCATTTCTAGCAAACGTTCCTACTTGACTATTGTTTTCAATATTATTTTAGCCATTCGCGAACCAGTTCAGCTACTCGTTCTTTTGAGGCTCGCATTTCGGGGGTGTCATCATTACTAATCGATCCAAAGTCCTTGCAGTGCGCATGCTCTGTAAATTTCCAATAACTTTCGTTACTTTTCATTAGACTCTCTAAGTTAGCTCACCTGGTATAATGGTAGCCTGCTCCTCGTCCTGTATACCCATTGCACGCCAGGGATCCAACTGTCCGTGGCTGAAATATACATTCTCCACATTCGGCGTAAGGCCACCAAAGTATTCGTTTGTTTGAGCCGCACGGTCCTCGATAAATGAATTGCTGAATTGGGAGCCATAGAGATCAGCGCACATGGTTGTAAACAGAGCTAATGGAAATTTGGTGCCAAATGGCTGAGATGCGGAACTGGATGTCTGATACCAGCCGTACTCGTTACATGTTTGGTATATCCACTGACGCACTGCAACATGTAAATCGGAAATAATTAGATTGTTGAAGTCGCATTGAATCAAAACACTTACTCATATTGCCGTTGTACCGTGAATCCGAAAGTACTTTAATGATGGCAGCGTAGCTTAAATCGTTACAAGTGCTTCCACTCGCTTTTGAGAATTCACTGAGAAGATAGCTGCTTACTCCAATAAGGTCAGTACTTCCAGCCATTACTTGCTGGCAGACACCTTCAATACGTCCAGTACTATAATATAGATAACTATTAGTGCGATTCTTTCCATTTAAATCTGACATTGACTGACTAGTGACCCTGTACAACGTTGGCAAATATTTCAGAAATCTCGTTAAACAGCGTCCATATGTCCAAATCACTGTACACATCGAAAGGTTCACAGAGCTTCAGCAGAGCCTTGACCTCGGCGCCACGTTTGCTGGCAAACATCGCTTCCATCTCAGCAATTCCCTTCTCAATACGGTTGTAGCATGCAGAGCCACCCATTAAAGTTATTGATTCGCCCATAACCTCTTTGTATTCTAAGAATTCAGAAAGAGATATGCTAATCCTTTAAAGCATTTTCAGAGAGTACAACATACCGAAAAAGTTGACTTTGGCAAAGAGAGGGGCACTAGATGCCCAGCCGCCAGCAACCAGATCGGGATAAGTTTTCTTAAACCAAGTAACCATCGTTGCAGAGTAGGAGCCACCCACAATTATGACTTTGGAATCACTTAAGCCCTCATACGTGGCCTTCTGCGTGGTTATAAAATGCGCCAAATCAGCCAAAGCTTGCTTCACATGCAGGAACTGAAGGTTCTCATTGGACAAATCTCTAAAAGACATTTAGATTCGTATTAAAAAGAGTAGAGACTCAACACGATTAACTCTCACGGCAATGGATGGCTTTCGCCGTAGTATCGATGTTCAGTATAGACTAGAAGTCCATTGTGCTCCTTGGCCATGTCGTACATGTGACCCGCTGTAATAAATCCGTTGTTAATTGTCCATTCTCCACCCAGGTATATAAACATGGGACCACCAGCTTTGAAAAACACATCGTTTAGCATATATCGCTGAATGACAGAATGTATGATTAATACAACTCGATTGCAAACTATATAATCCCTGACTCATACCATTTGCCAAGTCCGATTCTCGGAATCATCAAAGTGATCCAGCTTCTGTTCTATCCACAACGTTTGCACCTCGTCCGCTCTATTTTGGTTTGTCGGAACATAAGGCTCCTCGTGCAGTTTCTTGAACGTCCGCTCGAATATGTTTCCATTAGCCTGGCTAAGACCCAATACCAGTAGAACAAGAGTTACTCCGATTCCGTAGTGTGTCATCGTTGTGGTTTTGAGTTCTACTGAGGCGAAAGTTCCATTCGCATTCTACTAATACCTATTGCTTAGTTAAATGGTAATTCTTATCTAGCACTTAATTGTGCCATTATCTACGAAAAATTAAAAGAAATACCAACACAACTATTTTGCAATCGTTCGTTTAAAATCATATTGGACTGAATACCGCGTAGAGCCTTATCAGTTCGACTAGTCCATATATTTTCAGTCGATGTCAAGCGTGCTTCGTTTCCTCTCTTCACTAGATCAGATTTAGCTACCTAATAATAAATAATATAATTGTTTTTGATAAGGTTAAGTATGTTTAACGTTCCTATTAATGATTATTGACAGCACAATTAGTTAATTTTGATCGATAATTCATTAATATTAATGTTTAAAACCTTTAATTTATATTTTTGCTAATATTGCTTAAATATAAAACAATTCTTTAAATAAAATGTATATTTTAAGCAACCATAAGCCAGAAAGCAGATTTTATTTAATCCATTCACGAACCAATTGTGCAACTCGTTCTTTTGAGGCTCTCATTTCGGCGGTATCATCTGGACTGATCGATCCTAAGTCCTGGCAATGCGAATACTCTGTGAATAACGAGATTTATAAAAATTTACATTCTTAAGATTTTCATTTAGCTCACTTGGTAAAATGGTAGCCTGCTTCTCGTCCTGTATGCCCATTGTACGCCAGGGATCCAACTGTCCGTGGCTGAAATATACATTCTCCACATTCGGCGTAAAGCCACCAAAGTTTTCGTTTGTTTCGGTTACACGGTCCTCTATAAATGATTTGCTGAACTGGGAGCCATAGACATCAGCGCACATGGTTGTATACAAAGCTAATGGAAATTTGGTGCCAAATGGTTGAGATGCGGAACCTGAGGTCTGATAATAACCGTACTCGTTGCATGTTTGGAACATCCATTGACGATCTGTAATATGTTAGGGCATTTTTAACATTGTTGCTTTTTAGTTGTGAAACTCAGAAACTCTTACAAATTGAGCCTGTATATCTTGTATCTGAGAGTGTGTCAATCGTAGCATTATAGCTGATGGTGTTGCACTTAGAATCGCTCTCTCCGAATTCCCTTAATAAAAATGTACTAAGTCCAACAAGATCCGAACTTTCTGCCATGATCTTTTGACAAACTCCCTCAATTCGTCCCGATCTATTACAATGATAATGTAATATGAATGATAATATCAAGTAATATTTACACTATTTTAGTCATGCATACGTATGTCCCTGTACGACGCCGGAGAAGATATTAGATATTTCACTGAAAAGAGTCCAAACGTCCAAGTCACTGTGCACATCGAACGGTTCGCAGAGTTTTAGCAGTGCCTTGACCTCGGCACCACGTTTGCTGGCAAACATCGCTTCCATCTCAGCAATACCGTTCTGAATGCGGTTGTAACAGTTAGAACCACCCATTAAAGCTATGGACTGTCCAACGATCTCTTTGTACTCTGACCAAACAAAATAAAAATGTATTTATGCTATATACAAAATGCAACAGGTCCATCCTTACCAACAAAGTCGACTTTGGCAAAAAGAGGTGCACTGGATGCCCAGCCGCCAGCAACCAGATCGGGATAAGTTTTCTTAAACCAAGTAACCATCGTTGCAGAGTAGGAGCCACCCACAATTATGACTTTGGAATCACTCAAGCCCTCATACGTGGCCTTCTGCGTGGTTATAAAATGCGCCAAATCAGCCAAAGCTTGCTTCACATGCAGGAACTGAAGGTTCTCATTGGACAAATCTCTAAAAGACATTTAGATTCGCATAAAATAGAACAGAGACTCAACACGATTAACTCTCACGGCAATGGATGGCTTTCGCCGTAGTATCGATGCTCAGTAATGACTAGAAGTCCATTGTGCTCCTTGGCCATATCGTACATGTGACCCCATACAATAAGGTTCTTACTAATTGGCGCTTCTCCACCCAGCAATATAAACATGGGACCACCAGCTTTGAAAAACACATCGTTTAGCATATATCGCTGAATGACAGAATGTATGATTAATCCAACTCGATTGCAAACTATATAATCCCTGACTCATACCATTTGCCAAGTTCGAGTCTCGGACTCGTCGAAGTGATCCAGCTTCTGTTCTATCCACAACGTTTGCACCTCGTCCGCTCTAATTTGGTTTGTCGGAACATAAGGCTCCTCGTGCAGTTTCTTGAACGTCCGCTCGAATATGTTTCCATTAGCCTGGCTAAGACCCAATGCTAGTAGAGCAAGAGCTACTCCAACTCCGTACTGTTTCATCGTTGTAGACTTAATTTCTACCGAGTCGAATGCTTAATGTAAGCACTATTTATACCTATTCAGCGGCAATTCTTATCGGGTAACTAATTAGGCCATTATCTACGTTAAACAAATCGCACAAACAGTTTTAAATAATAGTAACACTATTTTCCAATCGTTGACTTAACCATGACAAGTTAATTATCCCGTGGCGTTCTATCAGCTCTGCAAATCAGGACATTTGTGAAGTAGCTTGTTTTAATTAATGCATTTGCTGCAGCTCGTAAATAAACAGATTCAAGTGATAGGAGAAGATTCTATATCTGAAAATTAAGAGCACACTACACGTGCTCTAATTCAGTTCAATAAATACAACTCGCTCCTTCACTGCCGGATGTTGGATTTGGAAAGCAACCCCTTTGTCTAGCTGCTGCACACTCTGTACACGTCCAATGTAAGGCGTGCAGTGCCTTACTCATAGAAGATAGCCGAAAACAGGAAAGGTTTCGAATTCGTGGGTTATTGAATAGACTTTGACGATATTAATATGCAACGCAGACAAATCTGACATATCAAAAGGATAGCGAAAGGATGTTCGTGTTGATTACTTATTTGCATATTCATTAGATAAGCATTGATGTCTATCGATCGAGATGATTTTATTCCAAAGCAGATTTGAATGAGTGTAATTTCTATTTTATTTATTATTTATTTATCTTATTTTAGCTAAGGTTACATATGCACAAAGTACTCTTATTATTCTTATTGTTATTATGTTATTATGATTATGTTAACTTGACTTCTGTGCCTTGCAGGTTATCTTCTACGATTCAGATTGGAATCCCACTGTTGACCAGCAGGCCATGGATCGAGCCCATCGCCTGGGCCAGACCAAACAGGTGACAGTCTATCGCCTCATCTGCAAGGGCACCATCGAGGAGCGAATTCTGCAACGGGCACGCGAAAAGAGCGAGGTAAGAAAACCACTAGGGCCCAGGAAACCGCAAAACCCTATTCAGAAATTCAAACAAAAAGCAACCGCTTGGAGTTTCTTTTTACGTCTGTCATACATATATTAGGCACGTGCGCGGACTTCCCCCTGCCTGATTTGATGTTGCATGGGGCATTGTTGCGCCTTATTCAAAATGTTTGAATGAAACTCGAGCCGCACGCATGAAACACTTGTACACGATGTGCATTGTTGGGGTAGCTATAAAGGCTCGGGTAAACCGATACCGGAAATTAATTATACAATTGGTTAGGCGACATTTCGGTTACGCCTTTAAATTCTCTATGGAAGCAACCCATTCAGGGTATGTTTCTCTGTATTTCTCTCTTTTCATTTCTTGAGCTCTGCATTTATTAGTTTAATTGCTCCGCTCCTGATTATCATATTAAAGTGCTTAGGCCGCCAGAACGGAAGCTAAGTAAGTCTCAGCGCAGTCCCAGGCGCTACTCAATTTTTACGTGTTTCATTTCATTTCCTGGGGCGCTGCTCTTTTTATATTTTCGGCATATTTATGCATATTATTTCTATATAATTATATTTTCTTATTTTCAGATACAACGCATGGTTATAAGTGGCGGTAATTTCAAACCCGACACTCTCAAACCCAAAGAAGTCGTCTCATTGCTTTTGGATGATGAGGAAATTGAAATGAAATGTAAGTAGTGCGTGGGTAGATTAAAATTTGCTTACATAGAATTAATCAGTTAATTTTGAATGGGAGAAGTACTTCATATATATGTATGTTAAAAAAACAACTGAAATCGAAGACTTAGTAGTAAATTTAAGGAACAATTAATATACTTCTCTGCTCTGGTCATAAACAATTTAAGTTCATTGCATAAATATTTATTCAAATACTTGTTTGCCTACTTCTTCAACACAGATCGCCAAGAAGTGAAGCTGCAGGTTAAAGAAGAGATTCCCTCCACCTCCTCGCCTATCACAACAGCAACAACAGCGGCAGCTGCAACTGCAAATGATCGTAAACGACGCAAGCCAAATAAGGTGAGTAAGCACACTAAAAGAGAATAACCGCTAATTGCTTAATTAAAACCAAAATTTGTTGTAAGGGAAAAAAATAAAAGCTATGCAGATCGACATGCGTAAAGCGAGAGAGACTTCCGCTCGAAAGTCCGACTTTCTTTTCGATCTAAAACAGAAATCGTGCACTTGAATTGTTCTTTTACGCATGATCCAAGATTGCTGTTAATGGCCAGTTATTAGACCAAATTTACACTTGTTACACGCAGCGACAAGTTTTCCAGTCTCAATGAAAGTAAATGATCTTTTAAGTGAAGTTCAAATTGCGTCTCGGCCATATACAGCTGCAGCTGTGACGGAATGGAAGGGGTTAAGTGAGACAGCCTTAAGTCTGGCTCTTTTGTTGTTCTTACTTGGGCACTGCATGGTGGTCATGGTCACGTGATTCATGCAACAACAACAGCAACAACGACAATTCAATTTGCTACAAGACTCAACTCATCGTTGAGCTTGTCTTGGTCTGTTACGTAGCGTGCTTTGAACTTGCTGCCAGCTTTGGGCATATACGTAGTGGATCTGTTGCTGCTGCTGCTGCTTCTGCCTATATTCATTCATCCAAGTGTTGTGTTCCCTACGACCATATATACATATAAAGCAAACACTTTGCTTTAACCAACTTGGCTCTGGCTGTCTTCGAAGTCTTGAAAAACAGTTTCAAGTGCCTTGTGCCTTGCTGTCTTGTGGGCTTCGGTGGGCTTGTGGGGTGCTGTTCGACTCTTTTCGTTTTGGTTTCGCTAAATGATTTTGTGCGTTCAATGGAACACTGATTATGGTCTGTTGCCTCTTTGTCTTTTCATTTCTCTCTCCGTTTTTGGTTAGTTCTACTCGTAGCTCTCCTACCTAAAGTCTCGCTGTGGGGGACGCCAACTTCGGCAGCGGCAGCGACAGCGACAGCGGCTTGCACTCAAGTTCATATACCACCATAGCGCATACAGTCGACATGTAAGCACGTTTAATGGCACGCAGCCATCTTTTTCTTCTGCCTCGTCGTTCTTCTGAAACTGCAGCAACTTCAGGTTGCGCTGTCAATGGGGAAGTTCAAGTTTCAGTTTCTAGTATTGAAAATGCTCAAGTCTGAGGCTAGCTATCATTGAGACATAGAGTAAAGCCGAGCGATTCATTTGAAGCAGATTGCAGCACATTTATGTCTGATTGTTTATTAAGTTTGCAACGGTATTTGGGTCTGGCATTTACTTTGCTTAGTAGGCTCTAGTACATGCTCCATTGGTTTAAGTGGGCTGTTATTAAATGTCGTCGACCTATTTAGGAAGCCACGTGGAAAATAAATACTTAGAGATTGCTTTGTAAGTTTAGGCACTCTAACTGTTAACTATTATATTAAAGGCTTGAATATGCTTGTGAAAGAACTTTAGTTCACAATTCTATAAAATAGAAAACGAACTCTGGCAGAGCCCAATTACATTATGTAGTTACA
Organism: Drosophila mayaguana; assembly: GCA_037075325.1. Lineage (NCBI taxonomy): Eukaryota > Metazoa > Arthropoda > Insecta > Diptera > Drosophilidae > Drosophila > Drosophila mayaguana. The sequence continues at coordinate 3,724,410 of JBAMCG010000074.1, forward strand.
TTCGAACAACTTTAATCCTACTTTAAATAGAATCAGCTACTGTGCTGCCTATCTACTTAATGGCCGTCGAAATCTTTGCAAATTCTATGCAAATTACTTGAGTGCTACCCTAGTGCCCAGTTCCTGAAGCATGGCTGTTATAGCGTCCTACTTTGGAGCTGACCGGCCCTAAAATCTGTAGCAATAACTCAAGTCTCGGTTTGGCATGAAGTGTTTTAATGCCATACAACTGAAACGAGAACATGAAGAGCTAGAAGAATGAGAAGAAGAACAACAACGGGGACTGGCATAAATTATAAATGAAACATTTTGTAGATCGGTTAGTTAGGGTGGACCGCAACGAAACGTATAGATAAAGAGACGATATTCGTTGTTATCTTATTTCCGTTGCTCATAAAAATGCTAATCGTTTTTATTGTTACATTCAAACTTTTAAACACATTTTCATTGTATTTGTTTTAGGATGCTAATATGGGCGGCATTACGATCCCGGCAAACGAAGATGATGGCGCACAATGCAGCCCAGCTGCCAAGCGCATTAAACAGGAGTTGGAAGATAGCACCATTGACATGGGCAGGCCTTCATCCTCCTCCAGCGGTGGCACAGATAGCAACAACCAAATACTCGGCCAAGAGACTTATGTTCCCGGCGCGACGCGCGTGCGGAGCCAACAACAACAGAAGCATCAGCAGTCACAATCGGCCAACGATTCCGATAATGAGACTTTGGTAGTGGACGGCGATTGCCCATCGGGAATGTCTCAAACTGATTCCATGAGTAAGTACTATGAATACTGCATACTTAATATTATGATACATATTCAGGCACACAATACATATATTCATTGAACGACCTAAGAAGATGATAAATAATATATAGAGGCCAGTTGGTTTTGGTATAAATATATCCAGATAAATTAAACATATTCCTTTACTCATTGCTGAGGCCGTAAACCATCTAAAAACTTATAAACCTTTTGTCCATAAGCCACAATATCTATACGAAGGCTTAGTGTTTTAGACGCCCTCTTGAAATGTTTACTCTATCTGTGTATATATGTGTGTGTTTGTGCGTTGCATCATATGCTCAAATTCTTAAAATACCCCAATCACTTTATAATTAATAATTCAAATTATTTGGCAATAACGAGCGATTGGCAAGGCGCACAGAGCGAGACATATGCATCGCAGAATGCGGTCTACCAGCCGAACGAGTTGGCTTAAGCCAGTTGGCCTATTTGTTTGTTTGCTGTTATGAGCTGCACACTATATATGTGGGATGTGCAACAGCGGCAATAACATAAATCCATGATTGCAGCTTGTTAAGCGGCCCAAAAACTGAGAGGCCGAGCAACCGAAACGCATGCATTCGATTTGCATGCGCTGAAAATGTTGCTCAATTTGAAATTTGTTTAACAATTAACAAATCGAAAATACAAGACGTTGAAAAGTAGGCAACACGATGCGACAGTCAACAAACTGATGCTCAATCGCGACAAGTGCAACGCCAACAGTTTCAACCCGTTGTTAAAGTCAAATTTGCTGAACAACAACAAAAACAGCAGCAACGGCAGAGACAACATGCGAAATGTTACCTGTCCGCTGGCAGGCTTGGCCAACTATTTGGCTAACTGGCTAACTGTCTCACAGATGGGCCGCAGTTGCTGCAGCAAACGTAACTTACTTGGCTTATTGGCATCATTGTTATTCCCTGCAGTTAAGCTTGAAGTGTGGGACGTGATAAACCATTTGTATAATCGGATTGAGCCATGAATGGTATGAACAAATATTTAGTATTTTGTAGTTACCTAAAGAAATATAGATGGGAGATGAGAAATTCATTTAATACATTAATTTTTGATTTTTATAAAACTGGTCTGAATTTCTGAAGATTAAGATGGACGAAGGAGTAAAATAGGTTCCATTTATATTAATTTTGTTAGCTTTAACTCTGATAATCTGCAAAGTATAGTTAAATATATTATAAATATATATGAAAAATACCAAAAAGATATTCCAAGCAAATTCCCATACTCTACTTTGTCCCTGTCTACAGGGTATATCCTATTCGAGTAGTTTTGTCCATACCTTTATTTTCTTTTGTTTTTGTTTTTTTTACTAACTGTCGTTGATAACGTTGTCATTTGTATTGGCCACAGCTTGTTGGCTACGTACGCAACCCAATTTAATATCACTCGTTGCCTGGAAATTGTTACTGCGAGTTGCCAGTTGATTATGTTCCCCAATGGAGCTCGCTTGTCAGTCAGGCAGCCAGCCAGTTAGTCAAAGAGTGAGTTAGACGGTCGCAAAGCTGTTGGCTGTTTGTGTTTTTTCGGCCTATTGATTTGACAGTTGTCTGTTTGGCTTGGGTTATGCATTAAAATGCCACAAAAAAAACGAGGCGCTCATAAATATTTTTTATATGCCATTTCTTTGGCTTTTGCTTGCGGCTCTGCAGGGCTTGGCAAATGAAAACATCTAATTTAATCAATGGATTCACGTGTTGTGGCTACATAAATTGTAGCCACATTTGCAGTTTCAAGCTATTTTGTCGATTTCGTAATTTTTTCTAGACGTTTATTTGCTGTTTATTATGGGGCCATAATGAGAAACTGTCATGAGAGTCGAAATCAACGAACGGATTTGTCGTTATTTAAATTTAAATGTTGTGAGAGCAATTAATTAGTTTTTTATCGGCTCGATGACAACTTATAAAATAACAACAAAAAATCGAAAATACAATCTATCACCTATATATTGATTGATTAATTTTTGATCGCATCGTCTGTGCTGGGAAAATTCATTTTCTTTTATATCTTTGGCAATGGAAGGGCAGGGTATTCAAATAATCCTATATTGATTGAACAAGTAAAGTTGTTTTAAATAAATATATTCGACTATTAATTGTATCTTAGTAATCAACTTAAGATATTGCTTATCTGCATATTTATTAACATTTTGCTCACGTTCCAAAGCTAACTGATCAGGAAAAACAACATAAACATTCTCAGAATGGCTTAAACTAAGCTAAATCCTTATTTATTTGCTAATTGCAAATGACATGGCCAATTTACAATAAATAAGGTATTTCTTGCAATTACTTTTAATTCAACTGTCCAGACGCTGTTTACTAATTATTGGAGCATTTATGTAATTAAACGACTTCCTTTTGCCTGGTGCCCAACCTTAAGCGCGAGTTCCTCAATTACGCGTGCCTCACGCACTCGACACTACTTAAAAGTTGAAACATTTGCTTTACGAGTATGCTTTACTCAACGGCATTCCACGAGCAGCACTTGATGTGATCCATAACAACGGATTCATCAGCGTTTCGCTTTCCTCTGTCCACCGCATGTTTTAGCACATTTAATTTTATGCAGCAGGATTTTGTATGCCATTTGCTGCCGTTGCTCGTTGCACGTTGCCTATTTGCTGTTGGTTGTAAATAATGCTCTCCATTTTTTCCGGCAACAGCGCTAGAAATGCGAGTTAATTTTACAATACAGTAGGCAGTCCACAAATCATCCGGCCGGCTAATTAGTTAGCTGCTGACGCTGTATCGTGCGAGGCATTCAAATTGCAATTCCATATTAATGTTTGTGTTGTATAAAAAAGTTGGAAAAACAATTTTTTAATTGCATTTCATTTAAGTACATTTCGCTTAACAAATAGACGCGTGCCAATTGTACTGGATTCAGTGGCGCTAAATACTTTCTCAAAGAGTTAGCCGTTAATGCACAGATACAGATACAGATACAGATATAGATATAGATAGAGATACAGATACAGATACACAAATACAGTTACACAGATACACAGATACAGATACAGATAGATATATAGATAGAGATACAGATACAGATACACAAATACAGATACACATATACACAGATACACAGATACAGATACAGATACAGATACAGATACAGATACAGATACAGATACAGATACAGATACAGATACAGATACAGATACAGATACAGATACAGATACAGATACAGATACAGATACAGATACAGATACAGATACAGATACAGATACAGATACAGATACAGATACAGATACAGATACAGATACAGATACAGATACAGATACAGATACAGATACAGATACAGATACAGATACAGATACAGATACAGATACAGATACAGATACAGATACAGATACAGATACAGATACAGATACAGATACAGATACAGATACAGATACACAGATACAGATACACAGATACAGATACACAGATACAAATACACAGATACAGATACACAGATACAGATACACAGATACAGATACACAGATACAGATACACAGATACAGATACACAGATACAGATACACAGATACAGATACACAGATACAGATACACAGATACAGATACACAGATACAGATACACAGATACAGATACACAGATACAGATACACAGATACAGATACACAGATACAGATACACAGATACAGATACACAGATACAGATACACAGATACAGATACACAGATACAGATACACAGATACAGATACACAGATACAGATACACAGATACAGATACACAGATACAGATACAGATACACAGATACAGATACAGATACACAGATACAGATACAGATACACAGATACAGATACACAGATACAGATACACAGATACAGATACAGATACACAGATACACAGATACAGATACAGATACAGATACAGATACAGATACAGATACAGATACAGATACAGATACAGATACACAGATACAGATACACAGATACAGATACGAATACAGATACAGATACAGATACAGATACAGATACACAGATACAGATACACAGATACAGATACACAGATACAGATACAGATACAGATACAGATACAGATACAGATACAGATACAGATACAGATACAGATACAGATACAGATACAGATACAGATACAGATACAGATACAGATACAGATACAGATACAGATACAGATACAGATACAGATACAGATACAGATACAGATACAGATACAGATACAGATACAGATACAGATACAGATACAGATACAGATACAGATACAGATACAGATACAGATACACAGATACAGATACACAGATACAGATACGAATACACAGATTCTTTTGTTGCTGGCATCGAGCTACGCCCATTCGAAAAATGTGCCACAGCCCGTATTCATTATTCATTAGATTTATCATAGATCCTTGTCCACTTTGTCAGCGCTGCTTGTGAGACATATAAATAATTAAAGAAACAGTTGTAAACAAGGTGCAAAACTCCCAAAGAACATGACAGCACCACGGCAATAATATTCAACAAAAACAGCAACAGCAACAACCACAGCAACAACAACGAAATGCTATAGAAATCACGAAAAAAGTATCTCATAGAATACACGTTAGCCATGAGATACAATTACGCTGAAATCTTGTCAGCAAATCAAAACTGCGAACAAAAACGCTGATTGGCCACAAAAATTCACACAGCTTACAAATAATTACAAAATGCGCTTCGATTGCATGTGAAAAATTAAATCAAAATATATCAAAAGCAGAAAAAGTTCCCAAGTCGAGGATTAAGATACACTTATAATCCAAATTTTTGTCATAAAAGTTAAATAAATATAGACAAGTGAAATGTAATATTATCCAAAAGATATCTTGGGAGGAATCAGTTAATCTTTTATTACAAATTATTCTTTTTCATAATTTTTACTTGATATTTATAATATTATGCTTATTATATATTGTAAGAAATTATTATAAATACTGAGCTAGTTTATAAAAAAAATGTGGATATCCATTGGCAAGTTATAGAATATATTTCTCTTAATACCATAAAATCAATTTATAAGATTTGATTTTCTCGTATTTATATAAATTATCTTAATGAAAAAGAAAAACCTATACACAATTTTGAGAGTACTTTATATTGTTTTATAATAAAAAACGCATTTTCCGATATTTATTGCCAGAACTTGAATAATTTTGAGCAGTGTATTTAAAGACAATCAACTGAAATGCCAGTTAGAAGGCATACGAAAAATGTGCGTTTCGTTGAGCTTTTATGTGAATTAACAATAAATTGCATAGGCTCGTTGTCTAATGGCTGTCGGTATGCTTGCTAAATTTGTTATTGTTGTTGGTTGATTGTCTTAACTGACGCTGGCGCATAAATTTACACCTTATTGGCCCCCATAGCGCCCAGAGCGAGTACGTGCCCGGCCAGATTCAGCCCCAGCAGAGGCTGGCTAAGACTCGTTTATATAAATACCTGGGAATGTGTGTGTGTGTGCGTGTGTGTGTAGATGGATCGCGGATCAGATTGGCAGTCGCAGTTGCCACTTGTCTATTTGATTTAAAACTTTATAATTAAAGTGGTTTTGACTTAAATTGGTTAATCATATTTATATGTGAAGTATTCCAAAAGCCAAAAAAAAAAAAAATTAATAAATGAATAACATTCGAGTGCAAATGAATTCAGAATTGAGCAGAATTTGGTATTTGGAATTGGTGGCCTGTGAATATGCGGGCTTATTTAATTCAAGCTGAGAATTTGTAAATTCTGTCAAGTAATTTTAGCTGGATTAACAGTTGTATAGATACTTGATAATTACACTAAAGTTGAGAGTTGAGAAATAAAGCAGGTAAAGTTTAATCCGAGTCATTAAGCAGACGCTTATGAAGTAGTTACTCGATTCAGTTTTTTCAATTCGAAATCTTTTTTCTACAACCATCAAGAAGTAGTTCTAGTTATAGACCGTTTCCGTTCAGATAACGCGAACAGTTTATTTATGTTTCATTCCTAGCTTGCCAAAGTTTGGACTTTATGTAAAAGTAAATAATCGCCGCTGGCATTTATAAATCTTGGAGTCTAGTCGGTCCCCGCGGCATTTGTGCGCCCACATTCAAACACAATGTAAACGGCTCAATCACGACGCACGGCATCGGATCGGAGGAGCTGCATGGGTCCATGGTTGGCGACACGCATTCGAGGTCATAACCCAATTCCTTTTGTCGTCGATCCTCTCCGACTGGCTGTCAACGAACTGGTCTGCCACTGATATGGGTAGTACACACTCATACTCATACATTCATGCACTCATACTAGCTGCCGTTCGATCATCAATAGCCGCTGTACGTATTAGTCGAATGCCATGGCCCCATCCATTACAGATGCTCTGCTGCTGGCCCGTTGGCTCGTCTAGACGACGCTGGTCCCCTTGGTCGCTCGATGCCCAATTGAAATTCGGTGCGCATTGCAATCGATCGCACTTTTTGCCTTCTGATTGTGCGAGCGAGTACCTTTCTAACGTTGTCGCTGTCGTTGTCGTTGTAGTTGTCGTAGTTCGTTGTTCGTTTGTCTGCTGCTTGGTTTGCCTGCTCGTCTTCTGGCCTGCTGGCATTGTCGCCCATCTTCATTATCATCCATGCTGCCGCGTGTTGCATTTGATGATGTGCATCGCCGTCGCCGCTAGCAGAATGCAACAAACAAACGTTGCCTTCATGTCGCCATCGGTGTTGTTGCTGTTGCTGTTGCTGTTGCTGTTGTCGTCGGCTGTTTGTTGGTTACCGTTGTCATGATTTGTTGTCGCCAGTTTCTAACCTGGTCATACCACGATTTTTGTCTGCATTTCTTGCGCGGCTTGCTTGAATTGCTTTTGCTTTCGTGGCAGTAGATCCAGCCTTAATGCTTCAAGAATCTTAATAATTCCAAAGGTTTTTCAACCTATCTGCTTTCTTGCCTTCTTGAGTATTTCCTGTACAGCCGGAACTCGCCGTCCCTGTAAGGACAAACCTGCCGAGTCCGCAGTTAAAGTCATCAATCTGAGTGCGGCCGTAACTCCTACTCGACCGCAGAGTGCTCATAACATGTGTGAAATTGACACCACATATGCCATCGGCTAGCCGGCACTGGCGGCGGAAACAAAAGCAATTTTACGCTACATTTGCTTAATGATACAACCCTCGGTACAAAGAGGCAGATGTTGCCCGCCACTTTTTGGAGCTGTAAAAAGAAGTGCTGCAACAACACTCTAAAAACTGAAAATAAAAAGTCAAATATGTATTCTCGTTCTCGTTGATCATAACAACATAAGTTGCCTGCGAATCTTCTGCAATGGGACAGGAATAAGTTCCGCCAAATTCCATAGGATTATAGCCATCCTTGCGTCAATTGTAGTATAAATTGAAAATACTTTTGGAATGAATTAGAATTCAGAGCGTCGTTCGTAAAGAATTTCTAAAAATTGTCGTTTTTATTTGGATAAATATTGTTTTGGTTTTTTTTTTTTTTTCGGCCCACTACGACATTTAAAATTTTTGTTGCAAAATGAGCAGCCGTTGGCAGCAATGGGTGGATCGCAATGCGAAGCCTAAGAATACATTTATATCTCCATCCGTGCGTCTGCCACCGACTCGCTGGCAAAAGCCGGGTCCAATGAATCGACAGCAGTGGATTCATTTTTACCAATGGGCCGAGAAGAATGCGCGTCCACTGCCAGATAATAGAGCTGAGCTAGCGCGAAAGCAAATGCAGATACCGACACAGATACAACAACCAAAACTGAGCCCTTTTGATCCGTACGCGCCGCTGATTTACATGTGCCTCGCATCCAAAATGCATTCCAATAGGCATAAGGAGAAGGGCTTACAGCAACATTTCGAGATACTCAGTCAGCCGAAATCGAAGGGCGAAAAGTATGTGACGCCGCCCAAAAGGGAGCATCCGTATCGGCCGCAGCTCTGCAACCGCCCACCGCCCAGACCCGAGCGAGGGCGACCGGTGAAAAAGCCCAAAGTGCCGTGCTGCTTCCAGCATGAGAATCTGAGACTTGATTTCTGGTCGAAGATCGACCACAAAATCTCGCCCAATGCCCTGAAGGCCAAGGCCTCCAAGAAAGTTTGCGAGTTGGCCAAGCCGCGCACCTATCCACCCAAACCCCACTGCCCGTTGCCGGCGAAAGCAGAAGAGCCTGAGCCCAAGCGCACGAAGATGTCCACGAGGCAGTGGCGCGAGCATCTCGTGCGCCTCAATAGCCTATCCTTGCCCAATGCCCGCGTCCTGGAGGATCTGGCCAACAGATGTGATTGTACGCACTTTCAATCCCTATGTAAATTGTGTGGCCGCATGATGCAGAAGCCAAGGTAAACCGATTTGAGAGCGCAATGAACTACAACAGGTAACGTTCAATGCTCTATCAAATCGCTTTACCATGGATTGCTGCATATTTGAAGCCATTCGCTAAATACAGCTTTTGATATTTGATAGTAAACAAGTTTTCATTTAAATAAACATAAAATAAAATAAATTAACGCGTCTTAAAATATCATTTTCGAACTAATTGGAGACCGATTTAGTCATAACTGATCCTAAATATAATTTGATAGATTGATTTTAATAGTTTGTATAATTTAATCTACAAAGTACTCATAGTATTCATAGTATTCATAGAATGTCTGATATCCTAGTAAATGATGAAAAGCTTGTCTGGATCAAAACAAATTGAGTTCATTTTCGTAATTGTATAGCATGCTGTGCCTTGTTTTTTAGTCAGTGAAAAATTTTCATTGTTTCTGAGAGCCATTTCAAAAAAACATCTGCTAGCCAGTGAAAAAAAAAATTAAATAAATTTCTCAAATCAAAAGTCTAAGCCTTGCAAACGCGTTGATTCACAAAACTTGTGAAGACTCCTATTCTTTAAGATGAGCTTTAACGATGAGGATGGCGAGCCATCAGAAAAGCGTGTGGTGGAGGAGGAAGAGAAGCCGGCACCTTCGTGGGTTGCCTGGTGCGAGCGCAACTCTCAGCCCATTAAGCGAAACTTACCCAGAGAGCCTCGGTATCTGACGCGGTGGCAAAAGCCTGGACCCATGAGAAAAAAAGAATGGAAGAGCTTCTTTGCGTGGGCGCTGGAAAAAGCCATGCCTAAGGAGCTGCCCACAGTCGAGGTGCCCATACCGTGCGCTCCCAAGTATTTGCCATGTGCCCGTGAGCCGAAAAAATTGGATCCGGAAGCTCTGGCCGAGAAAATGGAGCAGCTGTCCAAGCCACTTGAGCGAAAAATGACGCCCAAATATGAGAAGGAAAAACCTATCTACCCCTACTCGCCGGTCATTGTGTGGGGACAACCTGCAAAGCACGATAAGGGGCGACCCTTTCCGCCACCCTTCATACCCTGCTTTTTCTCAAATGACGAACTAGAAGATGATTTCTGGGCCGAGATGCGTTTTCCAGTGCGGCCTGCCGCGCTTAAAGCGCGTCCGTCGCCGCGTATACTTAGCTTGGCCAAGCCACAGATCAAGCCGCAAACTCCGCCACACTGTCCCATTCCGAAGAGGACACCTGACCCACTGGATGTGCCACCACCGAAGCGCAAGAAATTCACACCACAAGGATGGCGTTTGCACCAAATACGGCTGATCTACCTCTCAAAGCCGGTGTCAAGACCAGAATTTGAGTATTTCTACATGTGAATCAATTGGGCTTATTAGTGTGTTTTAAATTATATGTATGACTACGTCCGGGGCTCGCATTAAAAATGATAGTTAAATCCGTGACTCCTGCTTATTTACGAATGCCATTTGCAGTCTTCAATTTCACAAAATTGCCAAGGCAAAGTCGCTAAAAAATTAACCATTTCACGCCGATAACAATTGCAATTTGTATCCTTAACGGGCCTTAAACAGTAGCAGCCACCACAGACGCAGCTTGCCGGGGCCACAAAATATAATCCAAGCGCCCAGCCAGATCTGCCTGGCCACCAAGCGGCACTTAGTCATGGCAGCCGCATTAGAGTCTTCCAGTCAAAGGTGAGCTGCCGCAGAGAATGGCATTGTGTAGCAATGGCCTCTATGCCTCCTCAGCCTCAGGCGCGCCGCCTCCTCCGAGCCGACTTCTCGGCCGCCAGCTCCAAATTGCTGTTTATCAAGCGTAGCAAACATGCGTCACATTGACTTTGGCTGGCCCGGCTAGGATCAAGGTTCACAAATGATCATCAGTCAAATCAATTAGATAATTGAATGAATGATTTGTAAAATCCGATTATGTGCGCTGTTCCTCCTCACACATACACACATATAAATGAACGCTTGCCCGTGTGTGTGTTTGTAGCTGTTGTTGCCTTCAGTTTGGCTGCCTTGTCTTGCCCTTTCTTGCTGAATATGCATTATGAACGCATCAACTTGCATAAGAGGCACACAATTGCATATTATATTCAATTAACAGAGAAACGTAAATCTTTATTATAATTGAAGCGCAGGCAAAGTAAACACTACAAAGATGGAATTAGCCGGAGTTCATGATACCTAAGCTTAGTTGATTTTTTTTAAAGTCTTTTGTTGCAAATCAAGGTATGTTTATCAATATTTCTATTTCCTAAAAGGCAAAACCTATGGAAACAATTTATAGCCTATCGTTTGCCTTAGTTTAAAAACTTTATCAATGCTTTAAGCTGTGGTCTGCTATCAATACTTTTAGAAAACTCCTTCAGAAAGTGTTTGTGTTTATCAGTAATATATCAGTATATATCTTCCAGTTAGGCATTTGGATATTCGAATTATTCAGCTTGAGTACCGGCTGAAGAGCCCGCTTAGCAGCTACCAAGTTTATGCAAAAGCCAACATTTTTCATTACATTTTTCCACGGCAGGTCGTTAAATATGCTAAAAAGCGAAACTTTAGACAATTTCGGTCTTTCACTGCAGTGCCGCGACTCGCAGCGACGTGGCTAAGGCAAAAGAATCAGCAACAGCTACGGCAATCAACATAACGAATTGCCCAAATAATATAACCAATTCGTGGCATGGATTGTGTATGGCAAAGGATTGCCTCTTGTATTGAATATTATTGATAAAACTTATGGCACAAGGCAGACGGGCGGACGGGCAGACAGGCAGAGAGAAGGCAGGCAGGCGATTCAATAATTTAGCACTCGTTCTCGATTTTCGGGGCAAGTGTAACAACAACAACAACAACAACAACTATCGAAGCAGCGAGCTGGAGTATCTTATTAAAAATTGCTACAAGCTGCAACTGCCACTGAGCTGTAGAGAACTTCACGCAAGGGGGCCAAACGACTAGTGGCTCGAACTGTTTTTCTTCTTGTTTGTCTGCAGGCCATGTTGCTGATGATTATGATGATCGCACTGCACTGACGAGTCTATGTCGATCAGGACTGGGCCACGAGGCGACGTCAGCGCTGCTGCCGATGATGATGATGATGAAGTTGATTGGGGATTGTGAAATGCGATGATGTTGCTGCACTTGCGGTGCATACCAAAATAGCTAGCGCCAGGCCATGTCGCCAATGCGACAACAACATCAGTTACAACAACAGAATCAACAACCAGCCACATTGTTGTCATCATCATCAGTCGGCTGCTGCTGCCCCTGCTGCTGCTGCTGCTGCTGAGAGTTGGCTACCAAAGTCCCGTCTTGCGGTTTCTTTGTTGACTTTGTTTTATTTATTCAATATACAGTTAGCTTAAGTTAAGCAAAGTAAAAGGGAGATATGCCAAACGAAAATAGAAATAAAATTAGAAAAACAGCAAACATCAAATAAATCGTAGGAACGTAGCATTTCAATGCTGCCCAACTGTGCAATACTCGCTCATATCATATTTGAAGAAATTAAAAATATAAGAATAAAAAAATATACTTACTCCTTGATGGGATTGACTGCATTCTCCCACATAGACTGGAACTTCTCGGTCGTCTTCTTCTTCTTGTTTTTTTTTTTTTTCTTCTTTAATATAAACCTTTTTTCATTCAAGCAATTAGATTAACTTTTAGTCGAGAATTTATATTCATAGATATATATACATAAACCAATATACTTTTTGCACAATTTGACGAGTATTCAAATACATATACAGATGCACATCCAAGCTCTTTCAGCGGAAATAGGCAAATAATATATGCAAACTTCAAATTCACATTCACGTTTGAATTCGAATTCATATTCCCATTCGCATTGCTCGTTCTGTTGTGCTTGAAGCCTGTGCGATGCCAATATTGGATTCGACTGAGATTTCTGATTGTGGCTTGGCTAGGAAATGTAACACGTTGATACAAATATGGTCGGGGCATCACTAGAGACAGCTGAGTGGGCGACTGGGCAGGAGAAAGTGATGTGCAAACGATGCAGAAGCAGACCACAAGCTGACGAGGTAGTTCTAGTGACTAAATAAAGTTCTAGGAAAACTTGTTAAAACAATTATGTACTATTTTTTATAAATAAATATTTATTTATAATATATAATGTGATAAAAATGTTAGGTAGTGTAAATAAATTATATATATTTTTAAGCCAGTTTTTATGATAATATAAAAAGATCTCAGGGCTCAATAAGTTTTATGATGACGATATAAAAAGTGACCTTAAATAATATGCCCGACGTGTAAGACCCACAAGCGCAACAACTGTTGGCCTAATAAACGGTTTTGGTACGGGCCAAACAATTATTGGCGCCGAAATGCATTTTCGTAGCATAAATTTTGATATTGCCATTAAAATGTAACAAATTTTCGGCAATTTGTTGTTGTTTTTTTTTTTTATGTTTTACTCCCTTTTTATTTGTTTTACTGGTGGTTGTTGTGTGCCAGCTGTTTGGCCGGAACCGCAAAAACAAAGAGAAGAAAATGAGGAAGAAACTAAAATAAATTAAGGCAACGTTAAGAATAATACCCCAATTAATCAATGAAACCCATAATTCTCTTTGCAGACTTCCTGGGCGACTTTAGCAGCGTGTCGTCGATGCGGCGTCGGCACCACCCGCGTGGCACGAAGCGTGGACGACCACGCGGCAGCACGAGGCGCGGCGGTGGCCATGGATCGCTGCAGCGCGTGCCAACGCCGAGCTTGCCAGCGGTTGGAGCGTTGATGGCAACGGGAAAGATCAGCTCGCCGCTGCCACAGCAGGAAGCGGGCAACGCCGGTGCAAGTGGCGAGGCTGCAAGTGGTGCGGCCGTGTCCACTCACGAGGAAGGTAAGTGCAGCCAGTGGCGTTTTTATTGATCAGCTTCCTGCTAGGCTACCCCTGTTTACGTGGACTCGAGTGTCACTTGTCGCTAATCGTCGATATAATCACGTTTAGTGTTGCCTCTTAGCACACGCATCCATACACCGGAATCTCTCCCTCTCTCTTTCTCTCTGTGTGTGTGCTGCATCTCTGCCAACAATTGGGCATACTTGAGTGGCGCTTTGTGGTTGCTGCTGCTGCCCCTCAATTCGCTTTGGTTTTTGGCTGCCCGCATCAATCGGCAAAGGGGGAACCAACTTCACTTGTAGTACGTGACAATTTTGGCGCAACCCAAACCATTTCCATTATATCATCATCCGATTCAATGGCATTTGGTGCTCCCCCTTGCTTAAATGCCAGCATGCTCGCCCCTTCACGCAGTCAGACCAAATATTTGTTCAAAGATTTGCATCTGGCTGCATTATCGCCAATGTACAAAAAGAAACAGCCCCCGGCGCCGTTGATACTGTGGCTACTCAACGCGCCGAGCACTTCCTAAGTGCTCATAATTGAAGCGCTGCTCTCAAGTAGTTTTGGGGTCTTTGAGTCTTTGAGCTAGCTTGCTTCCTGTTTTCTAAGTAAAAAATAATGTTGGGTTACTTAAATCATTTATGAATGCTCATACAGCTCCTAAATTGTGAAGTATCAAGGTAGCTCTTTCATTTATTATTTATTTAAAATTCTTTATTATATTATTATTAGTTTGTAATGCTTCAGATTGGTTTCTAGGCACATTTTCAGCTGTCTGACAAATTGTGATTAATTCCTGCACATTTCAATCGATATTCATAGTCATTCACAGCAATTAGCAGCGCCTTTCGAATTATGCAAACAGCTGCTCAGCTTTAATTCCACAAATTTATGCAACGAGCAAACATTTGAATCGGGAATTTGTCGAAATTTTTGCAACTTCTTTTCGTATTTTCCGCTAAAAACACGTTGGCGCACATGTCCAATTTACACGACAAATGATAATTGCATAAATCGGCTTAAACGTTCAGGCACACACAACCAAAATGCTGCTGTGAGTGTGTGTGTGTGTGTATGTGTGCTGCGCCAGACAACACGTGACATAAAATAAGTCCCTTTCTGTAAAATGCATTTTAAATCAGAAAAGCAAATTATAGGAACGGAAATGATTTGATCGATCTTGAGCTACTCTATAAAGTCAGTCAGGCGATGTGGGTTTAATTTCTACATCAAATGGAGATTCGAAAATGGGTATCAAGTATAAAATAATCTACTATAATAGTATATCATAAGCTAAACTTAAACAGGAAAGTTGCTTTTCCCTTTGCTATATTTATATCTAAACATTTTCGATTTGGTAAAAGGCAAATATAAAATCTCTCAAAGGTTAGCTGCTGTATATATTCTTTCAAGTTATAAAACTATATTGATATACTGCAGTACAAACCCGCTCAATCGCATAATCGAGCGCATTTAAATGCAGCGTTGCTTCAATATATCACTTAACCACAATGAAGTGTGCGCGCTGCAGGACATTGTTGCCAGCCAGGGAGGACTGGGTCTTGTGCGGACAATAAAAATGTGCGGCGCTTAAAAGTATGCAACATTGTAGGCAGGGAGAGAATGAGGATGTGGCAGGATGCAGCCAGAACGTGCAGGCGCAAACACCGAGAGCATTAGTGACAATGTTGCCGCTTGGCTCTCCCTGGATTTCATTGCCTGTGCCGGCTAATGGAAAGCGCAACCGTCAATCTCATTTACATAATAATTACGATTATTCAAATGCAATGCGTCGAGCTCGTGTTGTTAAGTCGGCACTCATAAAAATGTTTTGTTTGCTTTTTTCTTTGCAGACGTTAATCCCACTTTAAGTGGTCTTCCGGGCGCAATGGGCACGCCAACTACCTCGTTGGTCAAGCGAGGACCTGGACGTCCTCGCTCCAAGACCGCAACGCCAGTGAGCCGTGGAACGCGGGGTGCACCGCGGGCACGCCGGCCCATGGGGCCGTTGCTTGTGCCACTTGGGCGCAGTCCGGATGCCACGCCCACTGGCAGCAGTCCGGCCACAAGTCGTGCGCCCACGCCAACGCCAACGCCGCACGGCGATCGCGGAGCCGGAACACTCGACTAGCTTGAACAATTCCAATGCGAGAGCAGCAGAAGGAAGTAAAAGCCTGGCAGTCACTGCTAATGGCATTTCAAGTTCTCGAAACAGCTTGAAATTTGTTGAAAATGAATGACAACTCTAATAAATCAGATAACTATTGAGATAATTAGATAATATAATTAAATACCGAGTGTTAATTACAACAATCTCATTGAATTTGATAATCCATTGATGGTCGGATATAAAAGAATACATTTTTTAGGCTTCGCAAGAGTTCTTTCTTTTAAACTAAAATCAGACTTGGCTCAATCCGCTTCTGCATCATTGCACGCTACTTATGCGCTGACAAGGACATCAGACGTATCAAAGGAAAACCTCGCAGGACAGCTGGCGCTCAGCTCCTATAAAGCTGGCTCTGCGCTGAGTGAGTAGCCGTAGATCCATTAAGAACCATGCGCCAATGGTGACTTTGTCTTTTCTGAAATTGAATTAGAGACGCCGAGCGCGCACATTCATCAACGCAGCGGAGTCAGAGACGGAGACGGAGACAGCCGCCTATGATAGATGGTCTTAGTTTGCCTCTAAAAAATGCAGCAGTAGGTACGCGCGCAGACAAATAGTAGGAGTAGACATTTTAATTTCCGAAAAATAGCTGCTACGAAAATAGATCGAGAGAGAGAGAGAGAGAGAGAGCTGTCTGCCAGCTGAGCGCCTGCGCAGGCGGTTACTTGAGGGTTCGGCATCTTCTTCTCCGGCTTTAGGCTTAAGTGCTCAGGCGAAGATGATGATAGTCCCACGACATTGTGCCTAGAGCCGGGGTTAGCTGAATTAGAGCATACTGTGTTTTTTACAACAGAAAAATAAGTAAAGGGATGAGAAATGAAAGATGCTGCATGCCAGCGCACACACCTTCACGATTTGCCGTTGTCTTGTCTGTTCTTTGTGGATACGTGTGTATGTGTGTAGGCAGCGGAAAGGATTTGATCTTGCAAACAATTAAGAAGGAGTATGCACACGCTTGGATCTCGGCTTGAGTCCCGCTTGCTTTGTAGCTGTAAAGGAAAATTTAATCCTTTTGCTTATTTTTTCAAGGTGTGGCCACGCAATGTGTGCGCACGGGGCGTAGCCCACGTTATTGTCCTGATTTATCGAGCTAGCATCTTGGCCGCAAATTAAGGTAGCAGCTTCCAGTTGAAGCCGAACAACACAAAGAAAGGATTTTAGTCCGCATTTTGTGGCTTATTAGTTTCGCTGGATTAAATCACAAGAATGGGTGCGGCTGCCAGCACGGAAGCAGCTGGCCTCGCAAGAAGCGTTAGCAGCACAGATGGAACTACGGCTAAATATCGAGCAACCGACTGGCTAAAGTATTTACTCTTGTTCTGTAAACTGGGCTGTCCAAGGTGAGAGTGATCTTTCCATCTGCTAGTCAAATAAATTAGATAATGCTCATTTCAC
The DNA here is from genome assembly GCA_037075325.1 of Drosophila mayaguana. Lineage (NCBI taxonomy): Eukaryota > Metazoa > Arthropoda > Insecta > Diptera > Drosophilidae > Drosophila > Drosophila mayaguana. The sequence goes on from JBAMCG010000074.1 coordinate 3,741,943, forward strand.
TGCTTTGTCCACTGCCCGGACATAAAACCAAAACAAGCCAACAGCAGCCGCATCAACTATCGCCAAGGGGCCGAACCTGTTGACGGCCTCTAAAAAGTTTCTTTTTCCTGGCTGGAGCACAGCAACTGTTGCGATTGAAATGCTGTTTGTGGTTTTTAATTGAAGAAATAATAATGCACAAGTGTGCGTTCGTCTTGCACTGTGTGTTGGTTGGCTCGGCTGCACTTGCAGTTAAATCTCAGCTTTTGCCGCTGTGCGTATGTCGGAATGGGGATGGCTGCTAATTAATAAACGCACTGCCGGCAGGGAGGAAACTGGTAAACAACAACTGGCGACGAGGCCGAGGCCGTGGACGCCCGACGCCCGACGTCCGACGTCCGACGCCGTCGCAGATGCCACTTGGCATAAATGCACACTTTTAAAATTGTTGAGATTCTCCAACTGTAGCTAAAACGTGCTGCTTTATGACAGTCGGACTCAGAGTGTCTGCCTGCCGTCTTTGGCGTAGTCGCCAACTGGACGGCAGAAAAAGTTGCAACAGCCGCTTGCAGTCGGCATCAGAATATTAAGAATTGTCATATTGAAAAGCCCAAGATGCCAGCAGTCAATGCCAGGAGCCACATCTGTTCGCAAGAGCAGCAGCAGATAAAAGAAAGCGTAAGCCTTGACTACTTACCTGAAACCACTTTAGCTTCTACTCATATTCATAATACAGATTTAATAATATTATTTATAATAGAGAATTAAAAATAAAATATAAATTAAATTGTTTGTATTCTTGATTATCTGAAAATAAAAGTTTGAAATATAATAAATCAACTCAAGGAAATTTGTATTTTATTACATTGATTTCTTTTACATAAGCATAATTTACATAAATTTTTACCGAATAAGCAAATATATAATATATTTTATACGACTCATTGATAGCAAAACACAAAGTGAATGGACCCAAAGAGAGTGTAGGGCACAGTGCACACAAATGTTGCATAGCAAGTTGTCAGGTCTGGTTGCTTGTGAGTTATTGTCTGTCCCAGGAGCGTGTCCTGATTATTTTATTAAGCGGAATACCTTAACTTATTCATATTTTTACCGTTTAGCTTTTATGTTTACGTCTTGTCCGAGTTTTCATAATTTTTGGCTGTTACAGTTTTGTGTATACAAACGAATTATGAGAATCATGCGCTGTAACTAATGGCCAAGCTTGATTTCTGCCTTCTGAGAGTTTTAGGGCCTTCTGTTGTTCTCATAATTTGATTACAGGTTTTATAATATTATATACCCCATCTCTCTCTCAGGGGCTGTCGTTGCTGGTGTTGTTAGTGCCAGAGTGCTTGATTGCTGCGCTAATTTAATGTCATGCACACTTAATGGCTGCGCTTCTTGAACTGAACGCGCGGCGGGTGTTGATTACAACAAACAAACGCAACAAAAATGAAGGAAATTATATTTGGGTTGTCTGCGAGCAGAGGCAAATTTGATTTTATTACAGCGCACAATTATTTTGCCAGGCGATGCGTGAATGAGTCAAATGCGTCGTTGCGTGGCTCAGACTTTTGGCATTTTGTTCGCTCTCGTCAAATACAAATGACTTAGGCAACGAACTTGCCAAGGGAAACGCTTTAACAGTTTTACAAGTTTATTAATTTATGCCCGATAGTAAAACTTTGTCTAGTATATCAAAAACGTTATAAAATCTAATTAGAAGCAGAAATGACCTTAATGTGCTACGCAGTTTGTAAATTTTTAGGGCATTCATTAAGATTGCTCTTTATATATATTTTTGGGTGACTCATTTAGATCTGTCAAATTATAGAGATGCCCTATTTGATTTGACTGTGAAACGTGTTCTTAAAAAAATTTATGAAAAATATAATTGCGGTTATTCCCATAGAGCAGGACAGAGCTGATCGCTGTAGTAACTTGTTAACTTAATTGACTTCACTTTTTGTTAAAACTAATTCAATAATGAAAACATATCAATAAACACACGCCGTTACCGCTGCGCCGCGCTGCCTCTGCCGCGCTGCCTCTGCCGCGTCGCCTGGCATCGCATCGCGTCGCGTCGCGTCGGTGACGGCAACTGACGGCTTTCAAAAATACTCGACTCGACTCGACTCGTACGAGTGGCTCGAAAAGATGGCTCGGCCAGGCAATTGTGCAAAAAGCGCAGCATGTAGCTGACAGGAGCAGGAACAAAAAGCCATAGCAAAAATAATTAAAAAATTTAATTGATGCATTAAAGCAGGCAACAAGTTTTGCTTGTTGTTGCCTGTTGCCTGTTGCCTGTTGCCTGCTGCCCGACTGCAACTTTGTGGCTTTTGCTTTTTGCTTTTGTTGCTTACTTACCCAGCCTCCTGGCGCCCGTACAAATTACAAGAGGACAGGCTAGAAAAAAGCTGAAAACCAAACTGACTTGACTCAAGCTTCAGTCAGCACACAGTGCCACACTATTTTTAACTGGCTGACAGGACCCGGGACTGGAGGTATCGTTAACCAAGTTAAAGAGCTCATTACGGGGCCGCCAGCGCAGTAACTTGGCCTTTACATACAGTGCGAGTCGTTTAAAATATTTACATTAAAATTGTTTGCATTGGCTGTGCTGTTGTTCGAGGAATGTAATTTTGATTTTGACGATGGATGGCGGCGTTCTTCTTGTATTTCCAAAGTCTGCACGGCTGGCATTCATATAAGGTAAAAACGAATGACTTAGGCAACAAACTTGAAGATGTACTTAGCATAGGCTCTATAAAACATATTGCTAATACTTCAATTTGTGAATCTATCAGACATTTTCGTATGCACTGTCATCATGGTAATTCAAGTTTATGGTATATATGAAAATGTGTACTGAGTTTGAGTTTTCGCTAGTATTATTTAAAGACAAGACTTTGGCTAAACAATTTGCCAAGTTCAATGTTAAGTAATCAAGAGATACCCAAGCTGACAATCATTTGTTTATTGTACAACTTTTGCCCCCTTTTTCTGAAAAGTGCAATGAAATATTAACTTTTTCATTCACTGTCACTTGTGTGCAGACGTTTCTTTTTTCTTCTTCTTTTTAGTTTTGCATACAGCGTTACGTAAATGCAGCAGGGTATAATATGCGAATTGGCCAAAAGTAAACAATTACTCAATTTAAACGCGCCCCAGTGAAACGCTCTTTATCATTAACATATCGCATCCTGCGGATCTGGGACCAATGCGAACAATGCGAACAGCATTTTAACTGCAGCCGCATGCAACTTGACAAATATGCTTTCAGGTCTAATTATACACCAAAGAGCGAGCCGCATGCGCATGCTCACTGGAGCAGGCAGGCAGGCAGGCAGTCGAGCAGTGGCCAGGACAAAATGAGCAGCAGCAACAACAATGTTGGAGACGCTGGCCGAGGCAATGTGACCCCGATTCCAAGTCCAATTTGCGGCCAACCCTTTCGGACACGTACGCAAACGACGCTATATAATTACGCGGAATGAAAATGTGAATGTCAACTGAACATCAATAAAAAAGTAGCAAATTAAATTTTATTAAAATTTTTTATAACCTTTTGTATTTTTGTTTTGTTTTGTTTTTTTTTTTTTTTTTTTTTTACTTTTGCGTGTGAACAAAGTTACTCGTTCCATGGGCTTTTGCAAAAATAACAGTCTCTTTGCTGGTCTGCAAGCTATGCAAATGAACAAAAGTGAAAAGAAATCACTTCGAGGTCTGAGAAATTTAGAAACATTTCAATTAAGTTCGCTCTTTTGGGGGCCCGCGACTATCAGCGCTGTTCATCTGGCTGGCCCATAAAAGCTGCGCTTACAAAAAACCTTAGATTAGCATAAAACAACAAATTTGTTGCGGCCAGAGAAATGACATCAAATTATCACAGCTACGACAACTTTAACTCCGACTACGACAGGCCTGTCCGACAATGCTTATGCTCATTCAGCTGCTTTACACAACACTATTATTCACTTTTACAGCATAGACCTCCCAATTAGTCTGATTTATAGTAATCGCAATCGGCGGGCTTGTATATGGTGAGTGCATTGCCAAGCTAAGCTGGGGAATCAATTTCATTTTGAAATTCTTTCATTCGATCCGTGCAAGGGAGCCCCGCTCCAGCGCCAAACTGAGCAGGTTTTTATTTGTTGTATTATTAATTACAGCTGAAAACATTTATGTTAAGCACGTACAAAAGAACTGTCAAAGTCATCCAAGCTGCGCCGTCAACCTGGCGCCACTTGGGCCACATGCAATGCGATTTTTTTTCTCTCTTTTCATTTTTCATTTTTCATTTTTCCTGCGAAAATAATTAAAATCATAAATAATCTTACCGACAAGCTGCCCGTACGAAATTTGAGCATTCAATTTAGACTTTGAAAGTTGAGCAGAAAAAGTTCGCGTGTCTCGATAGGGACAACTAGCTTATGGTCTAATTATGTAGGCAATAATATATTTATTAACATTTTCGGGCATGAAATTGTTGTATATTTTCCCATTTGGTCATTAAAATGCTGCACATTGGGACGAAACATATGTGGAGCACAAAACTCTTAAACTCGTAAGATTAATGACATTTGGCAGAGCGCCGTTTAGCCAGGCGGAAGACATCGGGAACTCGATGTAACGATCAAATTTGCTTGACCCAACTTTACTTAAATTTTAATTTGATTGAATTGATATTATATGAAATAATCGCTCACTTCAAAAGAAATCAAAATCAGAATTTTATTTATTTTATTTTATTTATTTATTTTTATTTATTGAGCTGAACAGTTTTTAATAAATATATACATAGGTTAGCTATGGCTTTTCAACTGTGATATATATAGTTCTGCAATTTGGAAATTTTCAGTTATTAATCAACAGAATGTCTATCTATAATTTACCCCAAAATAAAACCTTCCATAGTCGCACAACTTTTATCTAACTTCAGGCACTGTGCTTAGTATGCGCTGATTCGAGTGCCACCAGCGCACAACTTTCGGCAGTCACTGTGATGACTTTAATCCGAAAAATTGCTGTGGAGCATGCCAGCGACATGATTAATAATTTATATGATAAAATATGTATGAACAATTTGGTATTTCAAATGATTTTGTATGCCACTACAGCTGGGCGCTTCTTGAATTTCGGTCTAGAAAAAGTCGCAGCGCTGCTTCAGTTTGTCGCTTCAGTCTTTTGCTGCGGCCGCTGCGGCTACATTTCCCTTTTTGCTTGGACAATAAAACTGTAAATTTGCTGGCGGTAAAAATGTGTATAAATTAAGCATTAAATGCACAACAACATGGATCACGGCCCATGTATACATGGCAATTTCCATGCAAATTATATACACTTATGCGGGCAATATATTGACGACACAACAAAGGGCCAATGCGCTCAATATCGGAACAGATTCGTGTCGGTGACGATGGCCACACTTTGGGCGACAACGTTGCAAACTGTTTTCGCACCTCCCGGCCAGATAGCGACGGCCCTGAAAACCAACTTTCCTAAAGTGTGAACATCAGCCTCCCGACGAACTGACGATTCGTGTGCAGAGCCCAGGTCCAGGCGGTAGCTGGACACGCGCAAAAGAAAGTGCGAGCGCCGCAGCTGCCCCGAGGACATGTAAAACTGTGTGTGGTGTGTCGAGGCCTGAGCGCCGCCAAGTGGTGGCAATGACAATGCCAATGCAGCCAGGGCACTGGCCAGCCGCTCGGACACTTCAGTATCAAGTGTTGACGCCGATGGTGACGACACTTTCTTTTCCACCTTCGATGGACGAACAGCGACTGGCCACAGGCAATTTAAGAATTCTCAAGGCGAAAGTGCATGTGAAGTGCGTGCGCCATCATTGCGCACGCCTCTGGGCGTGGCAACGTTGCAGCGCAAATTATGAGGTGTTATGTCAATGCGGCCGACGCTGCCACGACCACAAAACACGTCCCATGCAACCAGCCACATCCATGTCCATATCCACGGCGTTAAAGTGCCTGAAAATGTGTGCTAAAAGTCGCACGACCAAAGCTTGTGAAAGGCATTGACTGCTCATAAGATCGCGTTGCTATATAATTGAAAACGCCCCATGAAAGGGAAATGCGTGCGACTGCAATTGGAAGCTACCGAAAGGGCTGACCATGGAAAATGCTTACACAGTTATTAATTCAGTTCTGCTTTTCACAGGCCTCCAGACCAATCGAATCGATTCGAATCGAATCGAGTTGCAATACATTCATTCATATGCAGTTATTAATGCCCAAAATTAGTGTGAGAAACAGATTTTACCGGAATTGCAATGTACGCGGTACAAGTCCTATGAGCAAAATACTTTTCCCGATCTTAAGACATTCGATTTTAAGTGGGGTATGATATTTTATGAATGGAAGCAGCTATATACAAGTTCAGATCTATCTAAGAGTAACCCAATGCGTCTTTCTTTGCTCCATTTGAAATATAGTAAAGAAAGACGCATAGAATTTGGTATATTTCGTTATATAACGAATAGATCATTCATTCAGTAGCAGATACATATATATGCATGTGTGTATGTTTATATGTACATCTGATATATTTTTAAGTTATTCTAACAAGACTTGTTTACCCTTAGAGAACTTGCTTACTTCACGGGAACTGCGGCTCTTTAATAATTATAAAAATCAACTTTTTCAACATTAATGCAAGAAAACTCTAGTAAAAAATATATTATAAAAAAAATTATAAGCCCTAAACACCATTTAGTCCGAATATCATGCTCAACTTTAAACGAATCTGAAGCTGATCTATATTGATATATAAATTGATATATGCACATATATAACATCTATAACATAAGGTCGTATACTAGTCAATATTTGGTAAATTATTATAAGCAGTAATAAAATTGTTAACTACATATTATTTATGCTTCATTGAAGCTTTTAGCTGTTGGAACTCAGCTGGATGACGACTGCAGTAGCACAGGTTCTTAATATAATTATTTGAGAGCCTGTTGTTGTTGTTGTGGCATTTGTTGTCAACGTTGTTGCTGTTGCTGTTGTTGTAATTGCCATGGCTGTTGTTATTGACTTCAGTTGTTGTCGCCGTGCCCGTTGCCGTTCGCCTAGTGGACTTTGTCGCCGAGACGCTGTCATCGCCATCGCCGGCTTTGGCTGCGGCTTCGACGTGGACATGCGAGTTGTGGTGCAGCAAACGTGCAGCATTTTATGAAATTGCTTGTTGTTATTATTATGGTTATTATTAGTAACATTTGTGGCTGCTGCTGCAGTAGCTACTGTTGCCGTTGTTGTTGTTGTTGCTTTTTTGCTGTATATCATTTGAAGTTTGGCGCAGGCGCTGCGTTTAACGATTTGCTCTCACGGCGTTCCCTACGAAAATATAAACATAACAATCATTACAAGCAACATCAACAGCCGGAGAGCAGCAGCAGCAGCGAGCTAAAAATGAAAGCCGGACAAAAAAGCATTATTGATATTTATGAGAATTATGTTCACTTCCTGCTCTCCGGCTACACGGTGGCATCTTAAATGGCGCTAAATGCGTGCATTTAATATAATAAATCTGTTTTTTTTTTTTATTATGCTCGTTTGTTATTATTATTTTTTTTTTTTTTTTCAATTTGTTGGTAGTTTTTTCTTTTTAAGCCAAGTTTTGTGTGGTCGAGCACGTACGCGTTCAGATTGAGTGGCGTGAAGTGAAAGGGTCGACAGCCTGTAAAAGTGCTGAGCGAATCGTTAAGTGTCTAAATTATGAGAAATTTCTCTCGAAAATTGGTTGAGCGTTGCAGGTGTCTCTGACTTAGATCAGTTAGCTAAGCACAATAGTTTTGCTTAGCATTTAGAAGATTTCTTTCAATAAATTTGAACTCACAAGTTCGTTTCCTCAGTCTTTTGTTCAGCTGTGCAACTTCTCGCACATTCATACATAAACATTTTACAAGGAAGTCCTAAACACATTCCGTTATTCGCATAGCTCATGCATCATCAGAGCCAGAAGACACAAGTCTTACGAATGAAGGAGTTTTGGGAAATATATGTGGCCATTGTTGCGACATTTCACGCTACTGGACCACTGTGTGCACTCTGTGGACTGGGCCATAGCTGCTCAAACATAAGGCGAACGAAACGCACATTGTTGTCATGCCAGCTATTGTTGCGTTTGTCTCGTTGACTGTTTGTTTTGCCTTTTGCCAAGGCGTTGTCCTGTTGACAATTGGTCATAAGTCAGGCAGCCGACCCAATGGTCACACCAAAACATGAAGCGCATTCTCTTGTCTCACCTCCCCTATCTTATAAGCAGCATAGAGAATCGCTCAAGAAGTTCAATAAGCGAAAGAGAGTGCTATAAAATCCAAGTGGAGTCGAGGCAGCGGCGATAATGTGAGAGCAATGCCCAGCCGACTCTAGGCATTGATTAATTGTCGATTCATTATACTCACTGATAAGCATTGAGACTTACTGAAGCAGATTAAACAAAGGAACATGAAAAATGTCGCATATTCACTATTTTATAAAGCTTCAATTTATAAACATAAACTGAAAGACTTTGTTTGCAAAGTAGTAGAGGATTTCTCAAATTTATACTAAAATTGTTTTCACTTATAAATATCTGTATATACTATTTATGTAATTGCTTTTTAAAACAATAATAAACAATTCTTAGGACTTTTTCCACTTCTTGCAACTTTCTTAGCATTTGCCTGGCACACAATAAATAATTCTGTAGCTCCCTTCGGCACCCACATCTGCTCCCGTGTATACAAATATTGTCAGCACAAAAGTCAAGAGAACAAAGCCAGCCAGCATATAATAACACACACACACACACACACACACACACACGCACGCTGCCATTGGCAAACATCCAACAGCAAACAGTGGCAATATTTGGTCGTTGTTTACAGGCTGAGCCCTCGGCGCGAACCGAACGCCATGGGTTGGTTTCTTGAGAAATTGGCGCATGCTGTGAATTGTGCAGACATATCTATCCAAGTATTTTCCACATAGTCATAGTCATGGACAATATTGCGTTGCTTTTGTTAGGCAGCGACTGCTGCTGCTGCTGTTGCTGCTGCTCCTGCTGCTGCTGCTGCTGCTGCAACTGCGACTGCGATTGGTTTTTGGGATTGGGATTTGAATTTGGCTTTTGCATGCTTTATTTTTCATTTACGCCAGCCATGGGGCTATCAACAGCCACGATGAGGCATTGTGCGAGCCAGCCTCAGGCTAGGCAGCCATTGGCTTGGCCCGGCTTCGAGCCATGGGATGGCCATAAAGTGTCAACGGCAGCAGCTACCGTTCTACGTACGACTTTTTGCATTTCTTCATATTTCTGTGGAGAAACAACAATTTTTCGCTGGCATTTATCTGATCCTGTTGAGTCATGCAATGTGTAAGCCAGCATTTGAATTATGGAGATGATAATGCGTTTGTTTATGTGTGACATGAGTGCCATTCCATGACTCCGTGCCTCCATGCACCACTCTCTATGGATGCACCAGTCTCTTGCCACCGCAGACGCAGAAATTTGCATTTGCATTGGAGGCCGTGGCAAACGCAGCAACGCAACCAACCGACTCCGAGCCACTGCCGTCCGCTCAATTAAATGCCTTGTACTGGGACAACAATCATCAGCACTTGCCAAAAATATCCAAGTTGGCCGTCGGACACGCGCACTCCGTCCGCTTAATTGAGTTGATTAGCCCGCTCGGCCGCCGCCTGCGCGCCAAACAACCTTCTCGGGCATGTTGCAAGAAATATGAAGAAATTGCCGCTGACATGCGCTTGAGAAAACACAAATATATGAATTCACAAACGTGCCACTCCACTTATTTATATGAAGCAAAAATAACGGTAACATCCAAATTTTTGCTTACATCTTGGCGGCAATCAACGGCTGTTCCTGCCCTCCCGATCTGGAGTTGGGCCTGCGTTCCGCCTGCTTTCGGCATGTCATGCTTGGCCAACTCCGTCTCCTACTGCTCCTCCTCCTCCTCCTCTCGAATTAACGACGCTCACCAGAGTCTCGTGTGTGACTCGCCGTGCTCCGAAATGAAATGCAATTTTGAAATAATTAAATATGAAGGCCAACACATTTTGGGGCTGCCATGTTCTCCAACCAGGCGAATTGCAGCGCATTTTTATTTGCAATTAGCCGCAACACACAAATTTAATTATGTAAATTTGTTAATGGTTGTAAATGTGCGCTAAGTGCGTTTCCTACGACCCAAAAAGTAAACGTAATTCAGTCGAATGGCTATAGAGAAAATTACAAGAGTGGAAATTGCAATACATTTCAATAATGTTTTATGTCTGAAAAATCTCTGCACGTCGAAGGAAAATACAAATTATAAAATTGATTTTTGAGCAGTTTATTTTCGGGCTAAAGTGAAAATCAACTATAGTTATTTCATATTATATTAATTAATAATAATAAAAAAGTAATGGTAATACAAAATGTTTAAATGTTTAATTTTAAACTATCTTAAACTAATGTAGAAATTACAATAAATTTATTTGCAAATAATAAGCTTAGTTTAATAATAATTAATTATAATGCAAAATATTAAACTAAAATAGAAATTGCAATAAATTTATTTTCAAATAATAACCATAGTTAATAAAAATTAATAGTAGTATAAAATATTTTAACTTATTTTATATATTATTAAACTAAAATAGAAATTACAATAAATTTATTTGCAAATAATAAGCTTAGTTAAATAATTAATAATAATGCAAAATATTTAAACTTATTTTAAATTATATTAAACTAAAATAGAAATGGAAATACATTTATTTTCAAATAATAGCCATAGTTAATAAAAATTAATAGTAGTATAAAATATTTTAACTTATTTTATATATTATCAAAGTAAAATAGAAATTACAATAAATTTATTTTCTAACAATAAGCATAGTTAATAAAAATTGATAATAATATAAAATGTTTATACTTTATGGATATATTAATTTCGAGATTAAGAACAAAATCTTTTGGAACCTCTCCCTTTGTTCTTTCAGTAACTGTAATTAGAGCCTGACTTAGTTCAGTTAACCAGCTGCGCGCCGTTACAGCGAAAGCAACTGTAAATTTGCCAAATGAGGAATTCTGGGTCCAAAGAAAAGTCGGCTTTAAGTCCAATTTCGCTGCTAATGACAAGCAACAAATTAATGGGTTCAACATCTCAAAAGTATGCGGCAAATAAAAAATAGTCAAGACACTTGCCACTTGAACCCGTGCACTCATAAAAACAGACACACACACACTCAGCTTAGGCTAGACACACACACACACACACATCGTGTGTTAGTTAACTGTCGTGTCTATGGCATCAGCTGCACGAGGCCAAAAAACTCTCACTAGGCACTTAAAAATTAACGCTTTTGACAGCCAAACGTACTTTCAAATGTCCAAAGAGCAACGCAGCCAAGCAGCCAAGCAACCAAGCAGCCAACTAGCCACAAGTTGTGGCAAGCTGAATGCGCAGGCGCAACAATGTGTCAATGTGGCGAGCGGCAGCTTTAACAAGATTGGCAGCGACGTCGACGACGCGTCGTCGTCGCTCATGTCGGCGGCAGATGAGACACCGGCAACGAGCTGGTCGTGGCCAATCTCCAGATTTTCTCATAAGGTGCAAAATCTCTGGATATCATCATAAAAGACGAAACAACCGAAAACATGCACAGAAATGAACCCGAGAGCAGACAGAAGAAACAAAGTCGTAAAGCCGCAGCCGCCAGAGCAGACAGAAACGCCTCTTTTAAGTTCTGGCCCCAACCTGGGACAAGAGGAGCGAGAGACAGAGAGAGAGAGCGAGAGAGAGAGAGCGAGACAGAGCGGGGTAGCTAAGATACTTCCTAATTAGCTGGCCGGCTGCTTTGCAATTGAGGGCGACTGCGCTTCAATATTTTTAGTATATATTTTATTATTATACAGCATTGTTGTTGCTGCTGCTGTTGCTTTGCTTCTTCTTATGCTTTTTACATGGCAAATGCACACAGCCTCACAGCCCTCTCTCTCTCTCTCTCTCTCTCTCTCTCTCTTTGAACGTGAATCCTCTCGAACAATGGAGCAGTTAAAATCTGTGGCTAATAAATAAATTAAGTCTTTAACGATGACAACGCGGGCGCAAAGCCAGCAGCGGCTCCGCAGGGCGCTTGAACATCTCAATTATGTTGTTGAAGCTCATTGTTTTTGGATTTTTGGATTTTTTCTTAATTTTCTGATGGTTATGTGGCTATTTTATTTATTCTTGTTGTTGTTGTTGTTATTTACGCTTATCTCATCGCAGATTGGCCACAGCTGCCCAAATTGCGGAAATTCGCCAGCCGTGCGGCAATACAATTTAAATGGGCTCATAAATGTGCTCAAATGCCCCCAGCTCTCGTCTATGCGAATTATTTCGCCTCCAATTAAGTATGTAAACATATTTTTGTTTATGCTCTTAATTAGCTAATTTGCAAACAATTAAAACCAGAGTCCGCGCTGCCTCGATGCGTCCATCTGGCCACAGCCAGTGCCACTGGCTACAAAGTTGCCAACTCATTTGATTGCCGATAGACGCGAGCGCGTACAGCCGACTCATGGCGGAAAAAATGCGTACAAAAGGTGAAATTGTCTGGAAAGTGAAATGTTTGCATAACAATTGTCCAAATCGAAAGAAAGCTCCAGACTCTAGATGCTGTGCAGCTGCCCCAGACTCACAAGAGATAATATTATCTTATACTTAGATAAACTTATACTAGATAAACTTTATAGAGAGAAACATAGAATCGGCTGAGTTAGGCACAGATCGAACACAATTATGCAACTAGATCAGATCTGTAACTGCTAAATTAAAATGGATGATCGAAATAATATAGGGAGTTTCTAAATGGGGATCTTAAAATGTTCTACATATTCCAATTACTGAACTTTTCAATCATAATCTATATTGGCAACCATTCCGTTGTTGCCAAAAAACAAAAAATGGGAGAAGAGAAACTCTGTTCCCACGTTTGGCAAACGGGAGTACAGTTTTATAACCGTAACCAGACACATAGCTCTGGCCCTGAGAACATTTCGTGATGTCCACCTGCAAAAACCTAAACTAAAATTGAAGAGGAAAGAAGATCTGTTGTTGCAATCCCGTACGCCCGCTGTTAGTCCCAGCTGCGTGCGAGCCTCACAGAGCAGCTACGCACGGAATCGTTTTTTCTCTTTTTTCAGTGTTGTATTTTGCTGTTGTTTTCTTTCATTTTGTTCAGCAGGTAATTTCGTATATATAAAGCGTTTCCAAACAATCGAGTTTTCAAAATGACAATTTTTCTGTGTGAACTGCCTGTGAGCAGAAATAGAACAAAGCCGCTGCCAGGCAATGCACCTGAGCTAGTGAAAGATCACGTCTATTGTGTGGCTGGGAGAAAATAATTAAAAAAAAGTCCGCTTTACCAGCATGCTATGCCAATGACAGGGGCTTAAGAAAGCAGCTGCCAAAAAAAAAACACATACACACACACAAAAAACAGAAAATGAAAAGAGTAAAACAAGTTTGTTGCTTCAGTCTTTTGTTTTACAACGGGGCGCTCGTCAAGTTTATTTTTTTATCGCTTATTTAGGCTAACGCAACTTGGCAGCCTGCGTCTGCTTCATCTCCTTTCGAGTTGACGCTCCACTACTGACAAATGAGCAGCATATCCTGTTGATCCTGTTGTAAGGAAATAATTATATGGCTCCCGAACGTGTGAACACTGCAGCTTTAATTGCACAAATAATTAAAAGCTCATAAATTAGCGAATTGCAGCAAAAACGAAACGTGCAAATTTAATTATGGGCCAACTCAATTAATTCATTAAAGCAACGGCAACAACAACAACGACAACATGAGCAGCGGGCCAAGCACACCTTCTGCAGTTAAATCAATCAACGCCAAATACGCGCAGAGGCACGCCTTTTCCCTAAGGACGTGGGCAGTGGCGAGGCAACCGGTTTACCCAAGCAGCCGCCGCCTGTCCTTGCGCATCCTGGGGCGCACTTAGAATATGCATTATGCAACTGGCCGGCGACAGCCAGCCCGCAGAAGTGCGCCTGGGCCGGGGCTTTCATAATTTATTGATTTTATATGGCGTCACATTTGTCTCTCTGTCTGTCTCTCGACACTGAACGCTGACAGTTTTTGCCACTGCCGTCGTCGTCGCAGCGACAGTTTGACAGTTGCAGGTTGTCATCGCAGTGCGCCGCTCTGCTGTCACCTTAATTGCAACTGACGCATTGCCGAAAATGTATATATGTACGTTCAAGCCACTGGCGCATATCCTGTCATCCTGTCTTCCTGCCTCGTTGCCGTCTCGAGATAAGCTCGGCTGTCATTTCAATTTTGCAAGCTGCCAAATAAACAGCGCAAGGTGCGCTAGCCAGTCTCCCTGTGTCCCTAGCCCCATCATCTGTACATCTCTCTCTGACTCTCTCTCTCTCTCACTCTCCCTCTTCCCTTAGTAACTAGTACTCCTATCCAGTTGTTGAGCCACTTCTGCGCCATCAGACATGAATGATTAAATAATATGTGAGGCCTGGGGCAACCCTTTAGACATAATTCCTCGTTGTACGGCAGCATTGCGTCGAACGGAAGTTTGTGGCTTAGCTCTTTTGTTTTGTGGTAGAGCAAACTGTTAACGGCTACACAAATTATCAGCTTAATAATTGCAAACGTTGCATCATAAACTCGGCGACATTATGGCAGGAGTTGCGCCACTGCAAAGTTAATTGAGATGAACATGTAAAAGTAAACTCTCTGACTGGACTAGATATCGTGATTAGTTATTGATAGTCCATAAAATATATTACAATAAGTTTAATAAAATGTTGAATAGTGTACTTTATGCTGTGAAGCTGAAATAAGTTCAATTACTTATTCAATTCAATTTAATATGCCCGAATATTGACCTTAGAGCAATGTTTTCAATTCATGCAATTTATATTTCTGAATTAAAACTTTACAGTTTCACATTGCCTTATCTATTGAATGGCATATTTCGCATGCGCATTTCACTATCTTAAAAATATACAAAATTAACTTTCCTTAATCATATGCATATCGTGGCTGGCTCCAGCTGAAGGTGGCCAAAATAGTTTGGGTCGCTTTTACCGTGAACTCATCTCATTACGAATTCGCTTTCCTACACATGCAACATAATTAAAAGGTCAGCCCTCTCTCTCCAGCAAGGCTTTCGATGAATAGATAATAAATTACCGAAATGCAGACGCGCTGCAATTAAATAGAAAGCATGGCGTCGCTGAGCCCAACTAACTAACCCTTTTGACCCATAATTCTAACGAAACCTTTCAGGCATTACGGTGCAGCAGGTTAAACAGCCTGCTAATGATATCAATAAAATGTAAATAAGACGATGCAGAGGCGCAGTCATAAACGAAATTGTTGGGCAACTCCGAATATGCCACAATTAAAATGCAATTTCGTGCAAATCCTTGATGCAACTGTGTAACTGTAAATGCAGCGCGTTGCACCTGCGACTCGACCTGTTGCAGATGCCTATCACAATTTGGCTGGTTGCTCATTAACGGCAGCGCAGCCGAGCGAAGCGTATTTATTTTTATTAATTTTAATAGCGAATTGAATGCATTCATATTCGTTTTCGTATTCGTTTCTGTGTCGCCTGCAACATGCAACTGCGCGGCAAGTGCAGCGTGACCAATGCCCAAAAATTGAACTTTCGACTAGGGAGTGAATATCTGCTCGATGCACGCGCTGCTCAACCCTTTAGCATATCGAAATGCATTCGAAATTTAACAAAAATACGGCGAGCGTTAAATTTTGTTAGCGGCTCGTTCGGCTGCCCCCCCTGCTCATCCCCATCCCCATCCTCATCCCCATCCTCGTCCTCATCCTTGTCCTCTACTCGATTTCTACGCTTTCTACACTCACTCGCTCGCCGGCGAACAGGTGTAATGATTTTGCTTTGCACCTTGACTGCTGCTTCCGTTTAGATAGGTTCAGTTGCTGTTGCTGCTGTCGTCGTCGTCGATAGCTTTTCGGCTGAAGGTAATTTGTGTGCGTTTACTTCCTCACCACAAAAATACAAAAAAAAAAAAAAAAAACATTTACAATTTTATCTATACAGGGTGTACCACGCAGCAATCTTATTGCTTATAATTTGATTACAATTTGCTCCTTTGAGCTTTCAGCTGTTGAGTAGCACTTTAAAGACATGAATTTAATAGGAATCTACTCCACACTCACCCAGCTCCTTCCTCCGCTTGTGCTCTTCGGACTCTGCGCGCATAAACATTGCAAGTGCGTAGTGCAAAATAGGCAGTACGACAAACAACTTCGGAAACGTCTGCCATTTAATATTCATGACTTAACGTACAATTTGTAAATAGAAAATATTGGAACTTATGTGGACAGAGTTATTATTTAACATAAATTCTTATTAAATACTAATGAATTGAAACTCGGGGCACCCTGTATATGTCGTCCCTGTTTAATCGTTAATTTCATACTAAGGGCTTTATTATCGGCATTGTATCGTAAGCGATACAAAGCAGCAGCATTTAAGCACACTGAGAGCAAATTTGTACCACTGAAGAGAATTCCCAGAAATAGTTTAACCGTATTAAAAAAATTCATTTATTTAAATTGTGTTTTATAATTCTCTAAAGAATTTGATTTCTTAAGAGTCCCAGATATTTTTATATATTCACAAAATATATATAAAATATATTCAAAAGTAAATCCATAAATTTGTTACAGTGCATGAAAATATAATACAACCGCAAGACAACTTCCTCAATATCAATCATTGCGCCTGCTATATTTCCTACCCCCATATACAACTTTCTTCATAAAGCATTTATGTAGCCCCAGAAAAATTTGGCATTGCTGGCGTTGAGCAGGTTGCTGTGAACAGGACCGACAACTGCAATTTTCAGGTGTTAGCCGAGTGGACGGGACAACCCTTCATTAGACAGGCAAAAATGATATATTTAATCCGTTCGGCCGGCCGTTCGCTCATATGGGCAGTGAAGCGAATGCTCGTCTTCGATGCGATATAACGCGATACAACAAAAAGGCTCGCATTGATAAACCTGATATGGAACACACTTAAGGGCTTAACTTGGGTAATCTGCAGTTTGTTCAAGTAGAAACAGCAGCGACAACACAACACCAACCGGCTGGGCCAACCGAGACTGGGCCAGCGAAATTAAAACATAAGTGTGTGTAAGGTTTATAAACATCAAGGAGACGCAGCACTTGGGCAACTTGAGCAGTGAACGGGGACAGCGGATGGGGACTGGGGATTGCCGATTGCCGATTGCTGGTTGGGGGAACGAGCAGAGGGACAACCACAACAGATCGCAGATGCAGATCGCTGGCAGTTGCCGGCGAATCGTCGCTCTGGTGCAGGTGGATTTCTCAAGTGGCTGCGTCCGTTCTCTTCTGACTTTGTACAAGTATCTGCATATACATACATTTATGACATGCCTCTGTGTGTGTGCGTAGGCAACAGTGAAGCCAGACATCGATACATTAGTACTTATTTGAAGTGGAACAAGTGCTTATTCAACTTTGCCAGATATTTCACTAAGAATTAAAGACTCTAGAAGTGCATTCCCAATATTTTAGTGCCCTCGCAACTTCCTAGATTTTAATTATACTGCATGGCATTGATTGACAGATTTAATTTTGTAATACTATGCGTTTTCCTTACTCATTAGCGAATGCAAAATTTACGATTTGTCCACAAAAACTCGCATAAAATCCAACAGCAAATATCAGTTGAGATTTGGCTAAGCAAATACTACATATGTATATTCAATAGTTGTAGGAAGTCAGGCGGATATCCCTTGGGAGCTGGGTCAGTTGTAAGTCGCATTATTCATGGCAGCTAAGATTTCGTTGCTGCTTAGCTGACTTTGTGATGTCTGGAGGGAAATGCAATTGTATGTGGTGTCAAAAGTCGCACAGCAATCCATCAATCTAACAGCCATGGAAAATCAAGAGACGCGAGCACAAAGCGTAAAGCAGCCAAATCGTAAAATAAATTGTAGAAAATATATCAAGCAAAGGACATTAGGGACACAGTCGTCGCCCTAGGGTGGCTCGACTCTGCAGGCATCAAATGATTTCTCTCCATGCCACATTTCTATTCTTTAGCAGCGACAATGAAACACAAAACTCATGTTGCAACTGAAATCACGGGGCGCTGCCGAGGCTCTTTGTGGCGTGTTTGCGCAATGTTAACATCACTGTGCAAACTTTAAGTTGGGCTGAGGAGAAGAGACGACGGTCCAGCAGCTGCCAAGAAGTCAACATACTGCGCCCCAATCTCTAAGCACAACGCGTGCCATATGTCAAACTAACTAAAATAAAGAAGAAGACAGAAAAAAAACCAAGACTCCTGCCAGGCAGCCAGACTAACTGTAATTGAAAACCACACACTTAACATTTATAAAAATGCATCCACCAAAAAATTTGAGCTCCAAGCTGCTGCCCTGCGCCAGTTTTTGATTGGCTTCGCGGCGGCCCCTTGAATGTCCCCTTAAAAACAGATTGAGCCAAAAAGAAACGAATATAAGCAGAGTCCTGGCAGCCGGCGCAGTTCATCAACTGCAACAACTGTCGTCCGGGCATCAAGTTCACTTTACGCTTCGTTCTTCTTCCTCTTCTACATATTCTGATTTACATTTTTTCTTATATTTTGACTCGTGTGTGGCGTCGTCAGCAGCGCCAAGATGCAAATGCAGGCTCAGATATCAATTATATATTGACAGCTATTACTATAATATATAATATATAAAAATCGAAAAAAAAAATATTCCAAGGCATAATGAAATTGTGTTAAATTAGCTTTACAAATACTCCACCAGAGAGTTGATATTCTCGATCTCACTTTCTCAGGTAAGTCCTTGAGTAATTAGCTGAAAGATGGGCATATAGATACAGCATTCAATAAACGAGCGTTGAATTATTATTTAAAATTTACAAATTGAATTATTTACCTATAAAAGATTCCTCTTGAGCAACGGCAATCGTTGAGGCCGTAGCCTTCTGCATATGTAAGCCAACTCGAGTTGAACATCAGGTATGTTGATGGTTGTAAATTCAGTGGAAATAACAAATGAATTCGAGCGCTTTTAAAGCGTCGCCTGGACAACGCCCACGCATGACAATGAAGTTGATGGCAAAAAAAGACAACAACAAAAACAAATAAACAGCAAATGAGCATTTGATGGGGAATATTATTGGCATGCACGTGTAGAAGTGTCTGGGCGACCGACATAGCTGAAGCCAAACACACCCAACTAGAGGAGTATCCATGTCTTGGAAATTGAAATTTTCCAAGGAAAGCAACAGTTGGGACTGCGGCCAGCTCAACGCCAATGCGTCTGCTGTGATTGCTGCCATTTTGCCGATAATCAGCGTAGCAGCAGCAGCAGCAGCAGCTGCTGCCACAAGAACAGCAAAAAGGAAAAACGAAACAACAAAACTAAATCTCTTTGGCATGGTAAAAAAAGAACTCCATTTGGACTAACAACTGCAGCCTGTTGCGCTCGCACAGGATGCACGGGGATGCAGCGAAGCCTGCATCTGCATTATCCTTAAAAAGTACCTGCTGTGAGCAGCAACTGGCAAATGTTTCCAGCATTCGTTTCGATTGTTGCATTCAGCTTGGGTTCGCTCGGGTACAGGACCCTCTCGCCGGCAATCTGTTGCGCGCTGTGCACATGTCCCTGATTCTGGTGTTTTGATTCGGTACTGAATTTGATGCCCACGCAAGGTGTTCCAGTGACCCTGTTTGCTGCGCTGCCAGGCTGAACAGCATTTGGTCCGTATGCACTTCGCATGCCCTTTGTTTTCGCTGAACAGGCGAGCGTGTAGAAATTTCGAGTAGAGAAGTGAAGTGCATGCATATGTTGTAGGATCTGTTGGTACAGTTGTCCAGCCAATTACTAGCCGAATAAACTGAATCTGTTTTGTGTTAGCCACCCACACAACGCCTGTATGTACTATATATAACAAGCAATTGCCGCGCCCACATCTGTATTCGAAAGCTAATAGAGTTGTCATTTCAGCACGATTGAGCGGTTAGCCAAACATTTTCCCACTGGCGGCACGTACAGCGAGCAGGCAATGAGGAGGCAACAATTACCAACGCCAGTCATTACAGTGGCAACAAAAGCTGGCCATAACAAGCGAGTGGCGCTATATAATCATAGACGCCGTCAGAAACGTCCACGTCCACGTCCACATCCACACCGGACAGATAGCCAGTTAGCCAGAGACTCAATGGCCAAACGTGGACGCAGACTGCACTCTAAATCAATTAACAGCACGTCAAAAGTGTTGAAAATTGGACCAAGTCGTCGCGACGGGCAAGTGCAAGGCGGCTGGCTGCCTGGCTCTGTTAATAGATTAACCGGGTGTCGGTGCTGGAGTTGGAGTTGCAGTTGTAGTTGGAGCTGGAGCTGAAGACGGCGCACAACACACAGAACGAGATCGAGCCACGTCTCAGAGATGGAAAGTGAGGTGCAAAATGTGTAGCAACCTGTCTGCGTTGAAGGCTAATCAGCATGCAAATAATGTTGCCGCCTCTGCAAGAAGATTAAAGAGCCATGTAGCTGTGATAGCCGGCGTAGCCAACTCGAGCACTGGCTGTGGCTGGGGCCCATGTCTACGTGCTGGCTAAACCAGTTACAGGTCGTTGAGAAAATTATTGAGTGAAATGAGTTTGTTAACACCTAGCGACGAGAGGGCGTTACCAACATCGGCCGATAATTAAGCATGCGTCTCGTTGGCGTTACAGTAGGCATTCAAATGTCTCCCTCCTTGGTCTCTCCCCCGCCTTTACCCTCACCGCCCACTATCAAACTAGCGCCTTGTTTGATTGGTCCATTAGCAACAATATGCGATATTTAAGTGTAATTATGACATCCACTAAATGGTAAGCAACTCCTGCCAGAAGGAGCATGACAGCATGTCTTCATTAGCTCCCCTCGTAGCTGGCGGGCAGTGGCATTGTTATTGTTATGGTTATTAGCCTGGCTGCTTGTTGGTTTATTTGTTTGCCATTTCGATTGGCATTCACTTGCCACATTGCCACACATCAGCTCATCAGATCATCAGATACAGCTGCTGTTACAAATCGTAGAAAACTGTGGCAGCATTTTTCGTTACGTTTGGTTGGCTAGCTCGGGCTTTGCGTTTGTCCGGCTTTTCTTAACTGGCCAACAAGTTTTTCACTTTTATTTATGATGAAGATGTCAATCTGGCGGCCTATTGCCTCTGTCGGCTTGTGTTTGTTTTTCCAATTGCCTGCCTGGCCACTGCCTGCCTGCCTGCCTGCCTGCTTCTCGGAGGTGGCTGTCAGTGTCACTGTCACACAGACGAGTTTTCCATTTCGCCTTCAGGCCTGGGAAAAGTTCACTTCACAAAAAAGTTAGGCACACATTTGGCTCAGGCAGCAAACGATGTTGACTCTATTAATTGGATCTCGAGGCCGATAATTGATTTCAAGTCAATATCGGGCCTTGAGAATCTCTCAGCAAGTCAGCAAACGTTTTTTCTTCAAATTACAATCTCTATATATGTATGTATATTTGCGGTTTGAAATATCAAATCAGCAAGCCAAGTGGCAATATTTAGTATTGTAATTGGCCAATTATATGAATTGGACAGTTATCAATGATATTGATCTATGGGCACTTTGGGACTATTTGGGAACTATTTGAATATATTTCATTCAGTGCTCTAGGGCCATTGTGCATTGAAGACATGCGGAACTTGTGGATCATTTTTACCATATTTACAATCTGTATGGTCAAACAATTCACATGTAATGTAAGTAAACGAAATCCGTGAAGAAGCCATTGCTGAATCTTTTATTTCGAATAGAGTGCATCACAAATCATAATGACAAATTTTATTTGTCAGTCCCACAATGCATCGTGGATGTCAGTCTACGATTGTCGACTAAAGGCAATTAAGCGTGGCATGATTGTGCTCAACTTTAATGCCACAATACACAAGGAAGCGAACGAAATAATGACTACGCTGCAGCTTTATAAAAAAGCAAATGGATATAAGCCTTGGCTTTATAATACCTCTGTGGATATTTGTAGATTCACTAAAAAGCCATATAATCCATTTGCTATAATGATATTTAAGGTGGTGCGAAAATATTCCAACCTGAACCATACCTGTCCTTATAGGGTAAGTTGAAAGCTAACAATTTCTTCGTATACATTCTAATAATATTATAATTCCTTTTAGGACTCGATATTTGTTAAAAATCTTTATTTGGAATATGCAAACTTTATGCCGTTTCCATCTGGAGAATATTTAGCTAAACTAGAATGGTATTTGCACAAGAGGAAGATACTATCGACAGATTTATACTTTAAATCTGACGAAGGTTTTCTGAATTCAAAATAGATCAGCCTAAAGTGAACTTCGTAACAATTGGTATTTGGTAATTGATTTTAAATAAATATCACCCTATCAATGTGAATTTTGCAATATCAAATATACATCATATTTAAGCAGTATATTTAGTAGAGTAATTAGGCAATTATACGCATTGGGCAGTTGTTAATGATATTGTGAAATGGGCACCTTTGGGGTATTATTATTTATATACATTTCATACTCTAGTGCATTTTGTGCTCAGAGACTGTCACAAATTATAGACATTACAATTTGAATACGAATACAATTCAGTTACAATATGAGTAAGTGGGGGAACTATTGACTAACCTTGATTTTCATAGAATGCGTTAAATATCATATTGATAAATAATATTTATCAGACTCAAAATGAAACGTGGATCTCTGTCGATTAAAGTCAATGTATCGTCAAACGGCTGTACTCAATAGTCTTATAAAAAGGCAAATGGCAATAAGGCTGAGCTGTACTTTAAGTCTGATGTGTGCTTTAAATCTTGAGTTCATAATTGGGAAACCAAATATATGTCGTATATATAATACAAATTATTTGTAGTTTGCATTTTACTTAAGGATAAAAGTTGTATATACGTAACTTGACACATTTGTGACTAATGCGAATTGAATAAATATTATAATATTCATAAGTGCTCTAATGAGAAGTAGTCAAAATAAGATATTAGCTGTGCCGCTCTGGCCATTATCCGATACGAGTTGTTGAACTTCGGCTAACATTTCCGAAATGCAAATGGCCATAAAATAAAAGAGAATTTAAGATAAACAACAAGTTTTACGACCAAATTTCATTGAACGTTTACGAAATGCAAACGTAATTTAAAGAGCCCACGGCCAGCCCGTACGCCCATACGCCCATACGCCCATACTCGAGCGGCACGTGCTGCGCTTACAAATGTTGTCCAATTGCTGTGGCGGCAACGGTAGTCCAGAACACATCAACATTGCCGAAAAGCGCGGCACGTATGTGTCACCGTCTTGGCACACTCACGAAATCTCTCTTGTGTGGGGCCGTTGGATGTCAGAGCCGTGAAGAACCGAAAGCCAGACTCAAGAGGCGGACTATCGACTGGCTCTGGTACTGGGTCTGCGTCTGGGACTGGGAATGGGACTGGGGCGTGCGGCTATTTTATGTCAAAATAATTGTTAATCCGCAGGGAGCAGCAACTTTTTGGGAGCTTCGTCATCGTTTCGAAGGCTTCAGCCACGGATACGTCTACGGCTGGCTACGGCTACGGCTTCAGCTTCAGATATTTACGAGTAGCTGTTGCACTCGAAACGTGACAAGCTTATGAAGATTTATGGGGTTCGGACAGCCGCCCGTCGACATTGTCGCCATTTCCATTCTCACGATCGGTGTTCGATCGACAGTTTTTGTTTTCTTGTTTCTTTTTATTTGTATTTTTTCGTATTTGTTCTACGGCTTTTTCTTGTTGCTTTTGAATTTTTGTACAATTTGGTTTGCTTAATTTAAGTACAAAGTACGTGCAGCTCCGAAGGCATTGATTTTTAATTTGTCCATTAAAATGCAATCATCACGCCCGACCGGACTCGACTCACCCGACTCCCAGTTCCCACATCTCGTGCCGCCGCTCATTTTCGACCGCGTCGTCTTGGCCAGCGCCATTGTCTTAACAAAAAATTAAACAGAAATTATGGCACCATAATTTAATCATTTTATTTGTTACCGCCTCTTATATTTAACTGTTGCCCGCTCTCAGCTGTGATCAGGCATGCAGGTTGCATTTCTCGATTCGCCATCAATTCGCATCGAGCATTTTAATATACATTTTGAAGTGCTCCATTTTCGTTGCTTCAACAATGCCAAATGACAGAGCTGTGAGCTGACTTCAAATTGAATTCAATTGTGAAATCGCTGGCGATGTCATAGACTTGCTGTGGGCGTTTACCTGGCTCTATTATAATTAAAATATATCGCATTATATAATTATTAAACTTGCTGAATACAGCAGGCATGAAAGTCTTGTCTTGTTAAACTTAGTCTCTCACTATCTATAAATTTCGATTCTAGTCCCCAGTAAACTGATTTCCATGGCCCAGAAACCCTTCGTTCCGTTATGCCTTGCTTATTTAGCATAGGCGTCAGCAGCAACTCCTTTTAGGGCGGCTCAGCTACAGGAGAGACACATGTTTGACATTATCAAGCCGCAGCATCCACGACTGGCATTTTTAATGATCAGTACACGGGGCGAGGCGCATTCAATGCGCAGCCAGAACAACATGTTGCACTGGGCCAGTGAACAGGAGGGAACAAAATATGGAAATACATTCAAAACGAGCTGCGAACAGTTGTGATTTCGAGTAGTGTTTGCCTGAAGGGACAACTGTTGCACAGACTGGAAACTGGAACTGGGTTCGCAGATCACAGATCGGTGATCTGGGACTGGGACTGCGACTGCGACTGGCATTATTTCCGCTTTTTGTTCACCGTTTGTTTCTCTCATTCGGGTTTGTTTTGATTCTTGAGCCGCGACTGCTGCTTCCGCATCCTTGTTGTTCTCAGCTATTGTTGTTGCTGCACTTTGGTGGATTTTTCGCATCTGTCGCTGAAACAGGTACAGAATCAGGATCAGGCACCTTTCATGCTGATCGGCTGCTTCCTCTGCGCCTATTTTCGCAGACCGGAAGTTTTTATGTCTTTTGTAACTAATCGTCAAGGATCACGGATTTCGGTAAACTACAGCATGGCGGGTGGTTAATGAGAAATTTCCAAAATATTAGTTACACACCGCTTGCCCCGACAGCCCAAAGAGAGGTTGAACAGGTTTCCTGTTTTGCCAAATTTGCATGACCGGAAGTTGTTGCTCTCTTCGTTTACCCCAGGGTGAAAGGTGATGCCAGTGATCTGTTTGAGATGCTCCTCAACAATGGATAGTATAATTGGGTGTCAACTTCTTAAGCCGATCTTGGAACTGGGTCTTTTTGCAAATAACAAAAGCAGATCTTGAGATAGGCAAGAACTACAATTTGTGAATGAAATGCTAAGATTTAAACAACATCAAAAGCTCTTTGGTATAAAAGATGCAAGTATATTCAACAGGTGATGTCTTTATCAGTCTTCAATCAAACCCTTTAATGCCTGTAATAATAGCTTAATTTTTTCTCCAATCGCGAAACCCTTAAAAAACAAAGCATGCGCAATAAAGTCGACTGGGGCAACGGTTGAAATCAAGATAAGCTGGGCAACAGGACAAGCGCAGCAACATTCACAATGCATTGAAAATTATGATATAAATTATACAATGCACATTGCAACATTTAAAATGTACGAGCAGCAGAGGCCGGCTGGCCAGGACGCGAATCGAGCAGGACAATAGCGTGTCCAACAAGGACTACCTGCTGGCTGTCAGTTTGAACCTGCCGATGCTTATCGACGGCTGAAGCGTCTCAAATGAGTCTGGCCCCAGCGTTCCGGCAAGGTGAGGACTTTGTCTTGCCAGCGTGACGCGCGATTAGAGATTAGAGCAACGTTTGTATATCCAAGGACGAAGCCAAGCCTCAGCCAGTCGGCCAGCCAGCCGGCCAGTCCCTATAATCGCCAAGAATTCCACTAAAAATGAGAATGTCTTGCTGTTAGACAAATGCCTCCATAGAAAAATGATTGAAAGCAAATGATCATACAATGGGTTTCTCTATAAAAAATTTGTAGTTAAGAATTCAACTAATGGGATAAGACAACTTAAATTAAGATCTATTTGTCGATCGTATCTAATTTTCAAATGATTCCTAATGTAGAGGAAGAGTTATAAGTTAAGAGAGTACATGAAAATATATTTTTAAATAAAAATAAGTATAATTCTATCTAGATTCTAGTAGATCCATTATCTAAAGAAAGAAAGCTATACCTTCAGTCTAATTTTGATAGTTATTTACATTACTTTAAGTATTTCATGCATCCATTGCACTTGAAATGTATTTTAGCAGCATATTTAGTTGTATGATATATACACAAAATATATTTCATACAATATAGATGATATATATGCATATGTCAGCGATCAGTAGAAGCCATGACTAAATCCATTCCTAAACAAATATGCATATATTGTTACATAATATCAGCTTCAACTCAAAATCTGAACAGTAGCCGATTGTTAAAGGCTTAAGGACACAGAAGTGCGAATTTGAGACAACAATAGAAGGATAAAGGTGACGGCTCGGTAAGCTAGGCTAATCGCTATTGTGGAGCATGTTTACGTAAATTGCAGGCGCTGTTCGCTGTTCCCTGTTCGCCAATTGTCGCAGAGGACAAAGGACAAGCTTAGGATTTGAAAGGATTAGAGTGGAAGGCTTGCAGCTGGCCGTGTGACATTATGTGGGTGCTATACAGGACGCAAATTGGCGAGTATATGACATTGAAAACTTTCAAGTTGCATATGCTGATTGGAGAGCAGCTGATGCGGCAGGAAATATAGTCAAAAAATTCCTATGAAAAAATAAGAGAATAAGTCATAATTTTTTTAGCCGACTTTGGGTACGTAGAAAAAGCGGCATAATAAGGACACGCACGCTCCAAAGTGAAATGACAGGATCAGCGCCAGTGACAGCTGCTGGCGACAGCACATGCCGTTCAACTAAAGCAGGATACGCATATCCTGCGTTCCAAATTCGAGATTTTTTCTATTAAAAAATCATGCGCAGACGGCACGCGCTTGACCTTGGCTGTGTTGCTAGGACCAGGCTCTGGGCTGACTCGCACTAAGCACTATGGGACTGTACATGTGCAGTCAGTCAGCGCAGCCGGCGGCTAGTGGGAGAGTCAAGCGTTAAGGACACGAACACATGTACAGAGGACAGGGACTACCTAGCAGCGTCTTCGCATGCTGCTTACATTTTTTATGTAGCTCTTCGTTTACTTGTTTTTCTTTTCTTTTTTTTGTTCTGTGTAAGTATCCTGTTCCAAATGTCCTGCGTGTGCATGCGTACGGCAACAACAACAACAGCAACAATGCCCAGAGAAGACAACAAAAAATTGAGCGGGGCAGATGTTTCCTTAGCAGGCTGCAAGCAAAAATAACACCACGCATGATCAGTTCCTCTCTTCTCCCTATCTGTCTCTCTCTCTCTCTCTCTACTACTACTACTCACCTACTCACACTCTCCTGCTGCTTTTTATGCTTAGTTGTGTTTTTTAGTGCGTCTCACTGAAATTTTGGAGCATTGAACGATTCGAGCTGAAGGTTCGAGTAACTCGCGCACAATGCTGTCAACTTTTTTCTAGTAAATCTTCCAACTATTGTTTCCTCCTCACTGAGAGCAAGGATTCATTATCATGCTTAGGAGCATGGGCATTGTGCGGGTGCCTGCGTTGTCTTCCAGTTGCTTTCAAACCAAGAGCTATCTAGTTCTTAGCTTGTCTGACTTCACTTCGATGATTCAATGGTTTTCCTTTTTTTTGTTTTTTATGGGGTACTCAAGGTCTTCATTTGCTATGCAGCTCAGGGAGCACGGCTCATGCTGGTCAATTTCATTCTATGGCTAGACAAAAGAACTTTTAATGAAATATATTTCGCATCTGCAAAGCTAAATTATGGTTTATATTCAGGAATTTTATATACATATGTATCATATCAAATGCGAATGAAATAATAAATAAATATATGGTAGAGCAAATAGACAAAACTGAATAGAAAAATGTTAAATAAAAAAAACTATTGCTATTGCTGCTTTTGGTGTTTAATTATGAAAATATATAGAATATAGCTTA
Organism: Drosophila mayaguana; assembly: GCA_037075325.1. Lineage (NCBI taxonomy): Eukaryota > Metazoa > Arthropoda > Insecta > Diptera > Drosophilidae > Drosophila > Drosophila mayaguana. The sequence continues at coordinate 3,770,097 of JBAMCG010000074.1, forward strand.
TTGCATTACATATCATATATTTTATATAATAAATTTCATATTCAAAATGCATTATCTTATAAACTATATAATATATTTTATATTAAATATCCAAAATTCAATTGCAATCTTGTCTTATATTTCATAATTTATATTCTATATATTATTTCATGTATAGTTAATAATAATTCTCTAATTCGCAGTCTCTTAGATATTATATATTTTATATATTCCAAGTCCTACTACTATGTTCCTTTATCCGATATCCCATATATCTATATACACTCTTCAATATCGTATATCCCAAATTTCTATATCCAAATCGTGTTTATATATCTGCATTACATTCTCAACATTGTAAATCCCATTACTTCTCCTAGTTCCTTTATCCCATATTTCCATTTACTATATTCAATATCGTATATCCCAAATTTCCCAATCTATATCCCATACTCTATAGTATTGGTTATAATCTTCATCACTATTATATCTCTACATCATCTACTATATAAATGATATCGCTTCTTTAACTAAACTATTCCAATCAAGCCGGGCAGATGCTTCCTGCACTGCAGTGCATAGCCGTCTTTAATAATGAATCTTATTCATAATGGCATTTAATAGATATTCCCTTAATCCACAGACAGCTGGAATTTTTGCCTAGCCCCCAAATATTTACCCAATATAAACGCAGGCGCTCGACAGCTCAATCGATGCAAACAATCAAAACCAAACACAAATTTACCATGAAAATGTATGAATAAACCCTTTGCCAATTGTGCGCAATACTCGGTGGAATTTATACAATTTTGACAGTATTTTTGCAGCTTGCGATGTCACATGCGAGTACTCATTGAGTCGATATCCTTTGGGCGATTGTGACAATTGAAGGATTGAGTTTTGCGCCTGCATTCGAGTATTTGCGTAAACATGACCCAGAAATGTCTGTGTGTGCCATTGTCAACCGGTTCCTATTGTGCTTGAAATCCTTTTTATTTTGATTTTAGATCTGGCTTTTGATTAGCTGCGCCTGCTGATAGACCTCGGAAGTCATTGTTGAAACTGCCGATTTCAGGTCTTGTGTTAGTTTTCGATATGGATATGTCAATAGAGGCTGTGATACGTTTGTTCAATCAAACTGTGAAATTTCAGTTGAATCTGATGTCAGCTCTGCGCATCTGCATAGCTCGGCATTGTTCTCGGTGTTTTCTTGCGACTTAAAGAGTTAGACGTGCCATGGGCGAATCCTTTGGCCTTAGCATTCTGAGGAACCATAAAGATCTCTCTATCTTAGAGCCATTGGCTGCTATAAAAGGACCATAAATCAGCCAGCAGCAATTCACAGCCATGCGTTAGTTTCCACGATACTTTGACTGATTATTATACAATGGTCCATGCTCGGGGCATTGTCTGAGCTCAAACACATCTGTTCTGGCTACTTCTTTATAAACGGAATACCTGAAGAGCTGAGAGCTGAGAGAGAATATCCGAAGAACTTAAGTGCAAGATATGCTATGCTAGTGAAGTGATCCTTGGCGAGCAGGTTGTGTGCGTTCAGCTAGGGCTTTGTTTAGGTTTCTAGTTTGCACTGGCCTCGCACTGACCCTATTTGATCCTGTGACAGGCAGCCTGTTGCTTGCTCTGCGGCTTTTGTTTCCACATTTGCAGCTGCCGTGCATTTGGAATTATTTGCATATGCGCACGCACTGTGGGTGTTGCTACCCCGGGTTGCGCTCGACCGCTCTGGCCACACAATGCCGTCTCTTTTATTACTTTTTACGCATCACCTGTCCAGGCATCTGACCCTGGCAATGCCACGTGCTTTGTTAACCCAAACTGACCTGTACGCGAGTTCGCTTGTGCTGATATTTGAGCCAGCTTAGCCATCTTGCTGCTCCTAAGTCAACGTCGCATCGTGGGTGTTTCGTTTTGGATTTGGCTAGCATTTGAGCTGCTCCTAATTAGGATTGCGAGATGCTATCTAAAGAAGACCTAAGCTGCAGATTTTTGCAAATTTGTATACGGGCAATCACTGCTATCTTTAGTAGTTCATCTGCCAGCTGCAGCTGAGGAGCTGCAGTTGCAAAAGAATATCGGATTCTAAGAAATTAACAATATATTACAGGAGTTGATGAAAAATAAATTGATATAGAAAACGGTATATTTGAGATCATTTACTATATAACGAGAGTGTCTACTCAATATACATTCCAGTTTCAGTTGTTACAAAGAAACCTTTTCCAAGACATGAAACTCCTTTTATCCAAAGAACCTTTGTGAACAGCCACTGAAGCATGCTCTGGCATTTGATATATTTTGTACTATAAAGCGACTATCTTTGACTCAATAAATTTCACAGTGGCTTCGCTGTATGAAAGCGAGTCCTTCGCCCCTCTCCCGTTTCCATAAGCCACATTGGGTGCTGTTGTGACACTATTAAATACGCATTTATGGGATGCGATTGGCCGCCATTAGATGTCTTGGGACTTGGATGCGTGCGCTGTAATAAATTTTATATAAATTTGACAAAATGAATCAAAACAATAAGCGCAGCAAGCAGCGGCAGGACTAGCGGCCAAATGCAAGGACACGCACGAAATGCGAAACAATTGCAGCACGCGGCAGGACACAAACCCGACGACAGCAGAGACAATGGGCCAAGTACTCGAGTGGACAATGGCCCTGGCCTGACTTGATAAGAATAAGAAACGCCGACCAGACGGCTGCAGGACGAACGCAGAACGGAGAACGCAGAGCTCAGCGCCTGCTGCATGCAGCACCTGGTGTTTGCTGTTTACAAGCCGGCCAGCAGCGAGCAGCGAGCAGCCAGGACGTAGGCAAAGACGCTGACGCGGCTCAGGACGAACCGGTACAGTTTGGCAAAAACGCAGCAAGATGCAACTGCGCACGTGCTGTGCCTGGGATGGACAGATCTCCGTGCTAGCTGTCTTGAGTGCGCTCTGTGAGTGATTGCGCTACTCGGCCACTTGAAGGACACGCATGCATGCAACGACTGTGTGGAGCTGCAAGCCAGCAAGCAAGCGGCTGCAGCCCACATCGAAAATGGGAACGGCTCAATTATGAGCGTCAAATTAAATTTTGGTAACACATTGCCAGCAACCCTTTGGGCCAAGCTGCGGCTGCTGTCTCTAGCCGTCTGCTGCTGCCGCTGCTGCTGCTGCTGCTGCTGCTGCTGCTGCTGCTGGTCAGTCCGCGTCCAGGTGGTAAATCCCTAACCCGCTTCGATAATTACGCCATGCGCTGCCGCCATTTGAGTGGCTTTGACTTGAACTGAAAACCCAAACCCGAACTCAAACCCAAACCCAAGCACAAACACAAACACAAACACAAACTGGATGCCGAACCCCTCGGCAACTGTTTCAATTTCAACTCTTTGCTTGGCGTCTGCTGCTATAATTTGATGGCATCTGTAACCGATGGTTTTTTCTCTTTCCTTTTCTTTTCGTGTTAAGTCTTGTCTCTCTGCCTTTTTAGCCACGTAGATTTTCAACAACGTCGTTCATTAGTCTGTCCTTTTTTTTCTCGTGCTCCTGGCCCTCACTATTTTTTGGCAGTTGGTCATTACGCATGCACTGGCAGATGCTCTTGGCTCGGTTCACTACTCCATTTTTTGTTTATCCATTCGTAGAAGGGTCAACTGTCCGATGGATGCCGCCGCTGGCTGCCGCCTGTAAACAACACCTTTGATTTTGAGCTGAAGCTGGCAGTCAAATTGAATTCCCTCTGCTGCTCCGTCTGCAGCAGTTAGAAGGGTTTGCATTTTGTCCTGCAGGTTGTGTAGATATGCATCTGGGCATTGGACATCTTGCAGGACACATTAAAAAAAAGGAACACAACTTGCAGCCGTTCTTCGTTGGCTCAAAGCTGATGTTGCTAACAAAGTATTAAATCCACGAAGCCTACCAAAACAACTTCAAGTTTAAACAGCAGGCAATAAAGCAGAAGTCAGCTTGCCTTAGACGACTTGACTAAGTGGCACAAAGGTCCTTTCGTGTCCTTTTTACTAAACAAACACATGTATATGAGTGTATACATATACATAAAATTTGTTGTACAGAGAGCTGTAAGTAAAGGGAGCTCAATGGCGAATCCTCAGAGTATCCAAGTCTTCCAAAAATACTTTAATCTGCAACTAATTTTATTTCTTTATAATTATAGATTTTTCAATTTATTTATCTATAGTATACAAGCAAATATCATTGCTAATTTGAGAGTAAACTATTATTTCTATATCATTATGAATTTTCAAATATTTTTCCAGTACTTCCTTAGCAACAATTTGCAATTCACCGACAACTGAGCAAATAGTAGAATTACGCACAAATTCCTTATGAAAACAGAGATCGTATAAATCATTTGCGTAAGACGAGGACAATTTGCAAGAAGCTGTCACCAGGCGACAATGCAGTGGGAAAACAATGCGAGACAATTTGCTGGAAAAAACTAACAATGATTAGGCAAGCGCAAGGAGTCGGTCGGTAGCAAGGATATCTGTTAACAACAGCCAGACAAATCAAGCAACTGTCCACTGGCATATGGCCGTTGTCATCTACGTTCTCTTCGTTTTCCTTAGAACTATGTGGAACTGAATCCCTGGCAATCGTTGGTCAAGCATCGCTGCCATTCGACGACATCCAATGCAAGCGATGCGTTCCCGTTCTGCCCTTTAAGTGGTTGGGTCAACTGCCAGGAGTCGCCCGGCCAGCGCCGTGTGCAACGCCGCATGGGTCGTTATCCGTGTCTGCTATCCTCGTCCCGACAAAAAAAGGACAGCCAGACACTGAGCAAACGAATCACTGCATCTGTGTTGTAGGTGTTGCCTGGCACAACCCACCCAAGCGTCTGCGTCTGCGTCTGCGTCAGCGTCTGCGGTGCCGTTTACATTTGTCATTCTTGTGGTTTCTGCTCGGCTGCCCTTTGTTCGGCTTAAGGCATCTTTTGCACATCTTTTGCCACGGCAGTCGCATAAATTGTATTCGTATTACTTACAATGATTCCTGGCAATTGTTCATCAGGACCTTTGGGCTACTGCTCTGCCTGTAATTGAGTTCTATCTGCGAAAAATGATATCAAATGTTGCTCATTTGCGGGCCAGAGCTGAGCAACTTCTCGATTACTGAATTATAGAAGCTGATTGACTGCTATAGTAATGAGCGTTTCGTGTATCTGCCTGCCTATGTTATTTTTATATACTATATATTCTGTATATATATTCTATATATTCTGATTGCAATATCTATCCATAATATCTCTATATCAATGTACAGAGCTCTCCATATTCGAGTGATCCATCTAGCAGCCCCATACCTTTTGACAGAGACGGGCACTGTACGCCGTAAAGGCTCTAGGCGGCCATTTGAGAGATATCATATTCAAAGAGTGATGTCAACAAGTCTCCTGGAACCAAATAATATGATTACTATCGACAACATCAACAAAATTGTATTTTTCATTGATTAAAAAAAGAAAACATGGGTTCATCGAATATGGGCAACATTGATGGGTCACTCGAATATGGAGAACCCTGTGCATATATATAATGCGCATTTGGTAAACAGGGCCATTTAATGGATAGTTTATACACTGTGCTCCTCCCTCGACATACCTTTCAAATTACCTGTGGTAATTGCCCAGAGCAAAGCGAAAAATAGAACATATTGCTGAAAAGCTCATAGCAGGCGCAAAATGTTGTTGGCCTGACCCCGACGCAAAACCCCAGCGGTCAGAAGACGGCGACTGCGACTGAAACTGGGACTGAGTGCAGAGACAACAGTTGGTGTCTGACAGCAACTTGACGATGAGTTAAAGTTGAAGTTGGAGTTGGAGTTGGAGTTGAAATTGTGTTTATAGTTGGAGCAACCTGCCAGTGTGTGTTCGATTGTGTGTGTGTGTGTGTTGCTTTCAAATTGCCAATGCGCATGCGCACCGGGGCAACAATTTCACATTTAATGATAATAATGATGGCGATAATAGGCTAAAATTAGTTAAACACGAATTATAACAACAACAAAAACGACAAGGCAACAGCAAGGGTTTATACATTGCGAGGGAGCGTAATAACCGAGAGAAAGACACGGGGAGAGAGAGAGAGGGAGAGAGAGAGTGAGTGAGATAAGCTCTCTGCTAGTTTCCTCCAGCGACTTAAGTGCCGCCAGCTGTTGTTGTTTAGCTGCTGCTGCTGCTGCTGCTGCTGCTGGCGAGATTGGCTATGCCCAGGCGAAATTACTCGACACGGCCAAAGTAAAGTTGGCCAACTAATTTGGCTCAGGTGGCGCGCCAGCGAAAATGAAACAAATTTATAACAATTTGCCGATCGGCCGACTTAAATTGAGTTCCATGTGGCCCATGTGATTGAAGCGCTGTTAACCGCAATATCATATGGAAATGTTTACTATACGCCAAGGCATTCAGCCAGAGTACTTCCCCCCTGAGCCTATCATAGTGAGCAGCTCGAGCATTTCTGTCACGTCTGTTCGTACATAAATGATAAAGGAATTTCGTATAGTCTTTAGGCCCGTTTATAGCTACTTACTGCATTTACGATTTTGGGCTTGGCTGCTACTGACCTGGACCTAGCTACAATTTTATTTGTCAACCGAACTTTGAAGTCGCCGCTAGAGTCGAGCTATTAATGAAGGCCCAGTTTAACGAGTTAGCCCAGCATTTGGACGGCCGCAGCTCCACAGATGAGCTGCAAGCACCTGACCACACACACAATTGAACTTAAATCATTCCCGCTGCTCAGCAACTTCAATATCTCGACGAGCTGACACTAGAGCATTATCTATAAATTGCACAGAGACCACCCAAGCTACAGTTAGATAGACTCAAAACATGATAGTAAATGCTTGATGTATGACAACTGATGATATAACAGATAGAATACCTTGTGCATTTAATAGTCTGTTTAGAATGAACTTGAATTTTAAGCCCATTTTTGAGCTTGGGGCGTAATATATATGAATATACTACCGCGACTACGATGTCAGATAGAAAATATATTTTCTATCATTCTAAGACTATGGGAGACTTCATAATATTTAGTTTACTTCTATATAGAACGTCGCATAATAGAAACCTATCCATAGTTCGAAAAAAAATCAGAAAAAATATATGTTAATGTTTCTTATTATATATCTACATAGATATATATATATATATATAATATATTTATGCATATGAGCTTATAATATATGTATATATATATATAATCACATTATTAGTAGATTCTATACTTCATTATTAATATCAAATTCTGTTATAAATATTACAAATATAAATATAATATAAACGCCAAATAATTTATACATATTTATTTATAATTTCAACATAATATATCTATGAATTAATTTTATATTAAATATCGATTTGAGTTCTTGTTTAGATGAATATCTCATTTCTTAACATTAACTAAATAATTTATATTAATTCAATATTCAATTGAAGTTGTTGACTAATCTAAAGAGTTTGCATGCATTGCAATTAATTCCACTTTGCTTAAATGTTAATATATAAAATCGGAGTAATCAACTCTGGATATCTTCTCATATACATACATCGCTCAGAATGTCTATTGAGTAGGCTGTACTTGAGCATGTTTCAATACATGATATGAAAACATATCCAACAGCGCTCTCATATTATGCAGCTGATCGACGATAATGCTTCGGGCAACTACCATGAGTACCTCGGTTATAGCAATCGTCCGCTGATATCTATTTCCCGCAAGATGCAAACTAACAAAGCACTCAAGTAGCAGAAGAAAGCAGCTTGAATTGAAATATTACATGATGGATAACCAATCAAGCGATTATCCTTATAATTATGATGGACCGCTGCCAGCTACTGCCGCCAGGGCCTCAAGGCATTCAGTGCGTGCTCCACTTTAGGCCCTATCGCCGATCGCTGATCGCTGATCGCTGAGCGACCACAAAACGCAATCAACAGAGGGCAACACGCAGCTCGGAAATTTCTTGACAGACAGTTACAGCTTCATTGCAGCGCGCACAAAGGGCCAAATGTGAAATGTATAACGCTCTAGATAGAGCGACGGAGAGAGGCAGGAGCAAGAGTAGGAGCAGCAGTAGGAGCAGGAGTAGGAGCAACAGTAGGATCAGAAGCAGGAACTGTGCAGTTATGCCATTCTTTTCATATTGACAACAGCATTATTGACGCATTCTGCCAAAAGACTCATCTGCTCGATTCGCCACGCATAAGGGTGGATCAGGCCCAAACAATGGAGCGAATGCTATACGATCATCTTTTGTCTTTGACTTTGAGCCATTGTTGAGCTGCTGCTGCCGCCGCTGCTGACTTGGCTAGACTCGAGGCTGCTTGGGCGAGTACAGCTTGCCCCGGTAATCTTTGTGGCCTATTAAAGATAGATTTGTAGCCCGATATGTGCTGACTTTTAATAGCTGCCAGCAGACGTCGTGGAACAGTCTTCATTACGCAATATAAGTCATAAGTGTATTTAAATTGAATTATCATAGCAGGCAACTGCTCGCGCAACTAATAAAACTCACAGCCCACTTAATGAGGCACAACAAAGTATTGAGCAGGATAATCGGAGTCATAAAACCCGGCCATAAAAACTCTATGCGCAACGCTCCTTTCCGCCTGGACCCGGGCAGATGCAACAGCGGAAGGATACGCAACACTTTTATTGCACTTTCGAGCAAACAGTTTGCGTTCTCCCGAACGCCTCGATAAGCACGGCCTGGTACTGCTACAGATGGAATAAAAACATATATGCCTGTGCCATAGAGCTCTGTCCGATGCAGAGAATCGCGCGTGCCGTGTTTGGTTTATCTTTGGAACAGCTGCCACAACGAGTTGCGAGCGAGAGGCGATAAGACTCTCCGGCTCTGTCGAGCTGTTGATTTTGAGTTCTACCTTTCGTCAGTTCGATATCTTTGGCTTTGCATTTATTTGCTTAGATTTCGGATCGGCCACTATCTTATCTGCCCCATTTGACGACTTATCAGTCCAGGCGTTCAATACAGGCGTCGCTGTGTACTTCTGGGTACCTGACTGACTCCAAACTGAACTTAACCCCATTATTTCTCGGAAATATTATTTGTCTGGGCATTTGCAGAAAGCTTAGCACGCGCCAAAATGAGAAGAAGCGGAGACAAAATGTACCCACAAAGTGAATTCTTCTCCTTGTTTATGCTTTGTCAATATTTTTTGGAACTCTCTGCCATTGGGGTAGCTTTATGATTTATGTAACGGCATTTTTGTGTACTGGAATTCGATTATATTAATGGATTGAGATACTCATTCCGCAAAAAGAGGGGGAAAACATCAAAGGAAATGGCATAGAAACTATTTGTATGAACTGATCATAAATATATCTAACGAAGAATAATATAATATAATATAATATATATAACGAAGAATTAGATTTGTATTGGAGCACAAATGCTTGCAGCATGGTCTCAGATATGTATACTGAATTTACTTATAACTAGTATAGTCCATGTTAGAGGAACTGATATAGTATTCTAGCTATATTTATTATATTATTATTATATTTATATTAATGAAAAACTTGAAGATTCCAGTATTTTACGGTCTATATATGAATATATAAAAAAAATTCTATAACTTAAAATATTTCTTAACTTAAAATATTTATAAAATCCGCATTCAATATTCGCCTTAATATATGTTGAGCATGCTTTTATTTGCAATTCGATATTCATAAATAATATAACTCGGCAATATGTTAGAGGGCAATAACAAGAGTAGAAGTTGCATGTCGTCGAAACATTTGGACTTCATCACCGAAGCGAATATGATATGACACTGTGTAGAGCACGCACTGGAGCAGTTCGAGGTAGGGGTAGAGGCAGAGGTAGAGGCAGAGGTAGAGGCAGAGGTAGAGACAGAGTAGTACAGGTAGCATTACAGGTACAGTTCGGTTACGCGGGTATTGTTGGGCACACTGATTGTTTACGAGTAGAACGCCGAGTAAGAACAAGAAATGTCAAAGCCAATAAACTAAAGAAGTCAACAACATCATCGCGCTGAGCTGGAGCGTAGAGCAGGGCAGCAGGGCACGGAGCGTACGTAATCAGCCCGCATAAATACAAATTAAAGTGCAGGCGGCTTACGGCTAATATATGCAACCACAATGCCAACAACAAGCACAACAACAACGGGAACAACAAAGGTAAATGAAATAAGAGAGAAGGAAATAGCATAAAAATTAAATTTGTCGCGTGTTTGCCGCCTGCTGCTGCTGAAGAAGTAACCGAAAAAAGCAACCGCTAAAGTTTCAGCCAAAGCTGGAGCTGGAGCTGAAGCTGAAGTCGCAGTCGCCGTGGCAGAGAGATCGCAAGCCAAGTTAAAGCCAAGCCAAAGCCAAAGCCGAAGAGTCGGAGTCAGAGTCGGAGTCGGAGTCGGAGTCGGAGTCGGAGTTGGGCCCAGCATTCATTGCTAATCATGGTAATTATGGCAATGAAAAAGTTGCCCAGGCAGCCAAGCAGTAGAAGAAGATCCGCAAAAATAAATTAAATTAACATGGCAATATAGACGAGTGAATACCCTGTAGCAAATTGATAAATGGATGAACGATAATCGGATAGTATATTTAGTGTTTTTATAAAAATATTACAATTTAATAATATAATAAAAATATAATAATATAATATCAGTATATAAAGAATTTTTTGAACAGATAGCTCTCAATATACGTATTTAGTTTATTGTAACAGTTTATCAATATATTTAATATATCTATTCATTTACTCCAGATTTTATAACCTAAGCGAGATACAAACCAATTCTTCAGTATAAAAATTAAATTCTAAGCTTCTTAACTATAGAGAAATTACAAAAAAAAAAAAAAAAAAAAAAAAACAAAAAACACAAAATATATTTTTAACAAAATTTTTAATTTGTATATACAATATATATTTTTATTATATATTTGATAGGTTTATATAGAGTAAAATGTTGTATTTGTTACCTAAAGAGAAATAAATAATATTCGACTAAGAGTTGACTATGATTCGAGCATACCTGACTCACACACATACCTCTCGCCTAGAGGGTATTCACTGAAATGAAAACCCAACTGGGCAGCACTTTTTTCGTGTTGTTTTTGTCGCTGATAAATAATAAAAGAAAAAACAGTAAATGCACCTGTTGGCAGCAGTTGACGTGCACACTGCTGCGCTTCTGCCTGTGACTGGAGCTGGAGCTGGAGCTGGAGCTGTAGCTGGGGCTGTGACTGTGACTGTGACTGACTTGTGGCTGCGCATGCGCAAAAGCTGTTGCTGCTGCTGCTGCTGCTGCTGCTGCTGCTGCTGCTGCTGCTGCTACCGCTGCTGCTTCGTCTGCTGGTGCCAGAAAAACGGAAGTTTGTTGGCATCAACACAAACACCGGATGCAGCTTGCCTGCTGCTGTTCACGTTTGCCAGGACAACACCAAAACAACAGCAACAAATTAATTTTGTTTTCAGTTTGGTTTCTGCTTTTTTTTTTTTTTGGCTCAACAGGTTGTTTGTGTCTGGCAAAAGTGGAGAGTGGGAAAGCCTGGCTAAGAGTGTATTTTTGGCAACGTTTTTAAATGATTAGCTCTGGAAACCCGTTTGCTTATCTTCGCTTACCAACCCCAAGAAAAAAGGTTTTCATTACGCTTAATCTGCTCAGCTGGCAGCTGCATTTTCGTTCTCATCAACATCGCTCTTAACTTTCCATTAACTTGCCCGTAATCTGTTTGAAACGTACATATCATGTATATATACGTGCGTATATATATGTACATATATATCTGATTTTTCATTATCGCTTAAATATTCATTAAAAATGACAAAATGCACAGGAAGCTACTGGGAGCACAGTCTTATACATGAGGGAGCTCCACTGGTGAAGGGCCCCAAGAGCTGACAAAGGATTTTAATTAACAAATGAATTTGGGTCACTGATTAAATTGTTGCGAGCGTAAGTAATACGACTCGACAGTCAGACGTAGCATAAATGCATATTTCATTCGAAATCTCTAGTGTTTTACAATATTTGACAAGATATCATTTTAATCTAGTTTATTTATTTTTTGCGGTACTAAAAGGGTCTTCAAATGTTGTTATTGAGTGTTTTACGAATTGAAGGAATTTTTCCGAATTAATAGAGTTATTATGTGTTTGTAGCTAATGATATCATACTTTCAAGCAACTTGTCAGATTTTTACCTTGCTTTTTCTATATATCAGTAAAGAGATAGGTATATATATATATATATATATATATATATATATATATATATATATAATTTATATAAATATATAAAATAGATATATCTCTAAATATAGATCGTGTTCGATATATTATAAGTTATTTCGATTAACAAATTTCTCCATGTCAATTACAACTAGATAAATCGAATATTTCCAAAAGTCTTTAGACTCCGATGTAGTAAACATTTATACTAATTTCCCCCACTCTTTGTCAATGGCAATCAACTGATTATTACACAAAGAACTCAATTAAGAGCGCACAACTTTTTGGCACATTCAAATTAATATTATCTTAGATCTTTTGTAAGTGATTGCCGTGGATTTCTTTCCCCTAAGGGCGAACTTTTTGTAGGGAAACAATTTAAAATGTGAAATTTGTTCTTTGTTATTTCTGCTAATTGCCAAAAAAATAATAAAAAGAGAATGTTGAGCGGAACTTAAGTAAACAACATTAGCACAGGGCAATTTGCTGATATGACGACGACGTCTAGACAGGACGAGGGCAGCTCCGTGTCAGGGTCAGAGTCAGAAGGTAAGCACAATGAAATTTGTTTTTTGGTCGTCTGCACCTGCAGTTATTTAAAAATGGAAATTAATCATTTTAGTAGTTGCCAGTCGCATTTAGGCCGTAGGTGTGGGCCTTAAACGCCCACAAATGGGACGGGATGGGCCGAAACGAGACGACGTTTAGGAACGTGGCCCAAATGAGTGGGCAAAATGACGAGGACTAACAAATCTGCCGGTCGGCATTCCCTTTGAATGCCCGAAACTCAGCAGGACTAGCTGATCCCATTGCCTGATCCTAAGACAGCATCTCTAATACGTGCAGCTATTTTATTTTTGTTCGGATCCTGCCAGGCGTATGCGACTACGTGTCCTTTATGAGCTGCTTGCGCCTGTAGCAGTGGGTGTTTTTGTACTTTTTTTTTTGTTGTGTTTTTCCGACATTTTCGGACTGGTCTTTGGGTAATGCCAGAAATTTGTTGGGAAATTTCATTAGGCACCAGAGTACAGTATCCCAAGTGCGCTACATTTGATGATGTGACATGTGTTGTACGTAGACACGGGACTATCCTTGACGCGATAAGATATATACACTTGAATAAGTACGCCATATGCTTCAGAGCAGCACTTGCGATTGAAGAACGCATCCTGCGAGCAATGGATGTTTCTCATTTCCAGCGAAAATGCGCTGTGAAATCCATTAGCCATAAGGATAAGTCAAAGTGCGAGGTCTTAAGAGAAAGGGAGTAGAACAAATGTTAGATATTATATAAGGTAAAGGTTCTAAAAATTCCAGACATCTTCTAGATGAACTCTGTTCGATCAAAGAGCAAACCCAAGGAATCCTTTAACAAAAACTCGATTGATTAGCTGCTCAAATAGATCAAATTCTGCCATTGAACTGCTCAAAGCTGCGCTCACTTCCCACGGCAAATCAACTTCCGTTTGCATAAGGAACACATCCTTAATAATCAAAAAGGTTCCCACACACACGAAGCAGGCCAGCATTATGCAATACACCTGATGGCAGACACCTTCGCATTTGGTTTTTGGCAATGCCAGAGACAGACAGAGAGAGAGAGACGAGGGTGCTGTCGGATCCCTTGCTTCCGTTCTCAGGCCGCAGACAGATCTCAGATACAATTCGTATCAGCGCTTGCCAATTATGAGGCTCGAAATGATTCAGTGCAGTTTCTAACAGACGCAGCGAAAGGATTAAGGACTAGAAATTGGCACTTGGCCAGCTGTTGCCTGTTGAGCAAGAAAATTCACACGGAAGTAAATGTCGAAGACAACATCAGCGGAGAAAACAAATCTCAACTCTCAAATGCCTGAGACAGCAGCTGCTGGAGCCTTCGCTTCAAGTTGAGCTGCCTGGGAAGTGATGCTCTATCTACTCTATAGATACACATATCCTAGCCAAAGTACCTGCTGCATTCAACATGTGTGTGTGTGCATCTGTCTGTGTGTGTGTGGGAAGCGCACATGTCCACAGCGCTGCTGTTCTCAGCTTCTTCTCTCCATCGATTTCGATTTCGTTTGTGTTTTTGCTTTGCATGAAATCAAACATAAAATTTTTATTTCAGTTCTCGAGTTTTTGTTTTCTGTTTTTGTTACATTTGCATCCTGTGGGAAACGTTTCCAGTTGCACCGATTACAGTTATCAACAGAGCATGAGAAAATCCAGCGTGGTGCACCTGCCTGCATGGAAAATTCTGGAACTGTTTAATGCTATTGTATGGGAAGGATATTTTATATATATTTTTTAGCCCTTTTATCTAAATGGCTTAAGAGCAATCCAAATAGAATATATATATTTACTATACGCTACAAGAGTGGACTATATCTATGGGACCTTTCAGTAGAATCTATTAATATTAATTCGATAAATATTATATCAATGTTTATAAGCGGCAAAAATATTTTAATTAAGAAGAAAATGATTTTTAAAAGTATTTTTTATATATATTATATTTGTATTTTTTTTTTTTATGGTATTTTATATTTTTTTATATTATAAAATTTAAGTAGAAAAAAGGCTAAATCTAACCCAAGCTCTTACGTTAAATATTATAGTTATTTAACTTTAATTTTACAATTATTCATAATTAATTCCAATATTAGAAATCGCCAAATATGAAAATAAAATAATCAGTCTAATTATAATCAATATTATATATATTTAAGTAAATTCCATTTTTCATTTTTAAACAGACCTCATCCAATATCATGTTAAAGCAATCGGGGCACTTGACTGCAATGCCGAAGGACATTTTCGATCGATTTAAGAAAAACATCCGGCAAAGGGACTCTGGAGTGTTGGGCACTTGTTGTCCTTGTTTGCTTTGGCAGCAAACGCATGTCCTCCTGGCGACATCCGACATCCTTATTTGCATGGCGTGGGCAATGGACGCAGGAAATGTCCGTGAGGCAACTGCAAAAACTGCCCAGAACAACAGCAACAGCCACAGCAACAGCAACAACAACACTGATAGCAACAACAACATGAACAACAACAACTACCTGCTGCTACAGTCGCGTCGCTGCGGCGCTGCGTTGTCGTTGTCGCTGCCGCTGATGTCCTTCGCGCAAAACCGGAAGTAGTCAAGGCTCAAGGTGCAAAACAAGCAGCAGCAGGAGCAGCAGCAGCAATATGTGGATGATGCATGCACAGAGAGAGAGACTGTGCCTGGGACGCACAAACTGAGCCACGCGGAGGCTCTGTGGACGGGGCACGCGTAACTTGATTCGCGCTCTAATAGATAGATCCCAGAATAAAAAAGGATCTGTTGATTCCTTGCGGCTCCACCCGCGCTTTTGTTTCGCGCGAGCAGCGCTCAACAGGCGGAAGGAAGGAAGTGGCTCAGAAAATTCCCACGAACTGGAACCTTAGCCTTAGCCTGGCTCTATGGATCGCTTCCGGTTTCGCCATTTGTTTACGCGAACTTTTACGCATTCGCCGCGCCAAGCATTCAGACGACTGGATGAATGAATGAAACGCCAAACGAGTTATGCAGTTTCATAACAGGATGTTTACTGGTATCCCCAACAGGCATCAGCTGTACCCAACTCTCATCTGCAATGGGCAAGGACATAATCAGCTCAGCTCAGCTCATCTCGGCTTGGCTCTGCGACATATGCCCGGATTCTTGGAATCATTTCAATGACGTGCGGATATTTCGAGAAAATTCTTGGAACCAAAGCTGCAAAGCCTTTGACGCTCGCATTTCGATGTATTCCTTATAGAAAGTGGATTTCTGAGCTTTGTAT
The DNA here is from genome assembly GCA_037075325.1 of Drosophila mayaguana. Taxonomy (NCBI): domain Eukaryota; kingdom Metazoa; phylum Arthropoda; class Insecta; order Diptera; family Drosophilidae; genus Drosophila; species Drosophila mayaguana. The sequence continues at coordinate 3,786,115 of JBAMCG010000074.1, forward strand.
CTTAGTCTAATCTTAAGCTAATATTAAACTAAATGTGGAAGTCAATAAAGAACTCATAGTCTTTATAACTTTTGTATTCTACTATTTTCTACTACTTTTATTTACTACAATTTATTATATATATAAAATAGTAGTATTGTCTGCTATTTCTATTTACTCCTACTTTACTACTACTTTACTCCTGTTATCATTAAATACAAATCTACTACTTCTATAATTTCAAATACTATTATTTCTACTACTATCTACTACTATTGAGTAGCATTTTAATATTTCCATTATTTTATACTACTAATTATTTTATTATTATTTTTTTATTATTACTACTTTTTTTTACTAATATTATCTACTACTATTTTCAATTACAACCTACTACTAGTAACCCTTAACTACTACTGCTGCTATATTCAAGTACTTATATTTACTAATACTATGAAGTATTGTCTAATTTTACTTACTACTACTTCTTACTCCTTCTGCCTACTACTACCGCTTACTCCTATCTTCTTAAGCCTACTACTAACTACTTCAATTTACAATTTCATAATACTATTATTACTATTCAGTTCTATGTACTTCGACCCAATATTTAATAACAGCTTCAATCACTACCTACTATTTTCACAACATTACTACTTACTACTATTATTTACTCCTATCAGTCCACCATTTTCCACTATTACTACCTACTACAATTGTGTTCTACTATCATCAACTACTACTGACTTCTAACTACTACTAGCAACTACTACTATTCACTCCAATTTACTACTATTTACTATTTTCTACTACTATTTACTTCTGTTTCTATTTTGGACAACTTTTTCGATATTTGAAGAACTGGAATTACTTACATAACCACATAACAGTACTTACAAGTTCAATTGAGAAGAGCTCTACATAGGTTGAGCTCAGTTCAGGTATCTCACCGTTCGGGTATCGACAGGTGGCATTAAAGTCAGTTGCAGCTCTTGGACAACTTGCAGCTTCAACGTATCATGCGACTCAGCTTCGGCACGCCCAGGCATTGCCACGCCCCTTTATGCTAAATGTCACAGCCACGCGCCTAATTTTCCAGTTTGTTGTGCCAGGCAACGAGGCGAAACTGATCAATAAAAAAGTTCGTTTAAGCCAAGTTCCAAAAACAAAAAACCAGAAAAAAAAACCAAAAGCTAAAAACGAAAACAAAACATGAAGTGCACTTGCAAAGTGAAAGATGTTGACCGCAGCGCATCGAGGGGGCAATCGAAGGGGGTGTGCGAAGGGCAGACAGAGAGACAGATACAGATAAAGAGGGAGAGAGAGAGGGAGAGGGCGGGGAGTAGGAGGAGGAGTGGTCAAGATGCTGCATGCGCCGCATGCGTGCGGAGTGCATGACCCCAATTTCTTTTGGCTGTTTGCTTTTACGTTTTGTTGTTGTTGTTGTTGCTGCTGCTTATTATTCAAAACGGCAAAATGCGCCCTGCAGCATCTCCAATGCTGGGGCTGAGGGGCAGCCGGGGGCGGCGCACAGGCGAGGGACAACCTTTGTGGAAGGATGATGTATGTTGCGCTTTCAATTTGGAGCAGCAGGACATCTGTTTGGCTAACGGCTGCGCTACCTGCGCAGCAGCAGCCCCAACAACCGGTTTACAGGTGCTAACTGGGCACCGAGACCCGACTGGAGCTCTGGACTCGGCCAACCGATGCTGGGCCTGGCCCCAACAACATTTGCCCCACAGCCCGCAGCTTTTGGCGGCCATAAATTTGTGTTTAATTTAAAAACTTTTCACTCTTCGCTCGCATTTTACTGCCTAATTTATGGCGCGAAAAGATTTTTGTTTAAATATTGAAACTTCCCAGGAGCTGCACTCGGCCCCACATCCCCATCCCCATCCACAGCCACAGACACAGCCAGTCCAGGTCCATCCCGGTCACTTGAAAGTGAAGTGAAATTTTTTCCTGCTGCCTCTTGTAAAATTGGGTGTTGACTTGATGGGTTTTTGTTCCTCGTAGTTTTTTTTTTCATTCTCTGTTGTTCCCGTTCCCCTCCTCTTCCCCTCCCCCTGCCACTGCCCGCTCCTGCTCCCATTCATATGCAAATGTCTTCTCGCAAATTAATGAAGAGCGATTTTTATGCACAAATTTCAACAACTTTATTGTGCTTCCAGCTGGATGGGCCCCTGCCCACATCTTTGGCCACTATCAAGGGACTCCCACATATGATTTACAACGATTGCTAATGCAAATTGAGAGATATTAATCTTGATTCATTCAATCGGATATTTTAAATGTTTGATCTACGCCTCAATAATGTACTAAAAATTGAGTTTAAATAGGATTCTATGATTTTATAATAATTTTTGTTTATGCTATATGATGATATATAACATAAAATATTAAGTCTTAATCTAGATTTGAATATTATTATTACTTTACAATAATTTAAGGAAAAGTTGTATATTTATTTTTAGCGCTATATATTTATATATTTATAAATAATAATAAATTAAAATATTGATTAATAAATATTTATAAAGGTATATATTAATTTAATAATTCACATTCGAAAATGTCCATATACTTTATTTAAATCAATCGAAATTCTCATAAATATCATTATAATTTAAAAATACCGTTTTCATAGTGGATTTTTTAAAATGAACCAATTTTAAAAATTTCTTCTAATTCCACTTCCCTCTTCCCCCATATCAACGTCTCTCGCTTCAGTCAGCTTTTTTTGTTGAGCGCCAAAAACTGCCCAAAATCCTTTCACATGCAAATCGTTTGGCATAACGGACCAAACCAAAAACCCCTTTATGTGCCGTTGCTGCAGCTTATCTACGGTACTTTTGTTGCTATAGAATAAAAAACAACCCTTCAATAGACAAAGGATTGAAAAACTGGCACGTTGACTTATTCAAGCCGATTTGCGCGGGCAACATTTTTAGTCATAGATACATATGTTAATATACAACATAAGCATTTTTCAATTTTGGCGCATATAGATAAATATTAATTTAATTTAATTTAATATAATAGAAGAAAATAAACTAAACTCCCTTCGCACGCAACAATGTTGCTGCAACATTCCGCTCACTTTGCAACATTTGTGAGAAACACACTAAATATGCACAGAAAACGCGTTTCGCTCAGCAGCTGGTACACAGCAGTTGTCCCGTTCTAACGCGCAGGCGCACCCAGCTTACCACTCACATACAGCCGAAGCAAACAGGGATGACCACGAAAAATGTGTCTGTTTGTGCCAACAGCATTGGTGTTGCTTCTTGGTGCTGCAACTGTGCTCTCTCGCGCGCGCTCTCATTTTCTCTCTCTCTCTCTTGCAAGTACATTCGTTTTGGCTCTCTCTCGGCGTGGCTGCTGAAAAACAAATTTAAAAAATAAAACATTTTCTGCTTTCATTCTGTCTTGGATTCTTGCACTGTGCGGTTCGTTGCGGCTGCTTCGTTGTCTTGTCGCCAATTCGCTTTGTGGCTCTTACGTCGTGCACATCGTTCGGTCGTGTCGCGCGTCGCTTTGAAATTTTTGTAGCCCTCACAACATAAGCAGCAAATGCAAACGCACCAAATTCAAATTTCGAGTGTGCAACAAATAATTTGAATACGAATTAAAAAGCATGTTCAGTGTGTAAGAAGAAGCAAAGCTGCCAATACTACAATTTCAAATACAAATCGAAATATTTTGGTAGCCACAAATTATAAAAAAAAAAGTGCATGAACAAAAAAATAAATAAAATAATTGGTTTTCCCAATGGTTTTTTAAAAAAGCATCAACCCAAGGCAAATACAATTTTTGCATGTGTCGCGTGTGTCTCTATGGCTCGGCTGAGTGCGATTTTGATATAGCAATTTTCTAGCGGCACTTTTGCCCCTATCGCTCGCCCCCGCTGTGAGCGTGAGCAGGAGACGGCCGAAAATTCGCCCAAAGCAAAATCCGCCGAATTCTTGTCCCACAACAGAGAAGCAAACGCAAAGCAAATGAAAATGTGGCGCGTGCACGTGTAAAACAAAATAATAATAATAAAAGCACACACACATACTAAAGCAACAACAACAAAATGCACATAACAGCAACAGCGAATCGCCTAAGCATGTGCCGCAGTTAGCTGCAAAAGAGAATTGCCAAAAATACAATAAACTACTATTTTTATGTTGTAACCGAGTGCGTGCGTGTGAGTGAAGCAGCAACAACAGCAAGGCCGCCCCACTAAGGATTATTACACTAATAATAACACACACCCAACACAACACAACACGGCACAACTAAACAGCATTTTGTTTATTACAACAACCAACAACCAGCGAAGCAACAATAACAGCAATAAACATGCAGTGGATTAAATGTTTATTAACCGCATTTATTTGCTTCACAGTCATTGTGCAGGTAAGTTCTACTCTCTGTCTCTCTCCATCTTCCCCTTGCTTTACATTTTACTTATCGCAGTTTAGTGGGCTCAGCAACTTGTTGTTGGTTTTCCTTTGACTTCCCTTTTTTCGGTGATTCTTACTACACACATGCGCGCCTGAATTTTGCAGCTGCCTTTTTTCCGTGTGTGCGTGAAGGAGAGAGCTTTTGGCGTTGCCAGCCTGGTAACAATGTAGGAGATGCACAAGAGTTAGCTGTTTTTTTTAGCAGAAAATTTTAGTTAATTTGAATTTCTCAAATTCGGAAATTATTTTATTATTTATTATCCTCAAAATATGCTGAGGATGTATAATTTCAATTTATTTTACAATTCATATTTTGGTGGCATTTTATTTTAATATCAGCTTGCTTTTAATAATTTATTTATATAACAAAAAATTGTAATATGAGAAGTTGAGTTTAGTTCAGAAAACAGCTGAGTAAACAGGGGTTGGTTTTTTTTCTTTTGCTTTAAAGGGACACCCTTTGCACTCGTATAGATGAAAACTAGTTTTCGGCTTTTCAATGGGCAAACAGGTCCATGCCGAAAAATTTAACAGTCTCTACGCAGCCTCAACAAAATTACCACCAACGGCGCATGCCTTGAAAACGCAAAAAATACAAATAAAAAATAAAAGCGAAACAGAAATCGAGAAGCTGCTCGATTTCAATATAAAACTTGAATGTGTACTTGTGTGTGTGTAAAAATGGGTAACATCTGCCGATGCCGTTGCCGCTGTTTTTGCATGCGCTTGGGCGTTTTTGGCTACACTTTGCGTAGGTCAACGTCAACATCAACGTCAACGTCAGCTTCAGCTTCAGCTTCAGCAGCAGCCTCGACACATGCGCAGCGGCACTTGCTGTTGTATTTTGCTTTGCCTGTGCTTCCTTCATTGATCTTTAACGCCAGCATCCCCTGCACATTGCATGTGGCTCTGCTCCACTTCTTCTCTGCGTCTCTTTGCCGCTTACTTTTTTTCCCCCATTTAGTTGCTAATTTTAACAGCATTCGAAAAACTGTCTTGAAACCTCCTGCGGTCTTGAGTTTCGTCCAGCTGAAATGTTGCAAGGCTCTGAGCTTCGGATACATTTGAAAGTGCAGCTGTTGTTATTCAGCTTTAGTCTTCTGAAACATGCTAGCTTGAACAATCTGGCAGCACTAAAATAATAATAGCTTTTTCCTCAAACAAATTAGAATCGAGCATTAAAAGCTCCCTCTCTGCCTGTTCTATCTGTCTCTCTATCTCTCCTTCTGTCCGTTTCTATTTATCGCTTTGCTTCTTATTGCACACAATATATATATATATATTCTCACATGGTGTGTTTAAAATATCACTTAACTATCAAATAACCGTTCTCGGTGTCTATCTGCTTACACACCCATACACACGCACACACACGTAGTCGACATGCCGTAATTGTTGTTGCGACTGCGCTTGTTCTTTCTTCTGTTTTGCATTTCGTGCAATTTTCATATTAACATTGAGACAGCGACGTCGAATGAATGAGTGAGCGAATGAATGAATGAATGAATAACTCTGAACTTACTTGCGCCGCTTCATCATCATCGCTGACTTTGTCTTTGTCTTGCTTGCGCTTCATAAGAGATAATTAATTGCAATTTAGAAAGAGGAGTGCGACAGAGAGGTGGGAGCAGCGACTCCCACGCACGCACAGAAGCTGTTTCACTTGCGCTTATAACTGTTTCCCAAGCCCGTTGTTAACGGTTGATTATAATGATGAGTTTAAATGATTAATAAACAACGTAGCAAAGCCAAAGGGCACTCCAGCTCTATCCGCTCCACCTCTCTCTCTCTCTCTCACATACTCTCTTGTCTTACTCTTGTAAGTAGCAGAGGCTAAGCAAACACCTGTAAGAAAATGATATTAAAATGTAAGTAAAGTGCGTGTCTATCCTGTGTGCGTGTGTGTGTGTGTTGTAACCCACAACATTCAAACTGTCAGTCAGTCAGTCAGTCAGACAGTCAACGTAAGTTGACGTGGAAGACACTGAGCAGAAATGGCAAAAGTGCTGAGGGATGAGGAGTGAGGGTGAGCGGATTGCGGGTTGCTTGTCTCGTCAGGCCTGAGTGATCATAGCAAAGGCAAAAAAAAAAAAAAAAAAAAAAAACAGAGTCAGAAACAGAAGAAACAGAAAAAAAGTACCACGTTCATACATATAGAGTATAAATTTACCATGGCTCGTAAAAACCAACAACTAACTGAGCAAACGGAGTCAAGCAAAAGGTAAACAATGCAACGCACTATTTTCTAACACTTTTAACAAGTGTCTGTCCCGTTCCGGCTCCATCTCCAGCTCCCTCTCCGTCTCCCTCTTCTTCTCCATCTATACCCATGCCAGGCCCTGGGATAACTTGGCATAACTCCGCATTTCAGCTTTCAAGTTCTCTCCACTAGCTCATTTTTTCCCCTCTTTATTTATGTGTGCCCAAAAGGTCTTCAAGCGTAATAAAGTTCATAGTTGAAGGCAAAACAAGTCAAACAAAAATAAATAAAAAAAAAAAAAAAAAACAAAAACAAAAGAACTATAACAAGTGTATAAAATTATGAAATTTAAAATTTTCCTACTAAGGAAATGCATATACAATTTATAATTTCAAACATTTTCAACGAAAGAAATTTGTTTTGCTATAAGTTCACTGTTGCATTATGTGGGCGGTGGTGGTTAGCAGAATTTTCCTGCTTGGGAAATTGTTGCCGACTATCAAAAAGTGTGGGAATCTTGTATGCACCGCATTTGAGCATTCAAACGGTGTCAAATTGTTGTACAAAACTATTTTGGCTCTGTGTCATAGGCACATCAGTTAAAAGACTCTGCACCGCTTTGTTTCTTTTCCCACCAGCCACGTGTCTGTGTATATATTAGTCTCTCTCTCTCTCTCTCTCTCTCTCTCTCTCGCTCTGTGTAAGTTTGTGGGTAAATGTTTCGCTGTTATGCAAATTGATTTGCTTTGTACATATTTTGACAATCTTTGCCTGCGCCTTTGTTTGAGTGCGCTTTGGCACTTTTTGTTTGCTTCTTCATCTCTGCTGTGCGTTTGTGTCTGTGTGTGTGAGTTGCATATCAAATAGTCGAACAGCTCCATAGCTGTATCTATTCATATGCCCTGCACTTGCCTCTTAACCTTCCTTCCGCTTATTGCTTTTTCTAGCATTTCTTTGGCCGAGAGCTTTTTCCATGTGAATAAAGAAAGAAGTGCGCAGTCTCTGCCTGTTCTGTCTTTGTCTCGCATCAGCAACGCATCATTGCTGATCGTCTATTAATTCTTATTCGTACACTACTATTTTTTTCGCACTACTCTTCTTCAAAGCGCCGTTCAGAAAACGAGTTTTTGCTCGCTCTTAGCTTCAGCTTGGTCGCTCTCGCAGCTTGCGGAGGCTGTTGGCAGCAGCAGCAGCAGCTGCCAGCTGCACTTTATGAAGCCAGTAAAAAAAAAAAAAAAAATCATAAAAAAACAACAACACTCCAATTCACTTTTAAGTCACGTTTTGCTCTTTTTGCGCTTTGGCACTGCTCTTTCGGCTGCAGGCTGCACCAGCTGACAACAGCAACAACACACGCTAAACTGTTATAGCCATGGGGCTTTTGCGCTCTCTCAGAGAGAGGCTCTCTGCCACTCTCTCCCTCTCGCTGGCTCTCGCTCTTTCAACATGGCTGGCCGTGCATAGATGCACTGCCGTCTCTGCTGGCCGCTTCTTCACCTGGCGTTCGCTCGTTTCTTGCTTACACCTTTTGCTGCGCCTCCGACTGAACTCACCGACGCGCAGTCGGGCCGTCGCTTCGTCGTTTGTCGCTCGTCGTTCGATCGTTCGTTCGTTAGCTCGTTCGTTCCTCTGCTCGGTCGTTCGTCTGTTCATTTGTTCGTTTTAACCATCAATGTTGACCGGCAAAATCGTATGCCGTGGGAAACAATTCGGTTTTACTTGTACATTTTTTTCCAACGTTTTTCCTCTTCTTCTTCGCTGCCTGTTGCCGTCGTCGGCGCTGTCGCTGCTGCTGCTGCCACTGCTGTTGCTGTTGCTGTTGCTTCTTTTTGTGCTGCTCTTTTGCGTCCGTTTTGCCGTGTGTTGTTTTGTTTTTATTATTTCTTTTCTTTTTTTGTTGTTGGCCCGCTGCTTATTAATACACGTTTTGTTGTACGTAGCGCAGCAGCGACGCCGTCGTCGACGTCTCAGTCTTGGTCTGCGTCCGCGCCCGCTGCCTGCATTTGTCTGCGCGTTTGTTGCTTAAGTCTTTCGTTTTGCGTGTATCTCGGGCGTTTTTTTTTTTCTTTTTGCAGCTCGTTTGATTTGTTCGCTATTCCAAACTGCATTCACAATTCCTAGAGCATCAATAATTTATTTATCTTATCAATTGAATGCACCCTCTCTCGCTTTCTCTCTCTCTCTCTCTCTATCTCTCTCTCTCTCTCTCTCTCTCTTTCTCTCTCTGTTTCTTTTTCTATTTCAAGCAGCATCCCTGACTACGAGTGAGGGCTCACCGCACTTACAATTACAAAGGCGCGCGGCAAATGTTAGCGCCAGAGCTCAATTGCCAAGCCCATTAAATGTTAGTTAAGCAGCTTTGCTACAGTTTTTCATCGTCGCCCTTTTTATGTGGTCGGTGAGCCACGCTTTATTTCTCTTTTCTTTGCCTCTTTCGGGGCCCCCAACGGATTACACCTGTGCTTTCAAGGGGGGCATTGCTTACACAGCATCTGAAAGAAGACATGAAAAGAGGCAACAGCAGACGCACTTCTGCTTAATTGAGCAATTAAACACCCATGTTCTTACAAAGAGATGAAGTAAGCCAGCAACAACAACAACACAAACAATAAAAGCTTCCCAAGCCAACGCATGTGGAGCAACTAGAGAAATAGCTGTGTCTCTTTCTCTCGTTCTCCCTCTTTGCAGTCAGCGCTCATGTCTTGTTAACAATTAAATTGTCATTTTAACAAGCTTCACTTGTTGTTGTTAAAATGTTAATTGCCGAACAGTTATAGCAAACGGGCAGCAATCAGAGCAATAACTCTAGATCGCCTCTTTTTGGGCATTGCCTTGTCGCAGCATTGAGAGTTGAGAGTTTCGAGCCCATTTATGGATGCCATCGAAGTTATAATTATAGATATCTTAAGTGCAGCCAGCAACGAGCAACCGCTGCCATATATGTGAGCAAGAATTTCCCTAAAAACATTTCCCAATTTTGAGCTGTTCCCATCGTGTCGAGACTAGGAAAAGCTTCTGCTAATCTCTACAAATATATAAGTTTCTATACATATCTGTTGAAGAGAATACAAATTAATGAAGTTGTTAACACGCGCTGACCTATTTTACAAATTCGATCTCACACCCAGCCTCGTAAAATGCAAAAGGCGAATTAATTGAGAAATTTATGACAGACGCTACGATCAAATCAAACAAATTTGCAAATCCAAATATGCAAATGTGCTCGACGTCGAGTCACCGTCGCGGCGGCGCTTCAAAAACGAAATCAGACGAGACGAAGTCGGTCGGATTCAGTTCAATTCAGCCAAGTCCGAGGAGCCAAAGAGGCGACCGCTCGCTGTGCATTTGTTGCCTGGTTCTTGACTCTTAATATTTCATAAGCTCGCTTTGTCCTTTGCATGGGTCTCTTTTGCGCGATCTGCAGCCAATTGCTACTCGATTTGGTATTTGGTTTGTGTTTGGCTTTGCGTTTGGGTTTGGGTCTGACTCTCTGCTGATCGCCTCGTAAAATTCCGCAGCGTGTTTCATTTATTTTTTGTGCAGCTTTTTCTTACGTTTTTGTTTGGGTTGAAATACCATGTTGAAAGATTTATTGTCGTGTTGCTGGGGATGCTGCATTCTTTTTGATTTTTCTCCTCTTTTTTTCCAGCCTGCTGCAGCGATCGCAACGTCAACTTAAATAAATTGCTTTTTAATTTGATTATACTAATGCAATATTCTCTCTCTCTCTCTCTCTCTTTCTGTCTCTCTCTCGCAGGTTCACAGTTCCGGCAATTTCGAATTGCGGCTGAAATACTTCAGCAATGAGCACGGCAGGGACAACGAGGGCCACTGCTGCACTGGTGAAAAGGATGCGACGACGGGCAAGTGCATCGGCACCTGCAAGACGAGATTTCGGGTCTGCCTGAAGCACTACCAGGCGACCATCGACACCACATCGCAGTGCACGTACGGTGATGTGGTTACGCCCATTCTGGGCGAGAACTCCTTCAATCTGACGGATGCGCAGAGCTTGCAGAGCAGAGGCTTCACGAACCCCATACAGTTCGCCTTCAACTTTGCCTGGCCGGTAAGTGAACAGATATATAAACATACATATGTGCATGTAGATATGGTCCCCCGATATGTATATTCCGTCTATATATAGATCAGCACACTTATTTCTCCACAGCGTGAGTCAGTTTCCTCCTGCTCATTCAGTCAGTCAATAAAATTTTCATAGCTGTCTCTTTGGCTCGCTGTAATTTCTCTTTACTCTTCTTTATTTCATTTTATTTCGTTTTGTTTTTGTTTTTATTATACTTTACTTTGCGGCATCTTTTGCTAATTTGTTTGGGGGCTTTTTATAGCTCAGCGACTGTGCGTCGCACTTACTTCCGCCCGTACCGTAGCCCTGTGTCCTTGTCAAGGGTTGTTGCCGCAAACATCTGTCGGCTATTAAAAAAAAAGTGCGCCTCAAAACGCGTGCGCCGCCGCGCACCACCAGCGACAATTTCCAGCTCGCTGACTACGGCCGGACTGAATGCAGGAGGGGTACTACGGGCTATCGTTTTATAAGCAACCCTAAGCAAACGAACGTTACTTTTTCTAGACAGATAAGCATACAGAGAGAGACAGAGAGAGAGAGAGAGAGAGAGCGAAAGGGCGAGAGACTGACTTTTGATCACCTTTGCAGATTTATGCACCACCAGCACCACCGCTGCTTCAACCATGCGCACGTGTTTGCCTAATAAATTACTCAAAATGTGAAATACTTGCACTCCAAAGCTGAATTCCAAGTTAGCTGCTGCTGTTTCTTCTTCTTCTCGGTCTTCTTCTTCTTTTCTGCTCCAGTGGCCAAGAAATACGCGCATATATTTCAGCAGCGGTAGCATGCGATGCATTTCTTAATTATAACGAGTATTACAGCCATATTTACAGCCAAAGCCCCTACATCTACTTTGACTGCCTCTGCCTCTGCCGCTGCTCCTGCCCCTGCCCCTGCCTCTGCCTCTGCCCCTGCTAGCATTTTGTAACGTATTTTTCAAGCGACTTTTCGCTTGTTAGCGCGCCCGCAGCGTGTGCGGCAGTTGAATTAAGGGGTGGATTTGCTGCACCACTCCCTGCCCGAGTTCTCCCTCTTTCTTTCTATGTATGTGTACCTTTATCTCTCGTCCGTTACTCGCTCTCTCTCTCTCTCTCTTCCTCTCTAATCGCTTGCGCGCATGTGCAGCGTCACTATTATTATCATTACACACATGCGTGGACTAAAGTGGCAAAGTCATGGGTTGGGGTGCCACATACGTAGTTACGTTTATCTAGCTGGACTTATCGGCACGTGAATTGCGTTGTTGCAAGTTGCATAAGCTGCGAGCAGCTGCTGCGGGCTAAGTGAAAATTATGCAGAAATATGCTAAAATGCATTAGCCAAAGGTAATTAGCGCAGAATTTCCCCAATGTAAACCACAATTTAGCCACGTGCCAAAAATGAAGTGTATTTTGAGGTAATTTCATTAAAATATGCTTAATATAAAGGGAAAATTGATATTACTGCATAAAATAGGGAAATTTCAGATAAATTACCCGCCCCACATAGTCGTAGGAAATTCAAATAGGGAAATTTCAAATGTATTGATGCAGTCAAGGATTACAAGTCCCAATGACATTTCTTTGCCAAATGCCAAAGAGTAGGAAATTTAGGTAGATTTCGGTCAGGCAATGCTCTATTTTTGTGCCAACTTCAAATATTTCTAGGTCAAGCTATAAAATGTAATTATAGTCAGCGACTAGACGTGCCACAGTTGCAGCAGCAACTAATTTAATGTTGCACTTAATTAAAAGAGGAAAAAAAGAAGGAGAAGCGGCACGGGCTGGGCGCGGGGCACGCATGCCACAGCGAGTCGGGGCAAGAGAGATAGATAGATGTTCCTCTTGCATTGGGGGTTGCCGGAGACCCTCCTCCTCTTCAGCTGCTGCCAATCGTTGACTATTTTTAGCACACGTTGTCTGTGGCTGTGCCTGTAGATGCAGCTCTTGCTGCTGCTGCTGTTGTTGCTGTTGCTTGTGTATTGAACTTTGTTACTTTTGTCCGTCTGTCTGTCTGTCTGTCGGCGGGTGTTTTGTCTTGTCTTGTCGTTGGCCCTGCTGCCTCAGTTGCCTCTGTTGCTACGTGGCTGCCACTCCTACTCCACACATGCGCCCTATGCATTTGGCATGCACTTCACCCTATGCTGCAGATATTGACGTTGATATACAGCGTCGTCGCACGCGATATACGCTCGCCTCTCTGTGTGTGTATGTGTGTTTGTCGCTCATTTATTTTTGGAGCTCATATACATTATATATATAATATATATATACATATATATATATTTATATTTTATGCGTCTTGCCTTTATAATAACTCGACAGAATTTGCTAGAATATTGCAAGTTTTTCCGCATTTGAAAAATACATTCATATCCGATTGGAGAGCTTTATATTGCCAATAAATGTTTGCGCTGCATTCGATTAATGCCCATTGTTAACTGTCGATGATCCATGTGTATACGTGTGGCTGTATGTGTGTGCGTGTGTGTGTCTCTTTCTGTTTGTCTGATTTGTTTCCTGTCGAGCCCATCAGCTTTATGTTTATGTGCGAATGCAGTTTTCAATGTCTGGCAAGCGCTTGAGCTGCTTATGCAATCAAACGGCACTGCGCTTATCAACTAAATTAATTCTACATCTGCCGCCCACGCAACAGCAACAGCAACAACAACGGCAACAACAACAGCAGCAGCGATGCAGCAATCGAAAGTTAGTCGAAAATTAGTCATTTACATGCAATGCATAGTCGCACTCAAACGCAAACTCGAACTCGAATTTGAATTCGAATTGGAAGTGCTGCCAAGCCAGACGAAATCACACGCCCAACTACAGCCAGTGCTGCCAGCTTATAACTTAAGTTTGTGTTTTTTTTTTGTTTTGCCACCTCTGCAAAGTAAAGCTCAGCTCTGCTTAGATGTTGCCAATACGCATATATATACATGTATATACACATGTATATATGCATGTTTATATGCACATGTATATGCCTGTGTATGTATATGCATTTCGGCTATTCGATTTTGTGTCATCTCTGCCGGTTTTGGCCACGCCTCCCCGCTTCGCGCCCTCGCCTCCTCCTGCTTCGCGCTGCATTTGTAATCAAGTGTGAATTGAGGGCGCTGCCAGTTGCCAACTGCTGTGCATTTGCATTTGCATTTGAAATGTGTGTGTGTGTGTGTGTGTGTGTCTGTTGCTGTTGGCCAGCTTGGGGCATGTGGGCGTCTTTGGAGCATGCTTTGCCTCTGTCATAATCTGTTTATAATGAGCTCTGTGGGCTGTGGGACTTAAGTGTGAGAGCTTTCGAGCCATTAGCTCTCGATGCTGGTTATGACCCAGATGATATCTGCGTTAAGTGCAGCATTTCGTTTAGCCGCAACAAATGGATTACGCTTTCCGTTTTTGATAAGCCATGGCTCTTCCTCTTCTCCTAAATCACTGAATATCTATAACAATTGACTAACTTTCTTCTCATCATCTCGTTCTTGTATTGCAGGGCACCTTCACGCTGATCGTCGAGGCCTGGCACGATACGAACAACAGCGCCAATGCGCGCACCAACAGTAAGTACCGAAAGTTTATCGACGCATATCCTGTTCGTAATCATAAATTGCATCCTGCTTCCTGTTCACCAAATTTATGTTATGCATATTTCGTTTTGGCACTGACGAGGATCAATGATCCTGCGAGGGACACCTGATCCAATGATGTGCTCAAATTTCTAGTTTCGCTAACTGCGCAACTAAGTTTGTGTCTGTGTGTGCGAGTGAGAGAGTGTGTGTATATGTGTGCGTGTGTGTGTGTGTGTAAGATTTCCGGCACATTGAATGGTTTTAAATAACAGCCAGGCTGAGGCATTGAGCCGCCAGCGTCAGGTTTGGCACCGTTCGTCAGCCCTTCGGCTCGCCTCCCTCTCCTCTCCTCTCCGTGCCTGGGTTAGGGATAAACCAAGCAAACTACGAAGCGAGCACCGCAAAGTTGTCGCCTTTGTTGTCTGCTCACTCCCTTTGGAACGGAAGTGTGTGCAGAGGTCGGGTCGTTCGTCGTCGTCGTCGTCGTCGTCACTGACGCCTCATTTACTTGCGCTGCAATGCAGTTTTTTAGCTCGGCTTGTGTCTGGCTTTTTCTTAATCACGAACTCGCACACAGGACTTTGATTATTTTTTTGCTGTGGAATTTAGTGATCGTGTAATTCATCTTCGAACAATGCGACATGCATTGAGATGCGAGCCTGATTCCACAGCGCGATAAGGACCACACATACCCAGATGCTGGGGATTGTTTAGTGTTATCTGTGTGGGGTCTCTAGCCAAGGACATCATTCTCTTCACTGCGCTATCAATTTTGCCTCTCTTTCACATTTCGATCAGAGCAGGTTTTTCTTTTAGTTTTTCCCACACAATGCTTGAGCTACCTGCCTTTTGTTACCTGCATATATATAAGTATACATTCGCTAGACATTTCTCTAGCCACAGATTTATGTAGGTTTCCAATGAATTTCTATTACCATTAGGCATAGTTTCATCTTCAGTTCCTTTAGGTACTTTAATTGTTTTCTTGCCCGTAGACTTCGTTGCCTTCCTTTAGGCTCAGATATCCTGCTGAGATCTTTCAGGGCAATAGATCTTTATCGGCTATTCGCGGCGGACTCTATGCAATTTCAATTTAGCGCAGTTTTCTAGCCGCTTGTCAAGGATTAATTTCATTATTTCAAAGTCTCCTTTAGAGGTTCTCCCGCATAGTCGAGACGGGGCTTACGCCTGTCTCTCGACTGCGTTGCATGGCCGGCAACAAGTTTAACCGCTCTTTTTTTTTCGTTTTGTTATATTCGTTTAACATAAATTACATACAAAAAAGGAGAAAAAGACAGGCGCAGCCGCAGCCTCAGCCGCTCAAGAAACCTGCAGCAGTGCAGAGTGGAACGCTAGAGGGAAGGAGAAGCTTCGACTGTTGCGACCTTTTCGCCAGTTAGCCTGCAGGCAGGAGGCCAGCAGTTGTTTGCCTGCCAGCCGACTGTCCAACGGTCGTCTGACTGGGCAGCAGGCAGGAGGTGGAGGAGCAGAAGGTGGAGTAGGAGGAGGTGGAGACACACACAGCTTGAGCGTGGTGCAAGGTGATTCTTGGCTTGATGCGTCGAAATCTTCCAACTCATGCTCTTGAGATATTTGCTGGCGTTCTTCTTCTTCTGCTTCTCTCTTTCTGTCGTTCTCTCTCGTTTTATTTTTTTCACCTATCCCTACCTACCAATTAATCTCTGCCAATGCCAAAGTTGTTAGTTGCACGTTGTTGTTGTTATTGTTGTTGTTGTTGCTTTTGCTGTTGCTGGCGATGTTGTTAAAATGCTTATCTTTTAATTTTAACTCATTGGATCAAGCAGCGGCAGCAGCAGCAGCCGCAGCAGCAGCAGCCCAGCAACAGTCGAGAGTCCCGGGGTCTCTTTGCCACAGAAACACAAAAGTTGCTCCATCGCCCTCCCTTCGCCAATGTCTGCTTCGTCGTGTGTCTTGATAAAATGGTATTTTATAAATTCCTTTAGCAGAAGTCAGCGCGCTGCGATGGCAACGGCAACCGCAACGGCAACGGCAAAAGCGACTGCGACTGCGACTAAATATTTGCAGTTGCTGAGGCCTCACACTTAAGCCTTGCCCCTTGTCAGAGTCAAGTTTAAGATGCTGCCCCCTGTAAATCGGCTGCACACAAATTTCGATCACTTTGCCCAACGACAAATCGAACAACAAAATGTCGAACTCGTCCTCTGTGGCAACATTGTATTTAGAGCAAATTGAACACAAATTGTCTATTTGCTGGTTGGGTGAATTGCTGCTGGGAAATTATTTGTCAACATTGCTGCATCTTGCATATACAAATATCCCAAGCTGGGAAATTTGTGAGTGCCACTCCTTGGCAACATTTTCACCACTGATAAAATAAAATACCTCCACTAGGGAAATTTAGGTTATTTTTGTCAACATCCGCACATGAAGTTCCCATTATTCATGTCATTAAAATCAACTTTGCGAAAGTTGTCGCACGCAACTTTTCACTTTGAGTGTGTGAAATGTCTTCTCTTCATATCCTTTTTGTAGATAATTAACAAACAAACGAACAAAACCCAGAAAAAATACCGTTTTGCGTAAATATTTGCAGAAATTGTTGTGCATGATTTTCCACATTTATTTCTATTTTGTTTGCGCGCAACTCGCCAAACTGGACGCAGACGAAAAAATTAGAGAAAAACCTGCAGTCAAATTGTGCGTTGCGCTTGAAGCGTTGCCGGTACGTCGCGTCGCCTAATAACCTGTCATGCCACAAATCTCTTGTTGCACATGTGTGCGTGTGTGTTGCAAATGTAAATAAAACCACAAGACTTGAAATATTCAATTCTTTTTCGCTTATTTGCAAATTTAATTTTTTTATTTTTGGGGGAATGTTGTTGGCGCAAGTTGAACGTTTTTCCATGTTGCCACGTCAGGTGAAGCCAGCTTGCAACTGGCTTAGAATTTTGTTTATGCAACACACACACACACACACACATACACATACATGCTGAGAAATATCTATTGGCTGCTTTTGGTAATTAATTAGTTGATATTTTTGAATATGGTTATAGTTTAGTCAAAACTTTTGGCAACCAGTTGGGGCGCTTGTCAATGCCAGCTTTCAATTTATGGGGCCAACAGCATTTCTGGCCATATTTGTATGCGCCACTCGAGCAGAATCTTAGCCAACTTTGACTGCCCCCCCTCATTCCCTTTGGCCACAACTTCTGCTTTCACTAACTACTTTTGCTTTTGCTGAACTGTTTCAAAATATATTTTCACTTAATTCTTGGCTAAGCTGAAAGAGATTTACTGGCATTTACATACACACACACAGATGCGA
Organism: Drosophila mayaguana; assembly: GCA_037075325.1. Taxonomy (NCBI): domain Eukaryota; kingdom Metazoa; phylum Arthropoda; class Insecta; order Diptera; family Drosophilidae; genus Drosophila; species Drosophila mayaguana. The sequence goes on from JBAMCG010000074.1 coordinate 3,803,689, forward strand.
ATAGGTTCTAAATTTGTATTTGTATTGGTGTCTGTTTCTTTTTTTTTCCATTTCTGTAGCTTAACAAAAGTCTTGGCCCGCTTCAGCCGCGGCTTGAGGTTCGACTTGGCTGCATGCAATTCGAATAGTCATGCACCTGCAATTTACTTTATAGACCATGGCATAATGCGGCTATATAAAACAGCTATGTATACACACACACACACACACACACACACACACACACATACTCGTATAAACAAGTTGCCATCCAATAGTTTCTCAAAAAAAAAAAAAAAAGGAAAAAAAGACCGGTCCGCTTGGCTCAGCGAACAGCTGAAAATGCAACTGACGTCCGTCTGCGACGCTCAGTTGGTCGTGTGTTGCATGGCTGGCTGACTGGCTGGCTGGCTGGCTGGCTGGTTGCCTGTTGCCGCCCGCTCTGCATGCTGCCTGCTGCCTGCTGCCTGCTGCTTGCTGCAAATACCAAGTACTTACCCCTGGCTGGTCGCATACCTTGGCATGGCACTTGACTTGTGCGCCTGCGCAACGAGTGTGACAAGCGCAATTGCTTAGCAGTTGGAGTTTTTTCGTATATTTACTATTCGAATTTCTAATCTAACAAAATTCCAAACGCTCGTTAATGCCGCCAGCGCGGCCAGCCACAGCCTCGGCAAGCTCACTCGATGCCCTTAAAAACTGTAAACTGTATTCAATTAATCTTCATTAGGGCTATCTCCACTCGTATTTTCTCAGACTGTGCTTATCCCTCTAACTTAATTCCCTTTCTCTGTCTTATTTCAGATCTGCTCATACAACGCCTGTCCGTGCAGCAAGTGCTGGACGTCTCAACCGAGTGGAAGACGAACAAATCCGAATCCCAATACACGTCGCTCGAATACGACTTTCGCGTCACCTGCGATCCGCACTACTACGGCTCCGGCTGTGCGAATCTGTGCCGACCGCGGGACGATCAGTTTGGCCACTACACATGCTCGGAGACTGGCGAAATTATCTGCCTGACCGGCTGGCAGGGCACGTACTGCGAGAAACGTAAGTATCTAACAGATAAATGAGTAAGCTGGCCTTAAGATACAGATATACACAGATATATACAGATATACAGCTATATATATACATATATCATCATTGAAAAGGGGCAACTACTTCAGTTCCATTCGCTACAAAAACGATTTTTACATTCTTTGCGCTGAAGCTCTCGGATCTTGTTTGTTGTTGTTGCTGCTGCTGCTGCTGCTGCTGCTTCATCAAGTGGACACAACGTGCCGCGTTTCTTGTGCCGCACTTGACGGGCAGCTCTCATTATTATTGAAAATCACTTGCTTGTCAAATCAAATGAGATGATTGTACACAATATGTGAGAGGAGACAGCAAGAGTGGAGCCCAGGGGGCCTGAGGCGAGGGCAGACAAGGAGCTGCTAACGAATTAAAAGTGTAATTATTTTGAATGCGTAGCAGAGACGCAATGATTTGACAGAAATGAAAAACAAAAATTAATGCCAAAAGCACATTTGAATATCGATGAAATACCATAAAGTGGAAGAAATCAAATAGTCAAACAAATACATTAAAAATCAATGAATATTTGTTAAGATCTCTACCTCGCTCCCTCTCGCTCTTTCGTGTTTTTTATGTGTGTGGAGGAAAAATCATTTGTCATTTGGCGTGGGGCAGAACAAAACGTCTAACGAACTGAAAACTGAAAACCGAAAAGCGAAAGAAATCACTGAAGCAGCCACAGCAAAGCCAAGCGCAAAGCAAAGCAAAACAAAAGCAAAAGCAGAAACAACACAATTTGAACTCGAACTCGGCCCTTTGTAGTAGCCCACAAGCTACCTATGCAGCATTTTCGGGGGCACACACACACACACAACGCACACACACACACACACGCACGCATAGGGACCGTGAATCAGAGCACACAAAACTGACGAAGAGCACAAAAATCTTCCCACGCCAAGTGCAAGTGGCCCCAGGTTCCATATTCAAGGTGTGGTGTGGACACACACACACACACAGACACGCAGGCAATCGCAGCAGCTTCTTGATCATCATGACGTACCGTCGTGGCTGATGTCGTTTTTGAGTATCTGCGTCGTCTGCATGCCGCGCATTGCTGAGGACGAGACCAGAACTTCCTTTGGGGCTGGCCACGGCTGATTACACCATAAATGTGGTCCGGGCTTCCAAACCGGGTCTGTCAAACTGTTTGGCTGGCAGTCAGGCTGCTTCTTCTTTTTTTCGGGCACATAATTTTGTGTCCTTCTGCTGCCGATTCAGCAGCAGCAGCAGCAGCAGCTGCCTCTTCCGCTCTTTGGGCTGTTGCTATACTTTATTTTCGAGTTAAATGCGCAAAAATGAGCTTAAATTAAGGCACACACACACATGCGAAAATTATTTTCCAGCAGCAGCAAATAAAAAGGCAAAACGTGCGGCTGCAAAAAGACAAGAGCAGCAACAACAACAACTCGAAAGAAGTTGATCATGTGGAAGTGCCTTAGCCTTTATTAAATTGGCCCAAAAGGTCTGCAACTTGTTTTTTTATGTTTTGCCTTTTATTTTTTATTTATTTTTTTCTTTTTGAATGAAACTTCGATTGCTCTGAATCGCAAAGTGTGTGAGGGTGTGTGTGTGTGTGTGTGTGTGTGTGTGTATGTGTATTTTAATTTCAAGGAAATGAGCTATTTCAGCCTGAAGCTGTTTGCTTTTCTCTTTTCTGAATGAACTGCCAGCTGTGGCTGCACTTCGTACCTTTCACAGGCAACAATTGTGTCTCTCAAATAATTGCTAAGCCGTCGTCGTTGTGTGCAACTGATAACGCATACAAAAGCATCTATGAGATACATATGAGATAAGAACATGCATCTAGCAGGCAAACCATGCCCACCTAAGTGAAGTCAAGTGAAAGTAAATGGTGCATCATAATCATTAGCTGTGCGCCTCTAATCCGCAGGAGGCATTTGCGTTTGGCCATTGCGGGCGTGTGAACGCAGGCCAAGAATATGGCAAAGCTGTAGCCGCAGCCGCAGCCGCAGCACGTTTCCAATAGACACGAAACGATCCTCAGACTGGACTACTACCAGCTAACAACCAGCAGCAAATCAGCAACAACAACAACAACAACAGCAGCATCAGCAACAATAACAAACTCACTTTCAGTCGCTGTGGAAAACAATTTCAAGTGTTTCAAGCTAGACTGTTCTGGTCCGGTCTGGTCTGGCCTGGGGATGGCTGTGATCTGGTCTGGTTGGCTCCTCCGCTTGTGGCCATGTAATAAAAATCATTGCCAATTGCCGATATTACGGCTTATATATATTAACTGCGTGCGGGGGAATTAAAAGCGCATAGCAGCAGCCGATCGAGAAGCAGCAGCAGGAGCTGGGAGAGAGAACACGTTTTAGTGATTTTCTAGCAATTTTCCTGCTGAATGAAAGAATATCGGAGTGTCTGCGCTGGCTGACTGGGCAGTTTAAAGAGGAGCTCATTGCCTTATTCGCAGCGTTCACGATTTTCAGCTAGACCCTTGCAACGTGGCGGGCGTCAGCGACGACTCCTCTACTTCCTGCCAGAGCCCAGCCCCAGTGCCAGCCCCAGAGTTGGCCGAAAGAAACATGTTTGCCGCATTCTTGGCCCAGCTTCAGCTATAGCAACAGCTCTTCTTCGCCCTCTCTCGCTCGCTCGCGCGTATCCTGTCTCTGTCGCACTCTCTTGAGCCCACAATCGAAGTTTTCGTCGAACCTTTTGGAGCTTGGGAATCGGTTTTCGGGCTGTTGCAGCGCAGCTCTTTGCGGCCATGGGATTATTTCATTTTGTGGTGTTTCCTTTTGGGTCTGGCCGGGCGCATATTAGAAACAAGTTATTCCTGCTGCCGCACAGTTTAAGAGTCACTGGCGTTGGTCTTTTTTTTTGACTTTAATTTTTTTTGCTTTTTGTTTTTTGGGCCATGATTCATGATGATGATGATTTTGGCCAAAAAGTTGTTGTCTATCTAGTGTCGAATTGTTTCGAAGATGTTTTATTTTGGCCCGTTTAGTGGTTTTTTACGTTGGGCAAACGCGTGAAAAAGAAAGTTTGTTTTCCTCTTTTAAATTGCCTCAAATACTGTTCGCTTTGTCTGATTGTTTCATTGTCTCTTCGCCGCGAATCAATGTGGGCTGCGGTGTCGCTGGCACCACCGGCGAGTGGGTGTAGCCACGCATTGTCAGTGTGGCAGGTGGCAGCTGGCAGTTGGCAGTTGGCAGCTGGCCACTTAAAGCCCAAATGTGTGTTGGGAAAGTGTCACTGCTCGTGTCCATTTCATTTCAAGTATTTCTCTTCTTTTTATAAACTCATCAACATATCAATTAATCGAATGCCCTCTTCTCTCTACTTGCAGCCAAATGCGCCAAGGGCTGTGTCCATGGTCAGTGCGATAAGCCGAATCAATGCATGTAAGTATATTCTATTCAATTAACTAATAAAAATAAGACCAACTGAAACAGGGTTAACTATGTTGCTAAGGACGCGCTGCAACATTTGGCTACGTGCTGCGCGCAACATGTTGCTAATTAGGCAAAGCTTTGGCTTTTTTCTCAAGATGAGCTTTTGATATTTTTTATGGTTGTTTGTTTTGTTTGCTGCACGTTTAAAGCTGACGACAACAACAACAACAACAACAGCAACAATTGTCATTGGACACACCTTTTACAGTGTTTCATTTGCTGTTATTTTGTTGTGTATGTTGAGTGCTGCCAAGTTTGTTAAAGGGCAAAAGCATAAGCAAAAAAGCATAGCAAAAACAAAAAAGGTGGCAATAGCAACAAAGTCATTTTGCTTAGCCCGTTTAGTGCACGTTTTGTGCGACCACAAGAAATTCTTTCGGGCTGTCTGACTGTCTGGTCGGGAGTGCATTGGCTGTCATTTGATTGTCGAGGTTTTGCATTACAATTATTTGAGTGCCTGCTGAAATAATCAAGTAAAAGCAATACACACAGGCGCACACACCCATGCACTCTCACACACACACAGTTACATAGAGTCGAACGAAATTGAATTACAAAGTTTTCCCACATTTTTCATAGGGCAAATGCAACAACAATAACAACAACAGCAATGACAAAGCAAGGTGTAAGCGAACACTTTTGACGACGCTGGCAAATATTTGATGCATGAAATTTCAAGCTCAAATCTCAAATAGGAGAGTTGCTAGCTGTTTGCTTGGCTGTGCCAATTTGGCGTTGCCAGCCCCCCTGCAGAAAGCTAATTGCGCCGTTCTCTTAGATTTCTTCTCGTCCGATAAATAGCCGAAGACAGGATGTTGCTCATTATTTATGCATTGCTGGCCAATAAAGTGAGTGCCAGTTCCCACTGGGCCGTGAACGGAAATCAAACATTTTCATTTTGTGGTTCAATCGATAATTGTGCCAAAAACCGAAAACCCACAAATTTCAAATACGAAAAATCATTGTCGCGGCCGTGGCACGCCCGCCCCCCTTGCCCTTCTGCATCGCCTCTTTGAATGTTATTGATGTGATTTGGGATAAAGTGTTTGTTTTATAAATAGGCCCCGACGTGTTGATTGTTCGTAGAAAAAACCGCAAGCGGTTACGCTCAAGTATGCGTGTGCCACTCAGCCGAAGCCGAAGCCGAAGCCAAAGCCAAATCCAAATCCAAATCCCAACACCAAACAGCAGAGCTAAAGGCACAGCCAAAGCCATTGAAAATTAAAGTGCTTTTTGTGCTGCGCTGCGCTGCCTCGTAATGGTGGGAATATTTTAATAATTCTAAGCGCGCGCGCTATATGACCAAACACAAATACAAACAAACACGCACACACACACACACACTCGCACACAGCTGGCAGTTGACCGTCGCGTCGCCAAAGCTTTTGACATTTCTGCTGTGTGTACACACTGACGCATATCAATTACCACTTGTCTCTCTCTCCCTACGGCTCACGCCCTCTCTCTCACTCTCTCTCTCTCTCCCGCTGTCTCTGTCCCCGCTCTGTCTAGCCTCTGCTTTGAGTTATTGCCAATTGAGAGTTTGTGGGTGAAGGATCTTTTGTTTGCATATTAATCGAAGTTGCATTTGCGAGCAGCGCACACACTGAGTACGCGTGCGTGTGTGCGTGCGTGCGTTTCGTGTGTTTCATGCGTTTCATGCGCCTTTGTGTGTGTTGGGCAACGCAAAGTGGAGCGCGCTGCAAATGAAATAAATTAATTTCGTGTTTGCGCAGCGTGAGAAATGCCAAATTGCCTCTCTCTCTCTCTCTCTCTCTCTCTCTCTCTCTCTCCCTCTCGCTCTCTCTCTTACTCTGACTGTGCGGATGTGCGCACTTGAACAAATGCAAAAAGCGACATCGCATCATTTTATTGTTGCGCTCTTTGACTCTCAAGTGACATGCCTCTTCCTCAAACGCTTCTTCTCCTTGGGCTCGACTGTCAAGCACATGTCCCGGTGGAGGGAACTCAGTGCACTACAAATCGTTCAGGGCAGGAGTCGGCTAAAGTGCAGATCTCTTGCCAAAGTTGTCGCCGTTTGCTGTCCGCTGTCCGCTGTCCGCTGCCCTTTCCGTTCGAGTTTCTTCTGAGCTGCACCGAAATGCAGCCAAGCGTTGCTGCGCCCACACAGGCAATTACAATACTTGCATGAGCATGTATTGATTTGTGTGTGTGTGTGTGTGTGTGTGTGAGTGATTTGCTAAGCAGGTGATGCGCCTTCTTTCTTTCATGCTTTCGCATTGGCTCAAACTTCAAAAGTAAACCAGCGCCCCGAGCGCATTAACCGTATCCGTCATGTCCAGCAATCGTTGCTCGCTCTGGCCCAGCCGCCTCCTCCTGCGCCATCGCCTCCGTCTGCATCGTTGCCTTTGCATATTTCATTGATGAGCAGTTCGATTTGCTGTTATTGCTGTCTCTGCTTTGCGCCTCGCATTCGGTCCGATTTCTGCAATGATCGGGAAATAAATCAATTGTTATCGATAGGCGATAATTCGCTAAGAACTAGTTCACAGCTGCGAGCACGATTCGCATGCTTTTGTCTTTTGAGATTCGTTTGTCTTTCATTCCATACTAATTAAGTGATATCCTTGCTCTATTTTGCAGCTGCCAGAAGGGCTGGCGCGGACCGCTGTGCGATGAGTGCGCTCCATATCCAAGCTGCGTGCACGGCACATGCAACAAGCCCTGGGACTGCATCTGCAACGAGGGCTGGGGCGGCCTGTTCTGCAACCAGGATCTGAACTACTGCACGAACCACCGGCCCTGCATGAATGGAGGCACCTGCTTCAACACCGGCCAGGGCCTGTATACGTGCAAGTGTGCGCCGGGGTACAGCGGCAACGATTGCCAGACGGAAATTAATTCGTGCGACGCCGACGTGAATCCCTGCCAGAACGGCGGCACCTGCGTGGACGAGGCGACGCAGCGCGGCTACAAGTGCGTCTGCCCCAAGGGCTGGAACGGTCGCATGTGCGAGGAGAAGCTGCTCACCTGCGCGGACAAGCCGTGCCACCAGGGCCGGTGCCGCAACACCAGCAGCAACAGCAAGCAGGGGTTTCAGTGCGACTGCCCCAGCGGCTACAGCGGACCCACCTGCGAGCTCCACCTAGACAACTGCAGCCCGAATCCCTGCCAGAACGGCGGCACCTGCCAGCCGAGCGGTAAATGCACCTGCCCCGACGGCTACACGGGCGCCAAGTGCGAGCAGAACATCGACGACTGCGTGGGCCACAAGTGCCAGAACGGCGGCACCTGCATCGACATGCTCAACCAGTATCGCTGCCAGTGCGTGCCCGGCTTCCATGGGCCGCGCTGCAGCAGCCGCGTCGACTTGTGCCTGACCAAGCCGTGCGCCAACGGCGGCAGCTGCACCAACCTGAACAACGACTACCAGTGCGCGTGCCGTGCGGGCTTCACCGGCAAGGACTGCTCCATTGACATCGACGAGTGCGGCAGCCTGCCCTGCCACAACGGCGGCACCTGCATGAATCGCGTCAACAGCTTCGAGTGCGTGTGCGCCAACGGCTATCGCGGGCGGCAGTGCGACGAGGAGTCCTACGAGTCGGTCTCCTTTGGTGCCCATCAGTATGGCGCGACGACGCAGGCGCGCGCCGATGGCCTCACCAATGCCCAGGTCGTGCTCATTGCCATCTTCTCCGTGGCCATGCCGCTGGTGGCTGTGATTGCCGCCTGCGTGGTGTTCTGCATGAAGCGCAAGCGGAAGCGCGCCCAGGAGAAAGACGACGCCGAGGCCCGGAAACAGAACGAACAGAATGCGGTGGCCACGCTCCATCACAATGGCAGCGGCGTCGGCGTCGGCGTGGGCGTGGGCGTCGGCCTGCCCGCCGGCACGCTGGGCGTCAAGCGCGGCAGCAGCGGCGGCCTGACCTTCGACAACAGCAATCCCAACATCATCAAGAACACGTGGGACAAGTCGGTGAACAACATTTGCGCCTCGGCCGCCGCCGCAGCAGCGGCCGCTGCCGCCGACGAGTGCCGCATGTATTCCGGTGCGCTGGCCAACTATGCCGCCGCAGCGGACAACAATGCCAACTCGGAGTTCTGCGGCGTGGGCCAGCTGGCGCCGCTGCAGCGCGCCAAATCGCAGAAGCAGCTAAACACGGATCCCACGCTGATGCATCGCGCCTCGCAGCTGCTGTCCGCGGGCGCTGGAGCTGCCGGAGCGGCGGCGGCGGCGGCAGCAGCAGCAGCGGCAGCGTCTGCCGGCTCAACCAAAGACTACAGCGCGTCAGGCGCTGGCACGGCCAGCAGCGAGGCCAAGGGCAAGCGCATCTCGGTGCTGGGCGAGGGCTCCTACTGCAGCCAGCGTTGGCCCTCGCTGGCCGCGGCGGGCGTGGCTGGTGCCTGCTCCTCGCAGCTGATGGCCGCCGCCTCGGCGACGGGCAGCGGCGCGGCGACGACGCAGCGCACAGTCGTCTGCGGTACGCCGCATATGTAAGCAAAGACTGGCGAGGAAAGCAGAGGGAGAACGAGAGAGAGAGAGAGAGAGAGAGAGAGAGAGACGCCAAATGAGCCGCAAATGGCTTTGTTGTTTATTGAAGCAGTGCAGTTGTCAAAGTTGTAACAGGCTAAACTCTACACACACACACACACACGCACACACACACACACACATGCATCTATCACATTTTAATACCTTAAATTGTAATTATAACTTAACATTTTAGTTTCGCATGGACTGACGTAAGCATAAAGTTCTCAATGTATATATGTCGCGCATATATGCCTAATCTATAAACACGTATATAAAGCTCTTCTCAAGAAATCCAATTGTTTTTTTTTTTTTTTTAACTTGACCCTGGCTAAGGCGCCGCCCTGCGGCAGTCATTAGAAACCACTCTACACTGGACGAAAAACTCTACACTCACACTTACTGACGTTTTGCATGTTACTGAAAAATCTGCTTCAACTATTATTATTATTATTATTATTATTAGTTTCACTTAGTTGCGATAAATTGTAAATACTTAACGCAAAGAACTCTAGCAGATAATTAGAGACTAATTTAGAATTTAAGCGAACACAAAAAATTCCTCATTGACGCTGCATGGTCGGTCGCTCGACTCTACTTGTCTATGCAAAGTAGTGCGCAAGCATTTTGTACATAGTATTTTATAGGCAAACTCTGATATGCGAAAACGAAAAAAAAAAAAAAAACAAACAAAAAAGAAACACTAAAAACAAAAATTATATATTAATTACTGACTATCTCGCGCCCTACTTTTAGTGTCTAATAAATAAACATATGCGTAAAGTATAACTAAATTTAACTCTAGCTTAATTATATACACATATTATCTAAAGGCCCCCATACAGACAACAAACAGCAAACATGCGAAGACAAACAAAACATTTAGTGATTCTACAATAAGTGCTTAATTTTTACAATATTTACAACTTTTATTTCATACTCTAAAATATTTTTAGATTTTTTGGCATTTTTTTTTATTTAAATTTAAATTTGGAGCAATTATAGCAAAGAAGTCAACAATATTTATAGTTAGTAATGAAATGTATTGAATTTATAAGTCGTAAGCCTAAATTTATTTGATACTAAATGAAAATTTTCACAAAAAACGAACAAAATTGAATGAAATATACAAAAAAAAAAAAAGATACAAAAACAAAAATCTTTAAAATTTATATACGTGCGTATGTTTGAAAGTCTTCAGAACAGTATATAGTCTTAATGTTAAAAAAGCAAAAGCAAAAATGAAAGTAAAAAACAACAATTTACATTTAATTTTGATCTCAAACCCATTTAACAAAGCAAACAATGTTTAGTATGCAAGTGTGACGCAACAGCTGATTGCGAAATTCCAAAACATCAAAATTAAATAATTAAATATTCACAAAACGAACTCATCAAACTTACAGTTAAATTGCAAATGGTTCCTCGTTAGTGTAAAAAGAAAAACTAGTTATAAAAGTGCTAAGTGCTAAAGCGAATACGAAAACTAAAACGAAAATGAAAATGAAAAATCAACAAACTGTGCGGCTAACCAATGTTGGATATACTTACACACCCACACCCACACACACCCATCAATATATATACGTTTATGAATTTGATAAATCAGCGCTCATCCCACACATTTATCTCAACTAATTTTTGTAAATATTAACTTAAAGCTCTCTACAATACATTTTGTTATCTACGCTCATACGATATATGATATATGCTTAAATCGCCTATATACATATATAGTATACATATATATATATAGATATATATATTTTTATAAATATTTAATTTTTTAAATAGTCGTTTTTAGTAATTTATATTTTTATTGCAAAAAGAGAAAACCTAAAAAAAAAAATACACACACACACACACAGGACAAACACGCGTCAGATTGTATAAAGTTGATAAGACCTTAAATACATCTATTTATACAACATGAAAAGAAATATTCAAATAGTAGTTACATACATACAATTGTAATTTAGTGTTGTACTTACAATTTAGTCTAAACAATTTTATGAAATTTTAGTAATTAAAAAAATGAATTGAAAAACTACAAGAAAAAAAGAACAAACTAAAAAAAAAAAAACAAAAAAAAAAACGAACAAACAAAATGCAAAGAGAAAAAAAATATGAAAAAAAAACAATAAAAATTTGTATGAATGAATTCTAAAAACAATGTTTTATTAATACGAGTTAAAAATTTCAGCAATTGCATGCTGCGAGTGGCATGCGACTAGGTGGCAACGCTGGCGGCAGGTTGCTAAACGCATTTTGAGTGTTGAACAACGACAGCCAGCAGCAATAAGGAAATGTTTGGCATTTCACAAGCAAATATTGATTAATAAACAGCTACGAAGCACTGGAAGTGAAGAGCTCTAGTCGAGGGTAACCGACTGGGAGATACCCTGGAGCTATGAAGATGGAATGAATGGATGCGCAAAACTTCTTTATAAACATTTAAGCGGAAAAATGCGTGAGCATTTCAAAATAAACACGATCTCTAGGAATTGAACTCTATTTCGATTTACAGCGTAAGATCAACTCAACTAGTTTAATTTAAATGCTCTACCGCACCTTCTGTCTGTTTATTTTCCGAATTCCGGATTTTGCATTCTTCAGTGAGTTCAGGGTATCCAAGCCACAATACGTTAGATGTCTCCTGTCTCTGCATCAGTATCAGCTTCAACATCAAAATTTAACTTTAATTGCCGCAAAAATGCATCAAGAAGACGAAAGGAAAATCGCAAAGCGTGAAAAATTAGTGAAATATGTAAATATGTATTTGTGTGTGTATGTGTATATATATGTGGGTGTGTGTGCAAAACCAGAAATTATCAAAATTTGTTGTTGACGGCATTTGTTCTGTCTTCTTGCTATGTAAATTGTTTGTTTGAGGAGAAGCCGAGGGAGCCGCACAGTGGAACAGAGTGGAGAGCTTACTAAAAAAATAATAGTTGAATGTTGTCTATTGTAAGTCACAGAACATATGATTGGAATTGCCTATATGTGTATATTTGAGCTGCAGTAGTTTAAATAATTTGTAGGCATAAGAAGAGAATTCTTTAATCCTCAATTATGATTTCCAACAAATTCAAGTATGACAATTATCTTTAAATGCAAGAAACCACAAATAAATACCCCTCACAATGTGCTAGCTCGGGCGCAGAATGTGCCCCATGGTACACAACGTTCAGCGGCGGCTCGGGCTTGTCGCTCAGCCTGCGCAGCCGCAGCCTGTGGTGGCTGCAACAAAACATTAACAATAAATTCTCGCATGCCATTGTGAAATTCTCACAATAATCATAAATAATACTTTATTTTTACATCTTAAACGGCGCTGCGGCTGTTAATGAAGTTGCTGCGGAGTGCGTATACGTGTGCGTGTGCATGGTTGAGGGGTGGGGGGAGAGGGGGGGCCTTTTGTGGCCTGTCAACATGGGCTGCAAATATCATAGATATGACTCCGGCTGCAGTCGCAGCGAGGCGATGCGATGCGATGCGACTCGAGACTCCGATCCAGACGCCTAATTAAGCAACTTTAAGCTTGGCAACACAAAGTGGCAAGTCATTTAGACAGTGGGCAGTATAGCTTAATGTGTGTGAGTGTCCGTGTGTGTCCGTGTGTGTAGCCGCTAACATATCATTTACAAAACAATTACGCATACGCCATGGCGGCGAGATGCATCAGCAGCGAGTAAGCGAGCTCCTCTTGAATGCCAAACCATCAAAGCGACCTATGAAAATATTGTGTTAGGCTGCGCACCGAAGCCCGTGACATTGCTCATTCAGAGATTTCGTGGGCATCGCGCTCTGGATTTGTTTACCCAGAGCGTGCGTTTACTCTACATTTTGTCATTTCATGGCCCGTGTGGTCCGAGTGCGACGGCTCTGTCACTGGGCACCTAATTGTGTTTACGTAGGCGTCCATCGGGCCGGCGACTCGGTCCTTCATGAAGTGCCATAGCCAGCTCCAAATTAACTCATTGAAAGCGCGTTTCAATTATGTTTAGACAAACAACAGCAACGGGCGCAGGGTTGACACTAATAATGCACGCTCTGTCAACGGCTCAAAGAAGAAGAAAAAAACAAAAATCAGAAAAAAGAATAAACTACGAAAAAAAAAATAAAAAAGATCCCAGGCCCGGTTTGAATTTTATGCTTTTGTCTGCGCCTCGCAGCCAGTTGAAAAATGTTTGGCTCAATTCTCATAATACCAAACTAAACAACAACAGCAACAACAACAGCAGCAAGATCATTGCAGCATTAACAAAAAGATCAACAAAAACTCTGTTCTTGTTCTTGTTCTCATTCTTGTCTCTTTTGAGCTTGTCTCCTATATATAGTTCTGTAGTCGCGTTTTTCGGCTTGGATTTTGTTTTCTGAATCCATCGTGCATTCATTGTCCGCGCCTAATCACTATAAAAGATCTCGCTTTTCATCTTCGTGACGCTCAACTGCGTTGTTGATCTTGAAAATTTGCTCTAAACGAGCACCAGCAACAGCAGCAACAGCAACAACAACAGCTGCTGGTAGATACAAAATCAAAATAGTAAACTGAGCAATCGGATTTGTTGGATTTAAATGTGATCGGAAATTGTTGCTGCCGTCGAAGGCTGCAACTATGAACACTGAGAGAAAAAATAGTGAATAATCAAGCTTAAGGGTGTAAAAGGCCTTAATTCTTCTTATGATTAAAAAAACAAATATAACTCTTTTCAGTTTCTTATGAACCTATTAAAAAACTAAAAAAAAAATAAATTAATAAAATAAAAATTTATTTTTATATAATTTTAAATACTTCAATCTTAAAAAAGAAATCATTATTATTGTTATTTAATTTTAAATACTTCAATCTGATTTAGAGAGCGATAAAAACTAATAGTTTTTATTATTTATTTTTATTTAATTTGTAATACTTCAAGCCTAAGTTGAACAAATGCATTCTCTAAACGTACCTAACTTTACTATACAAACTCAGAAATATAAAGTATTTAAGGCAACGAGAGCACTTACAATCCATCCGCTGTTCCATCTGAGAACCAGCCCCCTCAAGCTAGATTCAAGGCAGCCCCTCATTACGCTCAGTGTACGCTACTCATATTTCAAAATGTGCCTTAAAACACACACCGCTAACCCGTGAGTGCCCCATAATTTAATGAGCTTCATTCATTCACAACTGAGATAACCGAATGTGCATCCCGAGCCGGAGAGGCAACACAACACATTCAGCTCCAATTCTATTAAAGAGCAGCCGAATGAAGACGACGACAGGCCGAAAATGAGATGACGAAGACAAGGAAAAAAGAGAAAAAAGGTCATCTTATCATAAATAAACTGACATAAAATCAAGAATCAAATTCGAAAGCGAAGACAACCCGAAACACGGCAGTCAGCAAACGGGGCAGCAGACAAGCCACCAAATCCGTGGCCAGAAGTACATTGTGGAGAATTACACAATAAATGAAATGCAGACCAATGAAGCGCACTGGACGGACTGTCAGATCGACAGCCGGACGGACATACAGACAGTCAGACGGACGGGCACGGAAAGACGCCAGACAAAAAGCGCAGAGCCAAATGATTCACTATGGAATTTTATGAGCTGAGAACATTTTCAAACTGCCTTTCAATGCCATGGAATACAAACAGCTGGAAGCTAGAGGCTGACAACTGTAGTAGCCAGTAGTATCTAGAGGGCCTATAACAACAATACATCTATGTATATTATTATCTCTAGTCGCATGCAAATGAAATCGATAAAATATTAAAGTAAATGCTGCCAACAGATGCCGAGCGATGCAGTTGCTCCCCCAGCTAATTGAGTGTGAAAAGGTTGAGAGAGAGAGACTGAGCTCCAGAGATTATCAGATTATCATGCAAACTGCGCTGATACGCAATGGGAATTGGGAGAGGTTGGAGGTGAATCGAGCTCTGTTTCGGAGCTTCAGGTAGCGCCGCAGCCATTTGAGGCTAATAAATTTCATTGAAACGGACAGCAGACAAAACGTTCAACTTTATTTCGACTGTTATAATTTATTTCAGCTGGCTAGCGAACGATAAAGCCAAATTTAAATCTAAATACATGTCCATTCGAGATAAGCCTGCAGCTTCCTTCCAATTTCAAATCTAAATGCCTCTCCTGCTCCAACTTCTGCTGCTGCTGCTGCTGCTGCTGCGCTTTGAGTTTGTCTTCGTTGTCGCTGCATAATTTGTCGTCGCTTGTGTTTTGCTTCTCTCTGCCTTTTTTTGGCTTTGGTTTTGTTTTTGTTCTTGTATCTTGTAGATACATTTGTAAGTTGAAGTCGCTTTAATTCGTTTGAATTTTGTTGGCCAGCGCCAGCACGGGATCATCGTGTGTGTCTCTCGAACGATGCTGCTTCTGATCTCTAGTCGGGCTTCTCTTTTTTTTTTTTTTTTTTTGTATTATTTTTTGTATTTTTTTTTTTATTAATGATGTGGGAACTTCTGTTCGCTAAGCTGCTTTGGCCCGGCGCTGATTTGTGTTTGTACGCTGTCTGCGTTGGCTTGTAAAGAGCCCATTAAGATTTCATTAATTATGAGGAATACTTTCATTAATATTGTATATACAAGCACATGGAACTTATCTTCTTTAAGCTGCCTGTAGGGAGGAGGCTCCATTTTTGCATTGTGACCTGATTTCGTGAACTCCAAGTCTTGAGGGGGTCTCAGAGTCGAAGAATCAATTAGGAAATGTCGGATTTCTTCTTTATTTTTGGAATACCGTAATTAGCCTCATAAACTGTTAACTGCAGAGACATTGAGAGATATATTATATTTTAGATTGAAAACTTAATGCAAATATCTAGTTATATTCACTATGAATTATGAGAAATAGGACATTTCTCAAAAAGATGGGAAAGGCTAAGCTCATTATATGTATGTTAAGTATACATAATGACGCAAAATAGAAAGGTGGCAGTGCAATACAAGAAAAAGAAAAGTATTCAGTTTGGTTTATTTACCTTTGTCAAGCAGTTAATAGAAAGAAAAGCCAACTAAAGTGAACACACTTCGAAAAACTTAAAATAAATCAAGCACATGCCACAGAGAGGAAGGCAGATATGGGGACCAGGCAAGCTGCCTCGAAGCGCTAGTGCTCATAATCATATTGATGTATTACAATAGTTTGTGGAAGTACACGGATCGCCTCGCGTCTGTAAAAAGCAGCTATAAAAACTACAAAACATTACTGAGAACACCAGCCCAAAGAAGAGGAATCCAACAAAAGTTACAAACCAAATGAGCTAGGTGTCTGTGCCTGTGTATGTCTGTGTGTGTGTTCGGGCTGTTGTTTGGGCTCTTACCTGCAACTACAGGGCATCCGAGAAGATTGACATGCGTACGAGCTGAAGCTGCCTGCCCCTTTACCCCTTGCCCCATACCTTTTACCCTGTCCCTGGCCCTGGCCCTGGCTGATGCACGAAGAAACAATGGCCCAGCCACGCCGTGGAACTGTGTGGACTGCTAACGATGTGCCCATTGAGGGCATACTATATAAATAATGGAAATGCATACTAATTAAATTGTGAGAACTTTGCCTAATGCCAGTCCACTGATTTGCATCCAGTTTCCAGCTGATTGCCGCCGCTGATGCTTCGTGGCTGCCGCACCAAGTCGCTAATTATCACCAAATGGCCAGACGAGTGTGAGAGTGTTTAGCATTCTAACTGGAAATGTCAATATTGTTTATTATCGACTAACTGTCAAACTTGTTGCTTGTCTATCAATTAATAATGTTTCAATAGGCTTCAAGAGATTTTTAATAAGTTTCTGTTCACATTTGGAACTTCTTTAATGATAGACCGGGATGCCAATAAAGCATTTAGATATCGCTAATATCTGGGGAGAGAAAGAGAGATAGCTGCTCAGAGAGTGCCATCAAAATCTGCAGCCCTATGAGACATCACGACTTGCTGAAAGCTAGGCGAAAGACATTAGAACGACTCTGATCAGAGCATTGACAACAACTTAACCATGCCCACATTGAGTCACAAGACTGTTTTCTACAAGTCTCTCCCGCTTGTCGCTCTCCCACTCTCTAATTCTCTAATTGCCAAAGCCCCTCCAAAAACTGAAAAAAGGAGCCAACACAGAACATAGAAACTGTGAACAATTGAACAAGTTGCGAGCCTTTGGGCGTCTGCTAATGGAAGGAAGCTGTTGGATAGCTACTTGCTGCATTGTCAGCGATCCACAATAGATCGTAGCTACACATCTACCGACCGACTGGGGGCTGCGGCGGAACGGTCCTCTGACAGCTTTGAATGTGCGCGCACAATAGAAGCGAAAACACATCGAACAATTACGGTACCCGTACTCTCATGCGATCATGGCCAGTCGTCGATGGGACCGCTAGACGCCGCCGCTTGTTGTTCTCCGGCTTGGAAAATGTCCAAACATTGTCGGAAATTTGTTAACTTTAATTTCTGTTGCATTTGGACAGGCCGGGCCGCACTGTCGGTCGCCGCATTGGAAAAGGCTCGCGGATGATTTTTTCAAAGAACCGAACTGAAGTCGCGGGCGTTGTGCCATTTCCATTCAATGTTCAGCTGTACCTGTTTCGCTTGTTGTTGTTGCTGTTGCTGTTGTTGCTGTCTTTTATTGGTAAGCTAATCGAAATTATGACAATTCTGGCAATGGCTTTAACGGTTCTCTCTTGCCATTTCGACTTGCCGTAAATTTGTTTGTCAACTTGTTCGACAGCTTCAACTGCTTTGAATGTGCGGTCCATTTGTTGGCCCATTAGGCTTACATTAGAGCTTATTACTATACTTATGGTGGATTATTGGCTATTTTTTAGATTCATAATTTCAGTTTATATTTTGGGCTTGAAATTGTTTGGTTAGTCATTCAATATGGATCATATTTGAAGATTGAAGATGCAATGAAATTGTAAGTAGAGTCAGCCATATAGTATAGTATTCATTCTATTCTATTAGTATATTAATTAATTAATTAATCAATTTATTAAGTAATAATAACTCCATATTTATAGTTACTTATATTAGTCCTACTATGTTCCATACAACTAACATTCTCAAGCCAAATACGTTAGCTACATAAAAACAAATCAAATCGTATTCGAATACTTACAACTCTCTTATGACAGCGATGATGCCAAAATTGAGAGTCGGCAGCCATAAACGGAAGCCAGAGCTCATCAAAGGCGAGCCAAACAAAGTGGCTTTCGGCATAGGTGACATTTCTGGAATAGCCAAAGAGATGCATTTAGCTATAACTGAAATATTTCGTGGCTTGGGGAAGGACAGAAGCTTTCTCAGCCATTGGAAACTAGTTATCGGCAGGCACACAAATCAATTTAACGACGCGCAAGCCCAGATCTCTGGCCAGCAGTATCAGCATCAATTGCAATCTGGCTGTTCATTCACTATCACTGGCAAAGACGCGACTCGAGTGGACTGGAACTGGAACTGGATGGGCTGAAGACACTAAGAAGATGTCGATGGCGGCAGTGGCAGTGGCAGTGGCAGTGGCAGTGGCAGCGTCAGCGGCTTGGACTTCCTGTTGTCGCGTCATTATTGTCCATCATCATTTCCATTCGTAATGAGGCGCTGGCTACTAAAATGAAGTCGATCTGCAGTCCATTTAGATGCCGCCACAGAGCTTACATAGCGGGGGCTGTTTTGGCCCTGCACGATTCTGGCCGCCGATCAGCTGTGCCTCGCTTACAAGCCACTGTGACAATTTCTTGTATCCACTGCAGCACTGCACCACTACACCAGTGTACCACCACCATCACGGCACAAAAACTGGCATAATACATGGCCCGAAGAACAGCCAGCCTTATGTACAACATTTACTATGTTCGCTGACATTCTTCGCGTAATTCTTCAATTTCAATTGCATACTACGATATAGCAGCTCCAGCATCAGCTTTGTCTCTGCACTGTTCTCTGTTCTCTGGCTCGTTGACTGGGGCTACCAGTTCTTCGGTACGTTGTGTTTGCTTTTTGTTCCTTTTTGTTACTTTGTTTTTGTTTTACTCCATTGCTAACAATTGTCGCGACATTTTTCTAGGTAAAACTCACGATCAATTGGCGACACGCTTCTTCATGGCAGCCAAACCTGTCGACGGCTGCGTGAGTTGTAGCCCCAAAGCTCCACTCTCTATCGCCATCAGCAGCTCTGTCTCTGTCTCTGCCTCTGTCTCCGATTCTGTTTTTGTT
The DNA here is from genome assembly GCA_037075325.1 of Drosophila mayaguana. Lineage (NCBI taxonomy): Eukaryota > Metazoa > Arthropoda > Insecta > Diptera > Drosophilidae > Drosophila > Drosophila mayaguana. The sequence continues at coordinate 3,822,867 of JBAMCG010000074.1, forward strand.
TCTGTTTCTGTTTCTGTTTCTGTTTCTGTTTCTGTCTCAGTGGCAGCAGCGATTCCATCCTGGCCATCTCAAGCATCGGCGCATCTGTTGTCGCATTGTTCTGAGCTGCTTCGCGGCGCAACGAGCGGCGATAAAAGTGTTTATCATGTTTGCAATTATATGCTAAAATTGTAATTGCAAATGTTTGCCTAAGCTGCAAAGGGCTTTGCTTTGCAGATAGTCAGCCAGTCAGCCAGTCAGTCAGCCAGCCAGTCAGAGCAGAGAGCTGTCCAAGCAACGGCTGAGGAGCATCAGAGACGCATGTGAATCCGCAGCTGCAGCAAGTGGGGTTCACTTCCAAGTGTTTCGTTGTTTAAATGGATTTCTTAAACGGTTCTACTGAACATATTTACCATTTCAATGCTGAGAACCGGATGTGAAAGCCTTCGACTTGACCATCGGCTCGCTGCTAGGTGTGAACGCCGCGGAAGCATCGAGAGTTTAGAGAGTTCAGCTTACCCACTTAACGGTTAATGGAGTGAACCCCAAGATGCATTCATCACAAACATAATCTGTTTCGCTTTTTCCTCTCCCTCTTTTAAGCATGATATGGTTAAAGTTTTGAATTTTGCATTATGCTGAAATGCATTTTTAAAATTATTTTAAGAGATTATGTAAAGATTTTTAAGAGAGTGATCTCTTTTATGAGAGAGAGAGATGAAAATATATAGATGAAGATTAAGAGAAATAATTACGAAAACTCATCCAAGTACATCAGATTACAATCGTCATAGACATAGTCTCTTCAGCTCGGTATATGATAAAGAGAGAATCCTCGACAGTCCCAAATCACAGATCAGTTACATAAGCAACAATACCTCTCGCTGAAGACCAAAGGGGAATCTCACGAATGACCTCTCTTCATCCGACCGTCCGAGTGACAAAGCATTTAACAAAATTTATAAATGGAAATAATGAATTGTTATCTCTTGATATTAATAGTGCTTGGGCATATCTTTTTATTTAAACGCGCTTTGGTGTTAGCTCAAAAGTTTTGATATGATATGATACCTGGTTGATATCTATCATCAGACAGCGAGAGAAGCCAAAGAAAGGAGAAATGAAAAGGGGTTAGTTAGCCGGGCATTTCTCTTGTAATTGTGATTATGGATTTGAATGAAATGCGCCCACCTGAAAGTGTGGCTCATGCATCATGCAAGCAATAAGAGGCCATAAATTTAACAGCTGACCTCAGCTGCATCAACACTCCATCAAAATCTCGGCACTTAATGTTGTGTGCCCACCCAAAAAAGGCCATCCAATGACGACGATGATGATTATGTTGACGATGGTGCTGAAGACTCCTATAAGACCATGCCAGGCCAGTCCGCTCTCATCCCGTCTGACCGAATCATAATGCGCAGCATCCGAAGTGCAGCTAATTTAAGGAAATGCTTACTCAACGCAACACCAACACCAACACCAACACCAACACCAACATCAACGACGACCACGACGACAGCGAGAGCAATGCCTGGATGCTCGCACCTGGATGCGAGCCGAGAGAGGCTCATGCGGCATGTGCATGTCGCTGATACCTACACCAATATGGAGGCGTTTGCTACAGCGGCGCGTGACGTCCACTTTTGGTTGTCAAGCAAATTACACATATGATTTTTATGTGACAAATGAGCTTAAGATGTTGTCGTTGATGGGACAGTTTGGCTGGTGAGTTCGGGGCTTGGTTTTGCTCTTGCCTCGTTGCTTCGTTTTGTATCATTTTGGTCTCAAAGTTTGACTTCAGCTTAAAGATGGACTCGTGAGCCGTGAGTTACGTTTTTTGGTTAGAAATTGGACTAATAACTGAATTGCTTTTAACTTGAATAGTTGGTCTAAAGTTAAATTTGAGTTGGATATATATTCTACTATCATTCATTATATACAACATTCAAGGTATTTGATGAAAATATACTTAAGTCTCTTGGCTGTTAAAGACGGCTCGAATGACATTGGTAAAGACATCTCAACTTCCATGATAGTTAACTGAGGTTCTTAGCACAAATTCCCATAATGAATACATTTTAAATATTTTATTCTATTTTTATTGTCATTTTATATGGCAGATTTGATTTAATTATATAATGTTACATTCATATAGAATTTAAAACACCTTAGGCTTCTCAGATAATACCAAACTGAGCTCATTCAGATATGAACATTTGCCTCAAGTATAATAATTTGAAGTAAATTATTTTCCAGCCTTAGCTTAACAATTTTCACAGTGGAAAATGTTTTAAAGAACCGACAGTCTTCAGTTTCATTGCGCTGCTGCTCACGCGCCCATCTCTAGCTAAGCTTTACTTCCCATTGATTTTACCATTTTCTAGCCACACTCACGCATTTTGACACGCTGACACATATCGCAGTATATAAACTTTTTAAGACTGTTCCATCTGCTTTGAAATTTTGTTTTATGATTTGTCGTCGATTTGCATATAAATGCCGAACATGTGTTACGCCCGCGCTTCTTGTTTCCGCCTTTCGCCTAGTTGGGCGACCGATTGGAAAAGGTTTTTGGGTATTTGTGGAGAAAAGTGAGAGTAAAGATCTCGCCTGGGTGTCGTCAGCTGCCAGCCGTAGTGTCCGCATGATTTATGTCTTGGCCGAGCGTATTTTTACGACGTGCTAACTGCCAGTGCAGGTAGGTGTCTATCTCATTTGGCAGCTACATGCAACTGGACATTCCAACAATGATTTCACTGCATTAAAATAGCTGCAGGCTGCATGAGTGCATTCAAAGTATTCCCCCAGTCGTTGTCATAAACCAATCCTAACAATGGAGCTACAACACTGCCAGCCAGACCTGATGCAATCGTTAAATTTGGCAAATATGGCTAAAACGACAGTTTGGCTTAGTTACGGTCTTGGCTGCTTGTCGCTCGCTATGCGGCGACATGGCTCACCAAACGTTGCTCACATTTCAGCTACTACTGTACTATGTGCCTGGCTATAGAACCTGTCGCCTAGCTATGATCAAATGCCTTTCCAAAACTTTGCGTAATTAGAACACTGATCAGAATTTGTTTTTCTTTAATAGCTGGTATTTTGATACGTGATATCTTAACTCATGACTGTGGGTAAATACCTCAAAGATTATTTTCTATTATAGAGTTGTGCAGTTTCGCACTTCCAAAAGCAGAAATCGTCCAATTCTGGTATTCAAGTATTTGAAAACAATGTTAAGGACGTAGACCTTATGAGCTTAAGAATTGACATCATATTCAATTATTTATATACGAGAGTATTTACGGACTCTTATGTATGATCTCTTTTAACTTCTCGGCTCTTCTCTGCGATTCTCATTATAATATTTAGTTTTACCAAGTAGCCAAAGCTAAAAAATTTCGCACATTTTTGCGCCTTCGATAATCTCCCAAGACTATATCCCAATGTAAATCTAATGTTGCTTGGGGCTGTCACGCATGTTTGACCTTTGGCCTTAGCTTATTCCGAGCTGACATCAAAATTCCAAGCAGCTGGACATTTGTGTAACCACTTGTAAGTTACAGCCAACTCATTAACTTGAACAAGTGACGGTGCCCATGGCTAAGCCGCGGCCATAAAAAACAATTTATCTGTTAAGAAGGCTGGCTCTATCATCGGAGCCAACTATGCAGAAATTCTATATGCGACATTATTCTCATAACCCAAGCTGGGCAATGCTTGCCGCTTGAAGAGCCTATTAGCTAAGCCAATACACGCATCTACTTCAAAGTGCAGGCCCTGGCTGGCGGACTGGCTGACTGGCTGCCTGGCTGGTTGGTTGGCTGTCTGACTGGCTGACTGGTTGGCCATAAATCACAGTGACGACGATGCGACTAATTAAAAAATCGACACGCTAAACTGGCAAAAGACGAAATTAACATTTGCTCAAATGCACTGGAAGAGAGACGAGGCGTCTCGGGAACGGGCAACACCCGCCGACAGACATCAACTCAGATGGGAATCAGCATTGCTATCGGAGTAGGGGACAGGGCACTGAATCAGGCGCTTCGTCAGTTCGACTGATTGCCTTTGTCTCTAACTGGCTGTCGTGTGTGTGTGTGTGTGTGTGTGTGTGTGTGTGTGTGTGTGTGTGTGCGTGTGTGTCTGTGTGGATTGTTTTCCTTTCCATTTGTTTATAGGACTTACAAGTCTTTGCTGTGCGGCTTGGGGCAGCGATTCGCCAGTTAAAATTATCGACAATAATGTCAACAAGTTTTTGCGTAAATTTACGCTGCGATTCTCTGGGAGACTCGTTGAGCCACCGGCTGCCGTCCTGCTTGCTGATGGACTCGCTGGCTTTGCTGCTGGCGTGCAGGTGATCAATGTTTGCGATCAACTGCTCCAACCGGAAAGAACGACTCAGAGTCGACTGCAATTTAAGCGCCCAAGCTACACTGAAAATAAACCAAGAACTTTTGTTTACATATTTCTTTGTCAATCAGTGACTATTGGAGAGATGGGCATAATTGAGCTCCTATCCATACAGATGGGAATCGATACTCAGCAATTAGTATATATTTTATATATCTATTTATTATCTTGTGCTAGTTCAGCTTATAGTTTCTTGCAGTGTACTCCTGCCCACATGCACCCTCTCTTTCTCTTGCCTAAGCATAAGTATGTCGTTCTACACTATCTCTCTTGCTCTTATCCTCTTTGTCTCCTTCAGTATTTGAGTCAAAGATGTGGCTCGTCATCAACGCTCTGTGCCGATGGCATTAATTCGATAATGCATAAAAATAAGGAATACGCTTCATTGGACTCTAATTGCTAAACGCAAACAGAGACAACAGCAACAACAGCAACAACAGCAGCAACAACAACAACAACAGTAAGACACATTGAAGACGACAACGACAGTTGGCACTGGCTCAGCTGGGTTCCCAAGCTGGCCAAATGCTGTGCTGCAAGTGCAACAGCGTCCCAGCATTTGATGGGCCTGCTGCCTCGAGTTGGGGGCCCTTGGCCAAGCAGCGGGCGGATGATCGGCGACTGCCCCAACAACGTTGCGTGTAATTAAAACGCAAACTTGTACCGAGCCGTTGGAGCGAGCCAGTAGACTGTGGAGCTCGAGAACGGGCCAAGTAGGTGAAAGACGACTAAGCCGGGCGCAGGCTGATTTCTTGAAAGATTTGTAAACGTAAACTTTCGAAAAAGAAGAAATAAACCAGAAGTAAATATCGACAAACAGCGTCGTGGTCGGAAAAAATTAAGAAAAACTTAAATGAGTTAAAAATTCCACACAACTGCGTGAGAAGTCGCCGCCGCCGCTGTTGACGCGGCTGTCGGAGCTGAAGTTGCAGTCCGGAGTCGCTGCTTTAGTATTGGGTTTTGTTGTTATTGTTTTTTGGGTTTTTTTTTGTTGTTGCTTTTTTTCATTTGCGGTTGGTTTATGCATTGGCTTAAGCGAACGAGCGGCCTCAGTCACAGCAACAGCAACAGCAACAGCAACAACAACAACAACAACAACAACAACGTTGCATTTATTGATCGCCGCGTACCGATTATTGTTTAAACTGTTTTCAATGCGTTTACTCTGTGTAAATATTATTTTTTCAATTTATGAGCCACGTACTCCGCCGAAGATGCTGTCCGGATGAGCCGCAGATACCATCAGGCCCAGAGCAATCTCCGACTGACAGACGACAGACAGTCTGTCTCCCTCCAGTTGCGTTGGCGCGCAGACAAATCAGCAATATCAATTGGAAATCGGATTCGCAGTCGAAATTGGAAATCCTCAAGACACATAACGAAATGCTCATCATTAAAATGATGTCTCATGCATTCGGCTACATTTCTGCCGAAATATTTTAATGCCATTCATTTATTACCGTTTAATGGCAATTGCAGCAGAATTGCATTGTAATTGGCATTCCCGAGCTGCAATTATAATTTTGACAAGAAACGAGATTCATTGGCAATGGGAAAGTTTATAGCTGAGGTGGTAAGGGTTTTATTTTATGGAATATTAATTAATAATTTTGAAATGCTTCAGAAAATATATACATTAAAAATAACTTAGTAAAGTATTTTTTATTTGCTTTATTTTATTCATATTCAAACTATCATTTTAGTATGTTATCTAGTATCTTCTAGTACTAATATTCTACTACTATTCTAGTACTACTATTCTACTATTCTACTATTCTAGTACTACTATTGTACTATTCTAGTACTACTATTCTACTATTCTAGTACTACTATTCTACTACTATTTTAGTACTAATATTCTACTACTATTCTAGTACTACTATTCTACTATTCTAGTACTATTATTCTACTACTATTCTACTACTATTCAAGTACTACTATTCTACTACTATTCAAGTACAACTATTCTACTACTTCTCTACTACTATTTTACTAATATTCGAGTACTATTCTACTGGTACTCTACTACTATTCTACTACTATTCTACTAATATTCGAGTACTATTCTATTGGTACTCTACTACTATTCTGCTGGTACTCTACTACTATTCTAATAATATTCTAGTACTACTATTCTACTACTTTTCTACTACTATTTTACTACTATTCTACAACTATTCTTCTACTACTCTACTACTATTCCACTTTTATCTTTTTATTTTTATCTTTCTCTACCTAAAAATCAAATGCAGAAAACAACTATTATGTGCTTTAAATAAAAGACATTGAGCAGACTGTGTGCAAAAAAAAAAAAAAATAAATAAAATATAATAAAAAATAAAAAAATAAATCGGTTTACATATTCCATCAAAAAAGAGGAAAGTCTTCGCAGCTTTAAGCTGGCCCCAAAAGACATACAGATGTAGATAACTCAATTAAATGTGTCTTTAAAAATATATAGATATAGATATTTGTGGATACATGTGCTCGATATGTTTGGGTGCACAGCACGACAAGAGCTCATTTGGTAAAACGAACATTTGTAGACAGGCGCCATCTAACGCCAATGCTTCAACAAAAATCTAAGCCAGCCTCAGAGTCGGCGGCAGAGTCGGAGTCGGAGTTGGAGGTAGAGTTGGAGTCATCTCCAGCCAGGAGACACTGCGTGCGACTTTGGGTTCATGCTGGGTGCGACAAGCTGCCAAAGATCAAACGCTGTTGTCACGACCGGGCAGCAGGTGGAAGTGTGTTGATGACGACGTCGACACTGATGATGATGATGATGATGATGCGGGCGCGTACTTACAGTAAGTCATTTTGGAACTGGCCAAAGTAGCCACGTTTCAAAGAGGCAAGGAGTCAGGTAAGCTGGCTGACAGGCTGGCAGTACAATCATAATTATCATTATGACGTTGGCCAGTTGGAGATGTTGCAACATGTGGCACGCATACACTCAGTCAGCCAGTCAGTCAGTCAGACATGATAAATGCATGACCATGTAGCTCTGATCTAATTAATAGGCTGCATAGTTTTTGCACCTGCGTTCGGCTGCGTGGAAATTTGTTAGTTTTACTTTCGATTTTCCAATCACCGTCACCATCGCGCACAAATCACATATCAGCCGCGATTCACAATTTATATGGCAAAGCACGAACGGGTACACCGTACGTGCGTTTGGGACCCACGTTTATGTCCAGTTGCAGTCGCAGTCGCAGTCCCAGCCCCAGCCCCTGCTCCTGCTCCTGCGCCAGCCCCAACTACCGGCTACACTATTAATTTGTATGATATAATCGCTTTGGGGAGGCGTGTACCCTCAATTCGCGCCATGTACCGAAATTAGTTGCCATTTTCATTGATTGATGGGAATCCATAATAAATGTTAAGCCTCTATTAAAGTCATGTAGCTTGTTTTGATGGCTACCAATGAGTGTAATCAAACTAAAACTGGCTTCATTTGCGGTTAATTTATGGAAGCTTTTCCAAATATTAGTAAATCATATTATATGATTATATATGACTTATATATATATATAGATATTTACAATGTCTTAAAATAACATTTCAATCGAAAATTCTACAATTATTGGAGAGGCCGATTCTTAATAAATATAGATATGATCGAGATCATACAGACTGATTTGATTTTTTCAATTTTTAAGAACTCAATAAATGTCCATATTTAAATAGAAGAAATCTAATTCTTAAATTTGTTTTATATCTAGTGAATTTCAGTAAATATTTCCTTTAATATTTAAGTAAATATTAAGGATGAAATGACTATAAATTTTGTTAATAAGCAGAATAAAATATGCTTTTAATATTAATTTTAATATTAAATTTACTATGAAATTAGAAGACAAAATTGTGGCACTAGGTGCTTTAATTTTTAATGCAACTTGAACTTTCTCCAGTTATATAAACAATTTAATAAAGACAAAGGCAGTTAGCATGCATTGATAGTGGAGTGAGACAATCGTAAATCTATTTAACGAGGAGCTGGCCAGGGGCCTAAGCCGGCAGCTCCATTGACCATTTTGGTGGGGCAACGCTAATTGGATATTCACACTTTTACACATTTGGGGTGGCGTAAATGAGCCACAGAAAAAGCACCACACCCAAAATAGGCAACTGGTAAGCGCCAACAGGCAGAGCAGAGAGAGGGAGAGAGAGAGAGAGAGAGAGAGAGAGAGAGAGAGGGAGATGCACATACGCAAACCAGCTCAACTCGAGGCAAGTGCGAGTGCAGCAGTTTGTGGCTGAGATGGGAAATGGTAACAAAAGCCAGCTCCAGCTAACGAGAGCGTGTGCATGAGACCCCAAAAATAGGCATACCAATGTGTGCGCATGCGCGGAATTTATGGTGACATTTGAGTGATTCGCGCAACGTGTCATGAGCAGCTCTCGAGGATCTGGACAGCAGCAGCAGCAGCAGTTTGGTGTAAAGGCCAATTAAATTGGCAGAGAATTGGAACACTGAGCGGCGACTGTCTGACTTATGGGCCAGGAGCATGTAATTGCATTGAAGAAGGCCAGTTGGCTTTTCAACTCTGCCGATTATCCCAGCTGCTGTGTGCGGCATCAGTGCGCATTCCAGGCTATTCACTCTACATAAGTGGCACACGAAATTAGCGTAATTTCCAGGCAACGCCGACGCAGCATTCGACTGGACAAGTGTCAAAGTGAAAGAGGCGAATTCTCGCACAGGTTGCACTTCTTGGGAAATGCAAAGCATTCAGAGTCGGACGCGCGATCGCTCGCTCGGCTGGTCACACACTTTCTGATCTTGGCATGGCGATAAGAAGGCTCGACCCCTTTGCGCATATGGCACACATAACGATTATTCCATATTTACTTATTGTATGTACATACTTATTGCCAGCTCCCAGGACTCGGCCCCAGACCCAGACCCAGACCCAGAGCTCAAGCTCAAGCCCAAGGCCCAGGCCCTGGCCCTGGCACAGACCGAGTCACAGACGCAGGCATATTATTTGCGCGATTAAATTGATCGCGGCTGCCTTAAATTGGTATGGATCTCTCCCTCTCCCTATCTCTCCCTCTCTCTCTCTCTCTCTCTCCTTCAGGCTTCCAGAGGCACTGACTCCTACTGTGCCTGTGCTCGGTTGTCGTTCGAGGCTTCTGCGGCAGTCAACTTCACGCTTCGCTCAAGCATCACCAAATAAATTTCATTGAGCGTCCCTGCACAGTGGGCTGCATAGCTCGTATACTTGCAAAAATATGCTATGAAAGCTAAAGAATGGGCAAACCTTTGTTTAACCTCTTTTTATTTGCAATATGTCTTATACGAAATAATAAACAAATTTTTTAGCAATGAATAACAATAAACGGATGGTTTGAGCTCCAATGAGCTCTATCTATATATTTACATATTTACATACATATTAATAACAAATTTTACATACTATCTATTTGGCTCCTTGAAACTTCAGCATAAACTTTTACAAAATATTGAATATTTTAAGAAAAGTTTTCTTTGCTTCTTAAACATAACAAAAGTCGTTGGCTTTTGCATGCTCTTAGCTCACTGTGCATTGGCAGAGTTACTGTTGTTGCAACAGCACTCTGTGTGATCCATGGCGATGCGCTTGTGGAGCTGCAGCTCCTTGTGCTGGTGCGCATTCCAAGTACTTTACCTTTACGTTTACCTTTGCCTTTACCTTTGCCTTTGCCTTTGCCTTTACCTTTACCTTTAGGTTTAGCTTAGTTTTACCTTGGCATTTTAGCTTTTGAGCGCTGGTGCTGCATGCCGCAGCGCATGCTTCATCTGTTGCATGTAGTTACCGCTTTCATGGCTAAGTGGTTGGCTGGACATGGTCATCTCATTTCTTTTGTGTTTAGGTGTATAGCCTGCGACCCCCCTGCTGGATGCCCCTGCTGTCGTCATCGTCATCGTCATCGTCGTCGTCGTCGTCGTCGTCGTCGTTGTTGCCGTCGTCATCCTCGTCCACTCCTTGTGGCTGTTGCTTTTGCTGTTGCGTGTCACGTACAAGCAATTCGCATGTTTCAAAAATGCTTTAGACATGGCCCTCTGTTTGTCTCGGCGCTGGTGGTTTGGTTTTTAGGTGGCTTGCAGCAGCCACATCGGGCGGTTTTTGGGTTTGATAGTCGCCATCAACTTCGGCTCGGCTCGGCTGCGTTCTGGGTGCGGCGGGAATTGGCCGGAGCACATACTTGAGCGCATACTTAAAAATAAATGTTAATTCTTTTATTTATTTCCTTTGTCAGATTAAACGGTTTAAAGGTTACAGGCGGACCCTCGAAAGCCGCCTGCTGTAATGGCTGCTGTTTAAATCCGTCACGAGCGCATATTGTGCGACGCAAGTGCTATGAAACAATTCACATAATGGTCAGCAATAAATATCCAATGAACTTGCCCGGAACAAGAATTAATAAAAGGCTAAGCGTATCCTTAATGCACTAAACATATTCTTAACAATGCTCACTACGACTAGCTGAAGCAGTCATGAACTAGCTGGCAGTGCTACATAATCCTTTGATGAACCTGCTGACCTGTGAGTAAGTGCAGCCGTTCTTCACTCACTCGCGCATCCTAATTAAACGAGCTCAGTGCCTTGCCCAGCTCTGGTGATATACCTGCCAGATTGCGGGCAACTCCCTTGGGACACACACACACCCAGCTAAGTTGAGTCCAGGCCAGTACCAGTTCTCACGCTGCGTCCGATCACCTTTTGGTGACCAGCGCAAACCAGTACACATCAATCTGGCTGTGTCAACACCCCGGCTGGCGACATCCGCCAGCGCCAGTTGGAGCTATCTAGGAGCAAGGACAGTGGCGGCAGAGACGAAGTCGGAGGCGATGGTGATGGCAATGGCACCGGTTACCACCAACTGTTACTCCTGTCGACGTGCGATGCCCTAAAAGGATGTTGCACTCCTATTGACTTGTTAATGTGATCACTTTAACTGACCCAAATATAGTCAAACGTTTCAATTTGTGCAACGCTTTTGGGCAATTGATAGCCATGCAGCCGGCCAACAGAAGTCAACCTATAGTCAGTCTAACTCGAGCTCACTGACTCGGCTCCCCTCAAAGTCGCTGTCTCAGTCCCAGTCCCAGACCCAGTCCCAGTCCCAGTCCCAGTCCCAGTTACAATCGCAGTTCATCGTCACCAGCGGACAACGCGTAACGCGGTGCAGACCGCCTTAGGCCTTAGGTCTTTGTTGGCTACAGCTTTTTGCCAGTTAAGTTGTTGGTAGAGGCTGCCTGGCTTCCTCTTGTCTTAGATCGTCTGACGCCAGTTGACAGATTGCCCCGAGGCTAAGAGTCGCTGTCGCAGTCGCAGTCGCTGTCTCTGCGCAGCTTATTTGGGTTTGTGCTTTGGCTTCGCTGGTGTTGATGAGTCAGTGATATGACCATGGTTGGGCAATGGAAGAGACCTAACTAGCTGTTTTCGAATTACTTTCAATGTAAAGCGGTTGTTGGCTCAAGCAAAGTGCCTATGCATAAATAAATAATGCTTAACGTAGACGAGATGATAGATCTGTTGAGTTCTATAATGAAAGCTACTATGGCTTTCACTTTCGCTTCATGTTACTTGATAAAGATCTTTCTGCTAGCCATGGTAAGCCTGCTTTAAGCCTTATAGATGACAGAAATATACGGTAACAATTTGTATTCTAAGCATGATCATTATATATCAGCACTCCTGCAGCCTACCATTCGAGACGGAGGCCACACGCTACGCCAGCAATCATTGATCATCCGTAAACTTTGCTTGCTTATATTGAAACATTAAATGCGAACATGGGCAGGGAATTCGAGAGATCGTGAAGAGGACAACATCATTGAGGATTTTTGTTAAAACGCATTTCATTAACCTGCTGCAGCGCAGCGTGTAGAGCGCAGAGCCACAGCCGGGGCCAACTGGACCCACTATATGAGAAGTTATGAGCGAACGTGAGGCGCAGCATGATGCAGAGCCGCATGGATGCTAGCTCTGGTGTAATTTTTGGCCAGCCATTCAGCCAGCCAGTCAGCCGTCCTGCCAGCCATTTCTAAGATTATGAAAAGTGGCTCTCGCCGTTGCGTATGCTCGCATCTTCAAAGGCCCAAATGCAGCCAGTTTTGCAATCGGGCTGCGACGATCTGCGGCACAGTCAGTGCCAGCATCCCAGAGACGCCAACGAAAGAGCCTTAGCCTAAGTGCAATGCTCAGCATGTGCAGTCGTCGTTGCCCAAAACCTGAGTCTCGGCCAGCCATTTGTTGGGCATTTTAAGGGCTTCCAAATGGGTGTGTGTGTGTGTATGTGTGTGCTTGTATGTACGTGTGTGTGCTCTATAGGTGGTCATTATCACGACTTCGCGTCCTAAGGGTTTGGGTTGCGCAGATAGCTGAAAATGATGGAACAATGCAATCTTTCAGGCATTTAATGAATTCTATGAGCAGCTTCAGATTTACACTGAAACTATTTGAGTTTTAAAGTATTTTATTTTCTATTTTACTAAATGTACAATATTATTAATTTTTAAAGTTGAGCATATGAGAATATAAAAAGCCTTTCGCATCTATCTCAGTTACTCATACGCCATGTGAGCTAGAAATATGTTGCTTTCTTGCATAAACATTTGGTAGCCAAATGCCGCTCACAACTATTTTTACCCAACTTTTAGTAGAGTAGCGTACAAATGTTTAATGTTTTTGTTGTTGCTAAAAATCTCAGCCGCAGCAGCCGCAGCAGCAGCAGCAGCCACAGCCGCAGCAGCAGCAGCAGCAGCAGCAGCCACAGCAGCAGCAGCAGCAGCAGCCGCAGCAGCAGCAGCCGCAGCAGCAGCAGCAGGTCCGGCAGCTGCGGCCAACCACATTTTCAACTGCTGTTCTACTTAATTTGCCGCTGCGTGCGTTGCCGATTTGGATGAGGATGAACCACCATCGCTACGCCACCGCTGGCAGTGAGACAGCGAGACAGCGAGAGACAGGGCTCCCATTCTCGCTCCGCACAGGTCTCCAGCGCTGCAGCATCACCGAGCATCGTCTGTTGACCAGAGCTACAACAACAATTACCACATTACCGACGCGCCGTTGACTGAGTGACTGAGTATAAGGATGAGGAGGTTGAGGGCGTCGTGACGCAGTGGTGGTGGTGGTGGTGCTGCTCCTGATGCTGGTGGCGGTGCCCAAGTGACTTCTGCGCCACTTTTGCGGGGCCGCGGCACGGTTTTACTTATTTGATTTGTTTATGCAGATTAAATGCAAACGATCTTGATAATGACATTAACCGACAGAAGAAGAAGACGACAGCGTCAGGGACACGAAATGAGAGACGTTTTGAACAGGGCCCGGCACTGGAACTGAAACTGGGACTGCAACGGCCACTGCGACTGCGACTGTGACTGTGGCTGTGGCTGTGGCTGGGACTGTGTTGTCTGGATTGTTAACTTGACAGCTTTTGAAGGCAGTTTCGTGAGCCTCGCACCGCAATCGTCATGAAACGCGGCAGGAGCACCGGCTGAAGGCGGGCGGTAGACCGCCAGAGAATCAGCCAGCCGCTGCTTCGAGCTGACCCAGCGCCGTTTTTGGTCAATGTGTTTAAGATGAATGCCCCGAAACCGAAATGCGTCTGAACTTAGCTGCCTGCAGCCTCCTCTCGCCTCCTCCTGCCCGATCTCCAACAGCTTGTAGCCTAATTAGCTGCAAACGGATTACGCTGGCCAGCAGACAACAACGGCAATGCGGCTCCTCTGGCCAGTCGAGTCGAGCGCCTGTCGGCCCCAATAAGCCAAACGTCGCTGCTCATTAAACTCTTACACCTTGCCGGCTGATACAGATACCGTTGGCCATATTAAATGCAAAAGTGAACTTCGTAAAATCACAGACTCCTCAAAATTGTGCTGATGTCATAAACAAAATGCTCAACGAGCTTTACAGCACAATTAACATTAAGCATTAAAGCACTTGGCTTTGCTCAGCTGTTCAACGGCGTTTTGGCTGAGCGTTAAAAATCGCCATAAAATTGCCAACAGGAGAAAAAAACGCCGCTTTAAATTGCGGACTTCATAAATTCGTTGGCTAAAAATGATTTAAAAAAAGAAAAAAAAATGCAAGCCAAAAAACTGAATGCCTGCCATATTTTTATGCTTAACGCATGCGCAAACTGCTTCCGTGGCGTGTGTGTTTTTTATGCTTTTTTTGTTCAGCTCAGTTTCTATTGGTGCGATCCATCGATCCAATACCTGAACCGAGTTGCCTGCTGCATTATCATTTAGCGACGTTTTTGCGACTTTTCCTTTACATTTCCGGTGCAGAGTCGAAATTAATCAACAGCTTCATGGCTATCGTGCTCAATATCATCAGCGGACTGAGCCGCCAGAGTCAGCGACCGCATCGTCAATTGGAGGATCGGAGGATCGTTCACATACACACACACGCACACACACACGAACCGACAAGCTTCATCATAATTATCGTCGGCTTCTCTTTTTCGCAATTCACATTTAGATTTTGAGTGTTTTTTAGTTGATTTCTGTTGCCTGCTTCACGCTTAAATTAAAGGATTTCGTTTAAAAGGGACCTTTGGCTTAATTATGAGTGATTCCGTTTTGCTTTTGTTTTTCCCATTTTCAAAGTATATGCCAGAGCACAATTATTATTTACTTATATTGATAAAATTTAAATAACTTGCTTCCAAAGTTGGAAAAAAATCTGTATTAAAACATATCCTAAAGGAAATGTTAGTGAATTTATTTATTTATTTATATTTATTTATCCAGAAACAACAAGACACGAACAAAACGCATTTGCTCATCGTCTTTGAATTTGCAATATTGATTTGAGTGCAGCTGTGAGTGATATCCTACCTCTATAAGCTGTAAGCCTTGCAATCTTAATGCCCACACCAGAAGCGCACAAGAAACGAAAAGCAAAAAGAGAAAAAATGGCACAACTTAAAAGTGAAAGCTCCGGGACAAAGTCATTCGAAATCAACTTAATGCCTGCATTTCATCTTCATCTTAGACACAAACAAACTGCAAACCGACAACTCGCAGTTATTGAAATTCAATGTAAATCTATGGTGATATGTCATACAGGCGTAGAAAATGCACCGAAGACAGGCCACAGCTGAGGCTTGAGGCTGGCGGCTTGCGGCTTGCGGCTTGCGGCTTGAGGCTTGAGGCTTCGTTGCAGGCTTTGTGGTGCCTGAGTCAGGTGCTCTGCGACCATGCCATGCTTCCCACCGCAGAGTCAACGCGAATTTCAAAACGAAAGCCAATCGCGCACGTCATCGATATTTTGTAAATGCATTAAATATATGTATTTAATTCGAGTTGGCCAAAACCAAACCGAACTACGATGCCGACGAGCCTGCAACAGGTAACTGCCGCGATTCGTTCGTGCCTGTTGCAGTTGCATTGCAAAACTTGTCAAACGCAAACGCAATCGATACGAATATCAATCAAATCCAAAGAAAAGAAAACGTCTTAGCTCTAGGCGGAGTACTAGACTCAAAGATACTCTGTACATCTACATCTGGTAGATGATACCAACTAAATAATATCGCAGCATTAACGTGAAATGTTTATTGTGGATGTTTACTCAGATCTGGAGCGAACGGCGTTACATACCTATGTTACCATCTATTATACCCACTTCTTTGCACTTTCAATTCGGGTACAGGGTATAAAATAAACCAAAAATCAAACTTCTACTCAAAGCCGTTGACAACCGTAAGCAGCGGCAGACAAAATAAAGAAACAAAGAAAAAACTATTCGATTTCGATAAAGCGAACATTTATGCATATGATATTTAACAGATCGTAGCGACTTTGACGGCATTTGAAAATCCGGAAGCGATAAATATTTTGTGTGTATATATGCTACCTATTTTTATTATCTTGGTCTTAATGCTCTAACGTGGGCAGAACCCTTTTGTCACGATATCTGACATTTCACTGATTTGATTTGTGTTGAGTCTCTGAAATTCGTAATCCTTACTTTAAGAATGGAATCGGAATTCAATTGAAGCTACTTTGATATCTGATAAATCAAATATATAAATACATGTTAAGTGTATACCTTCGTCGGTGCTCGTTCAATTGTTCTATCTTGTTTTGTTTTTATTGGTTAGGTCGTAATACACAAAGGAAATTCGTTGAAAATTGTGACTCAGCTGTGTATTGAGGTGTCGTCCGTCGGGGCTCCGAAGACTTGTTGAACTTCTTATTGCTGTTGTAGCTGGCATTTAGGTGCATTTTATGTGGCTATTTTGTATTTTCATTTATATAAATATTGTAAACGATCTTTGTCTTTGCCTGTGAATGAAACCGAGGCCCGTCCGACAGGGGCTCAGTATTTGGGTCAGCTCGTTGGCTGTTTTGTGGTTTTCACATTTCATTCGGGCTTTACTCAAATTCTTATTTCTGCTCCACTGACAATTTTGTTGCTGAAGACTCCGGCAGATGCTTCACAAATTAATTATGACAGTTTATTCATTTAATTATTTTAACCAACTTCAAAAACGGCGCCGACCACAGCAAAAATCGGGGAATAACAATGTTGTGACTCAGTTTGGGATTAAATGTAACTCCAATTCCCATTTTCAATGAGCTTGAGAGAAAATATTGATAATTATTGTTGGATGTTTTGAATAAATTATTTAATAGAAAAAGAATTTATGCTTTAAAAAACAAATTGTGGCCTAATTATTGAGAATGCTATAATGCACATATAATAATAATATTTGATGAAGATTAAATTTAAATATCATGTTCAAAAATAATATTTAATGAGGTATTACAAACGGGTTTGTATGTATATATATATAAATATATATTATAAATAAAATAAATTAATGGAATGATTTAAAAAACAGTTATTATTGTATTCAATTATTTACTATCATGCGAACATATGTTAAGCCGTTATATGTAGATGATTAATTTTTTGATCAGTTCTGGGTTTTTATCTGTTATGGTATTTAAATAATGTAATGATCAATATTATATCTATTTATATGTAATTACAATATATATATATATATATATATATATATATATATATATATATGAATTAAAATATATATATTGTATACGATATCAAAATAAGCAATTGGGACAGTCAATCACAGTATCCGTCCGAAACAAGCAATTTGAATTATTATTTATTTTTGGTAGCATAAAAAAATAAATATCAAACCTATAGTCGGGACTGAACGACTAAGAGATACCCTGAACTCTGTTGTAATTTTATTTCCATCATACGTTCTAGATATTGTACAACTATAATTCAATTACATATAAATTGCAAAAGAGTCAAGTTTCATTTGAAGAAATTTTTAGTGAAATTCGCACCCGGTAATACCCAGTAAGATATGTAAAGAAAATATATGAAATGTATATTAAACTAAATGAAAAATGTTTAATATAACAATACAATATATATGTAAGCACACTGTAGTTCTTGTAGCTTTTGAGATAAATAAAGGCTAGATCGCCTCGCCTGCTCATACTGAAGAAGATTGCATGATGCGGTTGCCACGCCTCCTTGACTCCACATTACATTAATTATGTGATCAATATTCTCATTATACATGCAGATAGCATAAAAATTATGTGGGCCCTTCATGTGTGTGTTTGTTTGGCAAAATTGAGGGTTTTACCTTTCATTTTGCAAGTGCCTAACAAACGGGAAGTTAACTCTGAGGCAATTCGAAAAACATCATTTTTAATGCACTTATATAATATTTTGCCAATTGCAACAAAGCGAATGTTAAGCACGGCAATCTCCCTGCCTTCACTGGCAAATCGTATAAAGCTAACGGGCTGCACAGAGACACAATCCATTAGGGGAATTGTGGTTGTTCCGCCCAGCATTTTGGCAAATGCATCGCTAATTGCTGGTTCTGCACAACTATTTGCACAAACTTTCAGTTTCGCCAGCCGCAAAGAAGAAGCAGAAGTGGAGGAAGAAGCAGACAAGACCATAAACAACATCGACTTGTGACACAAAATGAACCCACAAACTTTCACCTCTGGCAAATATTTTATCATCGTTTCTTTGGCAATTGCTGAGCACATTGTTTGAGAGTTCATTAAACAAAAGTATTGCAAATGTCATATTTTGAGCACAAGCCGAGCGGCAAAGACGAGCCCTGCAAGGCAGCAACCTGTTGCCCTGGGGGTACTAATTACCCTCGGGTACTCCAAACAAATTTTCAAGCACATATTTACATGGCGGGGACCAGCCTCCAAAATGGCATGGGCCGCGCATAGTTGCCAGATAATTTGTATGGCAAAAACAAGCAACTAAATACTAAACACTTTATGCACGATAAACAAAGACTGGCTCTAAAGATGTTGTCGTCTGGTTGGCGGAGTGAAGGACTGACTGAAGGCGTACAGGCAGTTAGGCAGCTAGGCAGCGGAGCTATCAACGTGGTCTCATCAACAATAACAATATCGACGCTTTGGCTTTGGCTTTGGCTGGAGCTTCATTAGCAAGACGAGACGCTCGAGTCGAGTGAAACCTTTTAAAGAGTGAAACCGCGACTGCGAATGCAGTTGACCTCGGCTGGCTGACCCCAGATTGTAACGCCCGCCCAGCTTCTCGTAACTATGTATGGCAAATCAACATGCAACATCAGTAAGTACAACTCACACACAGTCAGATAAGAGCCCGCGGCCCTAATCTGCTGCTCATCTGGCCCAGGCACTGGCAATGGCATAGACGTAAGCCCAGGCTCGAGCTCAGGCTCGGGCTCAGGCTCAGGCCCAGGCCCAGGGCAGACTAGGCCGTTAGTTGAATTAGCCCGGGCCAGCTACTTACCTCAGCCTTACCTTGACTATCTGAATGATGCATCTCTTAGTTACACATTTTGCTGATTTAATTTTCATGTTGCCAGCGCTGGCAACACTTCCATCAAGCAGCTGACCAACCCAGGACCAACTCTCGCACGCCCCGCCCCGTTGCCCACAACGTTGCCAGTCAATGTTGCGGCAAAGTGCATAATTGGTTTATTATTTTTATTTTATTTGCTCTACCGCTTCCTGCCATATCGCTCGCATCGCTGAGCAGTGAAGCCCCGCTGCTCTGCTCCGCTCTGCTCCGAGTGGAGCACACCACATCTGTGGGCGCTTTTTGCCCTACCCTATTTTGTCTCTTTGCTGCTCGTGGCACTTGATTTTCATTGAAATCTTCGTCGTCGTCGACATCTGCCTGGCTGCTTGGTTTTTGTCATCTTTGAAGTGTGTCTCGACTCTCCACTCCACTCAGCTCGGATTGTCGTTTTTTGCCAGCTAGGCGTGATTTACATTTTTTTTCTTTTTCATATTGTTTTCTTTTTTTTTTATAAAATATTTGTGTCTACTTTTGGCTTGTGCACCGACTGAGTTTTCCTTTTTATCGTGCCAAGGTGTGCCATCAATTGAGCCAGAGTTTTTCCGGCTGGTTTTCTATTCGCTTTGTTGCAGTTGTTGGCCGACTAAGCCAGACCTAGATGGCAAAGAAACTCAATGTTGGTAACTAGCCAAGTCCTCAAGAGTGCTTCTTGGTTCAGCACACACAAAGAGCTAACCTTGAATTCTGTTGGACTCCACTGAAACGTCGCGAATAGCCTTCATTTAACGAACATGTTCAGTTGATTGCTGAGACAGTTTATTGAGAGCAAACTGAATATGACGATTATCAAACTCTACTCGTTAATTATACAATTAATTGCAATATTAATCATTTTATGATTGTTTAGTCAATGAGTCAACCAAAATTTCTGAGATATCTCTCACATAAGCTGCACATAATAACCTTGAGTGGTCGGTCGTATGTTTCACACGTCTATTGACCTAGGGCGTATAGCTAAGCCCATAATCAAATAGCCCACACCCACTGTGGCCACCCAGTCGCAGAGCTCGATCCAAATTAAACGTGAGCCAATTAAATACCGGAAACCTGCAAAATTATTGCATTAGGTCTTAAGCCCTTAATTAGAGGCTGCTAGACAGAGGCGGAAGATTCATGAATGAATGAAAGTGAATATGTTAAATAGCCGTAGGGATCTCAGAGGCAAGCTCCTAAGCCACAAAAAAAGAAAAAACAAAATAGGTGCTCGGGACATAAATCACACTACAAACAGACGCCGAGCTGACGCAAAGAGTTTACTTTGAATACGAATACGAAAATCAAAATCAAAATCCTATTTATCAACGATGGCTGGCCGAGCTGCGGTCCCAACAAAATTAACACCCAGCTAATGCCAAATGCCGACAAAAGATGACGAAAACGAGCATCAACTGAAACCAAATGCCGCTGCCAATCTTCAGTTTGGGGCGCTCAACGCCTCCAATTCTGCTTCTCGCTGACACCCAAGCCCCGTCGCCCCTGTCTCG
Organism: Drosophila mayaguana; assembly: GCA_037075325.1. Classification (NCBI taxonomy): domain Eukaryota; kingdom Metazoa; phylum Arthropoda; class Insecta; order Diptera; family Drosophilidae; genus Drosophila; species Drosophila mayaguana. Next base: position 3,843,616 of record JBAMCG010000074.1, read on the forward strand.
CTGTCTCAGAGTCTCAGTGTCTCACTGTCTGTGTGTCTTGTTAATTGCGTCTAATAAGCAGTTTGGCGTTGTTCTCACAAAACGCCAACGCCACCGCCTTTGCCAGACGGCTGACCATTTCAATGCCCATGATTAAAGTCCTCCACACCATCGACACAGTGTGCTCTGTGTGCTCTGTGAGCTCTGTGTGTGTTGTGTGTGTTGTGTGCTCATTTGAATCTGTGCGAGCTGCCGGCTGCTAATCTCAAGATCAACACATTGCGCAGTTAGCCACGGCAGCGGCTTCATAAAACAAATATCGCTTCGTGTGCGCTAACTAGTCGACTGGCTCATAGCCATCGCCATCGCCATCGCCATCGCCGTCGTCATCGTGACGATCATCGTGATCAGCATGATCATCATCGTTTAAGTCAGAGTCTCTGACTGTTCGGTTTGTTTTGCCTACTCAATTATGTTGGGGCGCAAAAATTCTCTGTGTATTTTTTTTTTTTTCATCTTTATTGATTTCTTTTTTGTTGACGTTCAGTGCTGTAAATCTGAAAAATCTAATCATGCAATAAATTGGCCAATTGTTTTGCTCCCAGCCAGTTCGGCAGCAACCGGCTGGTCAGCTGGGAGCAAACAATGGCTGTTGGGGCTGGTCAAAACGCTGGCCTAAGCATCCCATCTGACAATGGGTTTATCTGGCTGTGTTGCCTCTTGTTTGCACATGCATGATTTATTGTTTTGAGCACTGAATGTCCATAAGCTTGTAATTGATAGTTGGAATTTGTAATTAATACCTGTTCCAAGCGCCTATTTTTAGCTGCTCGACGTTGGACGTGATTATTGCCCATTTGGGAGCAAAGGCAGGCCAAACGGATGCATTTCAGTTCAGTTTATTTCTCTTTAATGGTATACGTTTATGATTTAAAGTTTGGAATAAACTTGTTTGATAACTTTTAATATTCTTTCTGATCAACTACTGACCTAAGGTTCTTTATCTATTAATCTTAAATGACCTGTTGGATGACACATAAAACCCTGCCTGTTTAATCGTACTCAACTGTGAAGGATAAGGTGGGATTGTAACAGATTGGATAAAGATAATAATGAGATGAAAGTAAAACTGCTTCATATAGTTTATCTTCAGGTATATTTACATCCATTTTCATATATGTATCGTCGTGGCTTACTAAGCTGAATACTTTATATGCAGACCCACTTCCCTTTGCTGAAGCTGAATGCAAGTGTTTTACATTTGGAATAGAATCATCCTGACGAGTTTTTCTTAATACCCACATATTTAAAATAATTCCCATAAGAATTCCGCCTAGATTAAAATCTTGTCAGAGTCTTGTAGCACCGGCTTTTCGCTTCATGTAATGCGCTTATGACTAAGCCAAAGTCTAACCTACTTTGAGGGAGCAAAGACGGCCCCACATTTGGCCAAACCCGTTGGCAGCGGCAGTTGCTCGGACTGAGCGGGGCAGAGCGGGTGGGTCGGGCTGGAGCCCACAACGACGACGACAACTGATTGTCAGCGGTGCAAATATCTTGAAATTGTCTGTCTGCACTTGTTGCAAGTTGTGCGAGCGGCAACATTTTAGCCGAGATGCCCCACAAAATGCGCTCGCTCCAAACTATTTATACTTATAGTTTATTGAGCCGGCACCGACTCAGACCCAGTGCTGCAAATGTCAACAAGTTGGACGATGATGATGGCGATGACGATGCCGATGCCGATGCTGATGCCGATGGTATTGATGCCGCCTATTTTATTCGTTTGGTTGGACTCGTATACGTAAATCGATTGGCAACAATTTCGGTTACGACTGTTTGCGATTTGAGCTGCAGTCATAGTCGGCGTCGGAGTGGGCCAGCCAACACGTCTAGAGATTATTTTTTAAGGTGCGCACTTTTGAGGTTGGTCCTCCTGATTTTCCAAATGCAACGCCTGTTAGTTTACCGTTTTCGTTTGCTGTCGCTGCTGCTGCTGCTGCTGCTGCTGCTGCTGCTGCTGCTGCTGTTGTTGCAGTTGCTGCCACTGCTGCTGATGCTGTTGCGATGAGAGATGAGGTTGCATGCAACGGGCGGGCAACGTCCAAGACGATGTTTTTCGACTGCTTTGAATCATGACTGCCAACGATCGAATATCAGTTGCCCCCTTTGCACAGTGGTCAAAGTTTATTTGTTGAAAGTGCAAAAATATTTATATACATATTCGAATTTATTTTGAATTTGTATGATTAAAATTGATTTGTATTTATTTTTTAATAAGACTTATATTCAATAACTTCCAAATTATAATTAAGAATTTATATTTAAGAATTAATTTAAATATAACCAATTATTGTAATGAACTATTTATCCACATATACAATATATTTAATGCATATATCTTAAATTAATTATTTGCTAGCGATAGCAGTCCCATATCCACTTATTTACATACATCAAAAATTTGCCTTTGCATACTTTTAGTGTGGTTCCACTGTGCGTCTGTTGCGGCGCGTTCTTTGACAATTTTCAACGCCTTCAACGTTGGATCGACATCAATGTTGCCTGCATGAGATGGCAACTGTTGTTCGGAGTTGCAGTCGTAGTTGTAGTTGTGGTGCTGGCGGTGCTGGCGGTGCTGGTGGTGGCGGTGCTGGTGGTGGCGGTGCTGCAGCTGATGCTGCTGTTTGATGGCTGGAAGACTTTTGGGTTTGGGTGTTCGGCATGGCTATGGGTTTGTTTTACCAGCGGCTGTTGTTATTGTTGCTGATGATTTTATTATTTTTCCTATGCACTTCCTATTGAGTAATATTTGATTTGCATTCCAGTTGATGCGCATCACGCTGCTGAGCCGCAATGAATTGCATTTTAATTAGATTCATGATTTCAGGTGGGGTTCCGGACGGTCTTTTAGAACGAACCCACTGCATTCCAATGCTAACGTTCGACTGAACTGTGACCTTTTCATCGCAAATATATATATCTATATCATAAATATATATAAGTTCAATCCATAGATTGAGCATTCCAGTGATTCATAAGAGTCTGTTGCTCTCTAACAATTGTTTATCTGTTTCTATCGGCTGGCCACTTAAAAATGTTACGTGTGTCAACACGATGTCAGCCTAAAACAAAATGCCTTCGGGCTGTTCATTAACACCTTTTCGGACCCAGTTGAAATTTCACAGACGTCGAATGAAATTCCATCTGCGGTTTCATTAATTGTGTTTGCCCATGCCGAGTGGTAATGAGATGGACAAGTTACCCAATGAACAATACTTGTTACAGGTTCTTTTTACCCAAATGCGCAAACAAAGACATCAGCATACACAGAGCCCCCCCCCCTTTCCCCTCCCGCTGGATCCGTGCCCTCTTGTTTATTATATGTAGGCGGCATCCATTGGTTCAGGCAGGTTTCTAATTTCAATAATTGTTAATTGCTTTGTTGAGTGCTTTTGGCTGTTGTTGCCCAATTGAACTTGATTGGTTTTTGTTGGCAGGTTTCCAACGTCTAACATTCCCCGTTTAGCTGAACCAACTTAATGGCTTTTTAAGTTTAGTCAGTAGAACTAACGAACTAAGAAATTCATTATATTTATATTAAGTAGTATTTGTATCGTTCCAGAAAAAAAAATGTAAATTAGTTTTAAATAATTATTTATTATGAACTAAATATTATTACTATTATTAATTTTGTAATCAACTCTTTTGCAGTTCTGCTTGCATTCTGACATCTTTATTCTGGATTATATTAGAATCCGGTCTAAACAGTAAGCCATTAACATCTCACAATATAAAAACAAAAGCAAATTAAATAATAAATTTTTTTAAATTGATTCACAGTAGGAATGTAGCTGTCTTGACTTGATGGACTCAGATGATATGCTCAAAATATCATTCATTAAAACTGACTCATATTCTGGACTCAACAATATGATTGCTAAAACCTTGTTAATATTCAAAACCGTTATGCTTTATTGCCATCTAGGAGAAACACAAATATGTGTTTGCAATTATAATAACTACCCATAAAGATGGGCATTCAAAACACTGTCCGAATGAGTACATACGACTTATAATTAAGCACAGTTAAAAGACAGTTCTTGCCAAATTAGCAACAATGTTTATAGCGTGCACTTCAAACTAAAAACAAGTTATTACAATGCAGATCTGCACCTAATCAAAAATTAAAAAACCCCAAAATGTTTTGCTCTCACAACTTGTTTATTTTAAAGTAAAAGTTAAAGAAGAAGCATATGCAGCGCCCGTTGAAAAGTTGGCAGCGTCATTAGCGTTAAGTGCTCCATAATTCTTGCGCACATCCGTTCGGCCAGCCCGGTTTGAAAATTGGCTTTAACTTTGGCTCTGTCAGCCTTTGCTGAACTGTTGTGTTGTGCAACTGCTATTGATTGTTGTGGCCCACCATTAACCTGCTCTACTTGGGCCAACAGCCACTTGAACCCGGCTTGACACCGATTGCCAGCCAGTCAGTCCGTCAGCCACCCACTGGACTCGCCAAGTAGCCTCCATGTCCATTATGTCTCAATCTCAATAAAGTTGCCGGCATAACGCCTTCGAATTCATGTCATGGCACAAATATTCAAGTCAAGCCAAACGGAAGTGTCGGCACACAACAAAGTGGCGCCCAGCCCGTGCACTCGATAGGGGCGTGCCTGCCGCCTGCCTGCTCTCCAGCCGATATGCCCTTTGCCATATCAATGCCCAAAGCCCAGATCCGGCTTAAGCAAGGCTGTTTGTTGTATCCTTGTAAATCAGCACGCCAAAACTTTTGCCGTTGCCTTTGTTTTGTCACGTCATTGTTGCAAGCGACGTGCCCCACAGCCTGCCAGCCCTGCCCCCCTCGCAATGATGCAGTGTTCCGACTGCGTCTTTTTAGCCAGTTTCCTGGCTCACCTTCAAAGGTGGCGTCTGATTGCAGTGCAAATGGTGCCAGCCAAAAAGTTATTTGTTTATTGATTGCCGTCATTTCGTTTTCGTTTTCGTATTATTTAATTTGAAAACTTGTTTGGCTTTCCCGGTTAATCAAGGACCTGCTGATATGGTTAGCATTGGCAGCAGTTGCTGTTGCCGCAACCTAATCGAATTTATGGCCCACACTGACAGTTGGAAATGGGTTTTGGGAGCAGGCCAGAATAAAGAGACAAAAATTTATTTAAAATTGCACATTTATGAAAAGACTCTTTGCCCAAATTGTTTTATAAGTAGATGATGAGGTATATAATATATAGTAGAAGATAAAAAATAAGATATTTTAGGGATTTTATTATAATTTATCAGCCAAATAATCATTTGCTTATATTTATACAAAATAATTTTAATTGAATATATTTAATTTTTGAAAAGTTCCCTTAACAGTAATAACTTTGTATTCATTTTATTATTACATTAGCAAATACTTTCTAGTGAATCGCAACCACTCGCAATTTCTTGTATTACTTGGAAAATTCTCGAGAGTTGGAAAATGCTGTTCACGGTTTTCATTCATTATTATTCTAATGTCACTCTGCTGACGTAATTGCACTTTTGAGTCATTGTAAAGCTGAAATAATGCATCAGGCTTTACAGCTTCCGTTGCCCAGATCATTGTGTGTGTGTGTGTGTGTGTGTTTGTGTGTAGAGTATCTTCTATCTTCGGGATGCAGACTTGTCTTGAGTTTTTCTTTATAGCACTGAGCGTGAAGCAGAATTTGCAACTTAATTTGTTTGACTGAAGTGAAATTGCTGCTTGCGGTTTTTGTTCTCTGCTGCGACTCTTGCAACTTTTATTAATATTATTACTACTATTATTATTATGATTTTGATGAGTTTTTTGTTGCTCAGTGCTTGGTCATGCGAAAAATGAAAAAGGGCGCCATTGGGCTATAAAATGTAGCGGGGAAATGTCAAGTGCAGCGATATAAATACATTATTGGCATTAACTCGACGTTGCGGTGGGGCCTGGGGCAAAGTTCTCATTGCAGCGGCGTCATCATGCACACGCTGCACCGGGGCGAACTTGCAACACACGATGATGCATTGCTGTTATTTTTAATTACGTGCACAGCCCATGGCTACATTGTCTCACAAAAGCATACGGCAGTACTTGTGCCTGTATTGTGGCTGCAGCCACGTTTATTAATTGCGCTCGCTTTTAAACTTGACACAGACTCGTAAGTATTTGCATATGACGTCACTAGCAGCTCTGTTGAGCTGTTGACATTTACGTCTATCGGGGGTCACTTAGCTATTCAATTCGTTTCGCACTTATCCAGCATTTTGTGCTTTGTGTGCTCGCCCATTGTCAGCTCGAGTGTCTAATGGGCGCAGATAGAGAGAGAGAGAGAGCGAGAGCGAGAGAGAGAGCTGCCAGCAGTAATCTATATACTAGTCCTATATATCCATTTGGCTGGGGATGTTAGGCGCCAAATGTCAAGGAGCTGTAGGCACAGCTTTGATCTTGGTTGACAGACGATGTCATTAGTTCGCCCACAAGTGCTGGGGGCGAGACTCATTTGCAATGGTTGAAATCTGTCCTTAAATTTAGACTTGCGCCCATTTTTAAACATTCTATAATAATCGAAATTGTTTTTGAACTGAATACGAATAAAACCTATGTAAAATTTTGTCAAATTACTCCATTCGACTGCAAATATCGAGGCCAAGTATCTGAGCCACACTTTCCTGTCGGCGAGTTGCCAAGCGGAGATTCTTTTCATGAAATATTCGCAGAATCAAAAACGTTTCTAATTAGTGTCAGAATGTCAGGGCTAGAGACGGTGAGACGCACCCGGTGGGTGTGGTTCTCTCTGCAGCATCATAAAATTTCATTTCTCCTATTTAATTGCTAAGCAGTCAGGTTCGCAAATGAGCAGAGCATGCAGACGGCCAGGAGGGGACGGGACGGGACAGGAGCTGGAGGCTGCAGCAGTCAACAGTTGCACCGACTGGTAGCGGCCATAAATGAGTCAACGACTGGGAAGTTTCATTGCGCTGCTGGCCAAGAGCGAGACCAAGTCGGACATGCAGTCCTGGCCATTGGCGGCAGCTCATAAGGCACACAGTAAAACGGCATGAAATAAAGAAACGAGTTAGCCAACAGCGTCGACCCTGTCGAGATGCTAAAGATTCTGTGGAAATGTTTATTAAAGTCGAGGATTTTATGATTATGCCGCACACAGCCAAGAACCTGGCCAACGCGTTAGTAGCGGCTGCTGCTGTTGCCACTGCCCGTGGTAATCGTTGCTGTTGTTGCCACCGCCACCGCCAGCACCAAAGTCAGCGCGCTTGCGCCTGCGTAGGCAATTAATTTGGCCAACATCCACATCGATGAGATGCCATTCATATGGCCTGCCTGCCTCGAAGACAGCCTAGCTAGCTGCCTCTCAAAGAAATGCAAACCCAAACTCTAACTCTCTGACTGGCTATTCAAATTTCAGTTTGGCAATTTGCGTTCCAGCCCATTCGGTAATTATGTGAAAATGCATTTTGGTGGCTCGAGCTTTTCAGTCACTGCCATTTCGGCGTCGCCCGTACACCTGCCCGCCTGCCAGCCGCTGTCAATGGATGTCAGCTTATTTCATTTGCAGTCGAGCTGTATTTTTGGCATGCCCGACTGCCAATTGGTTCCTATTCCAGCTACACACCAGATGCCTGCAGCCTCTCCATTTGGGTGGCTGTCGATGATGGTCCGCCAGAGGCAGTCGGCTGGCCTGTGCAGCTCGCTTTGTTGTCATATTAGTTGAAAAGTTGCCAACTACTGTTAGAAATATGCTTAAAATTTCTTCAATTCATACGGGTAATTTACGGCTCAACGGAGAGTGGATATTGAGGCCGAGCATTAGATGTGAAATGCACAAAAAACTGAATGCTCCAAGAAGTCATACCAAGGTACAACTTATGATCTGCCTAATAAATAACTATGTAAGCTTGACACTCTGTTGGCTTCTATTTTAGTCGATTGTCTACATGTCCTGGCTGCATGCGAAGGCAAACACAGGTTATCACACTTGACGACAAGAAACTGGACAAGAGGTAAGCATTAATTAACCGAAATACAAGTGGCAGCCTGATAAACTATGCAGCAGGAGGTTGAGAGTAGAAAAGTTATGAACTATATATAAAAGCTGTGCACCAGCAAAGTGCCAGAAAACATTTTCCCCAATTTTTGCATATCTGCTGTGAGTTGACGACAGCCGCAATGGCAACTGCAACAGCAACTGCAGCCACAACTGCAACTGCAACTGCAACTGCAACAGCAACAGCAACAGCAACAGCAACAAATCAAATAAGGAAAAATGTCGCCAAACTTTTCAATTCAACTGTCAATCAGTTTGAGATAGCGGCGGTCTGGAGAGTCAGCGGCAACAATAATGACATTTATGCAAAATAGCCGTCGGGGCAGCCGCATACTCTGACCTGACAAACGGACGGCGGCATAGATGGAGCAGTGCTGGGGAGCGGCAGGAGGTGGACGGTGTTGTTGCTCTTGTTGTGAGATGGGGCGAGCCGAGTGCGCTGCTGCGATGCCTTTCCTGGTCACCTTTGCCATAATAATTGCACTTGCATTGCATGCAAATCAAATTGTCATCACGCTGCCATCCTCCAACTGTGGCTGTGGGCTGCTGCGTCCAGCGGCTTGCTTTATTGGTCCCAAAGGAGCCAACTCCAGCCCGACATTGACGATAGCCAGCTCAGTCAGCTCAGTCAGCGAGGTAGCGAGTCACCAAGTCAAGCAGTCAACCAGTTCGAGCAGCAGCGGCTGGATGATCGATGACAGAGTTTGTGTTTGATTGAAAGCAATTGGTGGCACCGTCACTTGGTCTTGCGTTCCTGATGGGCGCGGATGTCGGCGGCGGCTTCGGTTCGTTTCGCTCTCAGCCTCGCTACCCTCATCGCATCCCACCTTTGTCTGTCCTCTATGGCCAGCCAGTGGCATTGTTTTCCCCGTATTGCTCTTTTCGGTAGCACACTGTGCGAAAATTATTGCCACACGCGGACGCGGACGCGAGCGCGGGCCGCGGCGCATAAGGCAAATTTATTGCCTGGCAGCTTTTGCGTTGGCGATAAGTTTATCTTTATCTTGGCCGCTTGGCGCGTCTAACGGCAAATTTTGATGCAGTGCAGCCATAATTGTCATTTGTTTATAGCCGCCCAACGCATATTCCTTACATTCGCAGTCAACTCATAATTGTCACACAGAATTTATGACATTTCCCCCTTGCAAAGCCTAGCAAGCTCGCAAAGGAGACGAATTTTGCATGAAATGAACTCCCGATGAATTTGTCTAATTATTCCAACTCATCGTCACAGTCATCAAATAAAAAAAATAAAATATATTACTACATAACACATAATAGATATTATAAAAGTCCATATGCTAAATACAGCTCGTAAATGCTTCAGTATAATATCGTATCTCTTAAGTGCAGCCAATTATCTGCTTAACTGCTTTCTATGATCTCTGTCCCTCTATCTCTCCCTCTGTCTTTCTCTCTCTCTCTTTCTCTCTACTCTCACACAGGTGCGCTGGCAAGTCCGGGTAACAAATTAATTTGTCATATTAACAATTGCCACATAAAGTCACACGCTCGCCATACCCACCAGGAGGGGATCATGAACATGAACATCATCAACAGGTTGCCGATGATGACGATGATGATGATGATTGAGCGCAAGGGCTAGGCAGGCAGCAGTAAGTAACTAACTAAACCAAGTTGACTAACTGCCTCAAGTGAGCCTTAGCCCCCGGCATCAGCTTTGCCTCTGACTCGCGCTCTGGCTCCGAGTTTTACTTACATTGAACGATACGCAAACTTGGCAAAGCATGTGTTGTACTTCTCTCGTTGTTGTTGTTGTTGTTGTTGTTGTTTTTGTGGGCTGTTGCATTTCGTAGGTTTTTAATTGAAAAAACATGTTTTACGAGCATCGCTAACCACGACGATGACTACAAAAGAAAAAAAAAGCAAACCAAAAACAAAACAACAAAAACAACTCTGGGGCGCAGCCGCAGCAAAAGATGACGCTGTCGTTAGTTAAGCATCGCATACTTCTTAAAACTCGGATGCTTAGGTGCTTCACGCTGGATGCTTAATGCTGGATGCTGTCTAACAAGTCGAGTTAAAGTACTTGTACCTCAGCTATGCATCTGAAAACTCTCAAACGATTTGCTGGATACTGGAATGCCTTGGCACGACTTAATCTCGCCACTGCTAATCATTCACAATAATACATTGTGTTCAACAGCAGCAAATCTTCAAGCGGATTAAAATATTTTTGAAATATTCATTAAGCTGAGTAGTTGAAAAAACAAACTGATTCGAATTTCTATGAATATGCAAAGATATTGCAAATTATCACAAACAGGAATTGATGTTAAGAGTTTATATATATTATTTTTTTTACATTATCAAGAACTTTGGGTTAATTCTTTATTGATCTCTTATGCGACTGTGGCAAAATTAGGAAAGTCTCTCAGAATATGTGATTGATCAGACTATTAAATATTGAATAATTTTCTTGCTTCTATTTTTACCTTTCTGTATTTAACTTGTCTAGCCAAAAATCTTTTATTTTTTTGTTATTCATTTTGTTTTGTATTCTGCTACCTTTATTGGCAAGTTAATCTAATTTAATAAACAAAAAAATTGTTAATGGCTTTATTAGTTTATAGCTTGAATGAGGTATACTTTTGGGCTACTTCTTCATCTTGAGACATGATATTGCTGTTACAAAGCTAGAGAGTACATTAAAGTCTTAGTAATTGGCTTATCAAAACTATTCGTAACTAATGCATTTAAATAAGCACCTACCGTTAATGGTCAAGTTTTAATTAGCAATTAACTATGGAGTTGCATAATCTCAAGCGGACAACGGCCAAAGCGAAGCGACTACAAAATGCCATGTCAGAGGCGAAGCCAAAGCAGCGGACAATTAACTTCGGTAAGACCATCAAAATGCAAAGGAAAATGCAATAAATAAACGAAATACAAATTAAATAAATGTGCGGCATTTTAACGCAACTTGCCAGCGCTTTCCGCTAATCTTAGCCGGACGAGCGGACGAGCCGGAGTCAGAGAGGCGCAAGTTGGGAAATGGCACACGCACATTGAGCGCGAGCTGTAAGTGGGTCTTGGAGCGGGACGCAACGCGGCCTGGGACTGTGACACTTGGCGCATCTTTAAGCGAATGACCGCAAACGGCAGATGGGCGATTAGGCTGAAAGTCAAGTTTGAAGTTGATAGCCAGAAGACGAGGCTGCAGGAGCTCCAAGACAGTAAGATAGAAAGTTTTGCAAGTGACCTGGCTACTGAGCCAGCGAGAAATACACGCAGCGACTAACCGAAAAATCGAGAAGCCAGAAGAGACCCAAGGAGAGAAATGCAAACTAACAGCCATAACTGAATGCAAAAATCAGCCAAATGCTACGAGTAATAAAAATTAAAAATGCCGAGAGTGGAAAGCCAGCGTTGCGTCTCTCACTCTCATTCTATCTCTCTCTGCCTCTCTATATATATATATATATTTCTCTCTCTCTCTCTATCTCTCTCTCTGTCTCTCTCTCCCTCCATCTCTTTCTCTGCTTGTAACGGATAAGCACTGCGAAATTGCGAAATTGACGCTGACAAGCCTAGTTGGCTAGGCCAAGTCCAAACAGACAACGCTGCGTATGCTTAATCAGCGCACTCGCATCGTCCGCACTGCGCTGCGCTGTGCGTGCAACTGTTGCCATGCTGTGACTATCATTAATTTTTCATATTCATAATCATCATCGAGTCAACGTGTTTTAACGCACTGCCAGTTAACAGCCACCTTTTGCTGTGGTGTCAAAATGCTTTTTTCTTTCACATTTTTCACGCGATTTATGCGCCTTCTTGTGGCATCAGTTGCCACGGCCAGTGCCCATTTCCTCTCCATTTTCACCCAGTCGCCTCTTCTCCATGCCAGCCGGCTGTTATCGCCCCATTCTCGTCTCGTCTCGGCCCGACCTGGCCTGGCTTGGCTCGGTGTCGCTCGCCTGCCACTTGGCCAAGATCTTCTACATGCAACGCATTCTGGCGCCGAAGCAACAGGCAAATTTTCGAAAGGCTCCTTTTTTGGCTGAGTGTTGAAACTTTGATGAATGCTCATGAAAGTGCGAGATTATTATACGGATATACATACGCCTGTGTGTGTGTGTGTGTGTGTGTGTGTGCATGAGATAATGCGAGGGCTATACAAATTTTAAAAGAGCTGCTGCAGCGATTAAGTGCGATTACGTGAAGCCACTCGAAATGCGAGAAACAATTGTTGAGAAGATTTAGAGTAGGTTTGCATATATAAGGCAAGAATATGGGTATGAATAATATAAAGAAATATTATTAAATAAGCACCGAGAAAAGAGTCAGTGAGTGTTATGGGTATTCCTTTGTCACATGAACATTAAAAAAGTGCAACTGTCTTTTAATTTGTAAATAATAGAAAGCGCCAAACAATATTTTCTATTCTTTTATTCAGAGCTCTTTACACTTTTAATAATCTTTCAACTAATTAAGTTCTTACAATATATATTTATGATCCAGACCTTTTGAACACTTAGAAATATTAAATTAAATTAAAAATTTAAATAATTCAAGCCAAAAACATCGCGCAAACAACATTTTTCACCAATACCCACTGAGCCCCGATAAATACTCGTTATTCTCATACCCTGTAAATATTACTTGATAAGAAGAGAACAGATATTGAAATATAGTCAACCAAAAGAATAAAATTAAGTGAGAGCTCAGTTATATTATGAAACCTTATTACAGGGTATTTTTGGTTCAGCCTACAAAGATAGCCGTATTTAGCTTTATTTTGCCCACATGCAAATAAATAGGTACGCAATACATTCACTAGAAGACGTCCCGCTTCGACTCCAAAAGAGTGCTAAAAGTGCGGCAATAAAAATCACGAACACAATCGTTAAATTTGTAGGAAATAGTGTGAAAATCGACATTATATATGTACATATGTATATATGTATGCATATACTCAAAGTGTATAAGGTGTGCGCTTGTGTAGGGCTAATATGTAAAATAAATGAAACTTTAAATGGCACTGGCTGAAATTTGGATGGCTTAATGCTTGAACGCTGGTACAACACAACCGAAGACAGTTTAATTACGGCGTGAAGTTGCGAACAGTCCGTTGTTTTGTATTCAGCCGACCAGTGCATCGTCAAACCGTCGCACCGTCACACCGTCCCAGTATGGGTCTCGATCCAGCAACCTCTCTCAGCTGCCAGCATTTCTAAATACATGGTAGTTAAGCTTTAGGCTTTTGTTTCATATAGTTTTTCGCGATTTGTTACCCCGGTTTGATGTGTTTTTAATGCAAGCGTGAATCATAAAATCACAGCTTGCTGGTGCTCATGTCAGTCGGTGTAGCTATGCATGCATTTGTGTAGTCATAAGCGGCAATGTGATTCTGGCTTATAATAATGCATTGCAAATTTCCCACACGTTGGCCAATTATTTAGCCCTGGGGCATCAAGTGTCAGCCATTGGCTATTTTGTCAAGCTGGCAGTTATTGGTGATCTCAAATTCTCCAGCTAACAGTAGTATAATTCGAGGGTGTTATGGAATACGTTTACATACAGACATTCGGTAAGCCATATGCATATGTGTATAATACCTTAACAAATTTAAAGTGTAACTAATTAAAATAAAATATCGTAAGCCCATTTTTTTTAGGTAGCTGCCTGTGTGTTCAACTCGTTGCCATCAGATTCCCTCGATCGATCCATCAATCTTACAAATCAATTGCCAATCCCTTTCCTGCATAACATTCTCATTACGCGAAAAGACATTTCATTAGTTGGCAATGACTAATTACTTTGAATTACGATGGACTGCCAACATTTTATAGATCCATCGATCTGGGAATTCAGGCTTCAATCGCTGGGTCGCGGCGCCAATCGCATTCGATGCAAAATGCAAAAATGCGCCTCTACAGCAGAGACCCCATGCCGCTTAAAGACCCATCAGCAGTCGAAGACGACGGGGCCAAATGATCAACTGCCAGGCATTCGAATAAATTAATTGCAGACGAGCAGCGAAAAAAAATGCAACAGGTATGAAAATTGCTTCATTAGATCGTTAAAGCAGAAGCAATAACAAGTCTGTTGGATGTTCACACACAGCAAAAGCTAAGCCTTTAACTGTCTACCGTGACACGAAACATTTCTTTTATGTACGAAATCGTTTACAAGCGTGATCATGAGTGATAGAAACGTCAGTATCATATAATGATCAAAGCACATACAAGATTTCGTCAGAAAAACGCCAAGGATTTGTGATCCTCTTAAGTCTACATATGCTTAAGCAATATCGGCTATCGATCATACATTCATAATGCTATTTGTCTGATTCTATGGATAAGTACACTCAATATTTTCAAATTTGACTCTTAAGGTCGACTGCGTTTTATTGTTTCTGATCGCGACGTGAAACGGAAACCAGGCACGCGCCCATCTCTATAAGCAAGAGATCGGCCAAGCTATCGGCCAGCTGATCGCTTTATTAAGCCGAAAACAAGTTGGCAGCAACTTGGGCTGTATTTTAAATCAATAACCTGGCAATTAAAATCCATGCGGTGGTCCCATAACACGGCCGGGCCGCAACGCCGTTTAATAAAGTTAGCATTTGTATAATGTCTTGTCAAAAATTTATTGGCATTTTTTCCTTAACGTTTAAGAGTTTTCGATAGTTGTTGTTGTTGTTGTTGCGATTGTGATCTCTGGTATGCCGCTTGAAATGGCTTTAACTGACCGCCAACAGCGATTGCGGTGGACATATTTTGAGTCTGCTGTGGGTCCCCATTGTTATTGTTGTTGCTGCTGTTCCTGTTGCTGTTGCCGGGGGGGTGTTGACAATTAAAAGACATGAAGCGATTGCCGATTCGCTGGCAATTGCCAGCATTCATTTGGCTTGATTGCCGACAGTTAACAGTACGATTGCGATCTGATAGGCTCGCAATTGCATAGTTTTCACCTTTTGCCTCATTGCGAATTGATTAACTTATGCAAATGCCCAACTGCTGCCACAGATCTCTCCATGACTAAAGGCGTTGCCCTGCACGTTCTGCTCCTCTCAGCCAAAAAAAAAAAAAAAAAAAGAAAATCATACAAGATACCGAAAGCAAACAAAAAAGAAAAAAACCTCTCCCCAAGATTTGACTGTATTTCTAATTTCCATCAAGCGGAGCTTTGTGGGCTCTGCGACGCTGACTCTGCATGACAAAAGATTCTCATGTTTTCCTTTTTTTGGCCAGCTCCAAAGCAACTTCGATGTCGTTTTCGCCATCGTCGTCGTCGTCGTCGCCATTGTCGGCGGTGTCAGTGGATTTTCAATTTCTAATGTAGTGCACGTTACGCCCTGAAGCAATTTTTATTTTATACTTTTTCGACTTTACGGGTTTTATTTATTTATGCTAGAGCTGGGCAGCACTGTGGCATAGAATGGAAAACTTTCTGAATATAATTTCCTTATAGACAAAAGCATATGAATGCGGAATGTATTGAATGTATTTTATAGTAAAACCTATGACTTTTCGACAAAAAAATATATTTAAGTTATATATTCTTTCATAGGAAGAACTGCCTTTATATAATAATTAACATTGATTCACTGCTGCCCTACAATTTTTAAGATTTGATTCAGAAATCATTCCACTGTGCCACATGGCGCCCTGTCCAAGGCTTCAGACACCATTTGATGACAAACTTCAAATTCGAAATGTTTGCATGCAATATTTGTTGTTGTTGTTTATTTTATGATTGTTGGTTGCTCCAGCTGGTTGTTGGTGGTGTTGTTGTTTGGTGGTCGTGGCGGCGGTGGCGGTGGTGATGGCGCTGCTGCACACTTTTAGTCATCACCATGTCAGCGGCGCAGACAGCGATCCAAACAATCAAAATGATATGCAAATATATGTAAGAGTACCGCTACGAAAAAGGCGTGGGTTAATTGTGACTTTATCATAGGACGGCCAAAAGGAACAATGAAAATTCGCAATCGAAAGGAAAAAATCAAATTTATTACAAATTTAAGCATAGAAACCAACACGACAACACCGGCCCTGGCGACGTCTCTACCGACTCGACTCCTCTACAGCTCCAACGGCCCCAACTGCAACTCCAACTGCGGCTTCAACTTCAACTTCCACTTCGACTTGAATAGAAACGATGGCGATGCGGCAAGTTATAGATTTCGTCATAGTTTCGGTAAGGCTAGATATGAATATCTGGAAATAAACCTGTCAACCGACACCAACGCCAACCGGCTGTGAACTACGAACTTGCAGACCGCCCAGTCGGCGGGTGGGCGGTGCCAAAACTAAGCCACCAAAACGCTGAAATACATAAAACACATTAACACGGCACTGGGAACGGAAATGGTCGCATGCATGTCAAGTTTTCCCATAGCAACCAGAAAGGCCCTGCAGTCGATTCGAGATTCGAGATTCGGACTGAAGCGTAACATATTCCAAAGTTTAATGCAAACAACGGCATATGCAGCCTATGAACTACGAGCGGTAACAGTAACTGCAGCAGTAAATCTAACCGTAACCGAACTGCATCCATATCAGACACACAACTCCTGCCTGTAGAGCAGACGAAAGCCGCGACCCACATATTCGGCATCGGTGCGAAAGGGCAGCACAATGGGACCGGCGGCTATATCCCTCACTGTGGCATGCATGGTATAATCCTCAATCTCGATTCCATCGTTCAGCCGCTCTCCGCACAATCGCACCGAGTTGACGGCTATGAAGTCATCCGGGCAATTGAAGATACCAGCGCCGGCCTGGCCATCGGGCACAAGATCGTTTTCGGCTGCCAACAAAATATCAAGTGGATTCTAGATCTCAATTCTTATTGTCTTACCTTCATCCTTATTGATGAGCTGAAAGTCGGGCTGATCGCCGCCTTGCTGTTCGGTGCTGTAACTAACGCTGCACACATTTTTTGACCTGGCCAAGCATATTGCATAGTTGAGATTGTTCTAAGCATGAAAAGTTTATGCAAGCTTTAGTAATTTCTTAAGTTTCGAATAGACTATCAGATACTAACCAGATATGTTGCCTCGCGGTTGTCCACAATGCTGCCAGCCACGTCGTAGTTGAATGACTTGATTATACCCTCACCGTCGGTAAAGTATTGCAGGCAATTATCCGGCGCGAGCTGATCTTCAAGTTGACTGATCATGATATTAAACGATCGTCCACCACTTGAGACCTTGACAAATACCGAGAGATACACCTTACTCTCAGTGGAGTCTCCCACATGCACATATACTACACAATAAATAGAAGTAGAGCCTCAATGGAAAATTCTCTCTGATCTCTACTTACAGTGTTGACCCGTATTAATGCCACAGAGTATAGGTACTTGGAAGTTTGCATTGTGTCCAGATATGATGAACTGATCGTCTAAACAATCACCGTCGGTGGGGCGACTGAGCTGCAAGTTCAAGAAACAAGCTCTATACATATAGTTCTTACAACAAATTTGGATTTATCAAAAATATTCGATGAGAGATTGGGATGCAATACATATGCCAGTACCTCGAACATTTGGAAGTCCAGGCGCAGCTGCTGCACCCCTTGTCTCAGATTTATGATAAGCACACAGATCATCATTTCGCGCACCGCCTGTGGATAGTTGGGACTCTCAAAGTAAACGATCTGCTGGTTGGTAACATCCCCACAGCCGTTAACAACTGAAAGCGAAAGTAGTTGGGTCGGGTACACGATAAGCCGCAATCAATCACAATATCACTTCACATTGATAATCGGCAAGAGGTAGACATACTCACAGATGCAACAGGCGCCGACACCCTCGGCACATCTTTCGGTGGGTATGCCGCCCAAGCTTTTGCATTCGAACTCGTGATAACAGACACCCTCCATGGCGCGAATGTCGCCCATTGAAACACTGCACTTGGTGTTGGGAAATTTGATCACCTCGAAGAGACTTAAGAAGCCTTTACCCCTAGATTTGGGGGCACCGGGATGTTTTTGTATAAGATTGGCCTCGATCGGCGATCCATAGATGAGCTGCTTAAGTTTATTTCCCAGCTTGGTGGAAAATGTCTGTGGCTGCATAATAGAGGTGCGCGTTGTGGCAGGAGTAGGCGGCGGAAAAGGCCTCATCGAAGGCTTTACCGAAGGCTTCACTGAAGGCTTAGCTGATGGCTTCTCCGTTGGCATAGCAGTTGGCATCATGTCCGTGCTAGTGGGATCACCTGGTATTTCAGATGTCTCCGGGTCGGGTTCCATGACAGTTGGACGCATTGGTATAGTTGGTTCGGGCTCTTCGGGCTCCATCGGCTCTGTCGGCGTCGACGGCATCTCTGTCATGGCTGGCGGCATCGGCGGTGCCATAGTCATCTCCTGTTCCGGTTGCTGTGCAAAGCTCTGGAGATGATTGCCTGGCTGGTAGCGCAACGTATAGTGATAGCCAATACCATCAATGGCCATACCACCAAACCGTTGTGGGGATCTTCTGGCACTGTCACGCCTGCTCTTCATCACGCCCAATGTCACGAAATCGCGACGATCTTCGGCGCCAGCCACGCCCACATAATAGAGCGTCAAAACAAGAGCTCCTATCAACGCATCGCGTTTTGACAACATTATTAACGGAACTCCACTTAGCGACTGCTTTCAGATCTTTCCAAACAGCAATCGCTGCTGGGGCTTCGTCTGTTTCAGCTGCAACCAGCTGCACCAGCTGCCTCAGCCCCTGGCTGCCCCTGCTACATGTTTTCTTCGGCTTTATTAGAGCATTAACTGTGGTAGCCACCAACGATGTTGTCTGTTGTCAACACTGTCATCGTAGTCGGCTTTCCAGCTTTTCCCACCTTGGCTGCTGCACAACCTTCACTTTTGCAGTATTTTCTTACGTTCCTCAGAAATCACACAAGAAAGTCACGCTATTGTGATTGCAAATATGTTACATGCTTACTACTTGGCTCTAGTATGCGACTCTGATCTGCCAAGAGGGCAAAGCATGGTGATATAATTTAATAAATTATCATAACACTATGCACATCAGCTTTGACAAAAGAATAAAACAAGCTGGGAAGGTGACTTGGCACAAAACTAAACATCAAACAAACCCTATATTGCTCAGGTTTTATTTAATGAACAGCTACAGCAGCCCACTCTGGAGCTCCCGACCATAATAAGTCCTAACGTCTCCTTGATGATGTGATGATGGAAGCTGTGGCACACCCCATAAGGTATATTCATGATCAGAGCGACGAGCTAAGTTGACTAGAACACTCCTAAATCTAAGTATATATTGCATTTTACGAATGACTGATATTTTAAATATATAATGGTCAATTTAAGTGTAAAAAATGGCATAATTACAATAAATGGTATTGAAAAATATAGTTGGATTATCTTTTGACCAGTTAAAAATTGTATAAAAAAATACCTTTGTTATATTTTAAATATGAGTATGATGTAGATGTAGAGTCGAATCACAGCGCAGATATGAAGTGCACGTTATTTATTGTCGGGATTGTTCAAGTTTGGTTTATACTAAAATTCAACTTGAATGTAGGTATAAAATTTTATAAATTTATTAAACTATTCAAGTGTATTTCCAAATTTAGAATGCATCTCTAATCAAGTTTACGAATGTCGTCTGCAAGTCACATAATGAATCCTGGGTTACTATAGACCACTGTCGTCTGAAAGCAATCAACCGAAACAAGACTACTTTGAATATGAAAGTTACACTGTTGCATGCTACGAATAGTGTTCGTGCTGAATCGGAAATATTTTTCAAAGCAAATGGTTACAAGCCTTGGCTGTATAAGCCATCAATTGATATCTGTCGCTTTCTTAAGAAGCCATATCATCCTGTTGTTATACTGATATTCAATTTGCTTAAAAACTTTACCAATTTTAATACCAGATGTCCCTTAGTGGTAGGTCGAATGATACATCTCTTTACATCATTTAATTGTTTACCTCAATATTTCCCTACAGGGCCCTTACTATATTGATGGGTTTTATGTACGTTATGACACTGTGCCAGTTGCTTTGCCATCTGGAGAATTTTTAATTAAAATAGATTGGTTATTTGACAAGCGATTTCAGTACTTAACAAATCTTTATTTTATGGTTACAGAATAAGATTTAAATATAAATAAATACACAATTTGAACAGCAAAATTTAAATGATCATTGGAAGCCAATTACTGTCAAAGTAATGTGTACTACATATAACTAAATATAACAAGTAAGAAAGCTATAGTCGAGTTTGCTTGACTGATATTCACGCACGTATAAGCACGTACTCAATGCTTTCGTTTAGCTATAGCTTTAGCATCTGTGACAGTGTGTGTGCATATAATATATATTATTATACCCTGATCCCATTAAAAATGGGAAATCAGGGTATAATGGTTTTGTGAAAAGTATGTAACAAGCAGAAGGAAGCATCGCAGAAGGCAGAAGAAAGTATATATTTTTTTATCAGGGCGACGAGCTGAGTCGAGGTAGCCATGTTCGTCTGTCCGTCTGCCCGTCCGTTCATATGAACACCCAGATCTCAGAAGATATAAGAGCTAGAGACTTGAGATTTTGCATACGTACTCGTGTATAGCATATGCGCAGTAAAAGTTTATCATATTTTTTCGATAACTCATCCGACTTCTTTTTATTTCAGAATAATCAATAAATTGATTTGGTTTATTCAGGGTAATTTTAGTACTTTTAGACCTGGGGACTTCAGATTTACTGTGTATATACATCTGATCAACACGCAGTTTTGAATACCATGCCCCCTTCGCCCTCAATTTGAAATACTAAAGACTTGTGCTTTAGAATATACTCACACTTATTATTACGTTCTGAAAGTTTCATGAAGATAGAAGAGAAATTATTCAGCAATAATATCTCATAAACTGCGCAGTTAGCAGAGTACGTGCTTATACGTGCGTGAATATCAGCGCCTTGTAGAGATCAGGGTATCTCCTAGTCGAGCAGTCTCGACTATAGCTTTCTTACTTGTTATATTTAGTTATAGTTATATACACATAACTTTGACAGTAATTGGCTTCCAATGATCATTTAAATTTTGCTGCTAAAATTGTGTATTTATTTATTTTTCAATCTTATTCTGTAACCATAAAATAAACATCTGTGGAAAACTGAAGTCGCTGTTCAAACAACCAATCTATTTTAATTAAAAATTCTCCAGATGGCCAAGCAACTGGCACAGTGTCATAACGTACATAAAACCCATCAACATAAAAAGGGCCCTATAGGGAAATATTGAGGTAAACAATTAAATTATGTAACTGCGATGTAATATTCGACTTACCACTAAGGGACATCTGGTATTAAAATTGGTAAAGTTTTTAAGCAAATTGAATATCAGTATAACAACAGGATGATATGGCTTCTGAAGAAATCGACAGATATCAATTGATGGCTTATACAGCCAAGGCTTGTAACCATTTGCTTTGAAAAATAATTTTATTTCAGCGTGTATTGGCTTGGCTGGATGTAAAAGTGTGCCGTTAAAGTTCAAAACAGTCTTGTTTCGGTTGATTGCTTTCAGACGACATTGGTGAATAGTAACCCAGGATTCATTATGTGACTCGCAGACGACATTCGTAAACTTGATTAGAGATGCATTCTAAATTTGGAAATACACTTGAATAGTTTAATAAATTTATAAAATTTTATACCTACATTCAAGTTGAATTTTAGTATAAACCAAACTTGAACAATCCCGACAATAAATAACGTGCACTTCATATCTGCGCTGTGATTCGACTCTACATCTAAAATCATGAACTGTACTCATATTTAAAATATAACAAAGGTATTTTTTTATACAATTTTTAACTGGTCAAAAGATAATCCAACTATATTTTTCAATACCATTTATTGTAATTATGCCATTTTTTACACTTAAATTGACCATTATATATTTAAAATATCAGTCATTCGTAAAATGCAATTTATACTTAGATTTAGGAGTGTTCTAGTCAACTTAGCTCGTCGCTCTGATCATGAATATATATATACCAGCTCCTCCTCTCAAAAACATATGTATATATGTATACACTGATTTCCCATTTTCAATGCTTTCGTTTAGTTATAGCTACCAGTTATATACATATATTTACAGGAAATGAACAGCTGGAAGATCTATTGTATGCAAATATATTTAAAAGACTTTGCCCTTTTTATATTCAATAGGTTTAATTATAGTATCATCACTGCAAACGGATTGGAAAACATTGGATTCATTATATCGAACATATAATATTTATAATATCTAAAGCTAAACACTCGCAAACACTCTTTGTCAAATGCGCAATTATTTGTATTTGTGGTGTCATGCTTTTCAGATGATTCAAGCAAAGCATTAAGCTTTAACAGCTGCAAAAGTTGATATTATAGTTGTTATTATTTATTATTATTGTTGTTATTTTAGTCGTGGGCTGTGCATAATAATACCAATTACAGTTGGCGTCAACAATTAAAAATTTTAACCTTGTTATGCATGATGCATATGCTTCTCCACTGAGCTGCTCGGCTACGTCGATGATCACATGATGATGGCGATGCTGATGATCGTGATAATGATAATGCACTTGCAATCGCTCATGTGCATAAAAAGCTGCTAAATGATGTTTTGATTTCTGCTTCAGTTTCTCTTGGAGCGAGATTCAAGTGCTCTTCGATCGTTTGCGCAATTATGATTAAAGATAATCCCTATTTTTCAATCAAAATTTTGAACACCCTTCCAGACATACATACATACGTATTACGTATTGCGATCAATTGTTCACGTTTCCAAGTCTTATGAAACTGTCTAAACTAAAACTGAATAAAAAGATAAACCCCAAAATGGCACTAAAGCATAGAAGTTACCTATGCGTTACACATTTCGTGACAATCTTATAATAGCCACCATAAATGATTATATTGATTTCGATTGCATGAGATCTAAGCTCCATAGCCGCAATCATTGATGACTGCTGCCTGGTTTAAGTGAGCCAGGTTGAACATTAGACATTGATATTACCCGATGTGATCAATTTGCATACTCTAATGCCGGCACCACTCTCATTAGGCACTATTAATTATGAAAGTTTTAATTGATTTTGAATCATCCGGCATTGGCATGCAAACTTATGGCTCAATGTTGCAATCGTATTCACAATTACACTCGCAATCGAGACCGATTCGAGCAACGACTCGTCGTTTGCATTTAATTTATTTGAAAGTAATTGTCTCTAACGCAACTGACTTCGATGGGTTTACGATCTCTTTATGACTCTGAGTTATTCAACTGCTGAAAAGCACTCAACTAAGTACCACAGCTCACAGTCGAAACTATGAAAACGGGCTCGCATTTATTTACTACTCTTCTATAGGCTGTGTACAATTTGTTGCAAAACCAGTAACAATATAGAGAACCATTTGCGGTATTTCCTTTATCAATTAAAGGTCTCCTTAGTCATCTTGTTTATTGTAAAATCTATTGACTTCATATATGCTAACAATAATATTTCCAGTACACGTGCATAAAAGAGTATTTAGTCTTCGGTAAACTGCATTTCCTTCTTTTTTTTTTTTTTTTTTTTTTTTGAGTTAGTTTTGGAAAGCTATAATCGTGTTGAAATAATTTAAGTGAATAACTAATGTATATTTGAATAAGAATATTGTAAAAAGAATAAGAAATGTCGTGAGAACAAGAATACACGAGAAAATTATAATTTTATATTAGTCAATTACACTTTAATTCCATTAAAGTTAAGACACTCATAAGAAGGTTTCAAAAGTAAAAATATTCTAAACTCATTTAATTCGAATGTGCACATGTGTTGAGGAAGAGAACAAGAATTTATAGCTTCAGAGATATGAGTTGATGTTTGCGCAACACTCCAATATTTGCATCCAACGGGGGCTCCGGCATCTCGTCTACTCTGGAGGCTCGCAGCTCTTTGAACGGCACGTAGAGAACACGTACAGACAATTCCCATCCATTAATTGAATCAAATCGAACGTTACGCATGCGTCATGCCAAATGACAAAGGGAGCCGCCAATGCTTGGATGGCGTAACTGGGAGAGGCTCACACATGTGCTCCTCTGCTGCCATAGATGATGAGCATGACCAGGCCAGGCCCAGACCAGATCTGGCTGGACCCGGCCTGGGAGTCCACTTCAGACAGCAGACAGCGGCCAGCATTGTGTGCATTATGGTTATTGCTATTATGTTATGTATTTGTATGGCCAAAGTGGGAAACGCAGTTGGAGCGCAAGAAGTTGCCAAGTGGGTGTAGGAGTAGGGAGTGCAGGTGTAGATGGAGATGGGGATGTCGATGGGGATGGAGAATGAGGCGGCTGGAAATGGCCTGTAAACTGGGTGCTGGGCACTTGGCAACCGGCGAATCAAACCGTGCTAAAACCCACTTAATTGACATTTAGTGGACACTCGAATGCGAATTCAAATGCAAATGCTGCGCCATGAGCAGCCGCCACAGCAGCTGCAGCCAAATGCAAACCGAGTGCCAAAGAGCCGATGCACATCAGCTCTATAAGTAGTATGCCTTTTCGACTGCTGTCCATTTACCGAATGGGCTGGCATTCTAATGCGACTTCAGCCCCAGTCACAGCCACGCCAATGATGACGTTGATAATGAGCATGTTGCCTACTCGTTGCTGGTGCTGCTGTTGTATACCCTAGTCCAGGGTAACGTTACTTAGACATTAGAGAGGCAACACCTAGCAGGAGAAATCTTCTTGACTGGCAGTCAACCGGATTTGTCTACTATAGTATACAGGGATAAATGATCTGGATAGTACAAAAAATACTATCGAAAATATATTTCGTATTTATTAGGTCATGATAGAGCATATAGCTCGCTGTGTACCTGTCAGAGTATTGAATTTTCGCTTTGAATGGGTTTATTTTCTGCCAGTTTTTTTTTTTTTTTTTTTTTTTTTTTTTTTTTGTTGCTCTAGCCATGATTTCTGAAGATGCAGCAGCAGCAGCAACAGCAGCAGCAGACATCATTACAATATAATTGATGGGTTATAAACCGGTAACGGTAAATCGAAAAATATTCTCTTTAGCATTTTGGCTTTTTTGGCTTTTTTGGCTTTTTTGGCCAACGCAAAGCAAAGTTTTCTTGTTTTCTATTTGGAACTTATTATTGTTCCATTTGACAGCAGGCAAGATGTGCGTATGCACAGACCTGGATATGGGACGTAATGCCACCAAATCGGGTAGGAATAGTCCGTATTTGAAAATAGAAAACTGCTTTACTTCAGCGGCACGTTGTTTGGGCGGAAGCCAATTGAAGCATTTCTGATCTGCTTAGATATCTCAGACTCTACTTATTGTAAAGTGAAATTGTTTTAATACAAAGGTAAACAAATTTAGCCAGTTTCAATGCCAAAGTCTTCGAGCGTCAAGAACTCGACCTGCATGCCATCTGAGCCATATCGCCACCAATCTCTTGATTCGTTCCAATGTCATTTTTGCTAAAGCAAAAGCTGAAAGTGTTTCGCTTATAGCGAGCGATTTGAGGAAAAACTTCAAGAAAGTCCAAGACAACATTTGCGGTTACGGTTTTTTTAATCTTTTGTTTTTATATTCCCTTTTTTGTATAGTCTTATATTGCCATCTAAACCACAGCTGTGTCGGTTGTTTTTATCGTTCCCAATGTTGCATGCAGCACGATCGAGCGAATCGACGATCGATTTGCTGAAGCTTGCCATAAATGGTGCGTAAATTACATGTTTTATTATTTAAATGAAATGGGTAAAAGTCTGGGTCAACACGTGTTGGCTGATGCGCTACCAACAGATAGAGAAACGGAAGAGGCATTTAAAATTTAAATATCTAAAAATCTAAATATATATATATAATTGTTAATAATTATCGTGAAAGAATTCAGCAAATGCAATTATAATAAATTGCGAGATGCGAAATGAGTGCATGATGAAATATAATATATATGAAAAATATAGAAAATGACGACTAAAGTCTCTAAAATTGTAAAAAAATAACATTTATTCCATTTATTATTTAAATAGATTCATAAATACAATTTGATAAATATTATAGTATTTTAGATATTTCTTACAGTTTTATTATCATTAGGTATAGCGCACCGAAAAGTGCATTGCGACCTATGAGTGCCTAAGCTGGCTTATTCTATGCCCTGCAAAGTTATCTCTAAAGGATGCGAGGCGGAAGCTGGCCTCGGCTTCAGCTCCAGCCGCGGCCATTGCCTTTGGCTCTTTTTGGCAACATGTTGCGGCAACACTTGTTGGCCGGCCGCAGGGAGATAGTTCCTTTGTTTTGGGTCAGACTCGGCTCCTGTGCGTGGCTTGCGGTTCAGTTTCGTTTTAGTGTCTTTTATCTTGTTTCTTTTTTCGTGCAACTGCCCAAAGCGCTCCTCCACACAACAGCACATTGATCAAGATCCATAATGAGCGATAACTGCAGTTGAGTTTTTGTTACTGTTAGCAGCAGGCTTTGCTTTTGTTTCGTCCTGAGATTGAGCGCGCTTTTTGTCGATGCATTAGTTACGTATCTTTCGGATGCAGAGCAAACATCCGCATATAGCATTTGCCACTGCTGCACGTAGCGGCATTTTTTCGGCTTTGTTTATGTCTGTGGCGCTGCAAAATTAAACTGTTAACTTGCCATGTTTAGCTGCCATTGTTTGTGGCCTGTCCAGACATTGTTTGGCTGAGTCTTAGCTCGTGGGTAACATATGTATGGATGCCTTGTAGCTGTGTGCACGAGTATGTGTAGCTACATACATGTATTTGTATCTGGAGCTGGTATCTGTATCGCCATCTAATCGCTTTCTAATGGCCTCAGCTCGCCTGGCGATCTATGTTACCTGTCAGCGGCGCTTGTTTACCTAATAGATTTCTGGCTACCAATTTTTTGTTTATTTATCTCAATCTCCTTTTTTTCTTTTTTTTGCTGCTGCAACCGCCAACCTATTTTAAACATTTTAATAAACTTTTGCTGCATTTTCCCCTCTCATGCTGGCCTTTAAACTTTGATACATGGAAAATTGCATGTTGATCGCTAGCTCGGCGGCAACAACCTTCAAAATTAAGTTGTCTCGATAAGTTATTTATTTTTTAATTACCAGCAGCTCTGATAGCAACTACTTTTTTGCAGTGGCCATAATTAATTACCAATTGTAGTGTGATGAACTTTAAGCGAATATTGATAGTATTTACCCGTCCAGATTTCGTTTTTAGGCAGACAAATTGTGCATAAATCAACTGCTGTCTGCTAACTTGATTTATCGTGAGAATTTCATGCAAATTGTAACCCAAATTTCATCGAATTTATTGCGACTCCTTTACCTGATTGAAATTGTTTTTAATTGATAGTTATTTACTATATGTATTACAGGAACACCCAGATTTTCATAGAGTACATAAAACCCATTAACATAGTATAGGACCTACAGAGATAAAATTGTGTGTTTATTTAATTTTAAATCTTATTCTGTAACCATGAAATAAACATCTGTGGAAAACTGACGGCGCTTATCAAATAACCAATCTATTTTAATTAAAAATTCTCCAGATGGCAAAGCAACTGGCACAGTGTCATAACGTACATAAAACCCATCAACATAAAAAGGGCCCTATAGGGAAATATTGAGGTAAACAATTAAATTATGTAACTGCGATGTAATATTCGACTTACCACTAAGGGACATCTGGTATTAAAATTGGTAAAGTTTTTAAGCAAATTGAATATCAGTATAACAACAGGATGATATGGCTTCTTAAGAAAGCGACAGATATCAATTGATGGCTTATACAGCCAAGGCTTGTAACCATTTGCTTTGAAAAATATTTCCGATTCAGCACGAACACTATTCGTAGCATGCAACAGTGTAACTTTCATATTCAAAGTAGTCTTGTTTCGGTTGATTGCTTTCAGACGACAGTGGTCTATAGTAACCCAGGATTCATTATGTGACTTGCAGACGACATTCGTAAACTTGATTAGAGATGCATTCTAAATTTGGAAATACACTTGAATAGTTTAATAAATTAATAAAATTTTATACCTACATTCAAGTTGAATTTTAGTATAAACCAAACTTGAAAAATCCCGACAATAAATAACGTGCACTTCATATCTGCGCTGTGATTCGACTCTGTATCTAAAATCATGAAGTGTATTTCATATTTAAAATTAAAACAAGTAATTAAGCTCTAGTCGAGACTGCTCGACTACGAGATACCCTGATCCCTACAAAGAGCTGATATTCACGCACACATAAGCACGCGGTCTGCTAACTGCGCAGTAAGCAGCGACTGCGCTTGGGCTGCGCTGCAGTGTGGGCAATACTATGAGAACTTCGTTGCTGAATAATTTCTCTTGTAGTTGGACTATCTCTATGAAACTTTCAGAACGTGATCATAATGTGCAAATATATATACATTCCAAAACACAAGTCTCTAGTACTTAAAATACGTATTTTACAAATTGGGGGCGAAGGGGGCGTGGTATCCAAAATCTGTAAATGACAAAATCTTCGTATTGCTCAGATGTATGTACACAGTAAATATGAAGTCTCCAGGTCTAAGAGTATCAAAATTACGACGAATAAACAAAATCAATTTATCGATTATTCTCGATAAAAAAGTAGTCGGGCAAATTATCGAAAAAAATAAATAAACTTGTACTGCGTATGGTATACAAGAGTATGCAGCTCTTATATCTTCTGAGATCTAGGCGTTCATACGGACGGACGGACAGACGGACAGGGCTATATCGGCTCATCGTCCTGATCAAGTATATATATACTTTATGGGGTCTGCCACGCCTCCTTCTGCCTATTACATACTTTTCACAAAACCATTATACCCTGATTTCCCATTTTTAATGGGATCAGGGTATAAAAAAAACTTGAAAACTACTCAACAATAACTGATCACAATCATTGTCATTTCTACATCTAAATGACTTATTCATTTAACATTAAATATTTGAGCTCACAAAATTGATGTATATATTAATGTATATTATATACGTGTATTATACTTAACTGATACTATGCATGCAAGCAGGTATATTCATTTCTGTCAAGTTAAATTATGCAAAACTGATTACACTCAATATGTTAGAGTCATGCATCAAGCATTTAGCAACTTTCTACATCTGCATAATAAATTGAATACATCAGAAACTATAAATAATTGCCAACAACTGCAAACAAGCAACAAGTTCAGACGGCAAATGAAGAAATTTTGTTAGAATTGCGATTTTTGAAAAATGTGTGAGCGTGTGTTCGTGTGCGTGTGCGTGTGCGTGTGCGTGTGCCTCGCAGCGAAGGCTAATGGCCTTAACAGAAAACAACAACTGCAACAACAGCGGCTATCAAGTTGGCCAACTGTGCGAGACAAGTGCAGGTAACACCAATGCCTCGTTCACCTGGTGGCACCCTGTACAAAGCAAAGCAACAACTAAACTCACAAGACAACGGCAATAACAAGCCAAAAAGCAGTTACAACAAAGGCAAATTAGGGGTGTTTATATACATAATTATTTATATATTATTAGTTTCCATATTCAACAGCATGTGTGCATAAATAAATGTTATTAATTGTAAACAAAATATTAAATATATAAACTATTTCCATTTTCAAATTTCAGTTGAAATTTTTGCTATTATTTATTAAAATTTTTAATTGCCAATTTTGGCAGACTGCACAATAAAATAAATAAATTAAACTAGTTGACCTTACTTTAGAGCTCGATGCCCACAAGAGCATTGTACCGTATAGCATACTCCACCTGGCGGTTGCCAAATGGCCCAAGTGTGTGTGCCACAAGCCAGGAGATGACCGCGACCGCGACAGCCGAGTCGGCAGTGGCAGACTCTGAGGTAGAGGCCAGGCAATCGGCCAAACTGTCAGGCATGGTGCGTTGTGTGCCAAGAGAGCAGCCGCAGCAACAGGCAATTGGCAACTGGCAACTGGCAACTGGCAACTGGCAAGCAGCAGACATTGGACATGGACAGTGGACAAGCAGCAGGCAGCAGGCAGCAGGCAACAGTCGCAAGTCAAGTGAATGGCCAATGACCACCAAATTGGCAGTAAAGCATACAAAAATAACTTCAAATGGTCAAAAGGTTAACAAAATCAAGCAGTGTGCGCGCAAAGAACACGATTTGTACAGTGAGTACAAGCAGGGCTGGGTGCAGGAGGAGGAGCTTGTTCCGGGATGTACTGCTGCTGCTGCAGCTGCTGCCGTCAGTCAGCCAGCAGCATGTGCAACATGTTGCCAGCATTCCGTCGGTGGCGTCGACTTTTGCCGCTGCTGGGATGCCGGGCAGCATAATCCCCCAGCCGATGTACAGCTAAAAAAATGATTAATGAGTTGCCTCATTACTTCGCGAAAATCAATGTCGCGCACTGCGCTGCGCCCGTCCCGAAGCAGTTGGCCATGTTGTCGCTGGGCCAGTTGCCATCGCCGTCGCCGTCGCCGTCGCCTTGTCGCATAATAAATCGATCATATTTTTATTGCAGACTCAAATATCAAAATGTCAGCGCTGATTCTGATCAACTGCGACAATCTGCTCCTGTCGCACACGATGCTGCAGCAGCGCCTCACATGTGTTTGCCGTAACCTTGGACCGCCGTGTGCTCTGTGATCGAGTGACTGACTCCGACTTTGACTTCGACTTCGACTTCGACTCTGGCTCTAAATCTGAATCTGAAGCGGAGTGAATCTCTCGCGCTTCGTGCTTGTGTCTTTGGCTTCTTTTTTTTTTAATTGCCGTCGCGCGCCTGCTTGCAGCGCCCGCTTGAGCTCTGGCCGCCTGTTGCTGTGGATCTGGATCTGTGCCTGCTGTGGTGCTGACTGATTTTATTTATTAAACTGTTGACATTCTGTTTACTCGGCTGGCGCTTTGCTTCTTTTGATTCCATCACCCGATATCGATATCAACAGCTGCGCTGGCGCTTGCAACGCGTTGAATTTATTGCGGCTTGTAGTAATTGATTAACTTGATCGCAAGCTGCGATTGATTGTCAACGGTTCTGCTTTAAACATCGCTTATACTCGTATAATAATCTTCGTATATGGCATACATATGTATAAATCTCAGTTACTGTTATATACAGTTATATCAATTTGCTTGGATACTAAATATGAGAGTTAGCTAAGACATATAAAAGGCCGAGCAGTTAG
The DNA here is from genome assembly GCA_037075325.1 of Drosophila mayaguana. Taxonomy (NCBI): domain Eukaryota; kingdom Metazoa; phylum Arthropoda; class Insecta; order Diptera; family Drosophilidae; genus Drosophila; species Drosophila mayaguana. The sequence continues at coordinate 3,874,846 of JBAMCG010000074.1, forward strand.
GTTTACTATGCCACTATATATTCTATATTATTTATATAATATTTATGCTGTCAAGATCGGTGTATATATCTGTACCTAGAAAATCAGAATATCCCTCTATTCTAGATTCCTCTTAATAGCTGTCAGATGGTCTATATAAAATTGATATATTTCTATTATCTGCATTTTCATATGTGGAGGCAGAAAATGAGCTTAAATCTGGCTATAGAAAAATGAATGAATGAATGAATATGTTCGTTCCAAAAACTTTTATATTAAATACCTTCAATTAAAGTTGTAAATATATATATATATATATATATATATATATATATATATTGCACATCTAATATATTTAGAATTTCCTCCTTATACGACACCGCTCATAGCGCATTGAATCAATAGTACAAACATACAAATATCATAGTCGTTGAGGTGAAAGTGTGATATAATAATGAGTATTATCAATGCGCTTAGAATCAACACAAAGTTGTAAATTTATTATCGTTCGACATGAAATATTTATTTTAAATTGAGCACTGTTGTTGTTGAGGGGCCAATAAACCAAAGCGATTGAACTCTTTATCGCTGGGGTTACAATGTCAACAGACTTTGTCCGAGTCAATATTGTAAATCTATAAAGGCGGATAAAGCAATGCCAAATCGAACTAGCCCAAGGTGTGGAGTTGACAAATTTATGATCGTTATCAAAGCATGCCCAGTTCAAGTTTACTTTTCCCACATAGAAGTACGAGATATCTATTTCAGTTAGAGAAAATATACTAAACGAAATTTTAAAGTCAATAACATTGAATGGGCTGGTTTGGCAATGGATATTCTGCTGCTGCTGCAGCTGCTGCTGCTGTTGTTGTTTCTGCTGTTGTTGCTGTTATTGTCGGCAGCAAAAAACAAGTTGAATGGCATTGCAAATGCGCAACAAGAGCTGTGGCGGGTGGAGCAGGTTGCCAGGGTTCCTTCATCTCCTTTGGCTTCCACAGAGCGACAACAGCAGCCAAGTGCTAGCAGCAGTTTGATTGTTATTGCCAATGAATGAATGCACTTGCTAACTTCGTCTGTGAGGATTGTCTGGCACTGGCTCTTACTCCGACTCCAACGCCAGCCAGCACCAGCACCAACAGCAACAGCAACAGCAACAGCATCATCTCGACAACAGCGCCAGGGGGCATGCAACACATTTTGCGGTCTGCTGCTGTAGCTTCTGCTGCCATTGTTTTCACTTGTGCTGCTGCCCTTTGTTGTTGCGTAAGCCCAGGGGGTGTGTGGATATTATTGTTGTTTTCCTGCTGGCTGCTGTTGTGGCTGCAACTGCTGTTGCTTCTGGTTATGGGGCATTTGGTATTTGCAAATGTGTTTGGCAATGAATTTGCCGCCATGCCACAAACAACATTTCCGACTCCGCACCCATTTAGATGCAACTCCAACTCATTGTCGCTCACGTTTTCACACTTTCTTTGGGTTCGGAGAGAAACTCGTTAGCTGTCTAGCAGCAGCTGCTCCCTGGTAACGGATATCCCTTGAATTAATCCATGTTTTGCTGTCGCCCATATGATTTATTGATACTTCCTTGCTTTCGTAGATATTTGTGTGTTCTATTAAAGCCGTCTGCATGAATAAATATAATATCCATTTAGAACTCCACTGAGTATTTAAAGAGTAATTTTCGCATATGTTAAAGAAATGAAATAACTGCTACAAATAAAATACTAATCAAAAACCTAATTAGTTATTTGTATATAACTTGTTCTCTCATTCTCATTCTCAATTATTTATTTTGCTCAATATCATCTTATTTCGCTTTCTCATTCTCATCCTCATTCGCATTCTCAATCTCATTCTCATCCGAAATCCTCTTTCTCTTTCTAATTCTCTCTCACACTTTTACCAATCTCTCTCTTCGATTCATGCAATAAAATTTACATGCTGCATATTTTACAAGGAGAATCCGTTGAAATTTCAACACCCTTCACATACGTGAAACCAAAAATTTTGTTACGCGCTGAATGTCCATTGTTCTGGTGCTCGACATCGGCTGCAACAGCAATATAACCACATAAATTAATGTACATACAATACTTGTGTTCGTACTCGTACTACAGCCATAATAACAAGCGATGCAGCGATGCAGTGTCGACAGCAGGAGTCGCCACTTCTTCAATTGATTTTATAAGAGGCAGCACGAAACGGCTTTGTTGGTGGCCAACGGCCAGAGCTGGAAGGGATGTGGATCGAGGCGGAGGGGACTTTGGGAACAATGGACTAACGTATAACGAGAGGTATTGTGTGGTGCCATATTGAATGAATTGGTATTGGTATTGAGGTATTGGAGTATTGGGGTATTGGGGTATTGGCCAGCGGCAGAGAGTGGAGCGCAGAACAACATATTGAAATCGTATCAATTGAAACCAGTTTCGATGTCGTTGTTAACACATGTTAGCCGGTACCTAAATCTGAAACCAATTGGCAGACATATAAATTTTCAAATGCCAGCAGCAGGACTTCGTTGGGGACAGAGTGCTGTTGAACGACTTTCAGTAGGCCTTGGGATTAAAGTTGGGGCAGTTGCTGTTAACTGTTTAGCCAGATTCATTTTTATTTCGTAAGTCAGTACGAGCAGTAAATAAATAAAAAATTTGAAAAATTCAAGTGGTTGCACAATGTCAAACCTTCAAGATGTACCGCTTGCCGCGCCAGAAACTATGCCAACAGCCGAACACGACACAGGCGGAACAAAATCCAATTCGCTGAAGCGCTTCTTTAAGCTTGGCAGGAAATCCATCACACCAAGTGATTTCAGCGAGGATCAAATCGACGTGGAAGACGAGGCCAAGGACCCCGCCAAACCAGGCAGCATAAGTCGTTTTCTCACTCGACTTAAGGGAACTACGAAAAGTGACTATCCTACTACCTTATATATCAATCTATTGTAACCCTGCATACATATATATTTATTGCTTAGGCACTGTGCAGTTCACAGAGCCAGACGTGCCCGCTTCCAGCACTGTCAACTCGGCCCTGGAGGAGGCTACCGACAAGCCGGTGCCAAACGTAAAGCCCACACTTAAGACATCTATATCTGGCTATTGGAAACAGCTTTTTCACCGCCAGAAGGCGGCCAATCGGCAGGAAGAGAAATCGGCAATGGATACCAATGCGCCAGAATCACCTCAGATACCGCAGGAGCAGCAGACTGATCCAATCCAAGCCGAAGACGGGCCCATAATACCGGCGGCAGAACCATTGCCCGAGAATACAGATATTATTGAGCCAGAAAAAACAACGGATAATCATTTAAACTGCATTCCGGAGATACTCGAGGAAGTACAAATGCTCGCTATTTCCGATGAAGTTTTGAATGCCTCGAACAACGAGGAGACCGAACAATAGGTTATAGCTGTAATCTATTTACATTTACTGTTATCCAGTTTGTAAGAACCTGCCAGCCTTCTGCACCCACTCACCTTACATTTTGAGGAATCGAAGCATACACATAGGCAAACCTTCACACACACACATACACACATACAGACGCACACACACACACACACATTAAATACATTAGTTCTTCTGCAGTTCAGCTTTAACTTGAAACCCAAATGCTGAATAAAGCATATTAAGAAAAATCAACTCATTGTTTAATTCTATTAACTCCTCACACAGCCCCCCTGCAATTGCAGGCTGTAAAACGATTCCAACTTGGCTTGGTCAGTTCACAAAGTTCAGTTAAATCTGTCGTTAAAGTGTCTGCCGGTTTTAATTTCGCCCCTTTTTTGGGGCACTTACGGGCTGCAGGTTAAAAGGTGCCGCATAAACCAGACGAAAGTCTTGGCCAACCCCAAAAGAAGCCCTAAAATGCGACTCCCTTCGGCCTCAACGAAACATTTCGTGCATGTGTTCAACTGCTAGCTTTCATTGATTAACTATATTATCATTTAAAAATAATGCCAAACGGCATTGCTTAATAATAATTTAAAACAATAGTGCTCTAGTCGAGACTGGTCAACTGGGATGTGCCATGAACCCTGCAAAGAACTGATATTCCACTCATTCTGCTCTTCTTTTATACATACACACAAAATCACGCAAGGGAGCAAGAAAAACCATATTAGATCATAGATAAATATATATATGTATATATGCAGATTATATTTGAGTAACCGAAGCTAGAATGCTTGCAGCAGCAGAGAATGCTCTCATTGCTCATTTAAAGCTCGGCTGCAACGAACCCTGCCCGACCCAACATTTGAGAGCAACTTGCGCCTTTAGAGAAAGTCGCCCTATATAAAGGGCAGCAGCTGCATCATTTCTTCAGTCACCCAGACTTCTTGGGGGTCAATTGTGCAGTGCAGTAAAGTGAAGTGAAGTGAGAGATCATTCAGCTAAGCATTAAAGAGAAATACTTGAAGGAAATATTTGAAGCAAATACTTGGAGGAAAAAAAACAATTACGTAGAAGAAATACTTGGAGCAAACACACAGGAAAAATACTTGGAGGAGAAGACATACTTAAAAGAAATACTTTGAAGGAATACTTGGAAGAAATACTTGGAGGAAATACTTAGAAGAAATACTTAGAAGGAATACTTTGAAACAATACTTGGAGGAAATAATTAGAATGAATACTTCGAAGAAATACTTAGAAGAAACACTTGGAAGAAATACTTGTAGGGAATATCTAGAAGAAATACTTGGAAGAAATACTTAGAAGAAATACTTTGAAGGAATACTTTGAAGGAATACTTGAAAGAAATACTTAGAAGAAATAATTAGAATGAAGACTTCGAGGGAATACTTGGAAGAAACACTTGGAAGAAATACTTAGAGGAAGTACTTAGAGGAAAGAATTTATAGAACTTGAACTAAGAATAAATCAGTGTTCATATGAGACTTTTGCTCACAGTTAAAAACACAAAAGTCTGCATTCAGAAATCTACAATAATATCATATGCATGTATATGTGCTACTGGAAAGTCTCCAAAGCAGGAACTTGTTGCATTTTACACAAACAGCTGGGAAGTATTTATAAACAGTGCGGAGCATCTGCGCAAACTCGAGTCGGCACCAACTGATAAGGATGGTAGTAAATATTTACAGGAGAGCCGACCAAAACAAACACTTGTTGTATCGGACCGTCAAGTCGGAAAAGCGGGAAAGCCGCATCGACTGCAAAATACGAAGTAAACATTCGAAATGCGCATGTTCCGGTTTCAGCTGGTTTTTCGGAACACTTTCGGGGTGAGTCTTAATCAGCAGAAGTAAAAGTGGGTCAGTGCTCACTCCACGGCATATTCCGGCTATAAATTTTACTCAAATGCACAAACAATTAATCGAAATCGAAATCTGTGCCTAAATTGCAAAAAATAACACATAAGCCAGAAGATTGGACAAAAGTCTGCGTAATGCGTGGGAAAGAGTGAAGAACTCGGTCAATATGCTGTTTAGCATCTGACACAGCAAAATTCTTGCCTAGCTCACACGCACGCACACACACACACAACACACCCAATCAGCGAACACATACAGAACTCAGTTTAGTTATAGAGATTTTTCTTTGTGGTCAAGGTATTTCGTCAACCCGTAAAAAATTGCCAATTTATTGAAAAAACTAGCTAATTTCGAGGTGAGTGTATGCAAATTGGAAGCCCACAACTCTAAGCTAATTGGAAGATATGATATTTATGAATATTACTAGAAATTCAGCTGTGATAAAAACATTTGACAGCATCAGCCACAGACTGGTTCATATTACGTAATGCTTAGAGATTGTTCTATTTGGTATTTAATATTTTGATACATTTCATGCAGAATGCGAAGTCGCTGGGCAGCAGTTTCGGCAATGCAAAGGAATTGTCTGATATAATGACTGGCAGCTTTAAGGTGCAACTCATCAACATGGGCACTCGCGCTGCCGCCTGTAAGTATGCCACAGGAGTCTCAAGTTGCAGTACGTATAACATGTACTCATTGCATAGAGGCAAATTAGTTATATGACTGACAGCAGCAAACCTATCTGATACGCTCACTCTAATTTATTTTTGCTCATACTTTCCCTTTACAGTTCAGGCAAAACTGAGAGCCCTCCATGAATACCATGTACGCCTCTTGCACAATGTCTTACCTGCGCCCTCTGGCGTCGATATTGCTAACAATATCAAATACTTTTCTCAAACTCTACTAAGTAAGCTGCACATAAACATTCCCTTCTAGCGCATCATTAACATTTTCTAACTTGCAGCTGTCCTCAAAGATGTGCGCACCTCTCCGCACGAGCTCATTCGCGATCCTCTCGAAGATCCTACACGCATGTCTGCCTATCCAAATCTGGAATATGGCAATCTCTATAATGCCTTGACCATGCTCATCGATGTGGCACCTTGCATTCAGTATGGCCAGATTGGTAAGCATCCAATTATAATCCGACAAAAACTATCTCATTTACATTTACTATATTTTCAGTCTTCGGCAAAGCTTTGCTGCAGTGTCTCAGCTGTATATTACCCTTCCTTGACAAGGATCTTATTGATAATTTACCCTATCTAGTTAGCTCTACTATATCTGTACTACCTCCAGCCTTGCATCAGGATATTGTCAATGCATTGTGCTACTATATTCTACCCTTTACTATAAGTATGTTTCAGTTCTGCGAGCCAAAAGATTATTCTAATATTCTTCAACTACAGCACGTCGCAGCTCGGATGAGCAGGAGTGCCAAGCCTGTCAGTCGGTCTCCTCTGTCATCATGATGGTATTGCAGTACTCCAAGAACCCAGGTAAAAGCCATTCGCATATCTTGTTGTATACATATCTTATTAATATTATCTTCCAGCACATCACTGTCAACTACTGGAGTGTCTGATGACGCTGAAGCATAACGTCGTCAAGGATATACTCTGCGTGGTGGCCTATGGCACGGCTGTCTCCCGTTCTTCTGCAGCCAAGCTACTCTTCTACTACTGGCCTGCGTTTGATCCCAATCTTTTTGATCGCAAAGTTCTGCTCTCTAAGCTTACCAGTGAGTATAGAATGAAAATATGCAGGCCATGGAAAAATCATAAAACTTAGTGCGAAAAAGTTATATGCTTATCAACGATTAGCTCTGTTCAGCAACCTCTTAAGTAATTTTCCCAGCTTACGCTATGCTTTCCCACGCCTCTCTATTATATTTAATACATGTTTGCTCGACTCTCTCCAATTGTGCAGATGACCTGGTTCCATTCACCTGCCAACGCGAACATTGCCCCAATGCTGGCAATGCCGAGGCAGCCAAAGTGTGCTACGATCACAGCATTAGCATCACCTATGCCCAGGACTGTCCGCCGCCATTGTATCTGTGCATTGAGTGCGCCAACGAGATACATCGGGAGCACACGAATTTGGAGTTTGGCGATATACTGCATCCCATGCAGCAGGTGTCGATGGTGTGCGAGAACAAGAATTGTCGCTCTAACGAGAAGTCCGCATTTTCCATTTGCTTTTCGACCGAATGCGCCAGCTTCAATGGCAACCATCCCATTCGCTATTGCGCCCAGTGTCACAGCAATCGTCACAACTCTCGCCGTGGTGGGGATCATGTGGTGCATCGCAGCCTGCAGCCAGCCTGGCAGATGGACCCCGAGATGCAAATGCACATGGTCGAGTCCGTAGTCAGTCTGCTGCGCGAGGCCAAGCCGCTGAACTTTGAGCCGGGCAAGGAGTCCCTGATGGACGTGAAGAAAAATGGCTCTGCGACCACGCCCGACAACATTTCGCTTGAGGAACGCCAGAGGCTTGGCCGCTATGGCATTTGGCTACTGGTGGGTCGCTGCACACCCACCGCCGACACACCTGTCGAGGTTCTGGGACGCATTCTTAGCATGCTCTTTCACTGGTTTCATGTCACGGCCTATTCCTACGATGGTGAGTAGAGCAACTTGCGATACACCCCACACAGAGCTAATCTTAATGTTTCATTTCCAGCTGCTGGACAGGTGGAGAGCACCATAGAGAAGCTCAAAATAGATCACGTCTGCAACTGGTTAAAGGAGATTTGTCGCATACACTACAACGTCTTCATCTCCTGCCTGCTGCCCCATCCGCCGGAATACGCTCGGGTGGGTGGCCACTGGGAGACGCTCGCCTCGCGCACCAGCCATTTGAAGGAGGGACTACAGCGGCTGATTTGCCTGGTGCCCTACGAGGTGATCACCTCGGAGATATGGGACTACGTGATGCCGCACTGGATGGAAGCCATTACTAACGATGTGGCCGAAAAGGAGCTAAACGAACTCAAAATTGTCCTCAGCAAAATCCTCGATCCGGAAATGTCGCCCTTGGGCTTCGATGCCAAGACCATGTACAACTTTGTGGCCATACGGTTCGAGAAGACGACAGCTAAGGTTCAGCAGCAAGCGCTCCACTGGCTGCAAATCCTGACTAAGCTGGAAATACTCATACCACTCGTCCAGCTCTTCGCAATGTTCGGCGATGGAGTGCGCATCATGAAATATGGCATACAGCACGAACTGATGAGGGAGAAGGAGAAGGAGCCGCAGACGCAGCAGCAGGCGAAAGCGCCCAAAACGCCGTGCAAGGAGAGCAAGGCCGAAATGGCCAATCCACCCAGGCGCAGTTCCATTTGTAAGTAAGAAACTCCACTTAATGAACTCCAGCTAACCCAATTGGCATTCATTTGCAGCGCCTGTTGTGGAGGATGACTCTGGGAATACCTCGGCAATATCGGATGATGAGGCGCCCACCAATCGTCACACGGAATTTTCAACGGATGCCGAGCATAATCTCACCTGTTGCATACTCATGCTGGACATTCTTTTGAAGCAGATGGAACTGCAGGATGTGGAGCAGCACATGGGCATACACACCAGCGTCTGTGAGAATGTCTCGCGCCTCATCAAATGCATGGTGACAGCGGCCCGGGTGGGCCTAAGCAGCCATGTGTGTGCACTGAAGGTGAGAGCTCTAACTGAGTTAACTAGAATTTCTACAAACAAGATAATACCTCATGGGGTTTCAGGTGGCCGAGTGTGCTTACTGCGAAGCTTCCACTATGTGGCATCAGCTGTCCACGAAGCTAGTGGAGTTTATGGCACCGCTGAATCCTGTCAGGCCACCCGATGTAAGTGATCCTCACTCAAATAGTCAAATTGCATTTCCTATTAATTGCCTAAACTCAGGTGCCAATTGAGGATATCATTGAAGAGGAGAAATCATCACGGAAATCGCCACCGGAATCTGAGAAGGAGAAAACCCGTGATGTGTCGCTCTCCATGGCACCACTGCCAATCCCATTGGGCCCGCTCGGCGGCTTTGCAGGTAAGCCCGACGCTTTCCGAGCGCTTTTTAGTTGATTTGCGAAATTCGGTTGTAAAGTACCTCTCGAAAAGTCTCCAAGTTGTGTATCTAATTCAAACCCGCAAAACCTAACCTATAAATACTCGTAACTAACCACCGTAAAAGTAATCCAAGACAAATGCCACTCAACTTGTAGCTAAAAACGTAGACTATACATCATTGCCTCGACTATATGAAGGCAACTGAATGGTATGACGCCTTTGAAAGCGTCTTTGTAAACAATTACTTAGTCTAAAGCCCACGTTTAAAGCGCATATAAACCAAGTTTGGAACCAACATAGAAACCTGCACCTGTTATGCTCAGTAAACAGTTTGAACTTCCCTAAATCCCAGACCCAAATAAAACGAAAATAAATTAATAAAAAGCTTATGGAACTTACCAAAAACTAAACAAGGTCGAGACTAACTCTTAAATTGAAACACATTTCACTAAGAACGCTGCAATTAAAACCGAGATCATTATTAAGTCTCTTTCCATAATCATACTTTAAAAACATTTTCCTTTCAACTTATTTGGCTTTTACTTATATGTCTATCTTACTATCTCTTTCTACATAAATATGTGTATCTTTCTCTCTCTCTATCTCTAACATATTCTGCGCGTCCACTGTATAAAAAAAATTACTAACGCTCGCTCGCTGTCTCGCTCACACACGCACTTTTCTCGCGCGTACCAACGTCTATCTTCTGTCTATCTCTGTCACACACTGTCGCTCTGTCGCTCTGTCGAAACAATCGGTCTATATATGATGAATTATTAACTTGCTATTTAATACAATAATCAACCGTCAACTACTCATCAAATACTAAATACTAAAATTTACAATCTATCAATCATTATCAGATATCTTTAAGCTAGATCAATTCTTTTCAGACGATGGAAAAATTATTATAATGGCAGGTGATGCACCAACAGCAAATCTATCATTTGTTAAAAACGAAAAACAAAAAACCAAAAAACAAAAAAATACACACCAAACACAAATCAACAATAATCAAATATTTGCATTACATTATTAACATTGTTAATCAGTTAAAACATACATTTCGTTACAATTGAAATAAATTTGAGTACGTTATACCACACGAAAACACAAGTAGACTAAACACTCCACTCCACTTACAAGCAGACAGTAGACAACTTCTAACAACAGCAACAACAACAACAAAACACTCTTCTATCCAACACTGTCTGTTTCGCTTTCTAGCATTTGATTTAGCATAAAAGCTTTTAAGTACATATTCATATATATATATATATATTAGCTGACCTTTAACGTAGAATTCCCAAACAGATAAATATTGATTGCTCCATTTAGTTCCATTATGTTTCGGTTCGGTAAACGCTCTTTACACACTAATAAATGCGTCTTCCACTACACTAATAAATACACTAAAGTCCACAGTTCTAATCCCGCACCCGGCGTAGCACTCAGTGCCTTTAACATATGTTGATGATCTATGATTTTAAAGACTATTTTCTCTAGGAATTACCATAGTAGAATATCTGCGTGTGCGTCTGCCTGTGTGTATGCAGTTTATGCTCTTTCAAAGAAATCTTCATTTTATAATTGAAATGTCCGAGTCGATTCAACTGATCTTAAGTTGCACGCACACATTGACGCGAACCCCAATTGGAAATGAAACAAATTGGAAAGTTGGAAAATTCAAAACTTGCATGTTGATTATATCAGTGAATTTCCAAAAACGGAAAAAGTGTTTGCATATTGACCATGAGCATTAGTGGAAACAGTTTTTAGGAATTATACTTTTAGTGTATGTACTTGGATGCATGCCCGAATTAGTGAATGCAATGCGTTATCTTGGCCTCTTAAATAATTTCAATTACAATTACAATTACAATTACTATTTCAATTACAATTACATTACAATTACAATTACGATTTCGTTTCCATTTCTAGCAGAGTTGTGTGCAACTGACGCAATCCGTGCAAATACTAAAGCTTACTAATCTCAAATATTTATATACATATTCTCTTTACGAAGGTCCTGTGCCTGTGGCCGTACCACAACCCGAGCCCCACTCAGTGGGCGGCGTGCTCGTCCACATGCCCCACGTTTGTTCCGTATGTATTTCGAAGTATTCCGATAAGTATTAGCAAACCTTATATATTATAACTTACGTTCTTTGGTTGACACCCTTCAATGGCGAATAATATTCAAGTTTCAAGTTTTCACACACACACACACACATACACTACAAATCATGAATAATAATTTAAATATTATTAATCTTAATAATTAAGACAAACAAAATGAAAACAGCAAAGCTTATGCGTTTAAGTAGGTATTCAGAAACATTACAACAACCACACTGAGAATACTTTATAAAATACTATAAATATATTATGGTTAACAATATAATACTGATTCCAAGCAAAAATGAAGTTTTTGTTTATCGTTTCTGTTTTTTATTTTTCATTTCTATGCAATTGAAGAAATTACGAATTTATCATTTTCGAAGCCAAAAAAACATTTGACAATTATACAAAACTTTTCATTTCTTCATATATTTTTTATAGAATAACGAAAATGGGCATTCAGTTGATAGTAATGAATTGAGAAAAGTTCACGCCACAGACGAGGTACTTTGTGCATTCATTAACAAACAAATCAAAACCAAAACAAAAACCCAAAATCAAAATGGAAATCAAACCAAACAATATTATTCAAGTATTAGTTGTATCATTTGCCTATTTCAAATCTCCTCCATGCAATTCGATATTTGTACATTTCAATTTTCTGTGCCTATATTTTAATTGGTTTTTATCCCTACAACAACAATAAAAATGTGTTTTTCATGTTAAGTGTATATACATAAATTGTACAGAGTGTGAATTCGATTTACTTTATTTTACAAAATTCTTCCTAAATATACGTTCCTGTTTATTTTTATTTTTTACATACATGCATACTTCAATTTAACAAGACAAAAAAATGCATTTAGTGCAATGTTTATAGGCTTCTTTTATTCTAATAGATAACTTTAATAAATTTCAATCACATGTTTTGTCTTTTCAAGCTTCAATATGCTACGTGCTTAATACATTTAAAAATATACATATATGCATATATAAAATACATTCAAATAGTATAGTTATGGCAAAATAAGAGAATAGTTGAAATTAGCTTTAAATTTAGGAGTCATTAGCCCATCACAATAAATAATGTGTTTTTTTTTTTTTTACATATTATTCATAAAATCTGTCAGGAAATTAAAATTAGTAAATAGATGCGAAAATAATCTTAAGGGCAACATTATCATTCAAGAACTTTAGAATCTTTAACTTTTTTCAAGCTGCCGATAGTTTTTCGATGCTCCATGTTTTCATCTGGTTTTGCTTTTGAAACGTTCAGTATTTATGCAAAAATGGAAGACAAATAAAAACAAATATTTAAAATGAAAATTTAGATGTTTTCCAGTTTCATCATTGATGTAGCTTAGTTTTTTATCTCGATATTAAGGTATTATAGGCATATGTATATAAATTCTTCTAGTTCCTTTTTCAATTTTTTTTATACTCCTGTGTCTCAAAGTATCTTGTATGTGTGTGAATATATAAATTTCAGAGTACTACAAAACGGAAATAAAAATGTAAACGAAATTGTTTCTAATTAACTGTTGCTTTTGTTTTGAATAAATCTTCTTTTCTCGTTTTGAATTAATTTCTATAACTTGTAAATATTACGTTAATTTTTACAACTTCTCCACGTACTCTTAATAAAGTTTGGTCCACTTAATTTTCTACTCAATGTTAAATAGCATGCTCCGTGTACAAGCACCGTATCAGTTATTTTATACCAACACCGAGCAACAGCCACCAACTGTACAAAATATCATTAATGCACAAATACCCTGCAATTTATTACCTGTTTTTATGTAAATCGTTTATGTAAATCACAAAAAATATGATATATACTTATATACATTACAAATATTATTGGATATGTAAGTTTAGGCGACGTTGCATTTATCTATGTACTTGCGTACTCTATGTGATGAATGTGATCTGCCGTACACCCACTTAATATGAAAATACCGTGTAAATATGTAAACTACCGACTTTGTAAAGACGTGCCCGACTCTGCGAGGGAGCCTTCGCTTTAATCGCCATACATTTGCTATCTAATGCAGATCATGACGGCAACTGTAGAAACAGTTTCAGAGCAGCTGGACTTGGCCTCCATTCTGCCCACGGACAGGGCTGTGGCCCGGTCCATCACGCTGTCCGACGCGGATGTGGGCAGCGCCAATGTCAGCGTCACCAAGGCGTCCGTAATGGGCGAAAATGGAGCCAACGGCAGCACAGCTGGCGGCGAGAACGGCAGCGGCTCTGAGAACGACGAGGAGGAAGAGGACAGCGATGACTTCTGGCACACATCGGTGGGCAAATTTAAGTTTACGCTGGATCAACTACCCCAACCACTGCAGTACATACACCAGCTGCTTACGGTGCGTATGCGTTATTTGAAAATATAAAGGGTAGATCGTATTCGATGGTATAAATGTAATATTTCTGCAGGAAATACCAACTATTAAAAAGCCCGAGATACTCTACTATGTGCTGCAATGCCTGAAGACGATGGCGCTGCACGGCGATGCTTTGACGAAAGCTGCGAAGGAGCAGCGCGGCTTCTTCATATGGTGCCAGGAGAACTTGCTGATCAAAAAGTGAGTAAATGTTGTCAAGCCATTTAAAAACAGAAATTGATCGCAGTTTACTTGTCCCGTTCATAGCTTGTGGGAGCTGTGCAATGCGGAGCACTCGCACATTTGTCAGGTATGCGTGCCGTTGTTGCTGCACTGCATCACGTTGCCACTGGGCTCGGATGTGTTTTGGCGTGTGGTGCAGGAGGCATTTCACGACGTCGATTGGCGCGTTCGCTTCACAGCAGTGGAACGAGTAACCGTGATTACACGTTTTATGGATTCGACACCGCTGCGCTCAGAGGTTGGCCTGCAAACGGCTCTGGCCACCGCCTTCTGTCATCTGATCGCCAGCATGGATGACATCAATGTGTATGTGGCGCAGCGGGCGACTCTGTATATCGGAACCATACATGATACGGCAATACGGTCACTGCTCTTCTGCTTGGAGTCGCAATTCGATCTGTTCATAGTCGATCGGCCCGTGGTGCTGCAGTCGGTATATCAGCTGCACAATTCGCTATCCGACCGCAAGATGCTGAGCTGGGAGTTCTTTCTCAATCGCTTCGATACACTGTTCGTCGAGGCGCAAATCAATCTGGAAAAGTGCGGGGACATTTCGTACCTGCGAGACCTGCGCAACTCGGACAACGGCAGCGAGGCGCTCTCTGCCAAAATACTGAAGGCCAGAGAGGCCCTTAGCCAATCGGACACCAGCGGCAGCATGGCCAAGACTCTAAGCGCCTCCTTTGGCACCAAATGGCCCTACAAGCGTACAATGTCCGCACCAGCCAGCATGGCCCCACGTCAGGACTCCAAGTTCGGTAAGCCGTGAGATCTCTGCTGGGATTTTCGGGAAATTCAGTCTGGTCATTGCAGTGCCCGAGAAGGAAAAGATCTACAGTCGCCAGGTCTCGGCCCCCATACTCAAGCGGAAGACCTCACGTTTCGGATTGGGTCAGTTCCTAGGCACTAGTAGTGGCAATCAAAATACCAATACAGCTAGTCATAGTGTGGCCACAACTAGTAATACAAGATCTAAGGCCCCGACACCATGTCCCATACACCAAACCCATCCACACAACACGGCCTTTCCCTATCATCCACACCCACACCCATACCCACACCCACACCCACATCCACATCCACACACATTACAACACCATCCACATCACACTGGTAGTAGTGCACAAGTAGCGACGTTTGCCTCGGCTCATAGTCAGAGCCATCAGTATTTAGTGCATTGTGTACCGCCTAGTCATCATAGTCCACTGCCCACGCTGCAGGAGGCGGAGACCCGCCTGCGCACTCAGGCTGCCCAGCAGTCGTTGCAGCAAGGCGCTCCAGCACAGTCAACGACGGCATCTACGCAGCATCAGCAGCAGTCCTCTGAGCAGACGCGTGCACCACAGACCACAGTGGTGGCAACCGTGGGTGGCCTGGCGACGTCGAGCTTCACGACAGGCGCCTCAACCACTGTCCACAGCTTTGCCACGTCCCTTCACTCCCATTTCCAAAAGCATCCCTCGGCACCAAATCTGCTGCCGCCACAGCCAGCGGTGGCTGCACCCAGTCCCAGTCCCTCGGCACTGGCCTATCCCATGCATTGCACATGTGATGTCGCTCCGCATCCGGGTGCCAGCACCACTGGCACCACGGGCAGCAGCACGGCCAACCCAGGTAGGTTGTAGAGCATGTGTGTCCACGTAGCCACATTAGCTATCTTTTTCCCTGTTCACATCTCCTGGCTCGATGTTCAATGTGTATTGTATAGTTCACAAAAATCTACGAAATGACCAACTGCTATTAACTTGATACAGTCTGAAAGCTTAGGACGAAGCGATCCATCCCAATAACGATTCGATATTTTTCAGATTCTTTGTGAATGATATAATCCTAAACGCTGGCCTGCCAACGTTTCTCAGTGCTTTCTTTTGGTCTTTGGCTGTGAGCCTCCATTCGCTGCATTTCATTCAGAATGGAGGCGACTCATTGATATTATTTTCATTTTCAATTTAGATGTTGGCACGCTTTAAGAGTACTTCTGTAAAATGTATTAAACATTTTCTCAAAGTAATCTCTTTTGTTTTATTTTATTATTATTATTATTTTTTTAATTTAATAAATTTAATTTACAGCATATTTAAGATGTATGTATATAATATTAGTTGTAAGTTCTGTTAAGAATATTTTTAGGTTTATTTATATATTTTTATTTATTTTATTTTTGAATCTATTATAGCCGTATTATTATTCAAAACCGTTGAATATATATAATATTAAAAGTAGGTAAAACAAAGTAAAAACTGTAAAGTATTTATAAAAATGAAAATCCAAATAATTAATTTCATAACTTTAATTTTGTAAATATTTTTATTTTGAATGTGTGCGCTACGTGTTTAATCGTTAAATGTTAACTTTGCTTTTAGCAAATCAGTGTTGATAATTGTCTATTACTTGGTTTCTCACACAAAACAAACTCATTTTAAGTGTACCCTTCCGAGCTGGTATGTATTCTCTCATGTACTATTGTAAACTTCTCCAACTTTTACTCAAGACACAAGAGCAACCAATAAGAGAACCAAATTCGAATTGTGTCCTGCTCTAAATACATTTGTGTGTGTACATATATATAATCATCCACACTATATAACTGAATTTCAATCTATTTGTGCAATTGGCATGTGGGTGTACTAAAAAATACAAAAAAAAAAAAAAAAAAAAGAAAATTAAAAAACAAAACATACAAACAAAAAATAGATATAAAAATCTATTCGAAATCGATGTTTACTTTCCTCTTCTCCAATTGAGAAATTAATAAATTTCATCATTAATAAATTGTTTTATTCAATTCCAATTAGACGGCCATATCCACTCACTAGGTGGACTCAACGACGAGAATCTGATTGGGCTACTTAGCCGGATTACGGAGCTAGAGGAATCGGATCGAGAGACAATTCATTTGCTAGTCTTTATGCTGATGCAGTTCATGTCCCGCACAGATCAGGCCTTTCCATCCGAGGACAAGCCCATGACCAGGACACAGAACATTGTGTTGAAGCATTTGTTCCTACTTCTGGGCCACAATCAAATCGACAAGACCTTCCACACCACGCCGGAGTCACTACGGTAAGTTGATGGCGTAATTAACAACGATAAGAGATATTCAAATTCGTTATTCTTTACAGTGTTTCAGCCGTATTCAATGCCTTTCTGGCCAACTTGCCGCAAGTCTTAGATCAGAATCATTTGATTGGTGGGCTCATGTTGCCGTCCGTCATGCAGATCATTTTGTATGCACCCAATCCGACAAGCACTTCAGGCGAATCGTATCAGAATCTGGTGTTCAACTACTCCCTGTGGTATCTGGAGCAGTATCCGCGTCGCAATTGGCTCTTCACAATGCTGGTCGTGCTCTACAAGTACTCCTATACACAACCACCGCTCAGTGGATATGTCATCTCGGCCATTCGCATGATCATGAACAGCCTGCGCGGCCATTTCCACCAGTGCCGGCGCATCCCCACCACTACCATACTGGATATACAGACAAGCGTTGGTGGTGCAGCCCGATCACGTGATGTTAGCCAACCCTCCCTGGGCACAGATCCCGATGATAAAGAGGCAAGTCCTCCGGCCAGTCCCATGTTCCCATCTGAAGGCACTAGTGCCGCCTCGAAAAGCAAGGGTCAAAACGTCGCCTTCACACCCAAATTGCAGCACGCCTTCCGCAAGTACAACGACTCCAGTTTGGATGCGGATGAAACTGAATCTGAACTGGTGGCCATACCCGAGAGCGATCTCTCGGACAGCACACTTCATGGCAGCAGTGCACCGGTAGATCTAATTACTAAGACTGTCCAGGCTCCAGACTAATTGTCTCTTTTTTAGGGCTCCTTCGATGATGCCATTCACTTTGACGATATGCTGCCCACAAAAATAGAGTCGCTGAGGAATCGTCGTGCAATTGAATACTCCGAAGAGGTAAAACCATGGCTTTATTTTCTTCGATTCGTCTGCTTTCTAACGTATATAACTTTATAAATTTAGAAGTCCAAAGCGCCCAAGTCTATGATCACCACCAAAACCGGGGACACCTACTCAACGAAGATAAAGACCAACGAGTCCGTTAGCACCACCGTGGTAACCACCCACGCGCGCCACAGTCTGCAGGAGGGTGTTCGCATGATTGTGACTCCCCTAGTCGGATCGGAAACGACGGAGACAGCGATTGTCAGCCCGCCCGTGGATGTGCATCGTGCGGTTACCGTGCGCAACAAGTCCGTGGAGAATGCCGCTGCCTCTACGTCCAAAATGTTTGCAGCCATCGCCACCAATCATTTGAAAGCGCTGGGCGCCCTGCAGGACGCGCCCACAGCCAGTGGCAGCAAGCCCAGCACCAGCACCAGCACCACTGGCAATGGCAATCGCTCCACAAACGGGGCCACTGCCACGCTAGCCTCCAGCATTGCCAAGTCCATTGGTCGCCATAAAACCATCGTGGAGTGCACCACCGCCACATCCAGCTCGTCAGCCGATGAATCACGTCAGAAGAAGTCGCAGACAAAGTCACTGAAGCGCACCGACAAGCCATATGGCTCGCCAGACTCGCCGCTCTCAAAGATGAGTGTAATGCCCAATCCCTGCGATGAGCTGGATGCGAGTCTATTGCCACCTTCCAAGAATATTGCCGCATTGGAGATTCCAACGCCTGAGCGGCTGCTGCCCATTGGTACACAGGATACGGTTGCCACATTGGTGGAGCGCATGCGAGATGGACTCAACCTGCCGGACATAAGTCACCTCAAGCAGGACAGCCTGGACGTGTCGGAAAGCACCAAGGACGATGTGACCCACAGCAGTCGCAACAACTCGCCCCGTCGACTTATAAAGCAGGTGGCTCTCGAGTCGCCGCCCAACCCCAATGCACCAGTTGCAACTCCAGAGGCGCCGCCCAAGC
Source organism: Drosophila mayaguana (assembly GCA_037075325.1). Classification (NCBI taxonomy): domain Eukaryota; kingdom Metazoa; phylum Arthropoda; class Insecta; order Diptera; family Drosophilidae; genus Drosophila; species Drosophila mayaguana. Next base: position 3,893,819 of record JBAMCG010000074.1, read on the forward strand.
CCCTGCCGCAGTCACAGACCCAGCAAGACCTGCACACATCCATTCTGAAAAATGTCACACAAGACCTAAAGCAACAGCCCAGTGAGCGTCAGCCACAGCCCACTGGAACGTCGACCACCTCGCATAGCGTTAAGCGACCCAGGCAAAAGCTGGCTCCTTTCAATGTGGACACCAATGCCATACCGGACATACGCTCACGCTTTGCCGGTTCCTGGCCACCACCACCGCTTATCCAGCCAGCCGAGGAACACGACGAAGAGGGCGAAGATTCGCCTGAAGCTGCGAATGGGCACACGGCGCATTCGACGGCCCACGCCCAGCGAGGAGTAAGTAAATCTTTTATTTTTTAGTATGATAGAATGTTTGACTTGAATTAACTTAAGTTGCCAAGACAAGCATTGTATTTTACAGGGTATATTCAAGTTGATCATAAATGCATATTTTAAAGTCCTCTTTTGTTCTTCCACAGAGCTCGCGACGCGTTGGTAACTATACTATTGTTGACCGCTGCTCCGATTGCGGTGCTGTCATCGAGGAGTATACGGACGAAGAGATTGGCATATTCATCGTAATCCTGGGCACCTTTATTCACCGGGAGCCAGCGATAGCAGCGCCATTCCTGCCCGAGGTGCTGACCATGACATCGCGGTGAGTGTATATCGATATAGCGCTCCTTGCATTGTCATCCATTGCATTGTGATCCATTGTAGAATCTGCCTGAGCGGCACGCACTCCTGGCAAGGCGAGAACGGGTTGCCCCTGGCAAGTAGCGCCCAGGCCGTGGCACTGCAATTCATCCGCTGCGTTCTACACCAACTGGCGCCCAATGGGATCTTTCTGCAGGTGTTCCAGACTCAAATGAAAAGTAAGTTGACAGCATATTCAAATGGACCACCCAACTTTAGTATCTGGTTCGGTTTGCAGTCAAGATACGGCATAACCATTTCCGCAGCATTGCCAAAGCGTTGCAGGACTTCCAGGATCTAAATGCCACCAGCCCCATTTATATGGTATGCGACTCTCTAACTTCGAAGAAGGCCCTGCCCATCGATCAGCTGCCCATCATCTTCCGAAACATGGCCGAGTATCTGCAGTGCGTTCCCGTTGAGGCAGGAGTCGGCCTGGCTGTCTGGTCGCAGGCCATGCAGGCCGTGGAGTCGTTGCTGCGTCAGGTGATTGTCATCATGCCCAGCCTCAGCAATGCCGAGTATATGCTGGATCTGATTGTGGCTACATTGCGCTTGAACTGCGTGCCCAAAACCCTGCTCGATCCGTATTCCAAGATTATGGCCTACTGTGTGCAGCACACCAATTTGGAATACCAAACACTCTATGATCTGTGCACGCTGAGCACACGCTCCTTCAACAAGGATCGCGACAAGAACTTACTCTGTCGACAAATGATCTTTGAGTTTGTGCAGGCGCTGAAGTTCAAGTCGAACATACCCGATCACAATCTGCTAATGATCATCGGATTCGTTCTGCTCGATGCGGGAGGTACCTTACCACCAGGGGCTTTGCCCGGTCTGCCAGATGCCGCGCCCGTGCTGACCACAAATGCAGCCGACTGCTTAAGGCAGTACATCAACGATGTGATCGATTTTCTAGCCGATTTCCATACGCTCAGCAAGATTAAGGCATGTGTTTCCTTATATCGTTATTACACTCTCCAACTGAATACCTTCTGCTCTTGCAGAATTTCAAGAACGGTCAGCCAAGCAATGGCCTGGGTGAGGACACCCTGGGCGGCGTGCTTAAGGGCGCAGTGGCACAGTACCTGGCACTTGAGATGTCCCGTGGCAACTCCCGTGACAACAAGGCGGTCTCCCGCTATCTACCATGGCTAAACAATGCTCCGTCTTCATTGCAGCAGGGGTAAGTTATTGTTAATATTAATACAGCATAATCAAATAACCGATTGAACTATTGGCAGTCCCAAGGAGTTTACCGAATGCGTGGGTCATATGCGCCTGCTGTCGTGGCTGTTGCTGGGCTCACTTACCCACATGGCGTTGATGCAGCGCCGCCAAGAAACGCACACACTGCCTCCAGTTCTTCCGCCGAATGTGGCGCCTGGACAGGGCCAGCCGCCGGCAGCTAGTGTGCATTACCAACATCAAGGAGTCACATACTCGCAGCCTGTGCCACAGGAAGCATCCTGTCACATAGCCGATCACATTCAAGTGATCTTCGCGGGCTTCGCTGAGCAGTCCAAGACATCGGTGTTGCACATGTCCTCGCTGTTCCATGCGTTTACCCTCTGCCAATTGTGGACCGTTTATTTGGAGCAAATGGCGCACAACACCAACAGCAATGCCGAGGGCAGTACGCTCGGCGTACTCTTTGAGTTTTGGACCAAGGTGACGCCAAGCATTTTGCAGCTGGTGTCGCATGCCAAACCGCCCAACAAGGACCTGCACGCACAGGCCAGCGTTGACTTCCAAACCCAAAGCACTAACTCAAAGCTATCGGAAATGGTTAACTTACATTTTCTTAGCTTGCTGGAAGCCCTGAAGGAGACTAACTCTACGGTGTTGGGCAAGCTGCTGCCCATGTGGAGCACAGTGCTTTCGTCGCAAACACAGCTATCGGACACACTACATGTCCGCCTACAGAACGTACGGGACTATGCGCCCGACTTTGAGGAGCAACAGACCCACAAATCAGAGGCGCTGCTCAAATGGTTGCAGCATTTGCAATTTAAAATGGGTCAAATAGAGCTTCAGGCCTCGACAGCCACACAGTTTTACTCCATTTGAACTTAAGGCTATTAGAATACCTATTTATTCAACATTAACAAGTAGCCATGGAGCTAAATTAAAATTATATTATATGGATACTATATCCTATGTTGCGCTAGAAAACGGAAGAGTAGTTTCGTACATATTACTTATTCTCAAAATAAACATTTTGAATCACATGATTACTTCAATTTCACAATTGTTTAGAGATATATACATAATTTAAGCTTGTTTACAACATATCTTATAATAGAGAAGTTAAATTGATTAATTAATCATCTATCCTCACTTGTAAACTGAGTAACTAATGCCACCTGTGGCTTTCTCAGTTATTGTTGGATCAAGCACTTCGTGTTCTTCTCTAGCCTGTTGTCTCCCTTCAATTAGATAATGAACCTGTGGATCACGATAGCTATTAAATGATGCTTTTGTCTTCAGCACCGCTTCATCGGGTAAACATATGCCCTTCAGAGGCGCTTGCCTAGCCAGACGCTCTTCAGCCTGTTGTATGCGTAGATTCTTTAAGGGAAAAGCTCGGCTACAGATAAGCAATTATATGAACATATTCATGCATTTACCTTGATTTTCTGCATATAATCGATTTGCAGGCTAGCGGATTCAGCCAACGGCACTAATTGTGTCTCCCTGTGCTGTATGAGTGGAGGTGTAGCAGCGGTAATCTCCCAATGTTTGCCTTTCTTACGACTACGTTCCTTATCCGGATCATGAACATTTGATACTGTAGTGCGAAAAGGCAGAAATTTTTCCCGGTCCTTTGCAGCGTGCAGTTCAGTCTTATCAATAAGATACAGGGCATGTTGTTCCAACGTGCCGTCAGTATGACGATTTCCGACCAGTTTACACACATCGATTTCTATTATTTCGGCTGGAATGGTTTTGCTGTCATCTTGCCCGTTACAGCTACTAGACGCACTCTCATTAGTCTGGCTTGAATCCAATGAATCTAACGTTTGCTCTTGTCTAAATGATGCTATATCAGCTACATCTTCAGGAGTAATAAGCGTGGCGGGCGGTGGCAGGACTTTTACTTGGCGCTGATGCATTGCACCTTGGGCAATAATTCGCAACGGATCTATATCTTGCTCGTCGTCGCTGTCGAGCAGGTCAGTTACGTTTGATTTTCCAGGAGAGGTTTTGCCATGCCATTCTAGATTATTTAGTGTTATTTTTCCTTTTGACGCAATGTTCAGCTCTCCGAGTAGAGTAGCAGTTGCCTCGACATCATTTCGGCGTTGAATCTCATCAAGTAACTTTACGTGGGACTCCCGTATTCGTTTTCCTTTATCTGGTAAACTCTCTAATCGTTTTCTTTGCATTAACAGCAACATCATAACAAATTAATATTTTACTCACACATGAGACAACTTTTACGACTTACTTGGATGCCAAAATGTTTGTTTGCCTATCCCTCATTTCTAGCAGTTCATGGTATCTAAGGGTTTTGAGATCTTTAACATATTTTTCTTTTGTCTGCGACGTACCGGGAATTCGATTTAGTGGTGGAGCGTTCATTGTATTTACTTCTTTTTAATATAATTCCGTATTAATGTTCCCTCCAATTTGCTAACACACGTGAGAGCGAGAGAGCTACTACTCCCTTCTGCCCGATTAACATCGATTTTTGAGAACTACCGAAACCCGAAATCAAAATACCGAATGCAATATATCGATATCAATCAGCGCTGTTGCAATCGAATTTGTGAATTCGAATGTAGCTAATGTTTGATTAAATAACAAACAAATAAATAGAATTTCTCAAATAAGATGAGTGTTTATTAAACTTTAAAACTTTTCTTACTGGGAACCAAAGTAGTCTGTGCGATTCCTCACCAAAAATTGTTATATATCATACATATTTTACAAATAAACCAACTCAAAGAAATAGCGAAATATGCCGAACGAATTAATAAACCTTAAAGGGCCATACACATTGCATATGAGACGGCGGTGTGTTGAGGAGCGAAAAAAAGAAAAGCTGATTTATAAGGATAGACGAACACTTGTTATTCGGCCAAAGCATACGATAATTGAACTGCTTAAGATTATTGGATTCTATTTAGCTCTATATTTATGTATTGGTATTCTTTTAACTTGTAATATTCTAATTATCGTCTTTTGTCGCGTACCTAAAGACCGACCTTTCATAGGAAAAAGTGCGAGCTTATCATCCGTCCCCGGAGTCTATGTGGGGAACAAGAAAATCATAAGATACCATTCAGATCAGCTAAAAGAACCTTCGCCATATATAGAACAATTGTATAAATTTACAAAACCGTATGGACTCAGTGGAAGTCAACACCTAAGAGATTGTAATTTAGATGATAACTGGGGATACAGTACCGGTCAGCCATGTATCATATTAAAGCTTAATTATGCAATTGATTTTATGCCCGAAACATATTGCAGCCCAATTTCTTTGCCCGATAAGGCGCCAAATGACTTGATGTTACATATGATGACATTGCCACTGGAAATGCGTTTTAACCGCGTTTGGGTCGGTTGTTCGTTCTTGTCGAATGCAACCAATACAGCAGTGCGCTATGTGCCACGTAGATATTTTGATTCTGATTGTATGCTTTCTGAACAAACGAGATTTCTTAGAAAGCCCTCTGAGAACTTGACGATGGAAAGATACAATGTCTATCCAGAATATCGTCGCCTCGTTGGAATAAAAATATATAATATTCCTTTAAATCAAGATGTTATTGTAAAATGTTCAGCATTTGCGAAGAACATACCACCTAAATTCGCATCGGTAATTCTTGTGATTCGTGTGGACGGTGTCGAAATACCCCAGAAAGTCGATTCAGATTACAATGATTTGGACAATAATTATTAGTTTAATCGTGCTAATCAGAGATGCCATGATATACTTTATAATTTAAGAAGTCTCAGTATACAGAATGCTTTCGATTCGGAAAGATACAAAAAAATTCAAATCAGAATAAGGCGATAAGGCACTTTTTTTTTTAATTTTTGAAATTTATTATTCAAGGAAAAAAAATCACATTATGCCAGAGGAATTTGTAGTTCCCGCAGGAAATTATGAGGTTCGGAAGCGGTTTCGACATTTGGAAAATAAGCGAAAAAAATATCAAATGCCCTGGTCTAAGGGTGTACTCGACTTGGAGAACCATACACTTTTCGGACGGAACGCATTGGGATGGGCCAGAATCATTTTCTTCTATCTATTGCTATACCTTCTTATCCTTTTGATCTTGGCTTGTCTGCTTATAGCTTTCTACTATAGCTTTTATAAAGATGAAGTTTCGCCTCAGATTAAAAAGGTTGCTCCAGGTATATCCAGATTTCCCAAAGGCGGTACCATTAAATTCAACCCAAACATTCTAAAAGACATATATGTGTATGCAGACGAAATTGATGATATCCTATACAAGTTCGATACATTCGGTCCGCAAAAGTTTGCCGAGTGTAATAAAGACAAATTATGGGGATATCAAAACAAATCTCCGTGCGTAATTATCAAGATCAATAAAGTGCATGAATTCACTGCTGAAACTTACGACGATGTGGAAAGCCTCCCGAATCACAAACCAGCCATATTGGAAGAGACAGTTAAAAAATACCCTGGTGGTCATAAGATCTGGTTGACATGCGAAGCAACAAAGGAAATGGAATTCAATTTTATTCCACATCCATATTTTGATACTAAAAATGATTTAACGTACCTCGATCGCGTTGTTGCCGTACAGATGAAAAATATACCACACAATCAAGAGGTTCGTGTTACTTGTAAAGTTTGGGCAAAAAATATTGATATTACTGAAAAATACTCTGGTCATGGTCATGTCAAGTTTTACCTGATTATGTATGTAACGTAATCAAAATAGATTTATTACGAATTTTGCGGCCATCAGGTGTTTGTGTGTCAAAGGTACAAGCAAAGCAAGCTATAGTATCATACAAAATTTGAAATTCAAATGTCCACTAAATTATAATCAAATTTCAATAAAACACCTTTATCTATGGAACATGAACTCATTTTAAAGTTTATTTATGTAGTTTTATATCTAATGAAAGTTCCATAATGGTTTCTATTTTACAGAATAGTTACGGTCAATATATGTAGTTAAATAAAATATATCTTCTGCAACTGCAATAGTTTGTAATGATTCACAAATTATTTAAATATTATCGATACTTTGCTACGAATAAATGATAGGTTATACAACCTATCTCTCATCTCTAGCTAATTTGACACCACTATTTGTAAATTCATTTCATCATATGTGCAGAAAGCCTTGAGGAGATATGGCAGGAGAGGATTTGATCAGCAAGTTTCAGGAGCTCGGTATGAGCGAACAGAAAGCTAAGGAAACACTTAAGAACGCCAATGTTACGCGGAATTTGCAACTAGCCCTTGCCGAAACAAAAAAGCCGCTAACCGATGGGGTTGGCATGCTGCTCTACCACATGGCAACTAAACTGAAGCCGCAAATATCAGCACATTTGCCACTTTTGGTGCGGTACATTACGGAGCGCAAGCTGGACAACACGCAACGTGTTGATGCAGCACTGGAATACTTGCTAAAATGCGGGCAGAAGAAGAACGCAACTGTCGATGTGGCCGAACTTGATCGAGAATGCGGTGTTGGCGTCGTAGTCTCACTGGAGGAGATCGAACGTGTTGTACAGCAAAAAGTTAAGGGCACCTACAAGGAAATATTACTGGAACAGCGCTATCACTTTAACTCATTTAAGATTATGCAAGAAGTCCGCAATGAATTGAAGTGGGCAGATGCAAAATCCTTGAAAGCAGCTATCGATGTTGAGATTTTCGATTTACTTGGCCCCAAAACTGAGGCTGATCTAATCCCATTGCCCAAGCAGAATGAAAAGCAATCTAAAGTTAAGACGAATCAAACCACAACCAACGCCAAGTCCGATGTCAAAGCATCCGCAACTTCAGCAGCTGCACCAGATAACGATGGTGCCAATACGATTGCAGAGCTAATGAAGACTAAGGTGCATTTCCATGCGCCAGGCGAGAACTTTAAGACCGATGGTTATGTGGTCACCGAGCATACGGAGCAGTTACTGCGCGATCATTTGAAGCGCACAGGTGGTAGGGTTCAAACACGCTTCCCACCTGAACCAAATGGCATTCTGCACATAGGCCATGCCAAGGCCATCAACATCAATTTTGGCTATGCAGCTGCACACAACGGCGTCTGCTATCTACGATACGACGACACCAACCCCGAGAAGGAAGAGGAGAAGTTTTTCGTTGGGATTCGCGATATGGTTGAATGGCTCGGCTACACACCATACAAGATAACATACTCTTCGGACAACTTTCAGCAGCTATATGAATGGGCAGTGGTACTGATAAACAAGAACTTAGCCTATGTGTGTCACCAGAAAGCAGAGGAGCTAAAAGGCTTCAATCCACCACCGAGTCCCTGGCGGGAGCGACCTATCGAAGAATCTCTGCAACTGTTTGAGGACATGAAGCGTGGAAAGATTGATGAGGGTGCTGCCACACTGCGTCTGAAGCTAACTCTCGAGGAAGGTAAACAGGATCCCGTTGCGTATCGGATTAAGTTTATTCCACATCATCGCACTGGCTCTAACTGGTGCATTTATCCGACCTACGACTACACGCACTGCCTGTGCGATTCGATCGAGGATATCACCCATTCCCTCTGCACCAAGGAGTTTCAGTCGCGTCGATCCTCTTACTACTGGCTCTGCAATGCTCTCAACATCTACTGTCCCGTCCAGTGGGAATATGGACGTCTGAACATGAACTATGCCCTCGTATCTAAGAGAAAAATTGCCAAACTTATTACAGAAGGTATTGTGAACGATTGGGATGATCCACGCCTATTTACATTGACGGCTTTGCGGCGACGTGGCTACCCCGCAGAGGCCATAAATAATTTCTGTGCTCAAATGGGCGTGACGGGTGCACAAATATCTGTGGATCCCTCCATGCTTGAAGCCGCTGTCAGAGACGTACTCAACGTGACCGCGCCACGACGACTGATCGTATTACAACCACTAAAAGTAACCATCAGCGACTACACCCACGCTGGACCAGTGGAATTAGAAGTTCCCAACTTTCCACAGAACCCAGCACTTGGCTCGCACAAGATTACTCTAGATCGTGTTATCTATATTGAGCATAGCGATTTCAAATTGGAGCCGGAGAAGGGCTATCGACGCTTGTCTCCCCAGCAATCTGTTGGCTTACGCCATGCAGGTCTGGTTATCAACGTACAAGAAGTTATTCGTGATCCTGCCACGGGCGACGTTGTGGAGCTCGTTTGCAGAAGCGAATCTGCGGAACAGGCTGAGAAGCCGAAGGCATTTGTACAATGGGTTTCCCAGCCAATTGAGCTGGAAGTGCGCTTATATGATCAGCTGTTCAAGCACAAGAATCCCGAGGATACCAATGAAGTGCCTGGTGGATTTCTCAGCGATATTAACGATAACTCCATGTCCGTCCTGAACGCGTACTCTGATAAGTCGCTAAGCGATGTAAAGGTGTATGATAAGTTCCAATTTGAACGCATTGGCTTCTTCTCAGTGGATCCGGACACATCCGGCAGCCGTATTGTGTTCAATCGGACCGTAGGACTCAAAGAGGATTCGGGCAAGAAGTGAACTGAAATTTTTGTTTTTATAAAAAAAGAAATATGCTCACAATAAATAAGATTTGTAAAATCACTATTCATTTCTTTCCCTCGACCATGATTATGTGATAGCCAAATTTCGTCTTTATCGGTGGATCTGTGTAAACGGGGCTGTTGACCGTGGATACGGGCAGAGCGAAAGCTGCGTCCTGGAAGGGGCCAACCATTGCACCGCGTATCTGCCAGCCTAAGTCGCCGCCCTGGCGTGCTTTGTCTTCACTGTAGGCTGCTGCCACTTCAGGAAATTTCTGACCAGCTTTTAACTTCTCCATTGCCTCCATAATCTTGCCCTGCTTCTCACAGAGAATGTGTCGCACCTTCACCGCATTGCCACCTTTCTTTTCTTTGCCGGCACCTGCAAATCATTTAACTGAATATGGATCCATTGTTGCTAGCACATACAATTTATACCTTTATCCTCTGCACCTGATTTCTTGCCACCTTTTGCGTTATCCTTTCCACCTTTCGTATCCTTTTTAGGTGGCATTTTAGATTATCACCTACTTACAACTGATTTTAGACTTGCCACCGGGTTGTCAAGCAAATGTGTTGCCACTTGTCAGATGGTGAAATATATTTTCTGTGATAGGGTTACTTGAATATTTAAATATATCGCAAGAACTATCGATATATCGCTATAATATCGACATCTCTAATTTGTCTCTCTCCTTTTCACTTTAGCGAGGCAAAATTTGTCACATTTCTTTGGCAAAATTGTAAGTTTTGTCAAATAATTTGAAGTGAAAATTGAATATAATATGATCTAACAACTTTTCATTTATAGTGCAGTTTGTGATAAATCATTTAAATCATCGAGCACGTCGAGAACGTAGCGCAACACCCCAGACAAGAGACACTAGTGAAACCAGCAACGCTGCAAAATGCCCAAGAATAAAGGAAAAGGTGGCAAAAATCGTCGTCGTGGAAAGAACGAAAACGAGTTCGAAAAACGTGAACTGATCTTTAAAGAGGATCAACAGGAATACGCACAGGTGACCAAAATGCTGGGCAATGGTCGCCTGGAGGCAATGTGCTTTGATGGCATCAAACGTCTGTGTCATATTCGGGGGAAACTTCGTAAGAAGGTAAGTGTGTGTGTGTGTGTGCGTGTGTGTGTTTGCGTGTGGGCGCGTGAACGTATGCTGCGTGCACTGTTTGCAAATGTATTCATATGCATATGTGTATATTTTGTATGCATGAATATGAATGTGTGTGCGACGGATGCCATCATAACTGTAATGACATTTTAAGTTCATCGCGCTTGTAAACAATTTCCCAATATATGGGCTATTCATTTCTGAATCTCAGCTGGTCAATTGTTTGGTAAATCTATAAATACATACATATATTGGTGCGCTTTACCGATCTGACAAACGGCCTTCAGAAAATGCGAACAAAGCAAAACTCATTGAACTTACAAATATATGTACGCATGTATGTAAGCTCATATATTCATTGTTTAAAATATCTTCTTTTGATTTATTTAATTGAACTTCTAAAGAGAAGGTTATATTAAATAATGACATTAAAAAAAACTGCAATTGGTTTAGATCCACAACACTTTATTCAATAAGATTCTTAGTTTAGCAATGTGGATTAAGTTTTGGGTACTTACCCGTGAGGCAAATAAAGAGGACCCATAAATAACTAATTACTCCTACGTAATTATATAGATAACTACGTCATAAATAGAAGATGATTCTTATCAGGGGAAAAATGGACTTAATTAAATTAATTTACACAAGAAACTATTGGTAAACCTTGGGAGACCACAATATACCATGTCGTACATAATTAAAAGATAACAATACATATAGATTCCTGTATAGTATGCACATACGCAATCAACTTTGCCCAGCACATGTTAAATTAAAACGCATTTAAATTCAAAGGACACAAATTGATCAAACTTTATAATTTTCTGTTATATATGCATAAGAGTGGTTGTATATAAGGTGAACGTGAAAATCTAAATCGATTGTTTTTATTGTAATCGAATGGAATCCATCGAAGATAAGATAATCAAGAAATAAAAGCAGTAATTCTACGCAATATGGTTATAATTATTATATTCTCTTATTTTATGTAAAGGGATTATAACTGAGTTATGCCTTATCAGCGGTTCATTTGTGTTGTCTCATAATGACTTACCAGTTAGATCAATTTAAATAATGGCGCCAGGCGCCGTTCGACTGGGAAAATCACATAATAATGGTCCTTAAATTACGTAGCAACTAATTAGTTGCTAATGTGTGTGTGGCAATCTAATCTCAAGTTCTTTGCCTAGATTGCTGCATTGTCTAAAGAAATTTTGATAGTAAGTGCTACTAAATAAGGAAGACTATAAAAGTTTAAGAGTTATCAGTGGTTCTCTTCACAGTTGATGTCTATACTTCGGTTTTAGGTTTAACTTGATTTATAAAAAGCTCAAATTTTTTTTTAAATTGTAGACAATATTCGTGTTAGCATTAGGTAAGCTCACAAAGCATATGGTGAAATAACATATCACACAATAAATCAAGATAATTTGAATTGAAACAACAAATGATTAAAATATCAGTCAACGGAGCCATGTTAGCTATAAAGTCTAAAGACCAACATTTAAAAAATACTAAATGCTCTAGTTATGCTACAAAGAGCTTTATTATTCGTTATCGGTCAGTTCCATAGAATATTATTAATTAATAAAATCAAAGTCGTCAGGAATGGTTTTTATTACTCATATTAAAAGATAGAAGTAAATCAAACGATTTTACCCGACGCTTTTTAATCAAATGTCCGAGCTACCCGCAAGTATGTAACCCTTTACATTGTTACCCTAACAATATAAAATTAATAACCAATCAGGCTATCCACGTAAAGTCAGCAGTCATAGTGATTGTAGCGCTACTAATCTTTAGATTTTTCTGTATAAAACATGTCAACGATATGTAAGTTCGCCGCCCTGATTACCAGAAGCGTGCCCAGCATTTTGCCATTACTAATCTACTGAATTTCGCGTGACTAATTCAAAGCTCTGAGACGCCAGACCCCCGCCCTCTAGTCAAAGTGCTCTATGGCGCTAGTTGTATAAACTTATCTACTAGGCACCTGGAAACATAAAATTCCAGTCAATTTCACAATTGACATACTTTTTGCTCTCTTTTTCTTTCAAATAAAAAATGTTTGATCAAGTTGATTATATATTCTTTTTATTAGGAACATTTTTTGCGACTTAATTTTATATGGCTTAGATTACAGGCAGTATATAATGATTTTTGAAACTTATTTGTCTACTGAGATTAGCTGCTAGGTTTTTTTTTTGTTTTTTAACTATTTGAGGTACTTTTTATGATTTTTTTTTTTTTTTTTTAACATTCGAGCTGCGATCCAAGAGATGAGTAACATATTTACATTAACAGAGTGGCTGAGCTGATAATCTGATTGATCCAATCTGTGAACGCAGAGACACGCACAAAGACGGAGGGCGCGTTCTTCTGGCCGCAGGGCAGTCGACCCCAGGAGACGATGCCAATGATAACGTTGCTCTGCTCCAAGTGCGGCTCACAGCATTCCTGCATGAGTGGGCCGCCAGAGTCGGCGGTGCAAATGCTAACGCCACCGCTCAGTGGGCCGGTGCAAAGATTTGTCTCGTGCAGCTCCAGGCCGGAACGTGCAAGGATGTCCTCACATAGCTGCATATCCAATATGGGCATGTTCGCCACCTGCAGCTTGTGCGGATAGTTGGGCACGGCGGTCATTGAAACGTTGCCCCAGCCGTACAGCGTGCCGTAGCCTTCCGGCCTGGCGTCCTGCTCTGGCAGCGTTGCAGCTTGGACGTACTCATCGAAGACGAGCGGCTTCTTGGTGTAGATGAGCGCAATGTCGTAGGGATTTACGCCGCCCAGATAGAGCTCATGTCGCACATAGTAGTCGATGTTGCGCAGCTGCACATTGCCCGCCTCGCCGCGACGATTGTGAATGTCATGACTGCCGGCCACAATCACCGAACTGGCCACGGCCTGGGGCGAGCTGAGACAATGGGCCGCTGTCAGTATCCAATGCTCGTTGATGATGGTGCCGGCGCAATAGTGCACCAGACCCTGGTCTGGTGTCATCATCTGAATGCTGACCACGTAGGGCGCCGAGTGCGGATTCGCTTCGCGCTTAGCCAGAAACTTTTTGGTCCAGTGTGTCTGGAGCGGCGCGTCCAGTGTGGTGATACGATTCTCCAGCAGGCCATATGTTGCCAAATTCAATGCCATGGTGTGTCCAGGTCCACTGATTTTTCGCGCCGGCAGCTGCATGTGCGGGGCTGAACTAAGCACAACCATTATGCTGGCTATGGTGGTCATTAGAAATGTGTAGATGTATCTGTAGGATAACAGCATGATGATGTCCTCGCTCTGGTTGCACGCCCCGCACGGATTTAAGCTTGTACTGAACGAAATTTTGACGCGTTTTTAAACACGAAGTGGGGAATTTCTTTAGCGTGTGTGGTGAGTTAGGTGTGATGAATTCTTGTTCTTGTTGGTAGTTTTGTTTTCTATTCGGTTTGCTGCAGTTTTTTAATTAGTTTATTCAATTTTAGCTCTTCGCCCTTGTTTTGGCGTGCCGATAACACTTCACTTGTATTTCCTTTAAGTATTGCATGGAATTCACTTTTCAGCGGCCGTGTTCTGCCGTTTGCTTCTGCTTGCTTCCTGATCGATGGTTGTTTTAAGTTTACAGTTGCTCGGTATTATTTCGCCGTACTTATAGCAAATCGCTTATCTAACAGCGAAAGAGAACGAGAGAGAGAGAGAGTAATACCAGAGAGAGCAATAAAAAAGAGAGTGTCTGATTACGGATTTGTCTATGGCGTCGTTATCAGCCTGATAAGATATTTGCGTGTGCTCCAAGAAATGCCCTTAGACTATTTAGTATATGTAAATAGCATGCACAGGGATATTTAAGTCAACATTTTAAATTTACTAGCATATTCTGAGATCCTATAAACCAAACCGTCTTTGCCTTGAATATAATAATAATATAACTGCACTTTTGTAATATGAAATATTTACCTAAAAAGAGAAATGTGATTCCATTTGAGAAACGTTTTTCGAATGCCGCCTTATGATTCATTCTGATTAAAGTTCCTTTTAAGGTTCGTAAGAAACTCGAGGTAAATGCAAAATAATAATATTAAAATTTCATAAATAACAGCACATTCAATATACTTTGATTATATTTACTGGCATTTTGCACATATATTTTCTTCGTGCTCATAGACTTTTTCCAGTGATGAGTCCTACGAACTCTCAAGTTCAATAATCTTCCAAAGAAATAGCCAACGGTCATATAGATACGTAGCTCTTTCAGATAGTATTTATAAAGCATTGCTCATATCGCAAGAATGGCACCTGCTGCCTCGAATGCCGATATGATGACGATGTAGGCTCATCTGATGAGGGCATAGCTATCCCCTGCCTGCACATGACCAATACGAGGGCAACGTAATCAGTAATTAACTCACGGATTGTTGCTGGTCCGTGTCGTCGTCGTAGTCGTCGTAGTCGATGTCGTCGTCGATGTTGTCGGGTGATTCCCAAACGCATGCCTCTGGTATTTCGATCGATCGCTTATCTTTGGCTCACTTAACAAGCTCGCGCCCTTGGGTAATATGCCAATTTTATAGTGCTTTAGTCACGCTTCTTTTATCTAATTACCTGCACTGTGTCTTTTATCGCATAATGTATGACAGTATGAAATTGTGCGAAACATTCATATAAGATTTGGGTGGAAGCCAATGCCACACGCCTGCGCTTATAGGTCCAGATTTCCGCTTTGCTTATGATTAAGGCTCCAAAGTTCAATCGGCCCTATGTTTATTTTAAACGATAACGTAATTGGCGAAGCACTGGTTTCTCTTAATGGACATTTAAGCCGAATTCGCTATCAAATCATATTTCATTCCATCAATGTCTTATCAGTAACTCGATTCATGTGTCATGTTTATGCATTAATTAGGTATTTATTGCATTTAGGAGCATTGCTCGCCTATTTTTGTGAGCAGTAAAAATACTACGACAGGAAGTACCTGGGGAAGTGAATTTATGAATGGCGATCACGTTTCAGGTGCAAATACCTGCAGGTCAGTTATACAGTTAGGTTGACTAATTACCCCCAAGCTAAATGGGTAACTGCCTAACATCATGTATGAATGTATTCTACTTATCACTTAAATATTTCTGAAGATTACACTCTTCCGTTGACGTCAATGACTTCTTAGAACTGCCATACGCAAAAAAGAGGCGGTGTCTGCTTTCTTCAAAGTGTTTATTATTTACATTGAAAGACGTACATAAAGCTAAGAAAACTAGAGCAAATTGTAATGAGTTGAAAGCAGATATTAGCACATAAATACAAAGCTATGGAGATTCTTTGAAATGCAAATAAACCCATTTCCAAGATTATTTTTATAGAAAGACAACATTAAATTAATTAAAAACCTTGTGTTCTGTTCTTTTGCCACCTGTTCACTGGAATATTGCGCTCCATTGCGAAATTACTTGAACAACTCCAGTTCAATTTTATTTACAGATCTGTTATCTATTACAAGTAGCAAAATTAATTTGCGTTGCTTTACTTAGTTTGCTGAGTCAGCAAAGGTTTTCTGAAGTTATTGGAGCAATAAATAAATTACTAATGTCTACAATTTGTTTTATTACAGGTTTGGATCAATCAGGGTGATATAATATTGGTCGGCTTGCGTGACTATCAGGACTCAAAGGCTGATGTCATTTTGAAGTACACACCAGATGAAGCCCGAAATCTGAAGACGTACGGCGAGTTTCCGGAATCGGTTCGCATCAACGAGACAGTCACATTCGTCGAGGATGGCTTCGATGAGGATATTGAGTTCGGTGATGAGATTAGTTCGGAGGACGATGCTGATTCTGTAGACAACATCTGATCCAAAAAGAATCTAGCAGCAGCAGCTGAAGACGATGCTGCAGAGTCTGTTCAAGAATAGGGAAATAAACAAATTTGTAAAAAGCCTACAGTCTCCCCTGACACCAGCGTCCACCCACAGCAAGCCAACAACGCCAACCATACACACACACATTCACAAACACACGAACACACACACACACACACACCCACATGCAACCAGCAAGCAGATCAATTACAACTGGCTCTCGATCCATGGAGAAGACAACCCAAATACATTAAAAGAGCAATAAACCTTTAA
Source organism: Drosophila mayaguana (assembly GCA_037075325.1). Taxonomy (NCBI): domain Eukaryota; kingdom Metazoa; phylum Arthropoda; class Insecta; order Diptera; family Drosophilidae; genus Drosophila; species Drosophila mayaguana. The sequence goes on from JBAMCG010000074.1 coordinate 3,910,453, forward strand.
AAATGAAACGTTCCTTTTTATAAATTTCAAAGTTATTTTTCAAATTTGGATGCCAAACTCAAATTAAACGTTTTCATACGCAATGTTCAATCACGAATTGATGTTAAACAAATAGTAGAACTTGTATAAAACAAATGAAAAACAATAACAAATAATGCAACAATGCGAAACACAAACAACTTATTTCAATTAAAAAACAAACAAAAACAATCGAAATCAAACGATATTAGTTACTTATTTAAATCAAATAAAAATAAAAGAAACGGCAGCAACCAACATTTATATATACATAATATATAGATGTTTAACTACAGATTGTAAGCAACTCAACAAAGAAAATATGTAGAAAAACGTTAAAATTGCATAGCTAGAGAGTAAGGTAAACTAGAAACCAGAGAGTTTTCCACTTTTCCGCATAACTTGTTCATTTCAGTTCCTTCGTTCTTTGTCTTATTGTTTACATTTATTGTTTTTATCAGAGTAATTATAGGGTCTATCGGCGATACCTAAAAAGTCTTTTGTTCACTTTTTGCTGTCATTGCATTCTGTGTTTTTCTATATTTCGGTTTGTGTCTCTTGAAAATCCAATTATCTATTATCTAAACGAAAAACGTGAGAAATATTGATTATTGTAATTAAGAAGGCAACAAATTCAATAAATAGTTAATTTAATCGAATGCAAAACAGCACACCAAACAAAAAATAACTTTAATTTACTGTCTTAATTGAAAACCGCAGCAACGTATTTATTTAAATGCACAAAATTTCATACTACTATATATAAAAATTTCATATGCAGCCTTGCTTACAACTCCTCATGATGAGAGGGAAACTTCTTGAGTATGGCATGATATAGATTGTAGAATGCATAGACTGAAACCGTGACAATCACAAGGAGGGCGCCGCCAAAGGCGATGCTCAGGAAATTGCCATCGATAATTCCAGCGGAGCGATGACGTTTGGTTGAAAAGATTTCTTCGGTTGATGCTGGATTGTTCTGCTGCTGGGCTGTACGCTCGGCCATTAAGCGCTTCATAGTGCTTAGGCGTTCGCGTAAAACTTCCACGGATTCTGTGTCCAAATCCGAAGTACCTATAAACAAATACAGCGTTAGCTTTACAGTTTCCTTGTATACACTTGGGTTTTGGCATTATTACCAGCTCCTTGTGTGGCCATAGTTAGAGCTATGTGAATAGGTGTGATGCTTGAAATATTATTATAAAGGTATTAAAAATGAAATGGCTGAGCAGGGTGTATTAGAAATATAGAAATAGGCGCATGTGCATAACGGCCATATATCGATTCGATAATTCAGTGCTGTAAAATGCTTCTGATGCAATACCTATCGACTATCGTTAGTATTTTTTTGGTCAAATTTAGGAAGAGTCCACAATAACATTACAAACACGTGCAGTAGTACGCGCGCTGCGGACCTGTTGTTTTGCTTAAATTAAATTAGTGATAAAATGGGTCTCACTAAACAATATTTAGCATATCGCGCCATAGACAGTTTTAACATAATCGTTTCTGGTCGCGCCAATGTGAATTTCGCTGTACTTCAGAAAAGCGAGGGCCGCTTTGCTGCAGCTCCGGCGGCTGAGAATGTTATCATTTGGGATTTGCGGTAAGTATAATTTACTAATGTGCAATATTCATTTAAAAACTCTAATATAATTTAGGATGGGCGATCGTAAGCTGACGTTACGTCGGGAAAAGCAAGAAGTCACTGCCTTACGCGTCTCACCTGATCATCTACACATTGCCGTGGGCTATGCGGACGGCGTGGTTCAGATCTTTGATTTAAGCTCCCGCACTTATTACGATGCGATTTGCTCTCTGGCACTACACAAAAACGCCGTCAGCGTGCTGCGCTACGATGCACATGGCATGCGGCTGGTCAGCGGCGGTCTGGACACAGAGCTCGTCGTTGTCGATGTGGTAGAGCAAGCGGGTCGTCAACGTCTGAGCGGCCACAATGCAGCCGTTACGGATGCGCACTTCTTGCAACGATTGGTCGAACAGGACATTGTGGTTAGCTGTTCGAAGGATACACAAATCAAGTTTTGGAACTTGGAGACACAATTTTGCTTCAAAACGATTGTCGACAATCGCACTGAAATATGGGCTCTGGCCTTTATAAATGATTTAATGGTTGCTGGCGCTAGTGAGAGCGGTATGAATGTCTATCGACTGCGCAAGCGTGAAGATAATGTAGCACAGTCACTGGAGAAAGCTGTCGAGGGTCTGGCCATAGATGACGAGGATACAATAAGTCCGCTGTCCGTCAGTAACTGCGGCACAATACAGCGTGCGGGCAAAGGGCGCACCGTAAATTTGGTGGCCGATCCCAACGAGCGTGTACTAAGCTGTCACGGCACGAATGATCTTATTGAAAACTTTTATATATGCAATGCAGAGGAAGCCAAGCAGCGTCTGGCCAAGCGACTGAAAAAAGCGCGCAAAAAGATGCAGGAGGGCGGAGAGCAAGAAGAGAATGCGGAGCATTTTTCCAAGGAGCTGTCACTCAGCGATGAAATTAAGCGCCTGGAAAGTATCAAAACGAGAGAGAAAATCAAATCTATTGATGTGCTACTTGGACAGAACCAAGAGGTCCGCGTGTTGGTCAGCCTGTCCAATAACAGCATGCGGCTGTACTCCCTCGAAGCTTCGCTCAAGTCGCGGAAACCAAATACTAAGTCAAATGAGCCCACGGACAGCAGCGTCAAACTCCTACGCTCTCTAACACGGCTCGGTCATCAGTCGGAGGTGCGATCGGTGTGCTTCAGCCACGATTCGCTTGCGATTGGCTCTGGCGCCGGAAATTCTTTTAAATTTTGGGATCGCGACGCTATGCAATGCTTACGGACTATGCCAACAGATTACATACTCTGCTCTCGATTTGTACCCGGCGATCGCTATGTGCTGTTGGGCATGAAAAGCGGAAAGCTGCTCATTGCAGACGTGGGTGCAGCGGATATTGTCGAAGAGATACCGGCCCATGAGAGCGAACTCTGGAGCATAGCTCTGCTGCCGGATCAGAAGGGCTGTGTCACGGGTAGCAGCGATACGACACTGAAGATCTGGACTTTTGAGCTAATCGATTCCGAGGGCGAGAGCCACACACAAACCAAGGTGCTTTCGCTGATGCACAAAAATACGCTCAAGCTGGAGGAGACGGTGCTATGTGTGGTCGTTAGCCCAGACATGAAGTACCTGGCCGTTGGCCTGCTAGATGCCACGGTGAAGATCTTCTTTTTAGACACATTCAAGTTCTATTTGTCGCTGTACGGGCACAAATTGCCGGTGCTCTGTATGGACATCTCTTACGACTCCCAGATAATAGCCACTGGTTCTGCCGACCGCAACATAAAGATCTGGGGCCTAAATTTCGGCGATTGCCATCGCTCGATCTTTGCACATGATGACTCGGTGATGTCGCTACAATTCATACCCAAGACGCACATGTTCTTCAGCTGCGGCAAGGATGGCAAAGTCAAGCAGTGGGATGGCGATTCCTTTGAGAAGATACAGACTCTGCCTGGCCATATTGGCGAGGCGCACTGTTTGTCCGTGTCACCCAATGGTCGCTATTTGGTAACCTGCGGCTCAGATCGGACTCTGCGAATGTATGAGCGCACAGAGGAGACAATTGTGCTCAAGGATGCGCAGGAGGAGGAACGTGAGCAGATGGAAAACGAGAAACTGGCCACCGGCGAGGATAATAGCGTTCCACTGCTGCCAGGCCTAAAGCTGCCCTCTAGGAAAACCGTTGGCTCCGAGCAGGCCGCCGAATCCATCATGGAATGCCTGGAGATTTCGAAACAATTCGAGCTGGAGGCCGACGAGAAACCCGAGCCACATCCACTGATGATCGCACTGCAAGTAAAAAATCCAACAGATTTCCTAGTCACGACCTTGGTGCGCATTCGCACCTCGGACATGGAGGAAGCGCTTCTATTGCTGCCCTTCTCCATTGTGTGCGAGCTGCTGGAGCGCTTGCCTGCCCTGATCACTCAGCGACCCGACGAAGTGGAGCTACTCTGCCGCGTAACCGTATTCCTCTTCAAAGTTCACATGAAACCCATCGTGGCGACCAAATCGATGAAGCCGCTGCTTCTCAAGCTTCTCGAGCTGCTCAAGCGCGATGTCCAGCAACTCCGCGACATCATGGGCTACAATCTGCACGCCCTATCGCTGTTGCAGACTGAGGTAGAGCAGCGCGAGGGCGTCCAGCTATTCCGGGACGCGACGCTGGCGCGGCGCAAGCAGGACAAGAAACGTCGAGCCGCCTCCAAGCGGCGTCTGCAAATTCAAATGGTGTGAACACATTTTAATATAGGACTTAAATTTTTTATCAAGACCGAATAAATAAATGTACAGTTTATTGAATCACCGAGGAGCACTAGCAATTTTAGCCTGAAAATTTGTATGCAGCCCCAAGAAACGCGGTGGGCGATTGTGATGATTGTTTGGCATGTGCCACACCCATTCGTTAATGTATACACTTGCTAAAACTGCTTAAAAGAAAAAAAGATTGTCCTCATTTGACCATCGCGAGCTAATAAACGCTTCTCAAACAGTTGGACTTGAAGATTTTGAAACAACATGTAACATGAAACAATCGGGACGGGGGATGGGGAACGAGCGACAGGAGACGGGAGACGGAACAGTTGGACACGAGCAAGCAAAACATATTTCCGATTCAACAAATGCCGGCCTTCGGATAGCAACCAGTATCGGCGCAGTTGGTGCCACATGGACCTAGAGAGTAGAGAGGTAAAAGATATTCAGATATTGATCTATCAATGCCATTGTAATCGCACTTACCACCACAACGCTGAAAGGCACCAGGTGGACCATAGCTAAGCTTCTGTATGGTGCACTTCTCGATGGGGCCACTGGGCCGGCAATAGGATGTGTATCGGGCCCAGGGCATCGGCTCCTTGGGCTGCACACAGTTCGGTAAGTAACTGAGCTTGTATGTGGTGCAGTTCTCCACGGGACCATCATTGCGACAGAAGCCTTGGCGCGGCTTAACAGCCTGGGGCCGGGGATAACATGTGACATCCACTGGCATATACGATAGCTTGTTGACTGTGCAACGCTCCATGGCACCGCTGGGGCGACAGAACGCCGTCAGTGGTACTATGGGTGCACGACGAACATGTGGCTTGGGCACAAAGTCATGCTTCTGTGTGGTCATGGCGTACAGAGGTCCATCAAAGCGCAGCCCATTCTCCATGGGACGAATGGCCGGTGTGCGCTCAGTACAATTGGGCTGATACGAGAGCTGTAGAGGAATGCATGTTGAGTAATAGTAGTATAATTCACATATTGCGAATATCCCACCTTTTGTACGGTGCATCGTTCCAGCGGGCCGGTGGCGCGGCGGAAGGTGTCCCTCGGCAGTATGGGCATCGGCTTGCTGCGAGACGCATCCACTGGCCTGTAGCTTAGCTTGTAGACGGTGCTGGCGGCGCCGGCATCGTTGCCAAGGAAGCGCAGAGTATTCATGGGCATCATGGGAGCAGTACGTGGTGCATTGCAGTTGGGCATGTAGCTCAGATTGTAAGTGGTGCAGATGTTCTGATAGTTGGGCGGCACACAGCGCACCTTATCCGCCCAGGGCGTCGGCTCCTTAGGCGGCAGGCAGACCGGCATATAGGACAGCTTCTGTATGGTGCAGCGCTCCATGGGCCCGGCGGGCTTGGTGTAGTGGGAACTCTGCGGCATTGCCTTGGGCGGTGGATTCTGGCAGACGTCCACCGGCATGTAGCTCAACTTTTGTATGGTGCAGCGCTCCATGGGGGCCGTTGAGGTGCAGATGGCCCCGCGGGGCAGGCACGGTTCTTGTCTCGTAGCGCATTTGGGCACGTAGTCATGCTTCTGCGAGGTCATCGCATAGATGGGCCCTTCAAAGCGCAAGCCGCTTGCCATCGGAAGAATGGGCATCGTGCGCCCGGCCGGGCACGGCGGCTGATACGATAGCTTCTGCACGGTGCATTTCTCCATTGGCGCCGTGTTGGCACTTATGTGGTTGCACGGACGCACTGGAGCGGCGCGCGTATTTCCGCAGTTGCCATAGTACGAGCGGCGATAGATGGTATCTGTGTCCATTTTAGCACTGGAGCGCAGAAAATGCGACTGGGGGACTATGGGAAGGGTGCGCGGTGGCTGCTGGTAGCAGCAGCCGGAATAATCGCCGCAATCACATGGCGGACACGAGGCTCCGGGCGGACACGATGGATAGTCAACGGGTGGCTGACACGCATCACCCATGTTGCTCCGTCCCTCCCTAATCTAGTCTAAAGCCGCGATCGGGTATACACCGCAGGTTAAGGTTAATAGCTTACCTGTGGGGATTCGAGTGGGTACTTACCTGCTTGTAATTATCAAATAGGTATATCAACAACGCGCGCACAATTCACGCTACTTACAAATATGCAAAATCTATATAATATATATATAAATATATATACGCAAAAATAATATATATTTATATATATATATATATATATATATGTATGTATATAGGAATTGACAATTGTTAAAGGAAATAATTTTGTTTGCTCCGAGCACAGAATTATCACTGTATTATTAACACATCCGAAAAACGAAATAAAAATTTTGCTTTCACATTCAACGACGAAGGTATTACAGTTAGTAATACTAAAGCAGGTTTAACAAATCCTAAACTGCTACGGGCGGAGAACACAGCCTACCTAACAAGTTGTAGCACACTCAAATTCAATTCTGGGTAAACTGATTTGCTCAAGAGCTTTACGAGTGTTTCTGGCTACTTTACTTTGTCAAGGACTTAAACTCATTGGGAATCTTAAGCGCATTGAAACCGAGCAATCAGTCAGCGCTTCCGTGGAAAGACTGAATGAAATCATGCATGAATGGAAATGTGCTTCGAATGAACAGTTCAGTTCAGTTCAGTGTTAGTTAGAAATGAGCTGGGCAAACAAGTTAAGTCCCATGGTAAAATGCAAGAAAATGCAATGATTAAGTGTGTTAGATATTATGACGTGTTTATTTGGGCGCTTTCTTTCTTGGTCGAAAGTGGACGCGAGTGAAGCCATAGTTCAATTGATAGTGCATTTGCTTCAGCACCTCGGCTGAGTGGGCATCGATGGACACGGCCAGTTTCATGGTGGGTCCGCTTTGTACGCGGTGCAGCACACGCCACTCGTCCACGGCCAGACCCTCGTTGTGGGCATCGATTAGCCGTAACGTGTACTTGACTGGCGTGCTATACAATGCCGGAAAGAGGCCAACGAATACACGATTGCATGGCACCTCAGACTCTGGCAGCACTTTCAAGGATGCGCCCGCCCAGGGTCTTAGCCTGGTGTCCATGGCCATCAGCCAGTTTGCACTGGCCGCATCGTTGCCGTTCACAGAGAGCCAGCCGTTCCGGAATATGCAGCCCGCGAAACTGGGCTTCACGCAGCCCTCGCCCTGGCGTTGCACGAGATCACAAATACTTTTCTTCACAGCCTCCAGCTGTTGAGTTGTCCACAATTCGCTGGGATAGTCACCGGGTAGTATGGCCACGTTAAGATTTGGTATGTCGCCGTCTTCCTCTTTCTGCGTTTGCCCGCTGCTGCCATAGGCAGGCGGCATGTCGCATCTTACGCGATTTACAGGTGCACCGAGCCTAGCTCTCACAGATGCTCGACGGGATTGGTTTGTAGATGGCACAGGTAGTTGATCATGATGACTTCGGGACGACTCAGCGCAGCCACTGCCAAATTCACCGTAGTCCGAGAATCTATCGTCAGCTTGATGGCAGCCAGACTCCCCACTTAACAGTCGGTGCCTCGGACTTATTCCACTGACTTGTTGCGTTTGGGCCGTAGACAAATAATTTTGTGCAGGTTCTGGCCAGTCCGTGCTGTATTCCCCGTAGTCGACGAAGTTGTTGCCAGCTTGACGATAGCCAGACTGCGGACTTGTTCCGCAGACCTGTTCGGTTTGGACCGCCGACTGATAAGTATGTGCAGGTTCCGTCCAGTCAGCTCTGCATTGTCCTAAGAAGCTGTTGTCGAATTGAACAGGTTCCATGGCTAACATCTCATGCGGCGGATTAGTTCCTTTGAAATTGTGCTTTTGTGCTCTGGTCTGCTGTGTCTGCCACATGGCGTGGCTCATTGGCTGCATCGCCCGCTCGTTGGCCTCCTCTGGGTTCATGCCCTTCTTGACCATATAATAGAATCGCTTGCGTGCTGCGCCGCTTAAGCGAACTCCGTGCGTGTTGTTGGTTTGATTTGTTCGATTGTATGTTGGTTGGTTGATTTGTTGTAGATTTTTTGAGTTCATTTTGATTCCCACGAGTGTGGGGGTCGCGCAGGTCGACCGTGACATAGCCCCCAGTATCACGACAAGGCATTTAATTACAACCGGAGGTCGCCAGATATCCGGAGGTCACCGTTCGGAGACAGCGTTCACGCAGCTGCCATTCAGCCCATTGGCACGGTTACGACTAACACCAGGGCTTGCGGGTTTTATCGAGTTGTCCTCTCTAGATCCGCCATATTTAGTCGAAAGCAGTAGCACCTCGGGCAGGATGTGGCATTGGAGCCACGTATGGTCGGTCTTAGGCAACTGAGTGGAGAACCTCTGCCTCTGCCTGCGACTGTGCAACACAGTCCGCAGCACTTCGCTACCATATACGCTTGCTTGATTGGTTTTTCATAATTTGCATTTATTTCAGTTCATCGTATCTTGACATATAATATATGCTTAGTTGAGTGACTTCTGTATAGTCCCTATAGCTTATATCGTAATTCTTTTAAATAGCACGCATAAGCATTTTATTATTATGTATATATGTATAAAATTTAAGATTTGCATCAATTGGAAATGATAAATGTGCCTAACTAAATGACTAACTAAATTAGACGACGAAAACAATATGTTTGTATATATAGTTGAAATATAATTTGTTACTTTTTAACATTAAAAAATGGATCAATAGATCATCACGCGATATCATGTACAATGCACCAAACTTTCTCGAATACTTTGAATTAGTTTTCAACATGTTAATTACATATATAAATAATCGAAAGGGGAAAACAATTTATGGATCTTGATTGGGTTCGATTTTGATTTCACGCCGTAAAACTATTTTGTAAAATAATTCCTAAGGTCGAGACTTAACGCACATATATCATATATATATATATTATTATTAATCATATAGCTTTGTGAAGATGCATCTCCGTGTTTTGTGTTTCTGGGCGCTTATTTGTTGTGGTTTATCAAAAGGAAATACAATATGATTCAGTTCCATCGATATTTGCGGCTTTCTCCTTATAGATACATATTCTTTGTATAATTTAAATATAGTTGCTATTTCCTGTTTCTTACTGATATATTTCAAATATGTGTTCACAGCGTAGGTAGATTATCGGGGACATATTCTAGGAAATTGGCCGGGAATTGGCCCTGCCGTCCATTCACCTCCCCATACAGCCAATCCTCGTTAATACGATAAAGAATGTTTACTATTTCATTTTCCTATAAAAATGAAAAAAGTGAATATTAAATCCATTTAATTTTTAAGATTTTAAGCAACAAATCAGTTTGCCTTAACTTACCCTTAAGGGAAGATCTCCTTCAACTTCCCCGGGAAAATTGTACAGACAACGAGCAGTGAACAACTGCTGCTGTTGCTGTTGCAGTTCCTGTGATTGGGACTGAGTATGAGTTGCACCGGCTGCTGCACTACCGCCCAATGGCACCTTAACTTCGACATAATTCACAGGAAATAGGCCCTCACAGCCCGTACGTGAACGTCCGCGAAACCATTCCGCAGTGGGCTGCTCCAGCAGATAGATCTTCTCATTTTCCTGCAAGCAAACACAGATATTAAGGCTCAAATAAAACTCAAGTAGACCCAAATAGTTACTCTGAAACTAAGATCGCCCTCCTCGACGCCATCGAAATCATAGAGCGCAATCGCATATGGCACCTCGATGTCGTCCACGTAGCCAGAACTACCACTGGTTAGAGCCAGGGCGTCCACTTTGCCCGATATGACATCCAGCAGCGAGATGTTGCCGGAAGCAGAAGAGGCAGCGACCGCCGGCAGAGTCGGTGGGGCGCACTTTGGCATAGGTGGCGACGGCGGTGTGCTATAGCCGCCATAGGCAAATGCTGGCGGTTGGCCAATGAATGGCGGCGGCTTGGGTGCCTTAGGCTTCTGCGATATCTTCGGCTTAATGATGGTGGGCATGGTCAGTGACTGTGTGGGCGGAAGCAGATTCTTGCCGTTGCACAGTGGGTTGTCTGAGGTGCGTGCCGAAAGCTGTGGATGCATTTGACGCACTGGCGCCGCACCGAAACTATCGACGCCGCCACTGTAGATGCTGCTGTCCACCGCCTCCCAGGGATCCACCAGCGGACTTTGTGTGGCGGGCCGCGACCGCGAGTGATAGTCATCCTCGAAACCGCTCTCCGGCTGCGAGACACTACCATTGTTGGGTGAACTGAAATTGCTGTCCGAGCTGAAGCTGTCGACGCTGACGCAGTCGCTGTTTGACTTCTGCGTAAAAGTGGGCGACGAAGGCGGCGAATCGAAGCTGATTAGCTGCGCCTCTGCCGTCTCCCGATGGCTGCTACTCGAGCTCTTCATCGTGTTGCTGGCGGTTGTTGTGCTCGCCGTATTCCAGGCTGCATTCCAATCGTATGTGTTTGAGTTATTCGTGAACTGGCTGGACGCACTAGCCGCAGCCGATGCGGTCGTCGTAGAAGACACGGCATGACCACTGCTCAGGCCGTAGACGCGACTTTGCGCTGCGGCCTTGGAAGCAGCAGCCGTTGCCGTGGCCGACGACTTCTTGCGATGGAAAAGGTTGCTTATAATGCTATGGCTATGGCTATGGCTGCTGCCACCACCACCTCCACCACCCCCAACGCTCCCTGAGCTCAAGCTAGCCAGTTTACGGCCATTTATCTGAACTTTGGGCGGTGGCGGTCGTGGCGGTGGCATTTTCTTGAAAGTGTTGCCATTGTTAGCCGAGGCGGAAGCGCCATCGAATGGTGCATCGTTCCAATTGGTTGTGGGCGTATATCGTGCCTGAGGAAATTTGCGCGTTATGCTCGACCCACTGCCCTCCACATCAAAGTAGTTGTTGTTGCTGCCTGTCGGCTTCTTGTGAAAACCATTTGGCTGCACTTGACCCTTCGGTGGCGGCGGCAGCTTAATGCTCAGCTTCTGTAGTCCGCCATTGGAGGCCTGTTGCTGCTGCAGATGCTGCTGCTGCAGTTGCTGGCGCAGCTGCTCCAGACTCGCATTCGCGCCGGCTGCTGCATTCTGGCCACGTGACATCGGCGGTGCGGGCGCTGGTCTCGACGGTATGGTCATGCTGCCTAAAAAAGCAGATAGATAAATATAGAGAGAGAGATTGAGTAGGATGATTTGGCAACTGATTCAAGAGTGAAATGCCAAGTAAATATATGTATATCGCTATCTCAGATGTAAACTGAAAGCCATCGAAAGCTTTTGCTCTTGTCTGTGCCGAGACACGTACAACGTTAGCTTCTGCTGCGTCTCGGCTCACACATAATGATCAGGTGTATGTGTATGTGTGTGTGCTTGTATGCTTGTATTTATTTACCCATGGAGAATCGCTTGTATGAAATTGCTTGATGAAATTTTCAAATGTCAATTTACTATTTATTTAATACATCTAAATGTTACGTTAACCAAATGGAAATAGTCAAGCAAATCGAATCTCTGATTCGTTGTAAACTTTAATACAGTTCACAGTATTTACTGTTAATATTTTGCAATTAATATAATACTTGTAGTTGCATCGTGCGTAATACTTGAAAAATATATTTAGTTAAATGTTTCATATAGATATTATATTTGTATATACAGTTATTAGTATATTGATTCAAACTGAACCAAACTCACAATTAATTTCACATAAAAATGATCATGTGCCATACGATCCATCAAAATTAAGAGCACACAAAGGAAAAGCAATCATTGAGAAATTTAAACAAAAACAAATCCATCAATCGACAGTCGAGAGCCCTAAAAATGGCATAAAACAAAAAGATACATAGAAACAAGTAAGAAAGCTCTAGGCCAGACTGTTCGACTAGGAAATACCCTGTACCCTTCCAGGAACTGATAATTCAACAGACAGACGGGCAGGGCTAAATCGACTCAGCTCGTCGCCCTGATCAAGAATATATATACTTTGTGGGGTCTGCCACGCCTCCTTCTGCCTGTTACATACATTTCAACAAAACCATTATGCCCTGATTTCCCATTTCCAATGGGTGTTCAGGGTATAAAAGAGAGAAAAACAAGTTTTGCGTGAGATTTACGTCATTCAATTGCGAATTGAAGCGAAGATTCCGATTGCCTCGCAAACGCCCATTAAAGAATTTCCGTTGAATCGCAAAAACAATGGAAAAGTGCAGAGAGTCAAAAACAACAAAATATAGATATAAAACATAAAAAAACAAAAGTGGGTGGCATCCACTTGAATGTAATGCTTTGCATTTCTCCGCGGGTTCGCAATATTCGGAGCGTATTTCGGTGACCGGCACAAGCCGGAACGGCTTGTCCATATTAAGTACAAAATGTTTAAATACATGTACTAAAAATTAACAAAAACAATAACAATATAATTCATATTTAAGCACGCGACGATAAGAGCCGACACACACACAGACAAGGAACGCTTATCGAAATATATTCATATATACTTACATACATATGTATATATATATATATATATATATATATATATATATATATATATATATATATATATATATATATATATATATATATATATATATATATATATATATATATATATATATATATATATATATATATATTTATATATATATATATATATATATATATGTATGTATATATTTCTTATCAGAACATTTTACGCAGCCGAATAACATTTTTTGTATTTAATTCATTAGAAATGCACACACACGTATATAAATTATGAATGTTTAAAAGGTATATAGTTAGCATCTATTTCATTCCATTGATTACTGCGCTCCAGCTGAGAGCAACTGCGTCATCATTAGCAGCGAATTCCCCAACGAATTATTGACAAACAATCATCGTGTCCGCCCTGTCTCGGCCATAGCACTACGTAATTCCCTCGCGATTGTACATACGTATACATTATGTCTATTTATCTATATACCTATGTATTTGGAGATTCGTTCCCCTTTGTGTGGCTGCTTGACATTTGTCGCAGAATGTGCCCCGTGTGCCACATATTGCTATTCAAGCACTTTTGTCTCGAGCTACTTTGCATTTGTGAACCTGCCTCCAAGTGAATACTTGACATATGTTGCGGCCTGTTCTTGAATGCAAACAATGCCATGCATAGGGAATAGAGCAGGCAGGCCTAGCAGCGTGGCCGGACTGGCTAGAGGAATCCAAATGCCTTTCCAAGTGGCAATACGGCCACATCAATTCAAGCATTTCTTTTACAGGCATTTGTAGAGGGACTAAAATGAGACAGGTTGACGCCAGATAAGAGCATAAGATAGCATGTTTAAGCCATAAGCAACATCCCTATACTATATAGAGTTGCTGTTCCAACTATAACTGTCGCAACGTCTTGAAGCTGCTCATGAAACAAAGATAACTTTGTTTTTATTGCTTGTTTATCATGTTCAAAGAACAAAAGCTTCAAGTTGGGCCGAAATGTGTCATATTCGCTTTTATATAGAAGATACAACGGAATCGCATATAATATATGTAAATATAAATTCATATTTAAATAGTTTTCTTATTATAATATATAGAGCCAGTGAATTTCTACAAACTTTCAAATTTGTCAAAGAGTTGCAAATTTTATGTAAATTAACAATAAAACGAGAATATATTTATATATAAAAATAATAAATGTATTTATAAATAGACCGACTATGAGATACCCCTCACTTTTGTTAAACATTTTACCGTTTTTCCGAGCTTTAACCAGTTCCTCATTGATCTGTCTTTGTCGATCATTTTTGTGAATATACTCTATAGTTCGCAATCTAAAACGGTGCCTCTACATTGACCACATGCCACCCATTTACTGCAGCTACTGGGTATATTCACAGAAATAGTCAATATTCTGTTTAGCAGAAACGTGCCACAAATTGCACGAAAACAACGGGCCACAGCTCGAACTGACAGAGCCAATCTAATTAAAGTCACCTTTGAAGGGTAGTAAAAATAGGTATATATGGGGTGGTTGTTGTTCTCGCCCAACAACGTGGGCAGCATTCGTTACAGGTGCATGCGGATTTCGGGTCTGTTTCGCTAATTCAATCAATGTTTTCATTACGTTAAATATGTTACTTTTAGCCCTCCGTTCTTTTCTCCCAGCCTATTCGTAATCTTTGTTTCCATTTCACTTAAACGAAATCGTCGACGTCAATGGCTAAATTTGTTGCCCTCAATAAAGTGCAGACAAAATCGCTGCAATTGAGAATTAGTTTTAGTATTCGAGGATTACTCACCTATAATTAACGTAAAATCTGGAAGTAGCAAATCATTTTAAAAGAATACTTTAACTGCAATTCAAATTTATTTTTAACAATAAAAAAAGCCAAGTTAGTTGCCCAAAATAAGTCAAGAGTCTATAATAAAATTATAATTTTCACTGCATTAAGAAGTCACTAATTGTTCATGGTGTAAGTTAAACTAAGTTGGGTAGTAAAAATAAATTCATACATATATATATATATGTATATAAAATAAACAAAAATTGGGCGTAGGCTTGGCTAAGTTTCATTTTTATGAGCTACCCAAGTGATGTCATTCTAATAAAAAGGCTAAGACTTACACGCTTGGAAGTAAGTCATCAGCGCCTTTAATTTCTTTGACAGACTTTGCTGACAAATTTACATAGATATATGTTAATTCAATGCATAGCATGCTTTCGCCATTTTACAGTTATTCAATTTATATTGAAATTAAATCAGTTAGCTTGAATAGCTAGGCTTTGTGAAAAGCTCTTTAGTTAGCCATCGTCAAACGAAGGACAATAAATTTAGAATGTCCCAGTTTCGGGTCACTAGATAAATGAGCATTATCTATATATGTATATATGTACATATATACAGATGTACACATATGTTCTTGCATGTACATATGGATTGCTACGTTCGGCTGAGTACCTATGTCAAGTGCTGTAAAGCTTAATTCATTTCTAAGGTCACGAATGGGCGTGTTATGTACAATGCTATCCACACACAAATATATACATATATAAATACATACATATGTGTGCACATGTGCGCATTGTAGGAGGGTTAACACTCTGCTTCTCTTTTCACGATTGTTGCACATTAAATTGCTGCCGGCTACAACCGGTTCAGCGTCTCTGTCTGATGTTTTTTTTTTTTTTTTTTTTTTTTTTTTTTTTTGTGGATAGTTCTGCTTGATAGCTTTTACTTTTGGTATAGAAAATAAAAACAATAAACAAGTGAAATTGCCAAAGGCATAACATTAAATGTGTCTTGTCCACATATGTTTAATTTGGCAAGTCATCGGAGTTAACCCTGTAGCCGAAACTTACTTTTTTCATAACTTGAAAATATGTTTCATTATAAATAACCTCTGAGTCTTATGTGCGATTATATAAAGATTGAAATAAAAGTAGCCAAGGCAATAACCACAAAAGATCTATTTAGTTTGCCCTTAAACTTAAGTTATTTACTATTTCATTCATACACACTATGTTTATATAGCAGATTCGACTCTATGTTTAAGTCTATGCATTAAATTGGCTTTTAGAAGTCACATTAAGTATATTCACATTTGAACTAAGCTTTTGAGATAGGCGACTCAAGATTTACTGCGAGAGCGAGTGATTCACTCAGCTGAGTATGCGTGGGAGAAGACGCTGTCCAGAGAATGATGCGTGTACATACATATATGCCAGATACATACATACATTTCTGTGTGTATGTGTGTATTACAGCGTGTGTGCGATACAACTTTTACTCGAACTACACATGAGAGCTTGACAACGCGCTTTCAATATGAAATGTAGAATTCCTTTCAACAAAAGAAAGTATTTTTCTAGCTAGATACGAGATTTTACCAACACACACACACACACATACTTACACATACATATATGCGTGGAGAGTGTGAGTAGTAAATAGCGATAGCAAAGCGAGTGCGATTTAAAATGCTTCCACGATAGAGTTCAGAAACATTATCACAAATTGACTCTTGAGAAAAGAGGAAATGATTGTAAAAGCGATTTACTTCTAGCAGCAAGTGAAAGAAAGATTAATTTCGTCTGCTCTACTTGAATTGTTGTTTTTGTTATTTTTGTTTTTTTATTTTTTTATTTGTTTTTTAGCATTTGGCAGTTGGCTGCAATTGTTGTTTGTATACAACACTTTGGTCAATTGGCAAAGGCGAAAAACACAACCACAAAAAAATAGGAAAACAATAAAAGTATACGAAATGATTACGACCTTGAGCTCTTATTTTCATTTGTTGTGCAGCAACAAAAATGATTTATAAAATGAATTTTCAAAATAGAAATAATAAGCAATTAAAGTTAGTATGCGATTCAATTTAATATTTAGTTTAGTTTGTATGAACTTGTCAATAGAGCATGTAAATGCTAGCATAAATCAGGAAGTAATTTTGTTTCAGACGTAAAGAGAAAAAACGAGTTTTTCTAAAATTGATTTCTCTCATATATCCCATACAAATTTGTTAATAAAATTTAAAACAGGTTCCTAACTACTGCCTAAGCTGGCCCACTCTAATACACAAAAAAAATGTGTCCAAACATACTTTAATTAAATACAATTCAAAAAGCCATCGAACGCTGCAAAGCACGCAAATTGGGTATATTGCCATAAATAAACAATTTAATAAAAGTGAATAATAAAAAAGAATTTGACAAATTATTTAGGTTCGTGGAACGGACCGGGCTTCGCGACAGAGAAACGCACATTTTTTGCTCTGGCCATTTAAGCAAATTGTAAACCGAGAACAAATTGTGTACCGCAGCAGAGCTTTCAGCAATTGGGCCGGACAGTGTAGACGCTTTGTTTGTGTTTGAGGTTAAGGTCTCTTAATTAAGATAATGAGACGCGTTTTCCAGTGCAGCTGGAGATGCATTGATTATTAGGTGATTTTTTTCTTTTGATGAGAGATACAAACATCTTCGTAACTGCATAACTGAGCTTTCAGCACTTAGGTCAGACAGTGCACATGCTTGTATTCCGATTAAGGTTAAGGTCTGATAATTGTGATAATGAGAAAGTTAGCACAGAGGCAAAACACAAATCTAATTGTTGTTTCTGATTCCCACAGCTAAATCAATATTTGGTGTACAGGTCCATATTCATATATCCAAATTGATTTGTATTTACACAACTTGAAATGCGCCTGAAAACAAATTTACGCAAATTTTGTAGTTTGCGCAAATGTTTCAATATTTGTTTGACACACACACACACAGAAACTCAAAAACGTGCACAAATGTCAGTCTGCCGAATACATTTCAAATCTCTATCTGAGCTCTGCTGGCCATGTGGTTGAAGGAAGTTTAACACGAACCTAATACATATACCATTGCAATACCATATATACGATCTTAGTGCGAAGGCGTGCGAAGCAAATAAAATAATCGATGTGATTTGTTCGTCAGTAAAAGCGAAAGACAAGACACACAAAACATAAAACATCGAAGGAACGGGTTTTGTTTCGATTGAATACCCTTTCCTTTATATGTAGATTAACAATATGTTATTAAATTTGTATCGCTTTGTAGAAAGCATTTCACATTTATATGAAAACAGAAAATTTGTATACTAATGAAAATTATAAGTTTATAATTTGCCTAATTAAATTGCACAAAAAATATAGTGAATATGCAGCTATCAGTTTAAGCTAAAAATTGTTTATTTCGTACTTGCATGAGTGCATTTAAACTTCGTTGTGTTTTATTTCAAGTTTAACTTCCACGTATTTTTACGGTTTTCTCTCTGACAATTCGTTTATGAAAACGAAAACTACCTTTATATATGCAGTTTAGAATGAAAGAGATAAATGACAAACAATGTCTGCTTAAATTGCACGTTCTGTTGTCATAAATACACACATAGTTGTACGTATTCACGTACATAAGTACATAGAGAGTAAACGACAGAGAGGCAAAGAGGGAGATAGAGAGAGGAGAGAGGCATAAGCATTCATGTACGCTCGAAATCATGCGTTGCAAGGCGCATATTGTCGCAAATTAGGTCAAAGTTGAAGTGAAAACGCTAAATAAATATATATTTAATATATAATATTATATATAATATGACAGATTGCTTGCTGTGTGCAAATATGCAGAAATGTTCGCTCTGCCTGGAAAAATAGCCCTTAATCATTTCTCAGTGGAAAGTTGTTATCGATGCATTGGAATTCTACTGTATTGGAATTTATCGTCTGGATCTGCATAGTACATTTTGCTCTCTCCTGTTGATATCGATATAAAAGAGTGTGTGAATTTCTTAAAGACGAATACTTTGCCCTCCAGTAGACGAGCTCTGTGCACAGCATTATTTCTAGAAAATGTTGATATGTACACGCGTTTGCCATTTCCTGTTTTATTTTTACATACAAACGCTATCACTACATTAAGGCAACATAAGATGCATTGCTAAATAATTACACACAAACATTCCCCCTTTATAGCACTTATCAACAATGTCAGCGCGAGCTACCAAACGAGCCTCAATTCAACTCCCAGTCAGAAAGGCTGCAAAGCGACGGGCAACTGACACTGCTTAAGCAAACTCAGTGAATTGGAAAATGAGCGCAGAAGCCGAATGAACAGATGGACAGAAACATGCAACACCTGCTGCTGCTTCCGAAAGTAACAGAATGAAACTGAAATTTATACTGGCAGTAAAAGAAAGCAACATAGTGGAAGGCCGCTATTGAACAACAAATTGCGCCACACGCGTATCTCAAAGAGTTTTATCAATTATTTTAACAAAGCTAAAAAACAAACAGACAACACAGAAAATTATGCAATATACTATTGTTGCAAGTAATTTAGATACATACATATGTATGAACATTTATAGATATACAAACATTTATACAAATATATGTACATATAACTCATATTACAAACACATCACATTGCAATCAAATAAATAAATATTGAAATAAATTCATTCACTCAACCACAGCGACCTTGATGTCAAGTGAAAAGGGTGCTAAATAAGTGAGAAATTTATTGAAGCAATAATCAGAATAGTCGCAATTATTAATTAATTATGCAGACGCTTTCAACAGTTTTTTTTATTTTTGTATTAACTGTAGAACCAATTAAATTGGAAATTAAATATGATGATAACACCTGGGTAACTAACCTTTTGCTGATTTTGGCGTGACGAGTTATAGATTTTCGGTTGTTTTTTTTTTTTTATTTTTCTGTTGATTGCTGCTGATGCGCTCCAAATGTTGCGGGTTAACCAACAACTACCAAGACCAGGCCCAAGACCAGCGACCAGCCAGGCCAAAATGACTAATACTCACGCACACATACAAGCACACGCACACACATACAGTATCGAAATCTTTTTTGCCGCGCTCGTTCACCAAACTAGCCGCGAGATGGTTGTGCTAGTGTGAGAGATGGGATGCGTGTGTGTGTCTGTGAATGTCACAACACAACAATACTAAAACACGAAAAAAGGCAGCTGCTAAATGCAGTGCTATTGCTTGCAGCTGCAATTCCAAACTGCTTTATTATTCAATTCACTTAAAATACAACAATCGGTGAGCACAGTTACAAATTTATATTTTATACACACAATTTTTTAAATATGTTAATGGCAAATTTCTCGTAGAACAAATTTCGTTTTATATTCAGCAAAATTGCGCCGCGATTTGCTGCTGCTGGTCGTTTTCGCTCGTTTGACAATCCGTTGCCAGAGTTGTTACAATTCTGTCTAGAGATGATGGTTGTGACTATCGGAAATTAGATATCGATATCTAAGCCGTTCGATTAAGATCAAATTAATTTTATGCCTATACTTCTTGTTTGCTTATAAATATTGAATAAATTATTTGAATTTTAATGTTTGGGATCTAGATATGCGCTGTTATAACATTCTCAGTATATTTTTGAAAATGAAATTAAACAAAGCGAAAGGCTGGTAACACTGTCACACAGCTGTTTTTGGCTAAAAACAAGTATAGCAACAACAACAAATTCGAAAATCCCTTAAAGTAAAGGCAGGCAAAACGGTCAGCAAATTATATATTGCTAAAATTATTGGGCTAGGCCTATTATTGCGTACTTTTAGCATGGCCTGGCGCTCCGTCGGTGCAAACAATGCAGATCTTATACGTCAGCTACGAGGTAAGCATCCAACAAGTGCATTCATTCAATCAATTTGTTCTTAATGTCTGTTCACTTGTATGTACTTTGTGTATTTATAAATGTATATGCTATAGATTACGGCGTAATTTCAACCGAATCTGTGGCAAATGCAATGTTAGCAACAGATCGCAAACACTACTCTCCCCGTAATCCGTATATGGATGCACCGCAACCCATTGGCGGAGGCGTGACTATCAGCGCCCCTCACATGGTAATATTGCATGCCATTCTTATAAAGATCAAAAGCATTTGATGGAAACTACACTCTTTTGATTTTTCGACTTAGCACGCGTTTGCTCTGGAATATTTGCGGGATCAACTCAAACCCGGCGCTCATGTGCTCGACGTTGGATCTGGCTCCGGCTATTTAACTGCTTGCTTCTATCGGTATGTGCAGGCAAAGGGCGATAATGCGGACACTCGAATCGTTGGAATTGAGCATCAGTCCAGTTTGGTTGCAATGAGCAAAACCAATTTGAACGCTGATGATCGCAGTATGCTAGAGTCGGGAAAAATGATTATTGTTGAGGGAGATGGACGTAAAGGACATCCTTCACTAGCGCCCTATGATGCCATACATGTGGGTGCAGCAGCACCAGACACACCTACCGAATTAATAAATCAATTGGCAAACGGCGGTCGTCTCATAGTTCCTGTTGGCCCGGAGGGCGGAACACAGTACATGCAGCAAGTATGTACTCAAATACATATCTAAAAATATTCTCTGATTCGTATAATTCCTATTATTTAAATATGCAGTACGACAAGGACGCCAATGGAAAGGTGCAAATGACACGACTGATGGGAGTTATGTATGTACCGTTAACAGATTTACGGTCTTGACTGCATTATCTATGGAAAGCGCTGGTCTTTGTGGTGCTGCTTGGTTACGTGCTCTATCGATTATGGATAGATTATTTTTAGCTTTATTTTTAACGAATAATAACGGCAAACCCTCAAATTCGAGTGATTCTTATCATGTAAACTTAACTACATTTAGCTTACCCCGAAATATATTTAATATAACGCAATAAATTGAACATTTTTCTTAAATTCAAACTTATAGAATTCAATTGAATACATCCGATCTACATTTGGCAATAGTGTCACATTTAATTTCATTCCCACTCCTAATGTCAATTCTTTGACAGCTGTCAAAATTGTTTTGACGTATGTATATGACATAAAATCTCGACGAATATCTTTATTAAATTAATTTCACTCTATTCTAACTCGTTCGCTTACGAGCTTCGAAATGAATCATATTTCAAAATTGCTGGAATCGGTCAACGATGACTGGAAACGCATTTACACTTCAACACTGTCCAGGACGTCTTTGCAGAGTATAGCGAGGGCGTCCATAGGTGAGACATTGACTGGAAGACTGATTCAGGCTGTGGCGCAAAATGTGCGCAAGGATATTAACCAAATAGTAGTTGAGGCCGCGAAGTATGCTCGACGTACATGTTCTTCGAAAATTACAATGGATCACTTGCTGTTTGCTCTGGAGGAGCACAATATTAGCTTGGATCTTCTGCATGTAAATTACGCGAGGCCGGATCTGATTGAGACATATGAACCCATCACTAAGCCACCAATTAAAAAAACATCACTTGATAGGAAGTCTCGAAAAGATGCAAGAAGAAGAAAGAGGGAACGCGAAGCGCGGTTCGAACCGTACGACAGTAATGCACCATTAGAAGAGCGCAACCGCTGGTTAAAGCGCGAGCGAGTGCTACTCATGTCAAATAAAAGGTTTCCCTTATCTAAGGAGCAGCAAGATTTCTATCTGCTGCTCACAGAGACGTGCATGGGCAATTCTGAGTTGGCACGCCGAGAGGCGCTACACAGTCTAAAAACCGATTCGTCACTGCAGTCAATGCTCTACAGATTGAGTCTGTTTATCGGGGAGGCGGTCAAGGTGAATGTGGCACAGCATAACTTTGCTTTGCTGATATATTTGATGCGCATGGTGCAAAGTGTGCTGTCCAATCCACATATTCAGCTGCACAACTATGTGAGTTCATTATCCTTCTTGGAAGCGTCCATTAAACATTTTCGTTGCAGCTCCACCTTTTAATACCATCTGTACTCTCCTGTGCTGTATCTCGGCAAATCTGCGCTTTCCCGGAGGTTCAGAATCATTGGGCGGTACGCGAATTTTCCACCAACATTATGGCCGACTTTATTAGGACTTATGGCTACCCCGACAATGATATTCTGCCAAGAGTAATTGAGTATGTGGTTGTAAATGTTGCAAGGACAAATGTGAGGAAATACTAAACTTTTCTAAACTCAATTTTTAGCTTATATAAGATCGGCTTTAAGTCTTCCATATTGACGACGATTTATGGTTGCCTCATTGGACTGAGCAAAATGGGGAAGTATGCAATACGTGACTGTGTTATACCAGAAATTCGATCTATATCTGAAGTAATTGAGCCGTATTTAATCAAGATTGAAGATAATAAGCAGATAAATAGAACTGCGATATATATACGGCACAGACTTTTGAAAATGACTGCTCCAATTCTTAAGAATATACATGAGACATCCGATGACCTTGACGAGTACACAAAAAAATATGGTTTTTTAGGATGCTCATTGTATGATGCCGTTGTACTGGACCGCTTTGTGGATAATCTCATTGAAGAGATCGAAGAGGAAAATATACCACATATAAATGAAATGTAGTTTTAGTTTCGTGTTTTAATTTATAAAAATGAAATTTTATATATAGAAATATTTGATTCTGTGTTATTAGTTATTGCAATTTTATTCTATTTCTTGTATTCTTTTCCCAACGAGCAGCAGTTTGAAAAGAGTGCATTAAATAAAAAATCGAGGATTTATTCGATTACACTATCGATAACCCTTCTGTTGCTTCTGATGGCTTCACCTAAGCTCTATCTTTAAATTATCGAATCTCGCACAAAACACAACAGGTCGTAGGATATAAGCATGACAACAAATGTCGGTAGAATCCGCCTTAGAAACTTGGCTGAATTACAGCAAATTCAGGTTGAAAAAGATGAAACTGATGACGTAATATTGGTTGCAATATCCAGTGCAGATGAAAACAAGACACCAGAAAAACCGAAAAAGGCGGGAAGCAAACGTGCATCATCTACAGCAAAGAAGAAGAGCAATGATGAAACTAAAAAAACTGTAGTTACTAGCACTGCGATCAAACGAACTGTGAAAAAGGAACCTTTACCAGGTCAAATGCGCATTGATTCTTTTTTCAGGAGCTCCGCAAAAAACTATAAAGTTGAGTTATCAGAAAATAGCCCTATAAAAATTAAACCACGTAAGGGATGCAAGCGACTTTTCGATGAGGAGCCCACAACAAAAACTATTCCTAAAGCGTCCGTGCTGTCTTCGGATATCGAAAATAAACAGAAGCCTGTAAGAAAACGTACGCTGCCGCAACGCAAAGCCAAGGCAAAATGCTCAACTTCCCCGGCTGCCATAATTGATCTGTGCTCCGATAACGAGTCAGAATCTAATCAAAATTTAAGCGGGCCCATTCCACTTGACGTATTGAAAGATTGTCATCTGAACCCATTACCCATGGTGAACATACCCAATTTAGAAATTCAGGGAAGTATCGATGCTGGTGAACGCTCAAAAGAAAATGGTCCCAAGGAACGAAAGCGTAAGCGTTGTCCGTCCTATAAGATTGTGGAAGATACGAAATTCGTAGTCGATGGTTTCCAATTTGGCGATATACCGGATGCGACACACTACTTTCTTAGTCACTATCATGCCGATCACTATGTGGGCCTAACCCGAAAGTTTGCGCATCCGCTCTATATGAGTCCAATAACAGCAAAGCTCGTGCGCACCTTTATACCCATTGACAATCAGTATGTTCATGAAATCGATGTTGGGGAGTCCATAGTGCTCAATGAGATCGAAATAACTGCAATAGACGCTAATCAGTAAGTAGTACTCATCTAGCCTAATCAAGTTGATTAATTCCTCGCCTGTTTTACTGTATTATAGTTGTCCGGGTGCCATTATGCTGATGTTCAAGTTTACCACTGGCAAGTGTATTCTCCATACTGGGGACTTTCGTGCAAGCTTTGAAATGGAATCGTTGCCTATTTTCTGGAACGAGCCACGAATTGATGTTCTTTACCTGGACACAACATATTTATCGAAGAACTATGACTTTTGTCATCAGTTCGACAGTATCTATAGAATGTGCACCGCAGTGAGGCAATTTCATGAGAAGAACGCCAACAAGCGTATATTGCACGTGTGTGGCTCATATTTAATTGGAAAAGAGAAGGTGTGGCTAGCCTTGGTCGAGGAGTTTAGGTTGCGTGTCTGGACTGAACCGCATCGCCGTAAAGCAATCGATTGTCTCAATTGGCCAGAGCTGCAGCTGAGCCTTTGTGATGATCCCTTTAAGGCTAATTTGCATGTTATCAATATGGGAAAGATAAGCTATCCGGTAAGTAATTCCTCCTCAGGCATATTACATTTCTAATGAAGCCTTCTATTCACAGAGTCTAGATCAGTACTTTAAGGCATTTGAAGGCCACTATGATATGCTGCTTGGCATACGGCCTAGTGGTTGGGAAAAGAACTCCAAGCCTTCGTATGGCAAGCGTATCAGTGTAATTGGAGTAGAATATTCGGAGCATTCGAGCTACAAAGAGCTAGAACGCTTTGTACGTTTCCTTAAGCCAAACAAGGTCATTAGCACCGTCCCTGTTGGAAAAGATCTCTGTGTTACTGGAAAAGTTCCGACCAACTGGTACAAATATGAGGGATGCGGGAGTATGATTAGTACAAGCTATCAGCCCTCTATCACTACGTTTTTAGAGACATCCAAACGTAGATTGCCGGCGTTGGCAAACACAAGCGGTGATATGAGCGTTAGTCCATTGAAGAATGCGAGCATCGTGAACTCGGCCAACAATGAAGATCCCTTTGAGGCGGAACAGCTTACAGAGGATTCTGCTAATATAATTGTTCCTGCTGCTGATCATCTGCACGCTAAGCGAATTACGTCAGAAGCTTCGAGTGACATGCTTTCATTAATTTAGCTATTAGTAACAGTGATAGTTTATTGTTTTGTTATTTTTTATATTTTCATTGAAAGTACAACTTATTTATTTTTCGAACATTCCACCATCTAAAAAAGTTGAGTTGTATTTAAAATGGCTGGAAACCAGAATGAAGTACTGGTAAGTCAGAATTATCCAGAATGTATACGACCATCATTAAAGCTATTGTTGAAGTCAGAAAAGTACGTAGATAAGAAAATAAATTTATGTTAATCCCTAATGTAAATTTAATTTTTTTCTACATATACAAAAATATAATATGTATGTTATATATTCTTCACACAACAGATCATACATTTTTGCGTTTTATAAAATAGCATTAAGATAGCACCACATATGTTTGCATTTTTCTTAGCGCTATCAGCTGCTCCCACCCAACGCAACTGAACTCAATGTAAACATAGCGTTATTTTATACATACAAGGCATTATATTTGATTACAGGTTTTGTTTAAATATATGCACATTCAATTTATTTATATATATATATTTATATTCCAATTCATTTATATATATAAATATATATATAAAGCTTCCGCTAGTTGACATAGTAACACTTGATTATATAGCTTATGATAAATGTAAATAGCTCAGGGACTACTGAACTTTAGGAGTGTTAACTGATATATTGTATTTTTTGTTGATGATATTCACAATGTAGGGGAGATTGAAATAAATAAGTTCAATGCGTCCTTGGCCTTAGCAATAAGTATGGGCATGATAATTTGAAGCCGTTTGTAAATAATTCACACTGATATGTTTTGGTATAAACTAAAAGTGAATGTTTAACTATGATGAACGCGCAAGATTAACAAGGTTTGGAATGGAAACTGTGCCGCATGTGGCTTATTCATATTGTCTACATTTTAACAATCCAATCACGAGAACAGTAAGGAAAACAAGATGCTTCGGTTATTAATGTGTTAACATAACCTTGATTACATACATGGCCATTTTTGTGTATATGTACAATTCATGTACCTTTTTTCGACATGTTGTTAAAACTAACAAATTTAACAAAATCCAAAGTGATTGAATACAACTAAAAACTTTCGTTTATATAGTACATAACAAGAAAGCGACCAGACCAGTGGAATAGGCGGGTAATACAGGTGCTCGGCATATCTGAGTCCAATTAACTGAAATAGATTAAATTCATTAAAACATTCTATGATTCTATCCATATAGATGTCAACCTACCACCAAGAGAAAAAGGGACTCTTGTTTTGGAAGCGCTGTGTGAACGAAAAAAAGCGACTGCCACTGGAGCTGTAAAAAGACGGTAAAAGAGTTATATATCTATTGCTAATGGTTTCTCTAGCCGTAACTCTTTTTTTTACCGTTCTACAACAACAGCTGGCATCTGAACTAACTGGACGGGCGATTTTCCATCCCGTAACGCTTGCGTAAGATTTAGAATCTGCCCACGCATTACGGACATTTGGCGCTCAAACAGTCGTTTATCAAAGCCTCGGTCCTGCTGGAATAAGTATAACAGTTCCGTGCATATTTCTTCCACAAAATTCATGTCGGACAGCTGGGGCAGCACTTGATCCTTTATGTCATTGCTAAATGGTATCTTGGCCTGTGGTAACCAGGCCCAATGATACGGATATGCTCGCCAAGAGTCTGGATGTTTAAATGGAAAAGCCAGACCATTGTCAATGGCGGCAATTCTTATTTGTGGTGCTTCCACCATATTCCATTCCGGGTCTTTCGGAGCTTTTTTTGTTTCATCCTCGCTGCTGGTATTGCTTGTATGGCCAGCAATAGCTGATTCAGCAACACCCATTGAAGTGGGTGCAGGGAAGCCACCGGCTTCAATGCGCTCTGCGTTATTAGTTGGAGCAGCTATTGACGGCTCATTAAGGTCTATTATTGTCTGGCCCGGCACGAATTTTTTGGCATGCGACATTGTCTTGCCACCAGTCCCACCGACCGAGCCCACCAGTTTGGGCGCAACGTATTTAATAAGCCAGTTGTCATTGCCTCGATCCGTATTACGAATAATATAATCGAGAACAACCAAACGCTCAAACTGTAGCTGAAAGGATTTGGCAAGTGCCGGCGACAAATGCTCATGCTCAAATCGACGCAGCCAGTAATCGGCATCCTTGTAGCCTTCCACAAAAAGCTGAAATGATCCAGTCTGTGGAATGAATAAAATGAGAAATGTTCAATCTTTAATTAGGCTGACCATTCACCTTTAGTGGCAGGCTCATACGGTTGAAGTGCGCCGATGGATAGTGCTCTTTAATACGCTTCTTCAACTTGGCCTTCTGACGATCTATGCGCGCATAGTTAAAGCTTTCGGCCACCAGTCGAACCACTCGTGTTTTCGGCACAATATTTAGATTTAGTTTACGATCCACCAAGCTCGCGCCAGCCTCGGACAGGTATCTACCAGATAATATAGTTAATATAAGTTTGCTCAATAAAATAATAAATATAACTTACCCTTGATTTGGTATTAAACAGGCACGCCCGAAACAACATGGACAGCAGAGCTTGTGCATCCACTTCGTCCATTTTGGATTCAGCCTACCATATGGCTCTTCATCTTTTGGCTTGAAGACGGCCAGACATCTTTGCTATTATTTCAAAATCAAATACATCAATTGTATTTCCATTTGAATGCAGTTTTAAATGTATGTGTTTATTTCAAAGCCAAACCAAAAGTCAAGTGAAACACTTTTATTACAAGACTTCCCCGTTTGTTTGAAAATTTGTTATATGCGCTTATTTATTTAATCACAAGTTTTAGCTTAGTAGCTTGGACTATGCGAAGCGCATTTGATATGCAAAAAGTTTTTCTGGCATAAAACATTTACTTTATAATACGAGATCTTTTTGTCACACCTCTTTTAAGCCTATCTATTTCGGTTTCGTTACTTAAACTTACTCTTGAAGCATCCTTGACGAAATAGGAACCACTGCTACCCTGATAGATACGCTCAGGTAAAACGCCCTGCTCGATCGCATGTTCAGCTTGTGCCACGATTTCCGAGAAGAGCGGATCGTCTGAAAAAAATTAAAAAAATGTTCTAAATTATCCAAAACTGAAAAACTTGTAACTTATATTACTAATATAATTTGTGCGTAATACAAAAATGCGCATGCCCTGCACAATGCCACAACACAGACTGTTCAAAAAGCTTCAACCAAGAATCATTGTTTATAAATAAATAAGCAACTTTTGAGTAGAACTTAATGAGTTAAACGTTGCGTGACTGTTGTGTTGGTATATAATAATATATGTATAATATACGTGACGGGGTCGAGAACATGTGGCTAACTGCAAGGCAGATGCAGCTGGTACTTATTGCAAAGTCGATACCCAACTGCCACATAGGTGTAACCGAGAAGTAACAGTCCACAATACTAGGACAAACTCATTCGATCACTGTTTTAGTACCTATGAAGTCAAAGTTGTCATTGAAGTCACAGTGATCTTGGCAAATGGTAAATACATGCTGTATAAAATTCTCGCGACTGGAGCTCAATGAACGCGGCATCACAATGAAATGTGTGTCGGTGCCCAAGTAAACTCGCTCCAGGTTGCCATCGCATAAATGAGGGCCCCCATTAAAAACCTAACAGTTCGAAATTTGCATATCGAAAGAGTTTAGATAGGGTCTCACCCACATTTATATATGTCCACTTGACAGCGACTTACACAGGTTCTTCACCGGGCAATTGGCACAGTGACATTTCGGCTGAACTATTTTAAATGTGACAGAATCTTGGGAATTACGTAGTCCAGAGGGAGCAGTATATAAAATCGGTGGTGTCTCCTCTCCCGATGAAATATAGTCCTTCACCTCTGCATCACATTTACTCTGTTTGCACATACATCCGTACGGCTCATACTCCGAATCACTTGACTCTGCGCCACTAAATGCCGCGGCGGCTGCGGTGGCAGTGTCTACACTGCCCCGCTTCGCGGGCTGATTTATGGACTCATTGTCGGCATTCACTATGTTAGCTTCTGCATTTGTCTGGTTTGATGTCATTGCTGATCATTGTTTGTTGGCTACTCTTGATATTGATTAAGTCCATTGGGCGACAGTTTGCATTCCAATGCCCATTTTAACATTCGCAAAATTTGTTATTATCGAAATTTAGTACAAGTCGTGAAATTATGATTAAAAACCAAATCCTAAATGAATACAAATACATGAAATAACGAAGAATTTATACGCTGCAAGGCAGAAAAGTTTATACTATTCTGAAGTTAATAGCAATGGAGCTTGAAGCCGAGATTTCAAAATTTTGGTTTTTAGGGCGGGTGACGCACTCAATCACGAATTGACGCAATTTAATCAACTTTGTATATTACACTCTACAATTCACACATATGCGAACAACACAAGCTGATGAGTGAATGCACAACAAATGCCGATTATAGTATATTTCATAATGATTGAATAATAGGCGAAACTCGAGGGGGCGAAACCAATTTGTTGCTCACAGCGAGTGTTCTGAGTTTGCTTATGCACTGAATATTTGCAAATACACTCTATTTTTGAACAAAATGGAATAAATGCTCTCTAAATATACATATATGTAAACTACAGGGTATACCCAAGCTTAACACTGACTCATCTTATTGGCTGAGTAAAAATATTTGATCTAAAGTATAATTAGCATTGGCCTTGCTGCATTTTTGGATAATGCTGATATACCAAATGGCAGTAGGTTGTAGGAAATTAGATTAAATGTCTTTGCAAGCTGAACAATAGATAAAGTTGACGCCACTCACATCAATTACTCTCTCACACACACAGAGAAACATTGGCACAGTGAAGGAAGCCCCACATGACTTTGTACGACTTCATTTGCCACTGTGACTGGTTGATGTGAGCAGAGTAAGCAGACCGAGCAGAGAGCACTCACCGCCAAATGTGTTGGACACGAGGTCAACGTGATCATGTCCACGTCCGAGTCCACCAAGAAGATCGCTAATGCGACTGGCATGGCTGCCACCTCCGCCACCGCCAAGCAGTGGCTGTGACTCGCGATTATCGCTGCCTGCGTCCGTGGACATGCCCTCGAAGTCGATTTCTGGCACCAGGCAAATATCATCGGCCTCCTCGTGCGGCAAACGTGTCGTTGTTTTCAGCGGCGATTTTGCGGATGATGTCGTTGCTGGTCCGCGTCGCGTTGGTGTTACAATGTGACTAGTCGGCTGCGACGTCGTTACGCTTGCTGTACCGCTAACGCTCTCACTGCTCTCCTTGGAGAGTTTGTATTTGCCATTGCGTAGGGCGGGTTGGTTGTTGTGCAGTAAAACGTCTTCTTCGTCTTCGCCATCGGCATCAGCGTCGTCGCCGATGTCGTGCAGCATAAGTAGATGGTTTCTTTGCGGTTGCTTTTTGCCAACGGCAAATACATCAACAATTTCACCAACATCGCCGCCAGCGCCATCAATGTGAGCCACATCATCAGAGACACAAAGATCATTATCAGCATCATTCTTCCCATTATCATTATCAACATCATCATCATCGTCGTCAACTGATAATAGAATTTGATCGCGATCTCTTCTTGGCTTTCGTTTTGGCCTTCGTTTTCCGCTCGCCACCCTCTCGTTCACTCCAATCGTATTTATCTGTGCATGGGGCAAATGTATTCAGTTTCTGACATTGTTTTGTAGATTTGGAACTAGTCGAAATGCTCACCTCGACTTGAGTAGTCAACTGATTGACACCAATTCCATCGCGCCCGTTCAGGAGTGGTGTAAGTTGGTTACTACTTATTGTTGCTCCTGGTTGCTGCTTCACAAAGTCACCAATGAGATCCACCTCATCTTCCAGCTGCAGCAAGGGCGCCTCAGACGCTGACGTAGCTCCATTGGTCTGAGCGTTATTCATGGCTGCACTCTACAGGCACTAAGGTGTTTGATTGTGAGCGTCTGAAGTTTTGGGTGGGGTAGCCACGCGCGACAAATCTCACAACGGGAATGTCGCCCGCAGCTCACAAGCGCAGACAGAGCAACAAAGGCGCGCGCTGTTCTCGTTGTTTGTGTACGACTTTTCAAAAGAACTTGAAGAATGTTATCTGCTGGGCGCTACGCCTCTATTATTCATAATTTGCATGTTCTATAATTTAATCTGCAAAGGTTCGAATACGTTCTGAATGCCAATTCTGCACTCTGCTTTTTAGCAATTATTGATTGGCTGCTCTAAAGTTTACACATATGTAAATATATATATAAATATATATATATATATATATATATATATATGTATATGTTTGTACATATATATATATCGATTCATTGGCCAGATACTAAAATGATGAGCAACGATGCTGTCCACTTACTAAGAATGCAAACTGTAAAATAAAAATGAAACAGCTGATGAGGCTATCCACTTGTGCAATATTGCAAATGTTCTAAAATATTTATTATCGATAGCAAACATAATTCGATAGGTTTGAGTTCCTAAAAAAACAACCCAGTACATAATTATTGATTTGTATATTTTGAGTTTTCAACTTTATTCTTATTTATACTTTTGCAACATAGATGTATATATAATTGATTCAATATTATTGTAGTGCAGCAGTTTGTCGTAACCGGTTAATGCCATTCAGTACTCTACTAAGCTCCCGTTGCAGATTTGCACTCTCTACTATCAAATCGATCGTTCTTTTAAATTTATCTACTGCGCTCCGTAAACTCATTGGGGGCAATACGCTGAACCAATATAAAGGCTCCACGTAACCGTTCTCTTTGTCCACCGGATGTCTCTCTATGCTGATGTTTTCGTCTGTAGCCTTTTTAACTCTGCATAGAGCACTAAACTCTGCACTATTTTCAGCTGGAATTTGTGCGGTCGATAGTGATTGACCTCCCTGTTGGAACTTTGTTCGTGCTAGGAGAATTGAGCCATCGGAGCTCGTCCGTTCAATATCAATACGACATTGGGTATGCGCTTCGATTAGATGAAACATATCCAAGTAGAGGGAGTCAAGCAATTCTCCAGCAGCACTTCTTTCAGTTTTTATGTTTTCTTCAGACATTGCACAGTTTAATTATATTCTATACTTAATTTTTAATTATTATAATTTATATAAATTAACAAATTTGATTCAATATGTTATGAAAACAAACAAGCACAATCAGTTCTAATCATATGATCGGATACAAGCCTGTTCTTGTATAACTTTACCGTGGTTGGCAACGCTGTTTTTCCCTTATGTTAATGAACAGTGGTATGTTAAGTACAGGTACAAAGTTTACAAATAAAGGGGTATGCAGTTCAATTGTGAACAACATTCAACAGACTATATTTGTAGATAAAAGATTAAAAGCTATGGATATATACTATTAATAAATAATGTAATATTTTAAGTTCATTAAGTAACATTGCTATGACCTATCAGCTGATGCAACAGATGGAACTGAAAAAACTGAAAGCTGAACTGGACTGCGCATCTCAACTGTTAACTCCCCATTATGGCTACAGATGCTAACCTACTCTACTAAAGGTCTGTTTGTGTTTTTAATACTTAATTTTTTTTCTAACAAGATGATAACGGAAACCCAATAAGAACTAGTAAAAGTCAAAACATTAAGTTTATCTATTAAAATAAATTATGATCAAAGAAATGCATACACACACAATTATTTTTAATTGTGTAGCGAGAGTATACGAACTTCGGTGCGGAATGTACGCAGTGCTAATACATCACTGTAGCAACTGCGGATTAGAGAAAGTTTATAAAAGCCCGGTGCAATTAGCATGTTGTAGTTAGTTTAGGTAGTAATTTTAGAAGTACCAGTTGACAATATCGAAAGTTAATAATTTTGCGAATTGAAATCAAACTGTTGTCGACGCCCCAACTAGAGTTCCAAAGTTGAGTTGGTATACGTATTTGACAATGTATAATAGCCAGAGTGCGGACGCGGATTTACGTAGTCGAAAATGCGGAAAGTCAATGAACAACAACAACAAACAAGGCGACAATGACGACACTGCGTCTTGGTCGGATGAAGTAGCACAGGTGCCGCAAATTTACTGATGTTAGGCTCGTGTGTTTGTGTTTACCTATACGAAAATCAAATAAATGCCTCTTGCATGTAAATGACTGAATGACCCACAGTATGACTAAATAATACATATATACACTCACAAATCGGTACTTATATAATGTAATATGAGTTAACTACGTAGATTCACAATGATTCAAACTAGAATTTTAGTTATGAGTACAAGTTTACATGGATATGTGTATATATGTATGTATGCATGCGCATATGTGTATATGTATGTATGTACTAATGTGCTTGTGCTTGTTTATCTTATCACATCAATACATGTATAGAAGTCTTATACCTTTTGTCTAATAGCTTAATGCATAATCGTTATCTCTTATTAATTATTCAGACAGCAAGACAGCCGTACACAGAACTCTTAGCGGAACCAATTCACAATTCCCAATTGGCCGAAATGTCGGCTGAAACAACTGTTAAATCAGCGCTACATCGAAGTAGTCCTGGTAAAAGTGCCACTAAGGAGACAGAAGTGGACGAAGTAAACGACGACGACATGTGGTGCAATGAACTGCAGCAAAAAGATCTCCTGTTGCCCGAGGCTGAGCCCAAGCAGCAGGAGCTATCGAGGAAATACAGTAATCTGGCCGATATTGCTATACGCCTAATGATTGTATTGGTATTTTTGTAAGTAGCACGAATATTTGATTACGTAGACAGAATCATCAATTTATTGATATCTACCCAATTGGACTTTTAGCAAACTGGAAACGATGCCTGCATTTAAGCGGGAAATCCACGTGGAAGAACTGTGGCTGTATAAGAATCCAATCCGTCCGGACATCGTCAAGAGCGGCGACCTGTTATTTTTGGTAATTACCGTACCGTTCGTTCTCACGTCATTAGTCTACGCATTTACCAAAGATCGCAGAGATTTTCGGGCGGCCAGCTGGGCGTGGACATTGGCGGTGTGCATGAATAGCATTCCGACGAGTCTATTGAAGATTACCGTTGGACGACCACGTCCAGACTTCTTCTATCGCTGCTTTCCCGACGGTGTTATGGTGCTAAACGAAACTGCCAGCACATTGGGGAGCGCATTACTCGATTTTAATTGCACGGGCAAGCCGAGCATCATCAACGAGGGACGTAAGAGCTTCCCCAGCGGACATTCATCCTGTAAGTGGGCCAATGCAAATGTTTACTCGAATGTAAACTAATCCTCTCCTGCAAATGTTTTTTAGTTGCCTTCGCCAGCTTTGGATTTGTCACTTACTACGTGGGCGCCAAGCTGCACGCCTTCGATGCACGCGGAAGGGGCCAGACTTGGCGAATTTGCATCGCTGTTATTCCTCTTATTGTCGCCGCCTTGGTAGCCGTTAGTCGCACCTGTGACTATCATCATCATTGGCAGGATGTGACAGTAGGCTCACTCATTGGTCTATTTAGTGGATACTTCAGTTACAGACAATATTATCCTTCAATATTCGCAAACAACGCGGGCAAGCCATATGTACGCTGGTCCAACCTGAAGCGATCGGAGGCAGATTCTATAGAAGATCCAGGTAGCGAAGCATGCAGTTCGCTGCTGGGTAAGCAGACGAGCAAGTGGTGTTAGGGCTTCGCAGGAATGTTGTATCGAACAAGTTTTTTTAAAGTCGTAAGAAGTACAGGTTGCTTACTAATTGATATTGAGCGACTTACGACATGGAAGCTAAACTATTCCTAGAGGCAAATTGTACCAGTTAATGTGGGCTTTAATGAACAGCTGTGCGGGAATTCTTTTCAGGTTAGATGTATGTATGTACGTATGCATGTTTGTAGTCGTAGCATAGTGTAGTGGGGTATTGTAGCTAAGAATTTAAGTTAAGTAAAAGGCGCGGCACATGCATATTAATTTATCAAAGCAATCAATAATCATTAGCCTAAGCTGTGTACATTGTTAGCTGTTTGTGGCACACGCCTAGTTCAATATTGTAATAGATCGTTGGCTAAATAATTACATCACTTATTTCGTTCGCTAAATATTTATTTTAATATTTGTTTTAATTTATGCTTATTCTCCAGCAGCCACATCCGGACATTCTAAAAACAAATTTTTATTTACATCGAAATGCGACCAAAACTAGCCTAAAAAGGTTTCTTTTGCACTAGTGGGTGCAGCGCACTTAACTCATGGAATTGAAGGCCTGAAGGAGCAATTGCTTTTCCCGCTCCTTTTTCTTGACCACATCCAGGCTGCGCTGTCGCCAGGTGCTCTTGCGCAGCTTGATTGGCCGACTGCCCACGTAGCGTCCATCCATCTCCTTCATTGCTCGTATGAAGTCGGCTGGTTCACGGAAGCTGACAAAGCCGAATCCCTTGCTCTTGCCGGTTCTTTTGTCTCGTACAACACGTGCCCGTTGAAATGATGGAAACTTGTTAAAGGTGCGCGTGAGGACTTCATCGTTCACATCGTTACCAAGATCGCCGCAAAAGATGCGGAAATCATCATCCGGCCAATCTGCCAATGAAGCATCTTCCCACACAGTGCCACCGGCAATGCGCACCGTTTTACGATCCTTCTTCTTCCGCTCTGTGGTTTGAAATGATTGGAGAGCCGATGAGGCGCGTGCTGCTTTGATAGCTTCCTCTGCAATCGGATTGGGGCCCGATTTTTCTGCCTTGAGCTTCTTGAGTTTCTGCGTAACATCAAACTGTATGGAATTGATGTTGATATCGATTGCCGGCGCCGTAGCCACCGTTGGAACATGAACCGACTGTCGGCATTGGTAGAGTTTTGGAGCGCTGCTAAGTACGACCGGGGTGGCTGTTGTGGGCTTCGCTGGCGATGCGGATGAGCCGTTGCCCGTGGGTACGAATGTGGACATAAATGTGGGCGGTGGTGGAATTGGTGGCGGAGGCACCGTCATTCGCGGCTGATGCTGCTGCAATTTCTGCTGAACGTTGGTGTACGTATTTGCCGCGATTATCGGGCGCACTTGATTGGGTACAAAGAGGTTTCGAACTGGCGGCTTTGAGATCTCTGCTTCAAAGCGTGAGAGCTCATCCTCGATGTTACGACGTTTTGTCCCCATGTCAAAGGCAAAACTCCTAGCTAAGTAAAATAATCAAGCTGAAGCACAAATTTTCACGAAAAACGCTTAATAAAACAGATGTTTCTAGCGACTCTAGCGATGTGAGCTATGTCGATTTCGATAACACAGCATGTCTGGTACTTTAGTATTTGAATGTTTTCTTAAAAAATATCTTCGGTATATTAAAGTATTAAAACTGTTAATTTTTATCTCTTAAAAAAATAACAAGCCTTTAACTGAAAAAGTAATTTGTGTCATTGTAAATCATAAACATTTAACGTCGGCCGTAAGAATTAAATTAATGAGCAGCGTGCTGTTAATAACAGAAAAGCAAATGTTAAATAGTTTGGGTGACCACAACCAAAGAAAACGCATAGTTAGTGTAAAGTCAGAATGTTTTCTGTGAAATAATACATAATTGAATTAAACAATATAGAATTGAAACTACGCTTCAGCAAGTTTACAACTGTGATAGCAACAAGTATCTAGAGCAAGTCGAGAGTCTAAAAGATCACAATCGAATAAAAGGCGCACACAAACGCACAGACACACACACCCACACACCCTCCTAGGGGCAAAAACAATTATACATAGTAGAAATAATTAAATAGGCCTACATAATGCCACCAAAAGAACGCAATATAGCCATGATGGGATACCGCTCAGTTGGTAAGTTAATTTGAGCTCTACTCTAGCAACAGCAGCAATACCAGCTCCAGTCTGAATAATCGTTCTGCTGTTGTTATATTGGCAGTGAGTGCGTTTGTTGTTCTTGTTGTTGTTGTTGTTGTTGTTGCTAATTGCGTAGTATTTTGACAGCAGGCACAGACACGGACAACATTGCTAACTATTGAAAAAAGCCTTTATAATAATTGCGTGTCATTTGCATCAACAGGCAAATCTTCGCTCAGTATACAGTTTGTTGAGGGCCAATTCGTGGACTCTTACGATCCAACCATTGAAAATAGTAAGTCATTTGTGTGTACAAAAAGCAGCTGTTTCTTGCAAACTAAACTTTAAAGCAGACGTAAGCAACATTCGCTTTTCATTTGACGACATTAGTCATAGAAAGCTGTGTGAACAGCACAGAGGATGCTGATGGCATTCAACATTTACGGTCATGTGGTTAAAGCATGCACAAAGAACGTAATTTGATAAACGATTAACGTGCACGCGTTGACTTTCATGAAATTACAGCATTCACCAAAATTACGCGCGTCAACTCGCAGGATTATAATATTAAACTGGTCGATACGGCTGGGCAAGATGAATACAGCATATTTCCGGTGCAATACAGCATGGACTTTCATGGATACGTTCTCGTGTATTCCATAACCAGTCAAAAGTCATTTGAAGTCATCAAAATTATCTATGAAAAGCTATTAGATGTGATGGGCAAGAAATAGTAAGATATTTTTACGATCTATTTTCTTTCGAATTCCGCTTAATTTCATTATTATTTTGCAGTGTACCTGTTGTCTTGGTAGGCAATAAGACAGATCTGCATCAGGAGCGCACTGTTTCAACAGAAGAGGGCAAAAAACTCGCCGACAGCTGGCGGGCAGCTTTTCTCGAAACATCTGCAAAGCAAAATGAGGTGAGTCCATTCTGACGTGAGAGCTGTACTTTATTGAATTTATAATTGACCTTTGTCTCTTTGTATTTCTGTAGTCTGTGGGCGATATTTTTCATCAGTTACTTATGCTAATTGAGAACGAGAATGGTAACCCTCCCGAGAAAAGCAACTGTATTGTATCATAAGAACGTGTCGGCTTGTGGATTGTACAATTGATTTTTCTTATAAAAAACAGCTTGGTCCTAGGACGGATGGCAAAATCTATATACTAGTACCTATAAGTTATAAGGGCAAACAAAACCACAAATAAACATCTTAACAAATATGTAAGGATCCAAAATGTTGCCTAGCATCATTTGCGGTGACTACTTAGCAACAAAGCAGGTTAAGTTAGTACACAATTTTTCAAACCAATAACTGTTCAGTTACAATGCAACCTCTAATGTCTTTAGTTTCAATTTTAATATAATTTTTACAAGTAATAAATTTTTTTTATTGGGTGTGTAATTGGCTTGTCAAGCTGGAAAAATAATAATATGATTAAATCATTTAATCAAAACAAAATATATCTTCACAATAACAGTAATTATCTAATATGAATTGAATTTATAGATAAGAAATAAAGACTAACATGCAAATACTTATTTGCTAGTTAAATAAAGCAAATGCTGAACGAGATTAATGCTCTACGGCATAATATATGGTATCTGAACCATATATTAATGACAGAGGACTTCTTTAATAACAAATATGATTTTAACAATGAGGCGTAGTAAACGATTGAATAATTAGAGGTTTGATTAATCGGATGAATCGTAATAATGCGTATATGTATGCATAACCGTACGAAAAATAAAATTGACCAAATTTTTTAAAATTAAATAATTAATGAATTTCTATAGCTCAATAGAAGATCAAGAGCTTAATATATATATATATACTATTTCTGCGGCTGGTATTCATTAAAAATTGAGTCAGATCAATGAACATCGAAGAAAACATAAAAATCCGAATGAGGGGAAATTTATTATAAGTAGCAGGTGGCTATAATGTATATAAATATAGAAAATATACAAAAATAGCCGTAACTGTAACAACCGTTTAAACAAACTCAAAATATTGATTTATTTCGCTTAGTACTGTCGTTTTTTTTTTTAAATGACGCGCTTACAATACAAATTCAGTGCTGTAA
The DNA here is from genome assembly GCA_037075325.1 of Drosophila mayaguana. Taxonomy (NCBI): domain Eukaryota; kingdom Metazoa; phylum Arthropoda; class Insecta; order Diptera; family Drosophilidae; genus Drosophila; species Drosophila mayaguana. Next base: position 3,949,797 of record JBAMCG010000074.1, read on the forward strand.
ATAGTGGAAAAATTATTCGATTCGTTTACAACACTTGCTACTGTTTACGTTCAGAAATTGTCCGCGTTTTTTTATAATTTAACTCTGAAAGGTTTTCAAAATGGATTTAAATACACTGCTGCAGCGTGCTGAAAACCTAACTAAAGATAGTGATGACTGCGCACTGCCCGGCGTGGAGAGAACACTCCAACAGGTCCTACAAGCCACGGAGCAGCTGCACAGGCGTGTCACCAAGACCGGCACCAAAGAAATCCAAGCGTAAATTTTTAGCACTTGAAACTGTGAAAATGTGAATCGAAATTGTGTTCGCTTATTTGCAGTCAAATATTGCTGGGCTCCAAGGGCATTGATCTACCGAAATTGAATAAAAAGCTTGAGAAACTCAGTACGGGTAAGACTTTCTCGCCCCTCGATGCAGTAGGTGCGGAGACAGATGTTTGCACGTTCCTGAAGAACGAACGTGAAAATGCAGTTTTGTCTGTCATCGAGGATACTAATAAAAATGTAAGTAGCTCTTGTCACATGTCTATATTATTATATTGTATAATTATTTTACAGATTAGCGACACGGTCAGCAAGGAGAAATGGGCAAACCTAATTAGCTCCTGGAATGAAGAAAAAACACGTTTGCTGGAGGCTTTGATTGGACCGTCGCAGAATTTTATTGACTTACAGAAGTTGCCCGACCAGACAATCCTGCGGCGGGAATGTCTGCCTCCCTCTTGCCTCGATAAAATGGGGCAAATATATGCCCAAGAGCTATGCGAGTACAATGCTCTCGTGCTCAAGGACGAGTGTCGTCCAAATTTAGTGCAGAAATTCGCACAGTTGACCAACAGTTTTGGAGATGCGCGTCTCACCGACATGTGGATGCTACTCTCCAACGTGACTCAGGTGGGCGAAGCCCTGTGTAAGGGAGATCCCATCAATAATCGGCAGCGGCCGGAGTTTGTATTGAACGCCAAACTACACCTGGAGCGGCGCTACAGAGTATACATTATTTCGCTAGTTAACATGGATATCGATGCCGATAACTATCAACTAGTGCGAGCTTATGTAAATCGTTGCTTTTGCGGACAAGATGTCATCGGGATGGTGGACACAACTGGCGGAAGGCCCCTTTGGCCACTCATCTATTATAGCTTGCGCTGTGGAGCCGTTGATACAGCTGTCGATTTTCTCCGCGAAGCTGGCTCCAGCTATGACGAATTCGCCCAACTGATTGCAAATCGAAGTGCAGGCGTAGTCAACTCTAAGACAGAGAGTCAACTGAAACTGCAGTACGCCAACAAAATACGCAACTCAACTGATGCTTATAAGAAGGCTGTCTACTGCATCCTGCTGGGCTGCGACGTTAACGAGGTTCACGGCGAGGTGGCCAAAACAATTGACGACTTTATCTGGATTAGACTGTCTATGCTGCACACCGGCGACGCGGCAGATTATGGCCAGCTCCAGAGCTTAATCATTGATAGCTATGGCGAGAAGTACTTCAACACTTCAGCGCATCCACATATATATTTCCAGGCGCTAGCGCTCACTGGCCAGTTCGAGGCGGCAATTGAATTCCTGTCCCGCTCAGACGCTTATCGCGTGCATGCTGTGCACATGGCTATTGCACTGCATGAGCTGGGTATGTTGGGTGGCGTACGCAGTGTATGCCAACCTTTGCTCATAGTTGATGTATCCGATCCCCCGCCGCTTCGTCGTCTAAACCTGGCGCGACTTGTTCGTCTCTATGTGCAGCGCTTTGAGGCCACGGACACTGCTGAGGCCCTCCACTACTACTACACGCTGCGCAACCTGCACGACCCCAAGGGGCGCAACATGTTCCTGAGATGTGTATGCGACTTAGTCGTTGACAGCGGCGTGCTGGACACCAGCATATTTGATTTAATATTTGGCCAACGACAGGGAGTCGACGAAGCCGGAGATGTGCAGTTAATAGGGTACGTAATAGCAATATATACATATTAGAAAGATAAAGAGACATGAAATTGCTTGACCTTCCTCTCATTTGAAAGTTAATTATTTTAAAACGAGAATTATTAGTTGAATTTTTTAATATATTTACCTATTAATTTAATTTTAATACTCTCAGTATAGATTATCAATAACATAACATTTGGTTCAGCAAGAAAGTACTTAATATACCCTTATGCATATTTATTATTCGTAGATTTATCATTCTCTTCTTTTGTCCCACAGAGGCCTCTTCGGACAGTTCAGCTGCACAGAGTTCGATTCACACACAGTGGCTGGCCTGGTGGCTGATGAAATGGTGGCGCGCGGCAACTTTGAGATGGCGATACGCCTTTATGACATTGCTGGGAATCTTAATCTGGCCTTAAAGTACACTTCGATACTGCTGGCGCAGGTGGTGCAATACCGTCCAGCGGTGGGCACATTGCGGGCACGACTTAGTCTGGAAGTTAAGCGTTTTAGCACCCAGCTAGGGGGTGCCCACTCCTCGGATATTGAGCCTAAGGTGTATGTGAGCTTCATATTGTTACGTGATTTGCTGAAGTTCTTTGATGACTATCACGGTGGCAAGCATTGGGCTGCGCTAAAGCAGCTGGAGGGCATACCAAACATTATACCCAATACCATTAAGGATGTGGACGTGTGCTTGTCCACCGTGAAGCAACTAAGTGGTGATGTCGTCAAAGTTATACCCGATGTCATGGTGGCAGCAATGGACTTGGTACTCATACAATACAAACAGACGAAGTCAGGGATTTCGGACGGTGCAGCTCAAATGCAGCAATTAGATGAGCTGCGCGAGCGCGCCAAGGCGATTACTAATATGTCTGCTACCATGCCATATTGTCCCACAAATCAGCGCCTTTTGCAGATTGAGCTCCAGATGCAATAGAATGAATAAAATGGTATATGCCAAACGTGGTTTGTGTTTATATTCATTTGAGCAGCATCCATATGTACTCCTCCTCGTTGTCGTTATTCTGGTCAAGCAGTTTTTCCAGTAGATTTATCTTTTTTCTCATTGCATCTATTTCTTTCTGCATTTCAACACACCTGTTCTCGTTATTCACACAGTTTATGCAGCTTATCTCACATGGCTGCTTAAATGAATCCTTGTTAATTTCGGTTGCATCGTCTTCATATTTATGCTCTTCCATTTGAATTGTCTCTACGACATTGAACGCCTGTTGATCAAGATTATCAATGTTTAAGTCGGGATATGCATCTGGTAAAAGTTTATCGTCGTTTAAGAAACGTGCTGAAAAGTGCCTTTGGCATACGTGGTACTTTTTTCTCATGTCGCGCAACCCGCAGATCTTTAGCCAGTGGCGTCGTGCGTCGGTTTTCATGGGAAACGCATGCAAAATTTCTGAAGGCTTGGAATTGCAGTTTCTAACACAACATTTTCGCATTAGTTCTTGTGGCTTTATTGGTTGATGTAGCTTATTTGTTGCACCTGTGAAGCACAAAACGGAAGTTCTAGCGCGTGCACTTGAGCTGATTACTTTACTTACCTGTGCCCAAATTTAGTGTTGGCACCGCCCAGGAAAATATCCTTTTCTTTCCACGACAAGCTGCAGTGAAGTGTCGTTGGCATATTAAGGATCGGGATGATGACAGCATTCGATCGCTTGTAAGACCTAGATTTTCTAACCACTTTTGCTTGAGCTCTGGATTTTTGGGAAATCTGTATAAATTTTCAAAGTCTTGCAAGCCACTTGTATGACAGTTTATTGCCATACATAATCTTTTTCCTTTATAACCCTCCATTTGATACTATTGTTTTCTAATTTGGAATCATCGCGCAACAGTGTCAACAGTGTTGAAAAATTCACATTTTGTTGCCCTTATACAGCTGTTCGTCAGCTGGACCTTTAAGGTTAGTAAGTTCTTTGAAAATGGTATTTTGTAAAAGAACATAGTGCAACCACACTGCAATGTATATCGATAGTGTTCCCTATATATCTCGAAATGGTAATGAAGTTGTGAGAAAACGCGTAGTATAGTTTATGCAAGATTAAAATGTTTTCTGTGAAATAAACCGAGTGTAAGTCTTCATTAAATTTATAGTACGCGTAATAAAGTCAAAATCTAGCTCTTGCTAGTTACAAATCGTGCTTAAAAAGAAGCGCAGGACCACTTAATATGTGTGAATTTCGGACTGTCTGTCGCCGCCTACCAATGTCTCCCAAACTGTTTGCAGCGAATAATCATCGATAAATGTAACTCGAAAGTAGTAGTAGTATAAATTTACGCTCTGTGTTTAGTACATGTTTACTTACGTAGATACGCACATGCTACCCTAGTAGCAACTTGATATATAAAACAAGGTAAAAGGCAGCCGTAACTCAAAACCAACGGCAATCTGAAATGAGTTGTGTGCGTGTGCCGCAATAAAGAACAATAAGAAGCACTAGAGCTTGTGTGTGGGGTGGTGGGGGTGGTGGTGCATAGTCTCTGTTGTGTTGGGCGTGGAACGCACAATTGGCAGGCGTATAAGCATATGTATATGTATATGTTTATATATGTATGTTTTTTTTTGTCCAGCAAACTGACAATCGCTGTCCGAACGCGTCTCGCCAAAGTTAACGAAGCGCGAAATTGAGTTAAAGTGACTGCGAGCTGAGCGTTTGGATTTTGAAAGGTTGCTCGCATTCACCTGTGTCCGCTGACAGTGTTAGTTAGTGATTAAGGTGTAAGCATATTTAGTTCCTTAATTTGCCCACGCGAACATCAGCCTCTGTGCTCACTTGCTTCAATTAATTGTTTACATTGTGCTGGAATTTCTTAAATTGTTGTGATCTATATACATGCACGCATACAGACAGAAGTGATATATGTGAGTATGCCTGTGTGTGAGTATGTATTTTCAATTGGATCATTAATATTAATATGGCGCGCATTTCAATTGGCATTTGTGTTTTACGTATGGATTAACAGATTCCATAAATATTTTCAGATTTTGATGTGAATATTGATACAGACTGCTCGCAATGATGGAATAAACGCCTGTTCTGGGGGGAAGCAACTTATCAGCATCATGTCATTGCAGCCGCAACCGCTGCCGCCGACGTCGGCGTCAACAGCTGCAAGCGGCAACGCGTCGGGCAACCATCAATTGCTGCGCCCCCAAACGCTGGCCGCGCCGGAGCGTGAGCCCGTTGAGTTCAACATCAATTTGGTGGGAGCACCGCCCGAAGTGGAACAGCTGGTTCAGCAAATTAAATGCGTTGCCGAGCAGTTTTTATATCACTGGAAGAGTTTTCCGATTGGTAAGCGAAGAGCCAAATGTGTTGTTAACAAGTGTTGACGGAGTTTTTATTTCATTTTGTTTTTTCTTTTTACAGTTCTGCCCGAACCATTGGCGACCAGCACGCTTAATGTAACTGCCAGTAATGCGACAAACAGCGTGAGCGGTCGCAGAAAGCGTCCCATTAATCAGAGTGACCTATTTATAGCGCCGCCCTTTGATGAATTGGATGCTGTTGCCTCCGATGGCAGCGGCGAACCTCGTCGCCTCACAAATGCACAATTGAAAAGTTTGCGCGAAACTGGGTGAGTTTGGGGTCGCATGCATGCATGCGCACAAAACGAAAAAATCAAGAGCTGCTGACTGGCAAGGAGTTAATGATAATGATGATGCAGCCAAGCTGAAACATGATTTTCAATAAAGCGCACGAGCATAGATGTCGGCGCGTGCTATTCGATGACGATAATTATTAAGCCCTAAATCGATAACATTTAATTAAACAAACGTTGCACGGTCGGTGCTTGCATATATACATATTATATATGTATGTATGTAGCTAACATTAACATACCGCTGCTAAGCTTAGCAGCCAAATTGCACCGCTGTGCGGAGCTATTCAACATTTGTTTTATGCAAACGCTTAGACAACTTGCAAATCATTTGTCACCTTGCGCACGCACATGCAGCTGTCAAAAAATGAGAAGCAAAAGCAACAAGCCAATCAGAAGCATGTTAAAAAGTCTTTGGGGTGAAAGAGAAAAATGTTTTATTTTTTGCGGTTCAGTTTTGTTATACGTTTATTGCATGCTTCATTATTTTAAGCTTTGAAACAACGTTAGCATTAACATTACGTCAAAATGCGCAAATAAGTGTCTGTACGTAACTGCATACAGTTACAATTAACGTAAACAAAATGTTTGTATGTGAAATATTCCTGTAAAGCTTGCAAAAGGATAAATATGGAAAGCCGAAGAAATTAACTTTGGAACAATTGGAAACAATACGTAAAAATGGGTAAATAAACAAAAAGCAACGAACTACAAAAATAAACAACTACAAATAAAAACAAATTAAAATCAAAATATGTAAATGTTTTGCGTGTTTGCCATATTGCATATCAAATTGTTTAGTCAGTGTATCATATTTTGTACTTATTGTATACATTTACTGGCATATGAAGTTATAATTTAATCTAGCCTCAACAAACATACATAAATTATGCGTGGTACTTTGTTTCCTATGTTTATAAATATCCATTCATAAATAACGCTACGCCAAATTTATGCATGCATTTAAAACGAATTGAAAGTTCGCAAACAAATCTTAGGGAGTATAAAAAATAAATCTTTTGGCAGCTTCCATTAGTCTTGTTGTCTCTATTTTCAAAAGTTTAGAAATCATAAAGTTTCTTGAATTTAATAATGTTAACGGACTTGCCACAACTAAAAAATATATATTTTAAGTTTTTAATATAGAATATCAAATCTAACTTTTGATATATATGTATATATTTATTATTATTCTTTAATTAGTCAATTAGTACTAAAATATCAATATGGGTTTAATTTCTTGATGTTCCGATTTAGTCATTCAAATAGGGAATACACAAATATTCCACAAATCTTTTCACTCGCACACAAACCCATTTTAAGTGTAACTAATTTAATAAATTTTATCATAGCCACATGAATTCGATCAAACAAAATTAGAATCTGGCCCACGCTTAAGCATGCTTATAATTTGTCATTAAGTTGTGCCTCGCATCAAAATATGTGTTGTGTCCATAAGTGTTTTATCTGTTGCTCTCATGTATCCTATCAACTCTCTAAAACATCTGAATTTGCTTTCGCAGTGAATTCGACGTTCCCAGCTTGCATTTTACTGGTCAGGTCCACAAATGGCGTCTCTCTCAGCTCCTGCAAAAGGGCACCCTGCGCGCCCATGATTCCTTCTTGAGTGACTTGGCGTTGGCAGCACGATTCGTGGTCGTCACAGCCCGGGCCCGCATCTTCTCCCACTTTTTTTCTGTGGTGCATGCAATGCATGCTCTGCTGAACGCACTCATCAGACTAGTAGACATGTTTATCGGTGTGCCCGCATTGCTGGCCCACAATCTGGACTACAAGATTAAGGAGGAGCGTTGCCGCTTCCTTATAGCTGAGCTGGTGTGTCGGGTGAGTGAATTATTAAGTACTTATTAGATACTTCCTAATCGTACTGAATAGTTTATAATGTAGTAAATGTATTTTTTTGCTTTGCAGCCGGAGTTTGAAGACTGTCTAGATGGCCTCTGCTCCTACGTGCGAAAAATGCTACGTCGAGCAACCATGGAAAAGTTCGATTTCAACAGCTGCGAGGTGACACAGCCGGTGCCATACCTGTTTCTGACACCTAAAGGCCAAGAGATCGATCTGCGCCTGTTCTGCCGGGACATAATGCGTAAAGCACTTCCCATCCTAGTGGGAATACTGGAGCGCGAGACACGGGGCTGGTTTTTGCACTTCCGCGAACGACTGATTGCAGAGTTGCGCGCTAAGAAACTCAACGACAAGGAAATCGAAGAGGAAGTTAACGATGCAGTCATGAAGGAATACTTGCAGCGTGTGTATAGTTCCATCATGTCAAATGCCAAGCTGGCCGAACTGGGAAACGGTGTGCCGCAGCTGCTGGTAGATCAGGCCCAGTCGGTAGTTATTATGTACAAGGCCGTTGACAAGGTGCAACAGGATATCAAGCGAACTCGCGAGGAGCACCAGAAGTGCTTGGCCAACGATCACTCTGTACTGTCACGCGTGGCGCCCTGGCTTCGCTCCAAGCTTCGACACGCAGAACAGCACAAGCTGTACAAGTGCGCCTGGTCAGCGCACGAGGAAGCACTGAAGATGTGTAGCCAGCACAATCTACAGCAGACTGCCTACTTTCTGTCGCGCGACCTGGCGTTTATGAAGGAGCGAGAGCCAGTGCTGCTTAAAGAGCTGAAGAATGCCAAGACACCTACGCGTAGTTTCCAATGGGCGTGTCGTATCTGGTCGCCACAGGCGTGGATCATCAGACGCAATTTTCAGGGACAATCGGATGTGATCCCCACGGTCATCAGCCAGCAGGCTACATCGATAGTCACGCCACGTTCAGATCCTAGCCAACCTGTGTTTCTGGTTGAGAAGGAAATGATACGCACCACCAGCACGCGTTGGCCCTTTTGGCGTTTGTTGAATCTGTTGCAACGCACCTGGTGCTGGACTTGGAACATGATGTTTTTACTCGGAATTCTTGTGCCCTGGTGCAGTCCGTTGGGATTGCGTGCGCTCTTCTGCATTAAACCCTTCATGCCCGACCTGGAACTGTCTCAAATCAATGGCACCCTATTTCCGCGCAAGACCAGCATCACACAGACTCTAGCTTCACGGCTAATCGAACTATGGCGACACATATCAAAATCGCGCACTCATTTCGAAACTGAGCCTGACACAGGTAAGACTGTATGAATATATATTTAACTGATATCTAAATTATTGTTAGCTCTCACCTCCAATATAATATTAGATTATAATATACTCTGTAGATATAAAAACTCCTATAATTTAGAGTTTTTCGACATTTAAAGAAGAATAAGTGATGTAAATATCTGACGTCATTACGTTTTTAGTACCTATTAATCTGCTTTTAATTGCCCATTTTAATTTATTTTATTTATAAGCTAAACTCATGCGACATTTTACCAAATACAGGTTTCATTGGCAAGGGCTTAACACGCAATTTGAATCGCACTTGGAATTACTTTGTGAAAGGATTTCTGGGCACCGTTGTAATTCTGTTCGCATTCCCGATAATATGCCTGGCGACATGTTTGCTCAGCATTGGTTTGGCATTGAGTGCCCCCCTGTGGATTCCAGTGTTTGTGCTCCTGTTGCACATCTATATGATATTAATTTATGACCTCGATGCACCGGACAACACTCGAAATCGTTACTGCATTCTGCTGGAGGTGCTCATATGGAACTTTTTGATTCAGGGCCTGCTGCAGCCGCTGGCGGCGATTTTGGTGGCTACGGTGCTTTGCCCGCTCGCAGCAGGTGTTGTTTTAATAGGTAAATATACGAAAACTGTTTATGGTCTATAGAATTTGACCTCTTATTATTTATAATCTTTCAGTTGGTGTTATGCGTTATACACTGCGGCTTCTCTGGGATTCTGTGACGTTCCATTTGTTCATCAAGAAATGCGGACGCGTGCCCGCATCAGATAGCATTGCTGTAAAGCGGATCGCCGGACCCGGCTTGGCCTTGGACTATTACTTTATCATACGGCCGGAACAGGCATTGGCAGCACTAGAGGCTAAAATGGAACTGGACGAACTGCAGGCCTATCAGCATGCTACCGAGCGAGTAATATTGCAGCCACAGCAGGATTTTCTGCAATTTGTCGAAGCCTGTTTTGGTCCCTTTTCCGCTCAGTTGTCGAAAACTGGTCCGTACCTAGCGCTCGATCGCGAGGCGCAAGACCTAATGAGCTCGTTGCATGAAAAGCTGGAGAAACGGCGCAGGGAGCTGCAAACCAGTTTAAGCTCTCAGGTTAAGTCGCGGATTAAGCTGAACACCAAAGAATTGAAGGTGCAATTAAAAAACTTAGTTGTGCACTATTTACATACTATAATTAATCTGGGTTGTTTATATTTACAGATTGTCATACAACTGGCCGCCCATTTACTCGAAAAATACTATCCGTCTCATGTAGTTGGTAGGCTGTCGATTAGCGAAGAAGAATTTTGGGACAACAAAGTAAGAACTGAGAACCACTTTTGCGTAATGTGAATGCTTTAATTTCTGTATGGTTCCTTTATAGGGTCTCTCGGTTAACGACTGGCCAGGTCTCGCGGGTCTCATATATACCGAGATATTTAGTTTAGATTTTCTAACGCCATTGACTGAAAACGATACGCATTTTAAATTAGAACCACATGCCTCGCTTGATTTAATGCGCTATACGGAGATGGTGAAGAATGCCAACGATGTAATCGGTTCCAAAGGGCTGGATTTGCTAGGCAATGTGTATGCACCTCGTGGCAATGTCCAGGTGCATTTACCATTCCTCGAAGTGACCGCATTTAATCCGCGTTCACGAATCACGTTGACTTTCCGGAAACCCGAAAAGCGGTAAAGGCTCTTCTGTCATACTTATTTAATGTATTAATGATTTTATTTAAATTTTGTAGTGACATGTCCGTGGGTCTAACAACGCCACGAGTGCGCGCCCATCGTGCTCAGCACGTACCGAAAACAACGCCAGAAGCCCAACGGCCTTGGCGTCCATGGAAACAGAAGAACGGGGAGCGAAGCGTCACGGAGAAACTGTTGATACCGCTGCCCGTGCCTCATCCAGTACACATTGCCATTGCCATTTATAATCGCGATACAGAGCAGCCCATACCGTTGGACTCGGAGCTCGTCTGGGAGATATTAAAGTCCATTGAAGACTGTCAAGGTGGCGATGCAATGGTGTGTGCTTTCAATTGAATATATGTGCGTTTCGTAATTGAATACTTTTCTTGGCAGGCTGTGCATTCGGTAGCGCGCTATCATGGAGCCGTCCTGGAGTCTAGCAATGATTCGCTTGCCAGCAGCAGTAGCATTGGCAGCACGCGCGAATCTGGTTCCGGCTCTGTGTCTGGCTCTGCGTTGGGCAATGGCACAGAAACTTTGCCTTGTGGAAATCGAGAGGTACGTTAATTTTTCAAAAGATTTTTTTCCAAACCTAATTATTCCATATTCCATACAGGTGTGCACGCAGGTAAAAGTTGATGCTGCTCCTGCACCCAATGCATCTGGCTTTCACTGGACGTTGAGCAATTGGGGTGCAGCACAGACGGCACGCCGACGCACCAATTCCAACGTGCGCGTCGATTTGGCCAGTCCCGAGGATATATCGCTGGATACAGACAGCTCGCGGGCTGTTTTTAACAATGCATATGGCACTACAGTGTAATAGGTTCAGACTAATTTGGGCACATAAAATATATATATACATATATATATAAAATATATATATAATATATATATATATATATATATATATATATTAGAAATACAAATACGATTATGTATAGATTCAGATGCAGTTCTTGCAAAAAAGAAACATACATTCAAATTATTTGCATTATCCAGTTAGGCATTTGTATATGGCACGCATAGCAAGTGACATTTCGCGAATTAGTAGCTTTATTTAATTAAATTTGATTCATGAAAAAAGGCTATGAAAGGCAGCAGGAGAAATGTCTGTTTGCTGATGCTCGATTCAGCCATTGCAGTTAAATGCTAGTTAAAATCTAATATGGAAAAATCTATCCATATACCATATATTTATCTATGTTTACATATGCGTATATGATATACATACATAAATGAGTTGTTAGCATACAATCTTATACATCCATATTATATATATATATATATATATACATATACATATATATACATTGCAAACACACAAAGCAACAAACTTATATCTAGTCGCCAGCAACATTTATGCAGCAATTTAACTCAAACTTTTCTTATGCAACTAATTAAGAATACTAAATAGCGAATGCTTCATATGTATGGCTTCGATGACGATTTTACACCAATTCTAGTTTATAGTTTATACTTTCATTCGAATATTCACAGTTGAACTAATAACGTACTGTGGTCCATTAGAATAATCCATCGGAATTTCATGATTATTATTAATAATTGCCATTTTTGTAGAATGCTTGAATGTTTTACTTAACTTTAATATTATTGACTCATTTGCATACAATGTAAAAGTTATTATTGAAGCAGTTTATCTGTGTACAAAACATAATTCAAATTGCTTGAAAGGAAATCCTTTCAAATTTAAACGAAATGAGTTGATGGTTTCAAAGATGGATTTTTCAAAAACGTATCGCTCGACCGACCATGCAATATATACAGTATCGACAGTCCTTTTCGAAGGCAGCTGAAATATTAATTGTTAATCAACTCCGTATAGAGTAGATAGGTGTTTTTTAAGTAATCAGATTATCATATGAGACAACAAACTGAATTATACAGACGAAAATATTTCCATATAAGTGAGAAGTCAGAGAAACGATTATAATTATGTAAACAAATTAGATTGGAAAACAGTAACAGATTCAGGTTGATAATAATGGACTGTGGAAGCAAGTACAACTAAAGTGTTCAATTTATGCCTTGTTCGATTGAATGTCCATGCCATAATCTATCAATATTGTAATCAATCAATCAATTACACATCAAACGATACCAAATTCATGTTCATGCAATTCATATGCCTACCTACTCTTGAGTTAATTAACAACACACAAAGTTATCATATGAACACAAGCATATATAAAAAAAAAAATAATATCTGAGTACCATAAAATATAACATTTTATAGCAAAAGGTAATTCAATAAAAAAAGAATTTTTTGTGGACGATCAATAGGTAATTTTAATAATGAGTGTGTATTCAAAGAATATAATATTTTAACCGATGGAGAACATTTCTGCCACATTGTGCAATGGCCATGAGATTTTCTTTGTACCTAACAAATACAAAAAATTAAATTTTAGCAATCAAAAATTATATTATAAATGCCACGAATTGTACTAAACAAAAGTTGAACAAAGATTGTTAATTAATATTAAATATGCTATGACAGCTAATTTATACAAATTAATATACATGAAAAAACTATTACTAAACTTAAACCTGCATGTGTATGAAACTATGTTTTTGCAAATACTACTACTAATACTACTTCTTCTTTGCCTCTTCCAAACACTAATACGAATTATAAATGATAGTAATAACAATTAACAAATTAACGTGCAACAACAGCATTAAACAAAAGGCAGGCATTGTAATTTATAAACTTTTCACATTTATATATAAATACATATAGCAAAAGAATACAAATCATACTTGTTAACAATTAAAAAAAAAAGTATCTTCCGCTTTCCAAGTCAGTTGTATTACCTGTAATACCAATCCTTCCCCCAACGTATAGTACATGTGCCCTCCAAGTATTTACCAATTTTCCCTCTGTTTTATATAGAGTTATGTTAACTTCGAAGTATTAATTTAAAGTACCTACACTTTACACTGCTTACTGATTTCAATCATAACTTCGGCAGCTTCCAATACTATTTTAAGATTGGCAAAAACATTTATTATTTATAATTTTGTATATCTACTATCATAACAACAAATTATACGTTTGCACGTATTTCAGTTTATATTTATCGGAACGATTTATATTAGTATATACACAAAATTATTAACATATGCGATTTTTAATGAAAGCAGTTGTCAAATAAGCGTTCCGAAACATTTAAATTGAATATGGATCAAACGAGCTCTTACAATGATTTTAAGCTAGCGTAAATCGAATCAGATCTTTACAAACATGCATACAAATATACAAACATATATATATAAATATGTAGTTATACAATAAAAAACATACAAATTAAAAGCAAACAAAATTAAAAGATAATCTCAGCAGCGCATTGAACAATTTTATGAAAATGAACCGTAGTTTAATAATTATGTAATAAAAATGTTGGATAAAAAATAAATATTAATTGTTTTAATTTGCGAATTAATATTCTATGGTTAAACGATAAGTACATATTTGATTTTTACACATTCTTTAAAATATGCTGACGATAGTTTACTCACTTTTATCATGGAAATGAATCGAGAAGTCTTGCATTAATTTTAATTTTACTTCACTTTATTTTGATTTACTTTTTACATTAAAAGTAGCTTAACTTTAGAATAGATTCACTAAGGATAATTAAATGTTAGCTTATAAAAATAATTAACCAACAAAACTCGTATCGAGTACGGAGTAAACAATTCGAAAAGATTAAAACAATCACAATTAGTTAGTTTGAAATGAAAATGTGATACAAACAAAAATCCATTTATCATTATCAATCATTATTACTCTATAAAAATACAAATTAGCTGTTAAGTAACATAAAACAGCGCATATGAACAGTTAAGTAAATTTTTTGAATTCGCTTTGCGATCAAATTTAATTGAAACAGTTAGCAGGTATAAACTTGTATACAGAGATAGGTAGATAGATAGATGTATATAGATGGAGAAACAACATGTCTAAATTTGTGAAAATGCGGATCAAGAAATCCACTAAACAACAGTTCAACAGCCCTAAGTTCTCTGAGTGAGTTTACTATAAGTATATATATATATATATATATATATATATATATATATATATATATATATATATATATATATATATATATATAAGTTTCTAAGAGTGTCCTTATTTCTTTAAGTTTATATTTGATGTTGGTTTTATTTGGAAATGGTCGAGAGTCTTAACTTCTTTAGTGAGCAAACCTTTTGTAGAAAAATGGAATCTAATACGATATTAAGGTATATAAAAATCTATTAACTATCACATTCAAGGTGATAGATAGAATAGTATGGAGCGGAGCAGTAAACGTTCTCCTTTCGAGTGCAAATATAATCAACGGAATTGTAAATATGTTCAAGGATGCTGATTTTACGAGATTTTAGCAAGTTACTGTGGAATTGGTGTCAATACTTTTACGTTAACAACATATGTAGTGCTTGATCTACACAAGGGAATGTCTAAAACATAGTTGATTAGCCGCTCGGCATAACCCTGACTCATTTTTCCAAATCTATGCCTCACTGAAACGGCAATAGGCAATTTGCTGTAGTGTTGAGCAATCCTAGGCGCTGTTTCTGTTTGCGCTGCTCCGTCATGTGATCTTTGAGTTCGTGTAGCTGCGTCGATAGATTCTTGATTAGGAGTTGCGTTTCCAGGAGCTGTGCCTGCATGCTACGCAACTCGATCTGCTCGCCATCGGCATCCACTGCGGCCAGCGACATGGCGCGTAGCCTTGGGAACCATTCCAAAATGCCAGCCTTAACCATGGCGTATACATAGCTCTCGGGGCCCGTGAACTCAGTGGGATCCTTGACCTTGACCAGCACTATGAAGTATAGGTAGTGCCACATATTGTGCTCGCTCTTGATGTGCTCCTCAAAGCTGACTGTCTTGTTGTCGAAGGCTGAACGATTGAGCGAACAGATGAAACAGGTTGTTTTGAGTATAGCCTCTTTTTGTTGCTTTTCCGATCTCAGATCGGCAAATGTGTCGATAATAACACCGAAAATCAGGTTCAACACGATAATAATGACAATGAAGAAGAACAGCAGATCGTAGATGACGCGCGCCACAAAAAGACCCTCCTGCAAAGCAAGGAAATATTGAGATAAGTTTCTTTTCGGTTTGGGATGCGATTAAATTATTCACCTTGCTTGAGGGTGCTCTCAGAATATCGCCAATGCCCCCACCATTTCGCAGGCCTTGATTTAGGGTTGTCACAATGCACATGACCAGTGAGTCACAGGAGCGTTCCTTCACTTCGCCGCTGGCAACGATAGTTGCAGCTCCGTTCTGCTTTGTATTGCCGTCACAGCTGCCATGTTCATCAGGCATGGCACAGAACTGCTCCGCCGACGCTGGCACTGATAATGTCAACGGACCGGCAGTCGACCCGGCTTCCTGCTCTTCATATTCCACCGGAACGAGGAAATCATCTTTGAAGAACATGTAGCCAATTATGGAGAATAGATAAACCAAAATCAGAGCCAGAACGGCGGTCAAAACAATGGAGCGACCGTTACGGGTAACCGAGCGAATTACGTTGACCAGCGTCTCCTCTCGGTAGACGACATCAAACAGCTACGCGGAAGATTTCTTATTATTTAATAAACACATTATCATTGTGGATACTTGCCAGCAGTGAGTAGAAGAATGGATGGAAAATAAGTCCACAGAAGCAAAATGCTATATAAATGCAATGATAGAGCAGCTGAAAGTCGGTGATGATCTTAAGAAAATGCTTCTCTAACGTGCCCTTGTTGCCCATTATGCTCACAATATGCACGCTCTTGAGCGTCACCTGCGAGAAAATAAATTGGAGAATTAGTATCGAAAAGTTTAAGATGGAAAAAGTTTAAGCTTCTTACCGTAACGACGCCCAGTAAACAGAGTGTGGATTCTGGCCCAAGTAAAAATATAAAACGAAGAATTACTGAGCCAATAAATGTGCGTATGCCTGACTCACGCGGCAGCGTAATGACTATAACCAATGAGAATATCAAAATGGCCCAGAATAGCAGGGAAATATGCGAACTGAGTTCTAGAAATAGAAAACAAAAACGTATAAATTCCAGCACTGTTAAATGGCTGTTGAGCCACTCTGATAGTCTATTACAAAAGACTGTTACAAACCTGGTACAGTATTGTCGAAGGGATAGAAGAAAGCCACGATCATATTGATGACCACAACGCAATTAAAAAGTATATTGCTCCACAGCGACATGTAGCTGCTGATCCAGAAGAGCAACGGCTGACCTGTAAGAGAAAAAATAAAATAAAAAAGCAAAATATGCTGATCCTCAGAATGTAGGACTTACTTCGCAGTTTCTTCTGCCATTTCATTTCGTTAAACATCTCCTCGGCCTTGTCAAAGAAGTCTGCTACTTTGGAGCCCTGATCATCGCGTTCCGCAGTATTAAGTATTTTGATTTTCGTGTCTGTCGTCAAATATTCACAAATTTCAGGTATGGGAAATACTATCTGCTCCAGTGTCCGATCATTGCGGACAATCTGTGAATGAGGTAGATAGAAGGTGTTATTAACATAATTGATAATTATGTCAATCCGAACTGTACCTCAATTTGTGCCGTATGTGTTGCGTAGTACATCAGAGCTTGACTTGTCTTCGCGTCGAAGCTGGCCGACTGGGGATCTTCAGAGGCCTTGAGTAAGGCCGCCAGCTCCTTGTTGTGCTGTGCTAACTGATGGCAAAGAATGTAAATGTTGTGTCCCACTTCGCGGGGGCTGACTGTTGCATCGTCGTCATCTGTCGCGGCACTTGGCTCATCCCCATCGTCCTGCTCGTCGATGAGTTCTTCCTGGTGATAGGCCTTGCAGGCCACCTCGACCAGTTGCTTGGGATTCATGTTGTAGAGTATGCGCTCAGCATTCTCGCTGTCGCCACGACTCTCCATGATGGCCAGGAGCAGTTTGGAGGCATTGTTCTTCAGCTCCAGCACCAGATCCATGCGATTCTCCCCCAGTGGATTTATGTTGTTCAATATCAAAGCGGTGATGATATCCAAACCATTCGATTCGTGGGTGGCAATGCAGTTCTGGTTCTCGTGGCACGGCCCCTGGCAGTACTCGGTGAGTGTCTCCAGGGTTTGATTAATCAACGCCACGTTGTGCTCATTGATGTAGAGCCCCAGCAGACCCAGGCCACCTGTGGTGGAGCCGCAGATGCAGTCGAGGAACATGAGTGTTTCTGATACGAGATTATTGTTGGTTTTGTTGTTCTGATTCCGTAGCAGATTCTGCAGATCAGGATTGTGGTTCTCACAAAGCAATTGCAAGAAGCGCAGAATGGGCTGCATGACGAGCACCTTGTTCGACAGCTGGTTACGCTGCTCCTTGCTGTCTCTATGCTTCTCCAACTTCTCGGCCAGTATATCCTCCAGCGGGCTATTCACGCTGATCGCTGAGCTCTCCTCGCCTGAGTGAATGTTTCGCGCATTGCCGTAGGCACGCGCTGTGGCCAGGCCGGCATTGTGCAGCTCCCGCTTGAGCTCGTCCGTGATGACAACCCCATTGCTCTTGAGGCCGTGTTTGCGCGAGATTTTGTCTAGTTCCATGTTGGTATCTTGCTTGTGCTCGTGCGCCTTGGCTGCTATATCTGTGGTGTTGACGGAGACCGTCGACTTAATTTCTTGCTGTGCATCCTTCATTTTCTCAAAGAAGACCTTGAAGAACGCTTGATTTAGATCATCACTGAGAAACTTCTGGAACATGCCCTTCTGTATGATTGGATTTCCGCCCTCGAGCAATGCTATGCCTAGCTCCACGGCTTCCACAAAAATGTTGGGTGAATGCACCGATTTAATGACCAACTCTACTACCAAATCTGAGGCACCCTCGCGATCCAGGTGATTTTGCATTTCGTGCAGCGTTTTGTCCGCACGCGCCAGATACTTGGCACCAGGTCCGTGGGTCACCAAATGCAACTGTTTGGCCGGGTCAGAGGCGGCCGCTGCCGCCAACGCTGCAGCAGCTGACACGCTATTCGGCAGTTGTGGGTGATCCTCCTCCAGCTTTGGAGTACTCTTGCACTGAAAGTAGCGCAGCAAGAGTGTCTGACGTAGAGCATCTCCCTTTTCGCCATAGTTAACATCAATGGCCATCATTTCGCGTAGAGTGCGCAACACCTTCACACACATGCGCTCCTCCTTCTCCTCCAGCAATTTCTCTGTGTGCTTGATTAGCTTGCGTATGAATCCTCCACTCTCGCAGCGTTTACGCGCCTCGGTGCCCGCAGGGAAGAGCAGCTCGGAGCGATAAAGTATGTCGACTAGTAATGACAGCTCCGCCTCGACGACCGGCTTCAGTTGATCCTCCAACAGCGAGACAATGTCCTGCAATCCCTCAATGATGGAGCGATCCCAGCGCATCAGATGAGCCGACTGTTGAGTATCGTACTTGGGCTGCTTGGAGGCCAGCAGCCACTTGGTCGTCTGTCGTGTCAGCATTGCAGTCTTGCTAGACATATTGGTCACCTGCTGCTCCAGCTCCAATGGCAGCACAATGCTGCGCATCTTGGCTGATTCTGTGAGAGTACGGATACAGTTCTCCACGTTAAAGCGATCCGCCAATGATAGCCACTTGCATTGAGTAAGCCGGTAAACGGCCTGCAGTAGCTGCACAAAGATCACCTGCCGCGACTGCACTATTGTACTCTGGTCGGAGAAAGGACTGGAGAAGAAGCTGCTCAGCAAATTGGTCACACCATTCAGCACATAGGCCAACAGCGTCTTGTTAGCGGTGGCTGAGGTGTTTGATATTAACAGATTGAGGTCCACCAAGAAACTCTTTTCGAATAGACTCCACATGTGACCAGAGGCGTAGATCTCTTTCATCTCCACCTCGGTATCAATGTAACAATGATTGAGGAAGTCCACATACGCCTCCTTTACCTCGGGAATGCACAACGGATGGCATATGATGGTCACAATATCGTCCAGCGAGAGCAGATTATTGCACTTGATCTCCGTATAGACGTTCTTGCCCATGGTGCAGCAGGCGAGCAGTTTCACCAATTCCACATGATATTTCAGTGGACTATCGTCGCTGAGCTGTCGACTACGCTGCTGCTGCTGCTGTTGCATCATTTGCACAAAGTGGTGGAACGAGGTCTTGTCGTTGTAGAACACCAATACGTCTTCACCGGCATTGATGAGCTCCTGCATGACCATGTCCTGACACTTACGTATGAACTGGTTCTCTGCTTTGACGATTGTCTGCAGGAACTGCAAATATGCCACATGTCGGCCATGGATCTCGATGCAGTGCACAAAGTGTTGCACCACTTTGTCCGTCACCTCATTGCACAGCGCCAAGTTGTCCTTGAATATGGCGCAGACTGTTTTCGCCTCGAGAATCTGAATGGAATAGAAATGAGATTAGCCAAAAGTGCTATCTGAGCAAGGGATTCGATTATTACGCCTGGATTGAGAAACAAATCAAGATGATTGTGCAGGAGCACTTGATTTTGTTGATTGCCTAGGCAGAAGTTCTGTAGGAATTCATGCGCCAGGCACATCAGCTCCTTCATCAGCACATCGTCCTTCTCGTCATAAGGATTCTGTAGCAAATCCAGGACAACTGTGTGCACGCCGACATTGCGAAGCAGGCGCTGCTCGTGCTTGCGTGGCTTGACAATGGGACCTGAATGGAGATGGGCGAGCATGAGTCGCATTAAAAGTAAGAATATGAAGGAATACGCACCATCCGTAACACAGAACTTGTTCATGCGAATGAGGATCTCTTTGACCTTTTGATATTCGCTGCGTTGCTCTGGCGAGAGAGTGGCATCGTATTCCAGATTATCCGCACCGCCTGCTGCATCCGTACCACCCAGCTCATCCGTTGCCTTGGCCTTGTACACCCACAGCTCGGACTTCTCCACACTCTGGCGCAATATGTCCAGGTCGGATTTGATCTGCTTATAGGACTCCACATCACTGTCCGAGACGAGCAGTTGCACCTACAATGCATAAGGTGAAATGTCAGCCATTAGCTTATCTCGAAGGGGCATTGTAAAGTATTCATACATACAAAATCAAAAGATCTTTCATTACGATATGCGGAATACGTCCACTTTAGTGTTAGTTTAGTGTATGTTATCAGTGCGTGAGCAGTGTTAGTTGTTAGTCACATACATATGATAAATGCAGTTGATTAAACGGATTAGTGAGACGAGACATCGAATTCGAATTCAAGAGCGTTGCATGCAAACCCAAGAGAGATGAAGAGTAAAATTGAGTAATTAGAAAGCAACCACAAGCCAATACCAACATCGGAATACCGATTCCATTCAATTCCCCGATACGAACATAAGATATATAATACTATAAAATATATTAAAAAAATTGCTTGAAACTATCCAAGGATTACCGACAAACTATACTCAAAGACAAGCTAACGTAAGATAATCTAATGTAAGATACATACATAATCAGACTTATCTATGTATAGCTATATATTACTGGTTCTTTGGGCATATGTGATACTTATAGAATGCCTAAATGAAATGATTGCACATGCAGACAACTTTAATAAATCAACTATAACTACTTATAAATGAGTTACGCAAGTTTACTTTAGGGAATCAGCAAATGGAACAGCAGCTTACCTGTCGGAACGCTTGTAACACCTCTTGGCGCTGGCTAAAGTGACGGAAAAGCAGATGCAGTGCACCAGATACAAGTGGTGCATAGTCGTGCATGATTAGGTGCAGCAGGACACGCAGAAATGTGCGTCCCCCTTGTCCATCCAGATCTAAGTTGGCCGCATCACTGCGCTCACAGTCGAAGATGCCCTCCGCCTGTATGCCAATGGATTCCAGATCGATATTCTTCTGACGGGCCGCAGCCGCCGAAGCAGCTGCCGCTGCTGCCGCCATAGCAGCCTCCGCAGCGGCTATTTGTTCCCCGTCAGTGGTGCCCGTGCTGCCAGGTGTGGTTTGCTGGTTCTGCTCCTCATTAGCACCAGTTTCTGGGGCCTGGGTAACCACTTCGGATTCGTCGAACTCACGCTTGAATATTGAGAGCAGGCAGCTGATCCTATAGTCGAGGCGTACGTCCAAGATGAACTGCAATATTTCAATGATCTTCAGTTTGGTGTCCATGACCAGCGGATATTCCTTCATCAGTTGCGACACGGACTTCCGCTGTTGCAGTGCTATGGAAGGCGCTGCAATCGCTTGGCCAACGGAGCCCAACGCCAGCGAAGTCATCACCGTACTCATGTCCCCAATGGAGCGCAGCACGCCACCCTCAGCTGGAAAAGAAACATAAATTGTGCGATTAATTTACATGTGATATTTAAGGAGCGATTATTTCCAAGCTTACCATCATTCGTCGTCTCCTCTTCGACAGCTTGTCATAGAGAGATCAGAGAGAACTTACTCAACTAACTTAATTTTAAAGAATCAGTTTTGGTACTCACAATCGATATCCGTGTTGACGAAAGAGCCTCCGGTTGTTGTCTCGGACACGCAGTCCAGAATGGAGAGCAGAGTCTTCGTTAAGCGCAACAGATCGCTGAAGCTGTAGAAGCCAAAATATATCAAGTCTCTGGCCAGTTTAACCACCTGAAAGAGATGCTTGTAGATGAACGAATGATTTTGCCTATAAGTTCAGATGCCTACCTCAAAGGTCAGCTTGTTTTGCTCCTGATCCGTGAATAGCCACACCTTGGTGGCCACATTGCACAAATAGTTTTCCACAAAGGCGATAGTTGTGTTGAATTTGGCTCGACAGGCCTGTTTGTTCTGATCCGGCTGAAGATTCTTGCCATCATAACTGGGCACGATGAGCACGAATTAGCTAATAAGTAGTATTATCGATAATCACAGCTACTCACTCCATAATGGACATTTTGGAGGGTATTTCACTCCACAGTCGGGCATATTTCACGGGCGTGACTGGCTCCTGCGGGTCTCGATCCACATGCAAGTGCAGCATCAAACGGCAAAACGAGGCTCGCAGCTCATAGGGCATCGTTTCATCAGACATGCATCTGGATTAAAGGAAATACTTAAGCAAGGGAATTGTGGAATTTTGGGGAGGAAACTACTTCAATATCAAATCAATATCCAATTGGGGCGACAGTCGGTTTAGAGCCAGATACTGACGATTCAGGCACATGTTGGAGAATAGATTCAGCTGATGACGATAGTAGTTCAATATAGCTGTCTCCTGCTCGCAGCCGTCGGCCACGCAGTTTGCCAGATCGGCCATGGAGCGCGATGACTGAAAGCAAAGAGAATTGCTTTAAATGAACGAAGGGCTAAAGTAAGTCTGTCAACACTCACCGGTTGGCCCTTCCATTGCAAATGTATTTCGTACTTCTCGCCCGGCAGCACAGAATCGTCATCATTAAGACTCGCACTATCCCATGTGGTTGTGGTGGAGGTAGACTGCACATCGGAGCGATCCTCGTCATCGCCGGCAACCTCGGTAAGCGTAGACAGGCACACATCCTCGGAGGCGCCCTTGTAGCAGCGCACTGAGGTGCCGCCGCGAAGCGCCTTGATCTGTGTATCGATCAGAATGTCAACATTCTTATCACTAAGCACGCTCTTGCAGATCAACTCCTGGGTTACAGCGATGGCTTTGCGATTCGAGACGCACAGATCGGAAAGATAGTCTAGGAAGCGTGAGTCCCAATTGTTCATGTTTTTACGCACAAGGCCCACAAACGTTTCGATCTCGGCAGCCGTAATGTGTTTCTCCAGCAGTTTGCGATTGTTGTGCAAGAGTGCGGTGATTGTGTCTTCAGCAAGGATATCGTAGCCGATCTGCTTCTGCATCAGACCAAAGTGCTTGGCAATGTACTCCTGATTTTTGCGATAGTCCTGTTGGGAGAGCCGCAGAATGCGATAGCAGAGTCGGAAGATATTCTTGTAAGGTGCATTCTTGGGGTCGCTCAGCTCGTCCAGCCGCAAGAATGGCCCATCGCCAGCGCTGTGCTCCTGAAAAGGTCCTTGTAATATTTTAAACAGCTGCTTTAGGATATACTGCTCGCGCAGCAGCTTCTGTCGATCGCGTATGGGATTCTTTATAGTAAACTCGAGCGCCTTAGTCTTGTTCTGCTCATTCTCCATGCCGGCTATGAAGTATACAATGTCTTGCAGTAGCGAGATCAGAGCTCGCCGCTCATTGATCGATATGCTGCCGTTATCTAGCTTGCTGGTCACCATAGCCAGCACCTTACACGCATCGTTGGCAAAGTCCAGATCACGAACTTCCACAGGCGACACGGGTATTAGTGCAAAAGCCTCCTTGTCCTCCTTGATGGGCGAGCAGCACACCTTCGACATGACCGGTTTATCGTCATCCGCATCGATGGGAATCGACGTCGCGTGCACCCAGGTGTTGGAGCAAATGTGCTGCAGTCTCACATAACTGGACTGCGGCACCAGGCTATCCGGCCGAGCCATTGTCGTAGCGTCCAGCACAAACACAGAGGCTATATCAGCCGAATATGGCACTGAGACTAAACGATACAGTTTACCCTTCGGCTTGTCTGTGGAAAGGCGAATGAGATTAGTTTAACATAATTATGCAAGGCCTGCGGGACTTACCATTCAGAGTGGAGTTCATGGTAGAGCTGAGTCCCGAGTCTTTGCTGCAGTCGCCCAACAAAGACTCATGGCCGTTCGCAGCGTTCGTCCCAGCAACTACATCGGACTCTGCTTCGGCAGCCAAATAGTGGCCCGTGGCTAGATGCTTGAAGCGGTACAAGGAATTCCAATCGCCGGCACCGCCTCGACATGAGTCGTGTTGCACCACCTCAATCTCCCAGAGCGCTTTGCTGCTGGTCGCCGCAGTGGCGCTGGTGCGGCCCGTGGTGCGGAGGAAGACGTGGTACTGCTTCTTGTACTCATCCATGGTTAGAAATTTTTCCTGCTCGGCATGAAAGAGACGCACCACGTCGCCACCCTTGAGTATATGTTCCTGGTTCTCTTTGTGCTCCATGAACAGCGAGATTTTCCACGACGTGGATGAATTCAATACGTTGACCTCCTTGCAGCCGGGATTGTCGGGCAGCTCATAGTTAGCGGCCACGTGTAAGTTCTGCTGATCCGCATTCACCGGGCTGAGGATCACCTTATCGCCCACCACAACGTAGTCGCCTATGGAGCGCAGCTTGTAGAACGGCTTGATGTAAAACCAAGAGCCCTCATTGCCATTCGCATCCAAATACACACGCATCGCATTCTTCTCCAGCAGCGACGGCAGCCGCTTGTTAACGGTCAGATACTTGTTCGACTTCAAATGGAGCAGCTGCACCACGGCACGGCCGTACTGTATGAATGTGCCCAGCAGCTTCTTGTTCTCCGTTTCGTTCTGCTTTTTCTCGATTTCAGCGGCATGCTAACATACAACAGAGGGAAGTTAGAGATCTGAGTAGAAGCAACAACCCCATGGAACTTACATGCAAACGCTTCAGCAGATTGGGATCTGTGTTAGAACTGGCCGACTGTTTAGCTGCCTTCCAGAATTGCTTCTGAGCAGAGTAACGATTCATGGGACATATTTTGATAAGGCAATCTGTAAGGCGAGCACACATTAGTTAATGAACTCTGTCAATAGATCATTTGACAGCTGTTGTTTACCTCTAAACTTCTTAGGCGGGCAACTCAGATCTCCGGCCTCAGGGCAAACGACGGTTCGATCGTCCACCAGACTAAAAGAAATCAAAGTTAATTAGCAACAAATTTATAACTGTGCACTTATGCACAAATTGAATAAAAGTTACTAATAACTTTCTAAATCAAATCTTATATCAATTAGTGTGCATTATTTAGTATATTGACATGTCAGGGAAGGGAAGAGCCTTAAGCTTCGTGCAACAGTTGACTAGGTACTTCAGACATCTTAAATGCCTTTGAAGAGCGACTGCAGTTAGTTATGTGTGAATGTGAACGTGAGTGTTAGTGTGAGTGCGAGTGCGAGTGCAATGAGTATTCTACAAGCATGTGACAAATGGTACTCACCCGAGTGTGCTCAAGAAACCGCAAACGCTGCCCTCCGCATAGAGGGAAACAATGTCGCCCAAGTGAAGGAAGCTCGCCGAGCCAATTATATTGTCGCCCATGTTGCTCGACGTCGGCCAAAGCAGCGTATTCTACTGTTGCGAATGAATGTGTATATGTATGTGTGGGTGTGTGGGTGCGTAGGGATTGACGGTGGGTGGTATCCGCCTGCTCTCTAGGACTTTGCTCTTGTCTCCTTGCTTTTGTTCGTGGCCGGTTATGCGAGTTAATTGCAAAGATTTGTCGCTGTCCTTGTTGTCGCAGCGTGTCCTGTGGATAAATAAAAAACAGAAATATATGCACATTAGCCGCTATAATAGCTGTAAGAAATCACACGAATGCTATTTTCTCTAATTACATTACACAATCCAGACATCTATTATTAGTTATCTAGTTATCGCTATCTGCACCGTTACTGCCATTGACCTACAGAGCGCACCACACAAACCTAAACCACTTTCGGCCGTTCCGCGCGTCATGCGAGGCATGTCAAGAGATAATTTATTCATAAATATATAAACAAACCAACCACTTTCCCATTTCCCCAATATGGACACACATGGAACACTTCACAAGGGACATATCCAGAAACCTTTACAAAAACTGTGCTGGTTCAGGGCCCTTGGGGTTGGTTAGAAATCTGAATTTTGCCTTTTATGAGTTTAATATTAATTAATGATTTCTTAATTATAGCACACCTTACTTTCTAACCATCAAATAATTTAAATAAATATTTTATTCTTTTATTTCGGCTAACACCTCGTATACCTAATTTGTTCAAACTATAATTTAAGTCACTTTCCTTAGCATTTTTGTGCCTTGAACTTGGTTAGGAAAACAATATTACAAATAAAAATTCATAAAAATAAATAGTAAAAGTTATAGTATGGTATATAGTATTCAATGTGTTTGCGCACGCGGCGTATGCTTAATATTGTCTTTGGCTCTATTGAAGCAGTTTTAGCTATAGTTTAGAATTTCATGTTTGCTGTCATTTATTCTAACTGTTGTTTTTATTTTTTTCTTTTTATGATTTGTCTCTATTGTTCATAGATAATGGCTTGGATACTATCGAAAAGCAGAGGGTGGAAAAAGTATCATATAATCCCTTGTTTGCATAGAACGAGAGTGTGTGAGAGAGAGAGAGAGAGAGGGGGGGGGGGGATGAAACGAGGAAGACAGACAGCTGTACAAGTTTTTATTTTTTTTACAGCATACCATTAATTTCTACAACAATATAAAACTTCAAAATTTCGTCCTTTGTTAAATGTGGTGGAATCTTAAAAGACATTTTATCTAGCAAAG
Source organism: Drosophila mayaguana (assembly GCA_037075325.1). NCBI lineage: Eukaryota > Metazoa > Arthropoda > Insecta > Diptera > Drosophilidae > Drosophila > Drosophila mayaguana. The sequence goes on from JBAMCG010000074.1 coordinate 3,976,565, forward strand.
TATGAACCGAGCTGTACTCGAATCTATTTTAGTCAAGGTAGCACAAATATATTATCGACGTTTCAGTGTATTCCGCTAATTACAAGATACAACCGAAAGATAAACATTGGCCGCATGCACAACAAATAATCAATAAAATACACGAAATTTCCTGATTTCAATTTGTTGAGTTATTAACTATTAAGCAAGTGATTGTTTTGCTTGGGGCCGGTCAACAGAATTTTGCGATTTTTATTACAGCCACGGACCATAAATTTGAGTAATGCTTAGAATATTCGATGTATACCATGTGTGTGTTCCCCCATTATATGTTGGGTCTCTCGATATGTGTGTGTGTGTGTGCCGCTGTGTTTATCAACAAACTACAGCACAAGAATAATAATTAGTTCGCAGAAGCTCAGAGGAATCAGTTGCGCATAATCGACAATATCTATTAGCCTGTCATTCACAATGACAGGCAGTTAAAGCTGGATAAGGACTCAATTCCTCTAGGCCTCAGAAATTCCGATTGGGATTTATGCATGTCAATTAACATAAATCTGTTGCCGGCTGCTTTCCCACATACGCAAACGTTTATTTGCTTTTTTTTTCTGTGCAGCCTCTTCAAAGAGGAAATTAAAAATTCATATTTCTGTGTAGGCAGGCACTAATGTTGCCCCTGGGTGCCCAGGAATGCCAACGTTTTCCGACAGGGGAGCAAGCGCTGCGGAAGTGCTGAAAAGTTTTCTTGTCACACACACACACACACACAGACACTTGCACACATATAGACATGGAAAGCGAGGCCACAGAGAAGCTGCAGCGTGCGGCAGGTTCGACTGTAAGCCAGCAGGAAACTGTGGCATGAAACATGCAAGCAATTGTGTTCGGCAGAGGCGATATTTGAATCATGTCAATGTGACAGCTGGCCCAACTGGAGCACCCGAGGCGCATCAATTAATTCATTCTCACCCACCCACGGACTCCTCAAGTTTTCAATGGTTTTTACGCATGCGATTAAATCATATGTTATCATATATTATACATACTGATGTGCAAATGTTTCGGGCATTTCCCTCTGCAGCTGTTAGACAATTAAGGCTAAATTTATTTGGAATCCCATAGAATTAATTAACAACAATTTCAATCAAACGATTTCCCACGCATTTCGGTTAGCCATGTTTATGCTATATGCACATACAATTGTCTACGGTATATATATGTAGTGTGTGTGTGAGCTGGAAGAATGTATACACATGCCTGTGAGGCAGCGCCAGCTCATTTATTTGCCTATTTTTTGTTGCTGACTGATGCTGGCAAAGCCATCGTACCATCGCACCACAGCACCACCACAGACACATAGCTCACTTTTCTGGCACGGGCCTGATTTGCCAGGTGTACATTTTCATGCTCGAGGAAAAACCACTTACAAATATCTTCACAAATTATTTTTGCGACGAACGTAAACAACAAAATTGATATTGGTGTTTCTTTTTTTTACTTTGGACTTTTACCTGAGGTCGTAGATATAACTGGCATCAATAAATAATTTATGATTTGACTGAATATTTAAATTTTCTTCCTCAGATGCTACACGGCGCGACGGACACGAGAGGCAACTACAACGCTTTAACGAGCAACATCAACACGTCCGAACCTACGACGGCGACCCACAAATGGCCAGCGCTCAAATGAAAGTGCTGGAAAAGCTTGCGTGCCGAGTCGCTGCCAGAAAGCTCAGGCGAGCGCCAGAAGCTTTCCAGCATATAAGGCAGTGTGTCGCGGGAATAGCTTTTCGAGTGTTTTCTTTCTCTCTCTCTCTCTTAAAGGCAGTTGCTGCTGCTGCTCTTGTTGTTGTTCGCTCAAACTTTTGCTTTCATTCATATAGGCCTGCGCCCCTCCCACCGCTAGTTTTATACGTTTTACGCATCAGCGCGGCGAATTAGCTTTCTTAGTTGTGTTGGCGTCTCACTTTGTGCATTCGCTTCAGTGCTGGCAAGGGGGTGTACGCAAATTTGATTTGACTTCGACATGGTGGATGACAGTGAAGATTACTTAGCATGCCTAATGCAAATGCAATTGCATTTACCGGGTCAAGGTCGCATTTCCCTCAAGACTCTCGCTGCATCTCTTTGCTTGCGTTTTGCTGAGCCTTTTGCTTGAGTTAAAGTATCATTGAGTCTTAGTGCAAAGATTGACAAACCACTCGAAACTAAAGTGTTGTAGTTCAGGGTTTGCAGTTGGCAACTTAAGCCGTCTAGTATAAAATATATATTTTCCTATGGCTAAGATGTCATTATATGATTGAGATAAAAAGAGGATTGTATTCCATTCCTTGGATATTGGTTATGTTTGCACGAGGCTTAAGTGTAGATAGCTGCGAGTATTTTAATACATTTCAAAGTCATTTAAAAAGCGATAATGATGGCTGTGCATTGAGTGACCGCGCTTTATACTGTCGCATGATTTTCTGACAAACTTCGAAGTGGCTTTCTTATCGGCCTGTCAATGCACTAAACTAATTAGGCAAACTATAACAAATGTAAATTAAAAACCAATCAATTTGAAACTAGATTAAAAAGCACAAGCTCGCACACACACATACCTGTGCACACAAACTAACTAAAATCTCTCGGCTGCATGCGAGCTAGATACGAATAACATTTGCGTGCGGCGAAGCACAAAGCAAACGCTACAAGTGGTCGAGTAGCAGCGACTGCGACTGCGGCGTCAACTGCGACAGCGACGCAGACGAACGCACGTGCGAAAGGCACAAACAGCTGAGCGACGAATGGAAAAGCAAAGCGTAAGGCGTAAAAAACAATAAACAAATTATTGTTTACATGCACAAGGCGCAGGCGTAGCGCAGCTTTCTCTGAACTTAAAAAGCTGCATGCAAAAAAAAGCTGCTTGGCAACGCGAAAGCTTCGCAGGCAAAGGGAAAACTTTCGCCACTCAAAAAGGGATATTCAGTAGTAAAGCGTCGCGCCAGGCGCAAAGTTGTGACCAGCAGTAGTCCAACAGCAGCAGCGGCCGAGCCAACGAGCATTCACTGCTTTTGCCACACGGTGCGTATGGGCAATGGGGCGCGTGAGGTCTGACAGCCTCCGTTCGGCTGCTCATTGGTTATGCATGTGTGAAATTTAATTCAAGAAATGTGAAATGAGAATTGTGTATAGCTTGTGCTTTTACAAATTTGTAATCAAACATGACAGCAACACTAAATTAAATACAAGAAATTAAAGTCTTTTTTGCTCAACACTAAAATTCACACTGGAAACCAAAAAAAAAAAAAAAACTCTGCCCAAGAAGTATAAAAGTTCTATGTGACCGTGCCTGTACGTCTGGCTGCTAGTGTGTATGAGTGTTAGTACATCTCTCTCTGTGTATATGTGTGTCTGTGTGCGCGCGAGTGTCTATGTGTGTGTGCAAAAGGAATAGAGAAAGCAAAGCATCCCGTAGGAGTGACACACATACAAAAGTGTTTGCATAACTTAAGGCGCCCGCTACCCTTGCGTACATAAGGTAATATGTACACATATATACATTGTATGTACAAATACCAGTATATAGAGCCAATATAATTTGATTTAAGGGCAAGTCCGACGCACTATACAAAAGGGGGAGCAATTCTAGCTGGCCTCTCATGTGAAAAACATACACAAAACATCGCAAACATCACAGCACTTGCAGTATTATGCTTTAAAGGCGTGGCTGTTTTCGGAATTCCTCTCGCCTGGCAATGGATCCACCCAGGGCGGCTCAGTGCATTGTCTACAGCACTGTTGTGGTGACGCTGATTCTCTTATTTGGTTATATTAGCTTTTTTATATATATTTACGTTTACGGATATGCTGTAGATGAATTTCGAAGCCGATTTCTTTCGCTCTGTATGCATTCATTCAATTTTATTATTATAGACTGTAAACTCTAAGTATAATTCCTTTATAGTGCTTAATACGACTTTCAAAGATAACGGCTATAAAGAAATCGGCGCAGAAGAAGCAATTACTAAAGACCCTGTCGTCTTCTTTGTCGATTGCAAAGAGAAGAAAACATGATGATTGGCTGTCAATCAACAGTAAAACCAACTAAGGACATCGATTTTTACAGTGTGTAGTCAGTATAAATAATTGAAAATATATATTCATAAAAAGTTCTATGTGAGCATCGAAGTTTATGTGAGACAAACTCATTTGGGCCGCTTGGAATTTGCATATTTTACAATTAATTTATTGATTACGAACAAAAGCAATTTGTGCAAAGGCCTTAACTACTTTCGCTTAATTTCTCAAGCTTTAAATTGTGAAGTTTCCATTCTTTATTAATTTAAAACAATTAATATCAAATATTTATTCAATTTCTATATTTATGCCTTCAAGTTCAAATGCAAATGACAAATTAATTTATGCAAACCATTTCGAGCCAATCTAACAACTTGGTATATTTTATAATAATTCTTCGTACTTTATACTCCCAAAGCGATTACAACTTGTTAAACTCAGAAACCCTATGAGCAATAAAGCAGAAAAAAGGTTAATCGGGCCAAGAAACTAGAATCAAATTGGAATATGATTGTGCGTCATCTGTGTTGTCCGGTTCCGGATGCCAATAAACAGCTTAAAGGTTCGATCAGTCCAATGGAGCACAACGGGAACTAAAACATATGTTAAACAAGCCGTGTGTGCAAAAATGATATAAAAATGGGCGATGAAAGCACAGCAGGAAATGCTCTTGTTAAACAAACTTAACGGGATTGTATGTTACAAATTGCAGGTAGCCGTAATCAAGGATATACTAAAATACGATTTATTTTATAATATTGGTTTAAAAGGAACTTAAGGTCGTTTGAACCAATTCCATTCGATTTGAAGTTCATTTTCATATAGACTGTGAGCTTAAACAGCAAATCAGGTCTTACGCAACAATGATAGAAAGCTCTTTAAATTCAAAATATGAAAAAACCCACATACATATATATAGGGGCTTTATCAAAATTCGGTTCGAGCGCAGCTGTTTAGCTAATGGTCCTCGGGTCGCTTCTTGCTGTTATCCTTTGCTGCTTTATTGGCTTAGACAGCTTTTGTACTGAACTGCCGCACAAGAAAGGGGATAAAGGTTAAAGCAACAGGAGCAAAGAGGCAGCTCTAAAAGTTTAAGACATTGATTGAAGCTTTTGTCTGTGCGACACTTTTGGGAATGCTTCCACCTCTGGGCCGCCCATTCTGTCGCTCTTTACATGCTTGTCTGTATTTCCCCAGCCCCAAGCCAAGTCCCGGTTGCCATAAAACAATTGTCGTTCATGTGGGAAAATTCAATTATGTCAAAGAGAGCCCAAATTTGAACAGTATATCCTGTTTGTGCGCAACACGAGTACCAGGATATCCTGCCAATCTGATTGCATCCGCATCATGACCAGAGTCAAGACAATGATATTCTCCACATGCAATCGGGTTTAAATTATTTGAACTGCTCGCAATGCGCTGCCTTGCACCTGCTTTACTCCATACCCGTAGCTCTCAATTGCAATTGATGCTCTGTCGAATGTCAGCGAAAATTAAATGCATAAATTGCGATTCAATTGTTAAGCAGAGCTGCTTTTAAATGCGCATTGAATTTGGTCTTTATGCTGGGAACATTATGGCAAAAGCTTGAAAAGCTCCGAGAATGACTTGAATTTATGAGATTTGCAGAGTGGAGCAATACTTCAGATATGCAATATCAAAGTGGTATTTCAGGTGTAAAAACTAATATACCCGATTTAACCTAGATGTAAATGAAAACAAACACAAAGGTGCATCTCTATGTCAGTTTGAATTACACAAAAGCCAACGCCGACGCCGCGACAGTTGCTGCCAGTTGCAATCAGGTTCAAAATGCAACCCACAGAAGGCACAAAGAACAGCAACAACAGCTACGATAACAACAACAACAAATACCAATTAAACAAAATGTGAGCAATGGCACGTCTGCTATATGAAACTGTTCTCCATAATAAACGTCGCGCACAAACAAAGAGAGCTGAGAGCATTTTATGCCAGAAAGAACCTGAAATGGAAAAGTAGCTAAATTCTGGGGATATACTTAGTAATGAGTCAGTCTGTATCGAAAAGCCAAGTCAACTATTTATAGCAAATTATTAATTGAATGAAATGCAGAATTACAATGCACAGACTGCATAAAAGAAATATTGGAAATAACGGATAAAATAGGTCAAGTGGGATAAATGTGTGTTTGTTGTGTTGTTTTTTTTTAGCTTGAGCATAGTAGCCATATAAATATTAATATTTAAGACATTTTTAAGTCAATTATCGTGGTAATTTGAAATAATCTACATAAAATAAAGGCTAAGCAAATTAATAAATATTTTGTTCACATTTAATTTGAGCTTCTGAGCTGTTGTATAGTGTAATATGTATCCACAATTCCGCTTGAATAAGCAGAGACAGAGACAAGCAAAGACAGCTACGAACACACATAAGCCCTTCGAATTAAATTCGTATAAGTTGCAATGAAGGGTTCTGACGGACCTGAGGGAATTAAATGCAATCAGAGTATCTTTTCTTTATAAGATAAATTATCGTTTAATTGACCAGTTTGAAACGTTCCTACACCCCGTCAAAGGCATTTTTCTTGCCGCTCAATTGATCTGCAAATTATGCACATAAATACATACGCAGGTAAATGCACGTAAATGTGTGCCATAAAAGCACACACATACACACACTCGCATATTATATGCACATGTGTGTATCTGTTTGTTAGCTTCATACATAACTTAAAGTGTTCTCAATGGCTCAGTCATTGATTTTCACTGAAAGTTTAATAGAGTCGTCATCGGCGCTTTACTGCGGCTCAATCATTCATATGTGTGTGTAACTGTGTGCACGAGCCTGGCTGTCTGTGTGTGTGCGTGTGTGTGTAATTTTCACATGCATTAATAAATATATAAGTGGGTGGGAGCCGTTCAAAAAATCCGCGTAACGTGTACAATTTTTTATGGCTCACAAAAAAAATGAAATGCAACGCGTGCTGCGGCAGCTGCGTATGGCGCCATCTGCCCCGCCCACTTAACAGCTCCATACAGACACACACACAGGCATTCATGCATACATGTATTGAGCTGCGGCTCCCACTTGAATACGAAAGCTCTTTCCCTTTTCGCTTTCTGACACTCGCTCGCTATCTCTCTCTCTCTCCCTCTCCCTCTTTCTCTATCTGCTCAACAATGTGGCGCTTAATTAAGCACGCGTGTGTCTGGCTGCCCTCTTTTCATTGCAAAGTGAGAGTGCAAGAGGGCGCCACTGTTGATATTTTTTTGTTGGCGTTGCAGCTGTTGATGTTGTTGGTGTTGTAGTTGTAGTTGTTGTAGTTGTAGTTATTGTTGTAGTTGTTTGTTTGCAATTGATTCTGGATAGGCAGCAAACGGGTGGTTGAATAATTTGTGATTTGTCTTCAATTATTCAACTTGAAGGGGAACTTGTTTTCTTTTTAGCAATTAACTGCACTGCCATTGTACCGTTATCAAAGGCTTGCCACTTGACCTAGTTGCCAGCGCAGCGCAACGTAGCTCAGCCCTTTTGTATGTAACTGCAACATTGGCTGCGCCCAACCGATGCCGAACAACAGGTGGAACGGGTTTTTCTTATAAGAACTTACATACATACCTATGCGCATGCATGCACACATAAATACTTACTTACATGGGCAAGATTAGTAAAAAGTCGTTTAGTACTTACAATGGTCAGTTTAAATGTAAACTGTTTGCCGCTTTAGAGATTCGCTGGCATCAAACAGTTTACAAATTGTAATAGTTGCTTCATCAGATCGATCTTCAGCACAGCGGCATATGTATGAATGTCTATGAATATGGGAGCAAAAGCACTCACTCACTGACCGTAAATCGAATAATTTGATTGCAAATTAAATTTTATGACCACACACACACTCGAAATGGCACTTGAAAGAACTCAATATATTTTTCACCTTGAGTGCGCGCACTTAACCACAAAAGCGCAAAAGGGGAAGCTGAATAGCAATAGCAGCGGCAGAAGCAGATGCCGAAGCAGAAACAGAAACAAAAACGGCGACCGACCGCATACAATAATAACAATAACAATGTTTGAGCAGCGACGCGCTCGCCGCAGTTACTGTCAATACGTAAACGTAAACGCAAACGCAGAAGAGAAGGAAAAAATACACGCGACAACAATTCCGCGTACGGCAGCAGAAGAAGGCGAAACATAAAATATACGCTCAGAGCAACGTCAACAATTACACCCCCGCGTCCACAAACCGCTGTTGCAGCGACAGTAACAACGCGACAACGCCAAAAGGCAACTTTTGAGACTCTGGTCGCAGCAGAGGACGACGACGTCAACGTCAACGTCTGCGTCAGTGTTAGCGCAAGCAAACACAATTGTCTATTTTCAATTACAATTTTCACACATTTCCATGCATATTTCTGATCACGCCTACATGCGCCGCTCAACCTCCTACAAGGCCACACACTTTTCCAATCAATTTAAACACAAATCGGCAGCTTAAAGATGATTGAATCTGATTTAAAATTGCGATTATATTATTTTCGTTTAATTTCGCTTGCGTAGTATTGCGCGATAAGCAAACCCGCGCGGCAAATCGACACGCGACAACGATGAAGACTGAGCACAATGAGCAAACAAGTGTCAAAAGCATATGATCGTTCGATTTTCAAAAAGTCTGGCAATATTATTGGCGTTAACATTAACATATGAGCACTTAACTCAACGGGTTGGGCAGCACTGCTACTACTCATATACGATCAACAGCGGCAGACCCAAGAGGCGGGAAATTTGAATATAACATTAAAGCTTTAATAGTCTGACATTTTTATTGCAGAAAATGCTCCGGGCTTAGTTAATTTTGGGGGGTGCCACAGTTTTCATCACGCCATACACACATAGCTACATTTCCTCAAAGTTGCAAACAAAAAGCCACTCGCAGCAATATGGCTGCTGCACTCGCTTATCGCTGGCTTTTGTGTGCGGCTGGCATTGTTAATGTGCTGCCGATTGGAGGACAAAGGCATACAGCTTCGGATAATCCCTCAACGTACAATATAGGCGGCGTATTAAGCAGTTCCGAAAGCGAGGAGCACTTTCGCACCACAATAGCGGTAAGCGTGTTTATCTTTTCCATTTGTCCAATAGGATTGTGGATTTGTAATTTTCATATTTCTCAATTCTTCGACTACAGCATCTCAATTTCGACCAGCAATATGTTCCACGCAAAGTCACCTACTACGACAAGACAATACGCATGGATAAGAACCCAATAAAAACGGTGTTTAATGTGTGCGACAAGCTAATTGAGAAGCGCGTAAGTATGAGAGGAAGAGAAGCTGAATGAAAATTTGCATTCCGCCTGGCAACACGCAAACGCAATTACCGCACGCCCCTGCCAGCGTTGCCACCCCGTACTGGGGCCTATTTTACCTTTCGTTTTAATAATTCAAACGGAAATGAATCGGAAATGAGGCGATGACAAACGGTAATTCGCCTGTGCATATCACATACACTCATTTCGCTCGTTGGCTCCTTCGCCCGATTGCGTTTGCCTTTTTGCCTTTTGCCTTTCCCTAACATAGACGTGCCCTAAATGGAATCCAATGAGGCAGCCATATATTAAACGGTCTACCAAGACGTATGTTTCGTTCCTTTGAATAAACTACTTCGTGCGATACATACGAATCTTATATAAAGAGAGATTTCAGCTCATTTGCCTTAAATTAACTCTGTTTAGAGTATTCTAAGGATACACTCCGGGTCTATTAATCATAAATATCTCAGCTGCGCACGCCATTCGAATCAATTTTGAATTGGGTGTTTGGATGCTCAACGCGGAATTGTCATTTATCATGAAATTTGAACACTTGAACCATTCATTAGATACCCGGGAGTACAAATCACAGTCAGGTCTCGAGCGGGATGTCGGGTTGCTGCTGCCAACAAATGATGCACATCTATTTCGGCAGTCAATTACAGGCCCTGATGACGCCCAATTCGATTTACACTTCCGTTTGTCTAGCGATTGCCTCTAGCTGCTCTTTCCGTTTTCTTGTCTCCCTTTTCCCCTTTGCCTTTTTGCCGTTTGCCTTCAGCATTGCTCATTTCCATTGATTTTGTATCGCTTGGGCAGGTGTACGCCGTCGTCGTTTCGCATGGGCAAACCTCAGGCGATTTGTCACCGGCAGCTGTGAGCTATACAACCGGCTTCTATTCGATACCAGTCATTGGCATATCCTCGCGGGATGCTGCCTTTTCCGACAAGAATATCCATGTCTCATTTCTGCGCACCGTGCCCCCCTATTACCATCAGGCGGATGTTTGGCTCGAAATGCTCAGTCACTTTTTGTACACCAAGGTAAGCTGTTGATTGGCCCAAGTTATGACACGTTGACTCACAGAATTGTCATTGCCATCGACAGGTAATCATCATTCACAGCTCCGATACGGACGGACGCGCAATTCTGGGCCGTTTCCAGACCACCTCGCAGACGTACTACGACGATGTCGATGCGCGTGCGACGGTCGAATTGATTGTTGAGTTCGAGCCAAAACTGGAAAGCTTTACCGAGCACCTGATAGACATGAAGACCGCACAGTCGAGGGTCTATCTCGTCTATGCCAGGTAAATAAAAACACACACCCGAGGAAATAATTCATATCAGTTTAAATTGTTGCCTAGAAGTATGCTATATTTGATATATAAATATGTACATAGTATTATTAGGTAAACATCATTAACAATTTTTAGTTTTCAATTTAAAAATAAGGATTTATATTGTTAAGTTATTAAGGCTTATCAAGATTAAACATTTTTTCCAGATTTAATCTTAATTTATATATCATTTGTTATATCTCCCCATTAAATTCTTACTTAAATTTCAATCATCTACATTTGACATCAACTAAATTCAGCTCAGCTTATTATAAGCGTAGCCATTATGTCCATGTCCCTAGGCACATTACGATTCTTGTATTCTATATATACGCAGCACCGAGGACGCTCAAGTGATATTCCGCGATGCTGCTGAATACAACATGACTGGCGAGGGACATGTGTGGATTGTGACGGAGCAGGCGCTGCATGCAAAGAATACGCCGGACGGAGCGCTCGGTCTGCAGCTGGAGCACGCCCACAGCGACAAGGGACACATTAGGGTAAGTAGAGTGTGGGCAAGGGAACTCGGCCGAATAGTTGAATTATTCATTATTGTTGTCGCCGGATTGCCGGCTTGCAGGACAGTGTATATGTGCTGGCGTCGGCTATTAAGGAGATGATTTCGAATGAGACTATAGCTGAGGCGCCCAAGGACTGCGGCGATTCGGCTGTCAACTGGGAATCAGGTGCGTATTAAGCACATGGCAAACAATTCGTGAAATCCTATTAATGCATCATTAAACGCGCATCGCAGGAAAGCGGCTCTTTCAGTACCTGAAGTCGCGAAATATCACTGGAGAAACGGGTCAAGTAGCATTCGATGACAACGGGGATCGGATCTATGCCGGCTACGATGTGATCAATATACGGGACCACCAGAAGCAGCACATTGTGGGCAAGTTTAGCTACGATAGCGTGAGTGAATCTACTAATCCGACTAGAGAACTAATCGCCTAAGATTCCAATTCAGTTGAAGGCGAAAATGATAATGCGCATCAATGACAGCGAAATCATTTGGGGCGGCAAACAGAGGCGGAAGCCGGAGGGCATCATGATTCCTACACACCTTAAGGTGCTGACCATCGAGGAGAAGCCGTTTGTCTATGTGCGACGCATGGGCGACGACGAGTTCCGCTGCGAGCCAGACGAACGGCCCTGTCCGCTTTTCAATGCCAGCGGTGCGACAGGTAAATGCCATCATAATTCTCTCTAGCCGTATCCTTCCTGAACCTTCTGTTCCGCTTGCAGCCAATGAGTATTGTTGTCGTGGCTACTGTATTGACCTGCTAATTGAGCTCTCCAAGCGCATCAACTTCACCTACGACCTGGCCCTGTCGCCGGATGGCCAATTCGGACACTACATCTTAAGGAACAACACAGGCGCCATGACGCTGCGCAAGGAGTGGACGGGTCTGATTGGGGAGCTGGTCAATGAACGTGCCGAGTAAGCTGAAGCGCCTACGCTCAGAGAAAAACATGTGTAGAAACAAGAATTACATCCCATAAAGAATGAATCATTGAGTAGGAAATGGCAAATAGAAGGTTCCTTTCCTTAACAAAGTTCATTTATTGTTTCTCTGAGTGTAGTTTTTGTTGCCATTCAACTTTAATGATTCTATATATACTTTGTGATTTATATATTTTTAGCATGATCGTCGCACCACTAACCATAAATCCGGAGCGTGCTGAGTATATCGAATTCTCGAAACCATTCAAATACCAAGGCATTACAATACTCGAGAAGAAACCGTCCCGATCGAGTACTCTTGTGTCTTTCTTGCAGCCATTTAGTAACACGCTATGGATCTTGGTAATGGTGTCGGTTCATGTTGTGGCGCTCGTGCTTTATCTACTGGACAGGTGAGTAATCTGTGAATTCAGCAGCTAAACAAATAGAGTCCCAGACACAAACCCTAATACCGATTGAGTGATGGCTTGGACAAAGGGCTCGTTGCATTTGACGGTTAAAGATCAGCGAGCAGAGCGAACATCCTCTCGTACAATATCCCCCAGACATCACTTAGCCATGGTTTAGCCAGCTGGACGATTGAGCATACGTTCGTTCTAACTAAATGATTCTCTAATACTCAGATTCTCACCGTTTGGACGCTTCAAGCTCTCGCACTCGGACAGCAATGAGGAGAAGGCGCTGAATCTCAGCTCCGCTATTTGGTTCGCCTGGGGCGTGCTGCTCAACAGCGGCATTGGTGAGGGTACACCCCGCAGTTTCTCGGCCCGGGTGCTGGGCATGGTCTGGGCTGGCTTTGCCATGATCATAGTTGCCTCCTACACTGCCAACTTGGCTGCGTTCCTCGTGCTGGAGCGGCCCAAGACAAAGCTCAGCGGCATCAACGATGCCCGCCTGCGCAACACAATGGAGAATCTCACCTGTGCTACGGTCAAGGGCTCCTCGGTGGACATGTATTTCCGGCGTCAGGTGGAGCTATCGAACATGTACCGTACCATGGAGTCCAACAACTACGTCACTGCCGAACAGGCCATTCAGGACGTGAAGAAGGGGTAACTGAACTTGCTAGCGAGCCGAAGATCGCTTCGAGTGTTTGTTTACCATATAGCTGAAATAGTCGCATGATTTTGCCACCGCAACTAACAACAACAACTACAACAACAACAAAAATAACTACAACGATACTCACTCTTCACTCTGTCCACTCAATTCAATATCTTACCACTCTCTTTTTATCTCTCCCCCTTTATAAATATATATATATCGCTCACTCTCTCTCTCTCTCTCTCTCTCTTTCTCTTCAGTAGCCGTAGTAATCGTACTCATACTCGTATTGTATTCGTATTTTGAAGAAACTTCTTAATCTTTAAATATTCTCTAAACGTTTTAAAAAAAAAAACAAAAGAATTTTATCTAATATCCTATATGTTGTACAACAAAAACTCGCTCTAATCTCACCTCGATTCTAATTTATCTAAAATTTTCCTTGCAGCAAGCTAATGGCTTTCATCTGGGACTCGTCTCGCCTGGAGTACGAGGCTTCCAAGGACTGTGAGCTGGTCACGGCTGGCGAGCTCTTTGGCCGCAGCGGCTACGGCATTGGCCTGCAGAAGGGTTCGCCCTGGACAGACGCTGTTACCTTGGCCATACTCGAGTTTCATGAGAGTGAGTTGAGCTATCAAATTCACAAGACCTCTCATCAATTACTTACTGCACAGGCGGCTTCATGGAGAAACTGGACAAGCAATGGATCTTCCATGGGCACGTCCAACAGAACTGCGAGCTGTTTGAGAAGACGCCAAACACGCTGGGCCTCAAGAATATGGCGGGCGTCTTCATACTGGTGGGCGTGGGCATAGCTGGTGGCGTGGGTCTGATCATCATCGAGGTTATCTATAAGAAGCATCAGGTGAAGAAGCAAAAGCGCTTGGACATAGCCCGTCACGCAGCGGACAAATGGCGCGGCACCATTGAGGTAAACCCCGTGGCTAGATCAGAAATCGAAAGCTAATCCCTCTCATTTCCCTCATTTATAGAAACGCAAGACCATACGCGCCTCGCTGGCGATGCAGCGACAGTACAACGTGGGTCTGATGGCCAGTCATGCACCAGGCACCATCAGCCTGGCCGTGGACAAGCGACGCTATCCGCGTCTGGGCCAGCGGCTGGGGCCGGAGCGCGCCTGGCCAGGTGATGCGGCCGATGTGCTACGCATACGCAGGCCCTACGATCTGACCAAGTCGGGTCAGCTAGGCCTGGGCAGGACACGACCCCAACAGAATCCATTGCCACCGCGCTACTCGCCGGGCTACACCAGCGACGTATCGCATCTGGTCGTATAAGTTAACATTTTTGAAGCCATAGAAAAGACGACAAAACAACAAAGTTTATTAGTGTTATCCATGATTTTATATATATACATATATATCTCATTGCTCAATACCTGACGATTTACAAGCCATGCCAGTGAGGGGCGTTGGCCACATATAAGTTAAATTACATATTTATATATACATATAATATATTTTGCCAAATCAGAAATTATTTATTTATAAACGCATAAAGTGTTCAACAAGATCAAGAGATTCTCTGACATGATCGAATGCGTGTATTTATATATGTGAATATGCATTGTTATATATTCGGCATTTATTTGATGGAAGTTAAGTTTGTGTAGTTTTTCAATAGATGAGTATAAGAATTTGTTGAGCTCCATGTCGAATTGACTATAAATGCTTATCGCTAACTCGCTCAATGTATGCCCGCTTTAGCAAATCTCCCAAAATCTAAATATGAGTATCTATCTATCTATCTAGCTCTAACTGTCTGTTGTTATCTGTGTAGATCGAATTGTAGTGCATATGAAACGATCATCAGAATACCCACCCATTGTTACAAGGTGTACTAACGCTACTTGAATTTGAAAACGATTTTTCACAACAAAAAGCTCCGATTTTCAGAATATACGAATACAATTTATACACTTCACAAAACAAAAAGAAAACATTTAAAAACCTTTATACATTATAAGCTAACAAACAAACAAAAACATGCGAACAGCTATCGATGGTTGTTGTTGCATTTCTTTTCCCAATTGGCTGAGTTTATTAATAAGATCCATTTAAATCAACAACTCGAATGCGACACCTAAACAACTCAACGCCGTACACAAAACTAAAATAGTTAAATATGAAATTGAAACAAGATCGTTTTATAGTCATTGAAATTCCATACATCAAATGTCTAACTAATCTTAAGTGTGAAAGTTAACAGCATCAATGTGAATTAAAATAAATTTTTAAAAATTAAAAAATAAATTAAAAACAACATTCGAGCTACTCAAATAGGTGGTAACAGAATTTTAAGTGTTTTGAATGTGTAAACTATTTATGCCAGGCCAAACAAAATATAAATAAAAGAATATTTAATACAATTGAAAACTCTTGTCTCTTTTGTTTCCAGCACATTCAATCACCGATGATTGACATCCATTTCCTTTTCCAATCGAAGCACCTTTAGCAATAAACAAATTTACCCAATTCATCGTCTGGATTGTATTAAAGTAATTGAATATTTTTCATATTGCACATTTATTTTATAAAGAAGAGAAGAATTCTTTTTTATATTTAGGCCGCTCTTCGATACATTTGTTCAAATCCGAACATTCCAATTAATGACTGACAAGCTAAATGAATATTTTCCGCCTTGGCAATAATGATGATTGATGGCTTCATGCATTTGTGTTTGATTTATTGAAAAATATTTAAAGATCTATACATATGCGTATATATGGTTCTTAAGAGTCTAAAGAACATAAAACATTTCCATTTATACATATTCAGTTGATTATCTTATATTCCAAATATATTTATAAAAGTTTGTACAACAGTGCTTCAAGAGTGTTATGAATCTTCTTTCCACTAAACTTCACTATGGCGTATATACGAATGTATATGCCTGTTACATAAAATACAAGGTAAACGCAAAAATCAAGTTTTGGGATAAGACAGTAAACAAGTAATCGAGTGATAAGAGTTTAATCAAAAGTAAGGCACCGCTATCTCGATAGGAACAACGGCATTGGCAATGACAAAGTCTGTACCAGATTTAGTTAGTTCACCTTATCGATTACTACTCGATTTTTATACACATCACAGACAATTTCATTCAAGAGTCCTTCAAATTAGCGACCGTAAGCCCAATATTAATTAATCATTAATCAAACACTTCTTTAGCAAAATAAACAAGTGACTGCATACACATAACCTCTATTTGTATAAACCTTAATGTTCAGTAAATACTCGATTCAAGGAAACCTGACCACCGTTACGATCTGAAAGTGGACCCTTTTAATAGGTCTTAAATAAAACGAAGAGGAAACAGGAAATTCTCCACCAAAGGAGACAGTGATGAACCTAAATCATCTGAACTGAAAGAAAGGTGTAATTTCAATAAATTATTGCGAGTGATATTTACCGACCTTGTTATACTCGAATTTTGAGATTTTCAAATTTGTTTATTTTCGAATTGAAAGAACCTTTTATTCATCAGGTGAAAATGGATCTTTTCTAAGAAAAGTTAAAGTTAAAAAACTCAACTTCATTAAGAAGGATATTTAGTTCTCATCTGTATCATATATAAAGTAAATATATATGATAAAGATTAAACAGAAGTGTAATAAGTTTTAGCCTGTATGGGAGTAAGCTGTATAGTTTTACACTATTCAGCAGAAGTTGAGCTTAGTACATAAAATTAAATGTTTTTGTGCAAACGATGAACGTCTAAAAATATTGAATTAGTATAGTGAATATAATTAAACAAATGGTTATTCATAGTATTTTGTAATTTACACATATTATATGCATTACTATTTAGTTTATTAATTGTCACACTTGCCGCACCGCAGTCAGATAACGACAACAACAACAACAACAACAACTGCCAGGCAACCAGCCAAGCAGCCAGCCAACTCAATAGCTGAACAGCCAGCGGTCCAGACGAGCCGTCACTGAGCGAGTTATAACTGCAACAAAGCGGTTCGAATCGGATCCATTAATGACTGGGTGATTCTTCGTTATCTGGCTTGCGAATACAAAATTCAAGTAAATCTGCACTACTCGAAAGGATGCTCGACTCGGAGTTACCCTATATACAATTTTTATTTATTTACTCTTATATTTACTAACAATAGGGTCTTGAGTTTGCAATGCCCTGCACAGAACGCTCGGTATCCTTATGTACCTAAAGAGATTAACAATACTTATCGAAAAAATAGAAATATAATGGGTTATTAAAAATATTTCTTAATTCATTGCATTTGCTAGATAGAATATTTCATATTAATTGTCGAAAAACACACTTTAAGAATCCCGAATCAATAGATATAGATATACTTACAGAAAACGTAGCAACCCTCACTTGTACAGCTTGTGCCATGCCTACAGGGCATTTAAAAAATAGCTTTAACCCAAATGAATTAACTGTGTTGGGGGCACCGACCATAACAAAAATCCCCACCACAGGCGCCCATTCAAAGTCCAGATTGAAATGCGATTTTGTGTGAAACAGCAGCAGCGCCTACATGGATCAGCAATATGCCAAATTCTAAGATAAAATGCTGCATTTTTAATAAAAATTTGTCAGAAATTTTTTTTGCTTTTTATTTTGATTTTCCAATATCAAATCGATCAAATATTTGATATAGTTCAAATCCGTAAGAAAAATTGTATGAATGATTGTGTAAAGAAATCTAAAATATAATATATGTAAATATCTATATCAAATATCATTCATTAAAATATGTATACGAAATATTATGAATATTAATGAAAAGGTATTTAATATTTGATTTATATTAGTATTCATATTTATATTTATATTTATCTTAAATTAATCTGCCTATCTTTTTAGTTTAAGTTATGCCCCACTTTATCACTTGCTGTTTTAGATCAAAGGGGGTTTCAAATAGCATACTACAAACTAAGTATTACAGAAGCCATGGGAAAATATAAGACAAGAGCTACATAGTAACTTGATCGATAACTGAATGAATATACTTAAATGCCTTACCCTTAAAGAATTTCGAACTATCTTAGAGCTACGTTTAAAATTGGCATAGTTTTGGCCGCACATTTCACTCTTAATCGTCGTTATAATTTAGACCTAGACGCAATTATTATTATCTCTGTTATTGTTTATATAACTGATTAACAGAGGGTCTACATATTTTCATGGGTCTACTAAGTGGTTGCAGCTAGATAAATAGATATATAAACATCGAACTATTCTGCTGGCAAGGAATTCAATCGATATCATCTCCATTTAAGCTTCCCGCCGCCGACAGACATAAATATTTGCAACGACAAAGGCTCCGCTCTCTGTGGAAGCGATTGTATCTAGATAGTTGCCGATTTGTGCGGAATTGTCGCTTCGTTTGGCGTTGGATGCGCCAAAGTGAAACCTTTTTAAAGTGGTATAAAGCAGTTAATTCAATTAATAATCGAGTGTGAAATAATTTCTGATAATTGTAATTGTTATTGTAGTCCGTATGGGCAAACTTGATCCGAGTAGCCATAGCTAATTGATAAATGCTGACATTTGGCACTATGCGATATATAAAACGAAGCACACCGGATTCCCCATGAATGAAATGCTCAACATCTATTGGCTATTTCAAGATATAGATATAGGTATTCTTAAAAGCTCACCAATTAGCCATACAATACAATCGACTAACATTTCAATTGCGCTGTAAAATAACGATTTGTCTGTTTCGCGAACTGTTGACGCTATTAATTAGACGAACTTAACCCTTGGGTAGCTAGATACGGCTGCCCACGTGGCTTGAAAAAAGCTACGAATTGCCTCGCATCGAGCCTGTCATCAGGTGCTAATCAATGAGTGACAATTAAACTGCTTTTAACAGGTTCGTTTTGGATAAACTTACCTTGATTTTCACAGAGGGTCAACTTGAATGTGTTACTGAGCTGCAAAGGCTGCTTCTGCTCCTCAAGTATGAATATGAGATTCTCTGACATGATCGAATGCGTGTATTTATATATGTGAATATGCATTGTTATATATTCGGCATTTATTTGATGGAAGTTAAGTTTGTGTAGTTTTTCAATAGATGAGTATAAGAATTTGTTGAGCTCCATGTCGAATTGACTATAAATGCTTATCGCTAACTCGCTCAATGTATGCCCGCTTTAGCAAATCTCCCAAAATCTAAATATGAGTATCTATCTATCTATCTAGCTCTAACTGTCTGTTGTTATCTGTGTAGATCGAATTGTAGTGCATATGAAACGATCATCAGAATACCCACCCATTGTTACAAGGTGTACTAACGCTACTTGAATTTGAAAACGATTTTTCACAACAAAAAGCTCCGATTTTCAGAATATACGAATACAATTTATACACTTCACAAAACAAAAAGAAAACATTTAAAAACCTTTATACATTATAAGCTAACAAACAAACAAAAACATGCGAACAGCTATCGATGGTTGTATGACCTATCCCAAGAACTATGTGAGTGAGAATGTGTTTATTTGCTATAGCTACTTAACGCGTCAAATAACTTTGACCACATGCTTAAAACCAAAGCCTTATCTCAATAAAATATCTTAATAAAAACCAACAACACACAGTTGAGAGGAAACAACTTAGTAATACCCTGTAAAGCATAATTAAAGTAAATGGATATTATCTTGAATGAATATGTCTGAAATATTATGAACTGGATAAATACTTCAGGTTAATATTCATTCAAGATAATACCTATTCATATGGCTCCACATATACTACACTTAATTATTTACTTCAGGGTATTTGGCTATGGGAAAAAGAAAAACCAATTACAATTATTGAAATAATTTAAATATAAAAAATGTGTTTTAAAAATTACTGAGCGAATGGGGCAACAATTTAATTACGCCAACAAAAACAAACAGCAAAGCACTCATCTATAATGTAATATATATTTATATATAGAGATATAATTACATATGCCCTGCTGCTAAGTGTAAGCATGTGAGGTTTACGAAACTATGCCACAAACAAATCGTATCGAAATGTGAAAATTATAAGCAATGTGTAAACTATTATTGGCATGAGAAATTTGCCAAATATAAACGCCAAATAAATGTATGTGAAAAATACATCGTAAATTTATTTACGATAATTAATTTATTAATAAACATTTTCGATGATTGATACGCCTGCTAAACATGTTTTATTTATTATTTATTATTATTTATATTAAGTCGAAGATAAGTGTAATTATTTGTAATTATATAACAATAAAAAGTTCATAAGATAAAAATATTAATAGCAATAATAATTATTCACATATTATTAATTACTAGCTGTATTACGCTGCGTATGATTAATTTTCGAATGTTCTGCATTGCGATGGGGGTGCTGCTTTATAGTGTATATTATGTGAACCAGAAGCAATGCAGGGATAAAATAAAAAGAGATACGATTAACATAAACTCTTCTAGTCTACTTTACTTTTACAAATATCTGAATTATAATAAGATCTGTTCGGTCGCTTTATAGCTTCCCGCGCTGCCAAGTGGAGACATTCTGTCTAAACATTTCGGTTCGTTAACTACTGCGATCAAATGAAATGAAATAAACACTTAATTAAAACGAGTTATTAGACTAACCAGGGCTAAGAATATTATTTAGAATATTCCCTGCGTACACAGAGCACATGCCAATATTTCAAAAGAGACTCTTCCAATACAACAAGCTAGAAACAAACAAAAAACAAATTATGAGAAATGGAGTGCGTACATAAGCTAGCTAAAGCTGGAGCAGTAAATTAATATGATTAGCACGAGAAACTAATTTTTCTCTGCGCGACCAGACGATTCGTCGGTTGGTTTTGGTCGGCTTCGATCGGTGGACTGCAACAATAAGACGAAAAGCACCTTTCATATACTTAACCAGCAGTAGAAACTCTTTACTCTTGTGCTTTGTTTCGTTTTTATTTAAAGTACTGCCATTTTGCTCAGCTGGCAGCTCGTTTCCAGCCAATCAAACCAGATAAAACCGATTTTAATTCGATTAAAGCGGGTTTCGCCACGTTCTTTGGCCAGATTATAGTTGTTTTGGTTGTTGCCGTTGAGGCTATTGCTGTTATTGTTTTCTGGGTAGTAAAGATGTTGTGAACTGGTGAGTGCGATAGTGCTGGTGCGATGGCAGTGTTAGCATCACATTTTACCAAATTAAGGAAACAAATGCAAAATAAACAAATAGGACCGTAAGCCACTCATTGATTGATTGAAATTGTTAATAAATTCAAAAAGAAAAGTATTACCAAATACTGCAATTCGTATTATTAGCGGCGTGCCCGAAATACCACAAATATACCAGGCGACAGCTGGCAACAGGTCCTGCCACACCAGCGTGCATTGTGATTACTAACATCTGGTCACACTACCAACAATTGCCGTTAATGCAAATGTCTAAATATAGTGTTTACTTTATTTGACTTTACTTTTGTTCTCTGCGAGAATAACACTTTGTTGCTGCCACTGATGCACATTCTTAACAGAGAGCGGCACAAACACTGATACTGTACTCACACATAAAAGCATGTGTGTTGAAATTTTGCTTGGCGCAAACAAAAAACAAAGCACTTGTTGGAAACTCACCACACTCACTCTCACACACTGGCGCACTGCGCTTATTCTTACGCTACACGTATTTGATTGGTAATCAAGCGAAAGCCATAGCAGCACACAGTCTGAATGGTGTCCATAATCAAAAAAGCATAATAATCCAATGGCAAACACTTGACAACGCTCAAACGACGTGCGACAGCCAGCGCGTAAAGTCGTAAGTTATAACCGGCGCGTACAACATTTCGTTAGCCGACATACGCAAAGTGCTAAATAACGTCAAATCAACCGATACGTAATTCCCCGCCATTCATGTGAATTTGTAGTTCGAATGCCACGCGTTAAATATATGCCAACCTTTTCGATTTGTTATTAAACGCTGCTGAAACTTCGTCGTGTGCACGTCAGTCAGTCAGTTAATGCTCAACAGCCGATTAAAGCTGAGCACTCCTTTTCGACACCTTTAAAGGTTCTGCTCGGCCATCTAATGCAATGCAAATGAGTGTGCTGAATAACAATCATTTGGTATAGTGCAATAACATTTGTCGGTGTGAACACAAGCAGTTGAAAACAATCAAGTCCCCACAAAAATATAAACTAAATTAAAGCAGTTGAATCATCAGCAGTAACAGCAACAGCAACAACAAAAACAGCAGTTCATTGCAATGGCAGATCGCCTTCAGATCTTAAAGGTTAACGGCAGTGCCAATGTCAATGACGCTTTCGACGCGGAAACTGGTGGCAGCGGTAGCGCAGCCAATGCGGAGCAACCATCAAATGGGCCCGCCTGTGGACACGCCCACGACAACCATCTGCAGCTCAAAGCAGCAGACGGCAGCGAAAGTCGGCGAACATCGCGTTTATCCTTCCGCGGCTTTAGTCAATTCTTGCGCAAATCCGATGCCGAGCGCAAGTTCAGCCTGGCACAGCTAACAAAGTGAGTGATATAACAACAATAACAAATAAACAATACAAGCAAATGCAAAAATACTAAATTAATGGATTTTCATTTAAAATCTTGATTGTATTGGCTAATTTGTCATGCCAGAAAAAATATTTTGGAATCTCAGTGTGATTTAATGCGCCGCGTCAAAAAATTTTTGTTGAGAATTTTCTACACGGAGAAAAAGATATATATTCATCTTAATTTCATAAAAAAAAAAGACTGAACATAAATTCATCCATTTTTCTCCATGTAGAAAAAGATATATAAGTGATTCTTCGTACTTTCATTAAAATACTTAACATACATTCATCCATTTAATCTATATTTATTTATATTTATATGTTTATAATTATAGGTAGTAATATACGCAGTTAATTACCGAACTAATTATATTAAAGCTATTTTCAAAAGCCGAATTCAATCAAAGTAATTTATGAGTTAATTTTATGTATTAGCAAATTATTTGGTTTAAAAATATTATTGCAAATCGTATGTAACACCTTCAACAACCTTAAAAATTGATTGAGTTCTTATTAATATATATGGAATCAAGGAACGAATTTATAGCACACAATATTTTTATTAATAAGAACTCAATAAATTTTTAAGGTTGTTGAAGGTGTTACACACGATTTGCAATAATATTTTTAAACCAAATAATTTGCTATATATATATATATATATATATATATATATATATATATATATATATATAGCATGTAGCTAAAATGTGCTAAAATTTACGTCTGATAAACGTTAAGTGATTATATTTGGATTTTCTTCATAGAATTGCTGACTTTAATCAATTATCACTGAACGTGCGTGATTCAGTTAAGTTAATAATAGCATATAACTGTGGGTAAATCCATTAAAAAGTTAATTAATCAATCAATACATTAACATGCATATTAAGTGCGCTGCAATTTATTTGCTCGTTCAATAAGGCAAAGAAATTGGTTTATATTTATGTATAGAATATGGAAAAACTATACATTCTACATTATAAATTGGTATGATTAAACTGGTAGATGGAATCAATCAATTGGATACATTGGCCTTAAACACAGAAAGAAATATAATTATATATGTACTCTTATTTATTGGATATTTTTGGAAATACGGAAAAGCTATATCATATAAATCGCAGTCTCATATCATGAAACCCTGATTGTGTCTAAACCGCCATTCGGTTACGCCCGACTGAAACCTTTTTTAAACCCTTTGACAACATCTGCTTTGTAAATGTACAATTGCACAATACGATAAATAAAATCAAATAATTTGCTTGGAAATTGCTCTAGTCAAGAGGATCCGACTAAGAAATACCCAGTACATTTTGAGTGTCATAGATAATATAAACAATTTTTTAATTTTTCCCTTTATAAAATCTATATTTATAGATATTGTGCAATATTGTGCAGAACACAAAAACTGACTCAAACTAAACGTATTAAGGCACAAAAAATGCGAACATTATTTAAGTTAAGTAAATTACTACATCACATTTATTTAATATACAAAATGAGATAAATAAATTAAGCAATCGTGGAAAGAAAATTTTATTTTTATTTATTTATTTATTTATTTATTTATTTTTTTGTAAATCTTCCAATAACAGTTGCTTCACTTTTTTTTATGTTAATAATATAAAAAATAAATCTGTTGTTTTTTCATAAAAGGGGAAGTCAGCGAAATACAATTTAAATAGCCTCGTGATTCATTTACACGTGATTCCTGACTTGCTACATTTCTAATACAAAAAAAAAAAAAAAAAAAAAAAAAAAAAAAATTGAAAATGCAACATTATAGAGATAATTTTATAATTGACCTGGCAATTGTAGAGAGTTTGACAGACTAAAAGTAGAGATGAAAGATTAAGGTATGTGAGAATAAACAGCGATAATTCAGGTTTACCTATGGCTTGTGGAGGTGAGCCACTAAAAACGTTAAGTATTTGCTATAGTTTCTATGAGAAACAGGTTAAAATAAATATGCGCAGATACTCTGTAAATTTGCAAATATTCTGATTACTATTTTCGAGTTTCATTGTGATGCAAGCAATAGATGTTAATCGCCATAGGGCGGCATTGCTTTTGGATCCTTTGGTTTGAACTATGATTCGAATCGTGTAGCTAGGGGAAAGAAGAGGAGGGAAGAAAAATATAAAAGGAGTCGAACTAAAAGAGAAGAGAGATGATTATTCCACTTTTTCTCGTTATGTCAAGTAATTTTAAATCGTTTCCATTTTTTATATACTTAAAGACATATATCTTTGTTAGCACAAAACGAATTATGTCTATAGAATCTTGAAATCCATACAATTTCAATCCCATTTTACTCAGTTTAGTTCATTTTACACGCTCGTTCAGTAAACTTGGTTATTTTGGAGGCCTCTTAGTCATGGTCAACATTAAAAAGAAGAAATTGTAAGCACATGACAGGTCAACCCACTTGACAAGTTCAGTTTAAGCAAATGAGCAAATTAACGCAAATATTCCATTGTCAACCCTATTGACAAGATCAGTTTAAGCAAACGAGCAAATTAACGCAAATGTTCCATTGCTATAGCGATTGCTGCATGTTTTTAAAGACGTGAAGAAACTGCAAATTAAATTCAATTAAAAACATGCCTAGAAGCCGTACAAAAATATTTAAATGTATGTAAGCATTTTCTAAATTAAGTATGAAAGTAAATTCAATTCAATTCAAAATTCAAATTCAAATTCAAAACTTTTTGCTCTGGGCAAACAAGTTCGAGACGAGTCGATGCAAAGCAATAAAAAAAAACTAATATAAGAGCGAAGCTGGAAAACTGAATTGGCAACTAGTTCTCAAAGTCACTCAACTCGGTTAACACTGCCGCCTTACATTGATATACCAGTCTATGTATATTTAATTGGAGAAAAAGTCAAGCAATTTGTACCCCACATAAATCTCAGAGAGATGGGTCCGCATTGATTCCGTTTGGGAGTTGTTATGGGTTCACGTGCTGCTGAGTTGTGTGTGCCAACAACAAATTAGTCATTGGCAGTTTCCAAGACTTCTATGTGTGATATCATAGTCCAGTGAGCAGCAGTAAACGAACTCAATTGATCGAGCCAGACGGACAGCGGGACGGACGGACCGAGTGTGGAGCTCACTCTGTGGCGGAGTTTGTTTTCTATCTAAATACTTCTTCGTCAATTGTTCAACTAAATCATACTAGCTAAATCTCAACGAAACCGCCACACATCCAATAGATCAATGTACACACACATTCGCACACTCACACACACATACATACACATGACATACAGTTAGAAAATGCAACGAGAATTGTTTATTTTGTATCTTTTGGATGCGCTGCTGCTGTCACTCTCGGTGTCTACCATCCGAATTGGAAATTAAGAAATCAAACTGAACAACCAGAAATAATTTCTGTACTTTACAAATTATTGGCTACATTTATCGAGCATATACGAATTGTTGTAATTGCAGTATTCGAAGCAGGCAAACACGTCCATTTCCGTTGGCCGTTCGCAATATTTTAGTACATAAATATTCTGAACTGCCTATGACAGATGTGATTATAAAAAACTAATTTTAAAATATTTGATCTTACACAGTAAATACCTTGGAAAGTAAAAAAGGTAACCAATATCTAATATCGATCGTTAAATATTTATTACGAAAAATATTCCTAAATAGATGTAAATTAATTCCTCATTGGATCTTTAAAATCTAGTTTAAAAGTTTAAATATACAATCATTTATCTGTCTGCAAAAAGTATGCAACAAATAAATAAAATCTTGTTCTCAGAAGTATGAAATATTATCAATTATACTATTTAAATATGATTTTTGTTTATAGAAATATTATTGAGAATCTCTAAGGAGTGAATTAAGAATCGCTGTGAAGCTTCATACAGCCTAGATGTAGATCTCCATAAGTATATTCCAAATTTCCAGTTTCATGCAGTTTATGGATAAATATAGATTTCGCCTTAATATAGTTATCTACTCTGTAATTTATGTAAAATCTTTTTACTCTATACATCCAGCTTCAAATATAAATTTAACAGCATATAATGGAAACGAGATTTGGCATAAAGCTCAATCAAAGCATACTATTGGCATTCTTCAGAAACACAATGTAAAGAAAGCTCGTCAGCTGTGAAGTTAGACAAAAAAACAAAGCCTACGGAGTGAATGAAATGAATATGTTAGTCGGATAATTCCGATTGGAGCACTCAACTTGTTGTTAACAGAAGTAATGCAAAGAGCCTCTTGCTGTTGACCTCCATTCAGTCAAGTTCTAGATTCATCCGACCTGCCTTTTGTGTTTCGGTTTTATTGCAGTTCCTTCTCTATTCCAGTATACTAAAATGTTGGCTATCTGAAGCATTTAAATTATCTTTGGCATTCGAATTGCTGTTTCTGTTTTCTTTTTGCCATAAGCAAATATACATAAATAATCAAATAATTGAAAGACTCTGGTCGTATCAGTGGGCTGCCGCCCCAGCCATGCACAGATCAATGAGACTATGAAGTGAGCGCAAAGAGATGAAATAAAAAACAAAGATAGAAGCTAGGGCGATTTTTCATCAACTTATGAGCATTTCTCCAAATGTGGCCTTCCCCTTGGGCACCTTGACCAATTCGTTTTTCTCATTTCTGCGCGTTTTATTATAATTTTCTGCGTTTTGTTTTATATTTCTACTTTTTTGTTTCTTATTTTGGCATTTTCATCGCACATATTTCCTTGCGGCTCTCTAGTTGGTATTTGCGCTTCGCAAGCTGCGGGCTACATTCATGCTGCCCGAATCGATATTATTTCTGATGCCGTTTCATCAGTATGATTATCTTTTCATAATCCAATTACACCGAGAATCGATCGAAATTTACGTTTGGTTTTCTATTGTTACAGGGAAACGCTTCCGCGCTTGGATAACTATCGCATCTCCATGCGAAACTTGAAGCGACCCTCAATTGGCGAGCTTCAAGGCGAGGTAGATCAGGTAAGTCTCGACTTCAACCAATTCACAGTGACAAATGTGAGCACTACACTGAAACAGCTAAATCTATTGATAGAATATGCAAAGTGCTTAAAGTAGAAGTGTTTGAAATCTCTGAAACTGTAGAACGAATTGTTTTTTAAGCATTAAAGAAGGCAGAATTCAAATTTATTACCTTTCTAGTACAATACAATGCGTAGATATGTGTTGCCATAAAAATAATATCATATGGACTACCTCAAGCTAAACTTTCAATTGTGATTTTTGAAAAGTCAACAAATTTACTCCCCAAAATAATTAAATTAAATTTAAATATATCTTTTTCAATGCTATAATAAGTGAATAATAAATTAATAATCTTAAATATCTGCCGCTAGTCACAACATTCCTTAAACATTTCGCATTTCACATTTCTTGCATATTTGTAATATTCAAAATCAATTCGACGTCACGTTTGATTTTGATTTGAAATCCATGTGGCTTTTGCTATAGATTCGGCAGCCCTTTAGTGCTAAGGCTGCCTGCTGCTCATTTGCATCTGTTTATGTGTATTTGAAAACATTTCAAGTGCTTGAGCAATAAACAAACCAAGTCTTGGGACGCCCAAATCTTTAAATCATAAAACAAACGCGAGTACATATATAAGGTCGAAAGTGAATTCGGTCAGAAAACAAAATTGTACAGCTTTCAAATAAGCATATGCTGGCAGCTCACTAGACATGTGTATAAAGAGAACTACAGTGAGTATGCTAGACTAGAGCAATACCCTTAGGTAAAACCAATAAATACTCTCGTAGTCTGCAATATATTGAATCCTGAACACTTTACGGTAATGATCAAAATCAATCTCTTTAAGCAGAAGAATAATATCTTTCAATTATTCACACATTTTTACTCACCTTTATAATGGCCTAATTAGTATACGGTGTCGAATAGGCGCTGCGAATTTGATGAGTGCTATGTACATTATTTATTAACACGAACGCTTTTTTTATTGACTTGAACAATTTTCAATTCGCGTTTCCCATACGTTTTCCATGACGTATACGCAATGTTGTTTATTTTACTTATCTGAAAGTCAACTGATTTGGGAGTGTTAACGATTCGACCCAATGACGTCGACAGTATTGGAGCGTTATCTAAGTGTGTATGTGGGGGGGAGAGGTCGTATTTCGGTGGAGTTTTTACCTTTGTCAAGAGCAGCCCTGAAACGCCTTATCAATCAATTAAGAATAGCGGAGGTTAGAAAACCCTCGAGATACTTAGTCAGAGCTCTAGTTTTTATGCTTATCGCCGTCAAGGCAGTAAATTTTATGCGTCCATTCTGACCTGCACTCGGTAGTGTGGTCCACCACAAGGAAAAACTCAATATGCCACCCACTACTCCCAACCCAAGCACATTTCTCGCATATTGTTTAATTAATTCCGGCTGCTCTGGCTGCTCCGGCTTCTCCGGCTGCTGGCTACCGTGCTTCGTGGGACAGCGTCAACGTGGCGTATGAGAGATATCGTAAAAATTGCATTACAGCGCCGGACGCTCATTAAGGGAATACCAATGAAATCGTCGCATAAACTATAATTGGCTAGGCGGCTTACAATGTACATGTAAAAGTGTATGTGTGTGTGTGTGTGTGTGTGCGTGCGTGCGTGTGTTCAAATGACAATTATTACAGCAGATAACGAACTTTACTTAAACTATATACAACAAAAACCAACAGACTCCAACACATGTTCAAATAACAGATGTCTATTAAGTAATGAGCAGTAAATGATGGGAGCCAGATTGAAAAGTATTCGTAGTGAATTCATTACCAAGTGAAAACATTTTCCTACCACTAAACATTGAGTTGGCTTTTAGCAGAAATCGTGTAATTATTATTGAGCTAATTAGAGCTGCCTCAAATTAAAATTTTTAATCTCATCTACTCTAGTTAATTGGCCATAGATGTATATGGCACTGGAAGTTTGCCCAATGAATCCAATATATCTTTTTATAATGAGAACATGCTAAATGTTTATTCCTAAAATAAAAATGTTTATTATAATGTTAACAAACTCATCAAATTTGCAATATAGGCGATTTTCTAAGTTAAGATCCTCTAGACATTGACCAATATACATATATATGAAACCGACTTT
Organism: Drosophila mayaguana; assembly: GCA_037075325.1. Taxonomy (NCBI): domain Eukaryota; kingdom Metazoa; phylum Arthropoda; class Insecta; order Diptera; family Drosophilidae; genus Drosophila; species Drosophila mayaguana. Next base: position 4,006,433 of record JBAMCG010000074.1, read on the forward strand.
TAGATTGAAATTCATTTTAGCTGAAAGCTATAGGAAAAGTACCAAACATTTATAAAACTGCAAACCTATTCTAATGTATGATAATAAGCTCTATGATGCCCATTTATTATTATTGTGATATTTTACTAATTTAACGGGGACTTCTGTAAATCAATTCAATTAAAAAACTTTACACTTCTTTTTCTTTTCGATTTAGTCTTTCAATGACAGCTATATGAGCTTTAAAATAAATCTCTGATTTGAGTAAGCACTTCAGTTGTGGGCAGACAGCTAAATTGCAATATAATGGACACTCAGAAGTTTAGTGTCAGTTGGAGAGGGTTGCTTTAATTTGCATACTGAAGAAGAGCGTGCGAAGGCAAACAGAGCTCTGAGTACATATTCCTGTGAATATGGGAGACAGCTGCGACATGTGTCTTGAAAGATGATACCATTGACAGCCTTGAAGCCAAATTAATTGTCAACAAGAGTGCTGCTAACACACACAGAGTGCCACAGCGATATTGTCTTAGCTATCCACGCCCCCTAGCGACAGCAGGGAGAACTGCAGTGACAACCGGTAGAACGCATCGCCCGACGCGACGCTGAGTCGTCGTCAACTAACAACAAGTGTGATAAAATGCACAGGGCGCATCATTAAAACTGACAGCGGCAGGCGACAGATGGCGCTGTTGTTCGATCAATTGTCAGCGAGCAAACGAGCTACCAATGCCATAAAGGCGAGGGACATTAAAGCTGATGTTGCCGGTTGTCAACCCCCAAAACAGGCAACATGTGTGTCCAACCCACCAACACTACTATGTGCATGTGTGTGTGAATGGAGACCACATCAAAAATGTTGACAGCTTGTCAGCCCGATAAGCACTCACTTGAAAAATTGTTTTCAATCAGTTTTCACTAAATTAAAAACCTATCAGATCATCTAGAAAAAGTGCCAAAAAATAATCATACCAGTTCTCGGCAGATTTTTGACACGTTTTTAATAACGCTTGAGTTGAAATTAATTTGTCATCGTTCGGCCCTATCCCGTGACATTATTAATCGATTTTTTTTAAATTAACAATTATCACTAAATGTTGAGCTATTGAGATATAAATGTCTCTTCAAGACAACGATCAGATAATGTAAAACAACAAACAACATACGCACGCATAAGCACATGTAGATAATTTAGACTGTAGATATTATTTTATAACTTTTTTATTTGGTTTTCAAGCAATAATAAACAAAACAATTTGCCAATAACAAAATAATAGATATATATACAATATATCCAATAAAGGAAGATGATGCAATATTGATGTAACAAGTAAAATCGGAAATCTTAATAATCCACTAAAAAAGTCTACACATGAAGAACTGCTACGAAATAGAACAATAAATAGTTTATCCAAGGAGCGCTGATGGGTTGAAAAGCATAAGGTAATGTAGGAAGGGTGTATGTACAATTGACACCCAATAGGTTTCAGTACTTAGTCTTCACATATAACAAAGCAGCAACAAAATAATAAATGTATATACATATATATACTTTTGTATATATACAGCTGGAATATACAATTGAAGTGCTTCGGTAGCTGTTCAAAAATAGTTTCGTGTCGTACCACGCTACGTATGAGCATTTCGCATTTCGTATTTCGTATTTGTGTTTACATCATCAAGCCAGCAGCCAGCAGCAGCAGCAGCAGGAGTCGTCTCCATACGAATAGCAACTGAATACAGTTTTCTATTCGAAATGCGCTTTTCTGCTGCACTTGCCGGGCATTGTAATAATTACAATTCCAATTTGCAATTCATATCAAAAGAGTCTTTGCTATTTATACACCATTTATCGATTCCTTTATGGGATTCCGCTGCTGCCGCTGCTGCTGTTGTTTATTTAGCGCGTTTCTCAATTCATTTAACCATGGCAAGACAACAATGTTTTCATTGTTCTCGCCTTACGCTTCGACTTTTGGGGCACAACTTCTATAGCTATAGGCATAAGACGAGTTTCCTTAAATTAAAGGTAGCACAACTGAATGAATACCTTTCGGCTTGTGCATGTTGTATATTCGGCAATCAAAATTTAAAAAGCGAACATATTGCAGTAGGGTGTAAACAACTGCGTCATACCTGCTCGCAGTGTGAGTCAAAACTTATGTGTAGTCAAAGTTGCTTTTAACTAAGAAAGTTGCAACTAAAGCAAAGCTGCAACTGGGGATAAGTCTTTAAACTATAGTAGTCCATGAGGTGCTTTCCCGCATACATATCTTCAAATGAAGCACTCCATCAGATATTGGCTACATGCCAGCCTCACACGCACTCCATATTGTTGTCTATGATATCCCATAAGACGCTATTCAAATTCCTATTGCAATTCCAATATCCAATTCCGATTCCGTGTGTGCGCGTGTCTTCTGTGCGAAAAAAATTCCACGCTTGGCAAAAGAAATGCGCCTTTAACTAAACTAAATTAAATTACCCGGGCGGGCGTCATACAAACAACACAGTCGCCAGCTCCCTGGCATTTCTGCCTCTTTGTGTGTGTGTGGATGTATAACCAGCTAATAGTGGGTGTGTTTGAGTGTATGTATATCTCTCTGTATATCTGTCTGTCTACGCGTCTGGCTACCCGCCGCACAGCGCCGCCAAAAATGTGTAAACAATCAACACTGGCCACCCACTGGGAACTGGAGCCAGCAGCAAGTTCCAGGAGCTGCCCCAAGCTGAGCTGAACGAGCTGAGCTGAGTAACTAACTAGCTGCTCTGAAGGGTGTGTAGACTATCCTTCGATGTCACACAATGCCAATGTGCTTGCTAGTCCTTTAGAAGGAGCCGCCCATTTCACTCAATTCCGCCCCTCTCCATGGCTACCCGAACCCTGGGCAAAGAGCCAATGCTCACATTTTAAAAAAACATTCAATTATGTTAGCCAACAACAAATTGGATGATCAGCCTGTCCCTCCGCCTGTCTGTTGTCCTCGACTCACTCAAATAGGATGTCAAATAAACCGCAAACAATTCTGCCGAAAAAAAAGAAACGAAAGTGAATCAATCGAAATTTATTAATTTGCCACTATTGTAAATGGACTTCGAGAGATACCTCATTTTCGTCTCTTAGCCAAAATTGTATTTCTTATTGAATTAGGGCACAAATGACAATTTGTATTCCATTTCCATTTGTTTTTAATGTAATGAGTTATTTAATAAAAGAACTTTTTGGCTTTTATTAAAGCTAATTAGTAGGCTGAAATTGGATTAAATCTATATTGTTTCGCTAACTCTTAAAACATTTTTTATATGATACAAAGCTTAAAATATTTGCAATGAAATTTAGCTCCAGCTCAGCATGGCAAATTAAGTGCTCAATTAGCACAGATCCATAATAATTTCATATGGTATTTCGAAAAGTCATTTGTCGAGGCGAGGCTCCCACTTCGCAAATGTATGATTTTTAGCGTAACTATACAATCCAAATCAAATGGATTATGTTATTGCTTTCACCTCCACTGACTTGACAATATGTTAATTGATAGTTGGCGAGTATAACGAGTCATATATAAAGCAGTAATTAACCTATATGTGGATTTTTGGAATATAAATAAATAGATCAAATAATAAATAATGATGTGATCTACAGTGAAAAGCATAGAAAAAGCAACGAGTGCACATAAATAGATATAATGATTTAGCAAGATGTTAATTGAAAACTAGTATGAAATGTTTGTCTGGAAAGGAAAGCAGCCAAACTGTTAATCTGAAAGTCAAGATGTATCTTAATTTCTGTATAAATACACAAATTCTGTATAAATACAAAATTATATCTTATATATAATCATATATAATTATAATTGATTAATATTAATCAGGTAGTGGCAGTATATATTTTTTTGGGTTACAATTACATTTATTTGCCATATTGCCCACAGACCATTAATATACCAGATGCGGCGGAACCGGAACAAACTGGTGGTCATATCAAGCTGGGATGGATTGTCGGCGTATTCATACCATGTCTGCTCAACATTTGGGGCGTTATGCTCTTCTTGCGTCTCAGTTGGGTCGTCGCCGAATCCGGCATTTTGTGGACGTTAATTATAATTGCCGTCTCATCGTTAGTCTGCGTTATAACTACGCTCTCCTTGTCGGCCATTAGTACCAACGGGGAGGTGAAGGGCGGTGGCGTCTACTTCATCATATCCCGCTCACTCGGGCCCGAATTCGGGGCCTCCGTCGGAGTTGTTTTTGCTTTCGCCAACGCGGTATCAGCTGCGATGAATACAATCGGTTTTTGTGAATCGCTAAATCTACTGCTGAGTAAGTATACTTGAAGAGGCACACTAAGGAGTCGGACTAAACTCTCATCGAATCTTGCAGAGAGCAACGGCTTAATTATCGTCGACAATGGCATCAATGACATCCGCATTGTGGGCTCCGTTACGATAGCGGTATTGATCTTGATCTGTTGCGTTGGCATGGAATGGGAGACCAAGGCGCAGAATTTCCTTATCTGCACCATTATTCTGGCCATATTCAATTTTCTGGTTGGCGCTGCGATCGGACCCCGTGGTGATGAGAAACAAATATCAAGGGGATTTGTTGGCCTTTCCTGTAAGTTGAGCTTGGATACACTATTTAAGGATTTATTTATAACGTTCTGCCTCAATAGGGTCCACATTCAAAGACAACTTTGGCTCGGACTATCGCTATGCAGAAGGCGTTAACCACAACTTCTTCAGCGTCTTTGCCATATTCTTTCCGAGTGTAACTGGTATTCAGGCGGGAGCCAACATCTGTGGCGATCTAAAGGATGCCGGTGCAGCCATACCGAAGGGCACCTTCTGGGCCCTACTCATTTCGATGTCCTCATACGTACTGTTCGTCCTGTTCGCTGGCGGCGCTGCAGTTCGCGATGCTTCCGGCTTTCCTGAGGACCTGGTGAACGGCACGATTGTGCCATCGGAACTGCCCTGCATACAGTACGGCAACTGCAGCTGGGGCCTCTTCAACTCCTATGAAATGATGCAGGAGATGTCGCTCTGGGGACCGCTCATCTACGCTGGCTGCTTTTCGGCAACGCTGAGCACGGCGCTGACTAATCTGCTGTCAGTGCCGCGTCTGGTCCAGGCTTTGGGCATTGATCAGATCTATCCGGGATTGATTTTCTTCTCAAAGCCCTACGGCAAGCATGGAGAGCCCTATCGCGGCTATGTGCTGACCTTCTTCATCTCCACGGGCTTCCTGCTGATTGGCGAGTTAAATCTGATAGCCCCGCTCATTTCCACCTTTTATCTGGCCTCTTACGCGCTCATCAACTTCTGCACGTTTCACGCGGCCTTCGTCAAGCCCCTGGGCTGGCGTCCCACTTTTAAGTATTACAACGCATGGCTTAGTTTATTCGGGTTTGCGATGTGCGTGGTGATCATGTTCCTCATCAATTATGTGGCCGCCATTATCACCTTTGGCATTATCTTTGCTCTGTATTTGGTGGTCATGTATCGCAAACCGGATGCCAACTGGGGATCCACCACACAGGCCCAGCAGTACAAGGCTGCTTTAATGGCCGTGCATCGTCTGCAGAACGTATCGGACCACGTCAAAAACTACCATCCCCAAGTGCTAGTCCTTTCTGGAGATCCAAAGACTCGTCCGCCACTCGTCGACTTTGGCTTTCTGCTGACCAAGAGCAACTCGCTTATGTTTGTGGGCAACATTATACCGGTAAATGAATATTTTCAATAAATATATAAGTAAGTAAATGGATAGCTGATCGATATAATCTATGCTGCAGGTGCGGGTGGGCTACAAGAATCGCCAGAATCTGGTCAAGGACGGACAAAAGTTTTTAGACGCGCGCAAGATCAAAGCGTTTTATAATGTGATCGACGGCTTCAGCATCGAGGACGGCATCAATGCCATGATCAAGTCCACAGGCTTTGGAAAAATGGCACCAAACATTGTGCTGGTGGGCTATAAGCCGGATTGGAATTGTTGCCACAAGGAGGAGGTGGAAAGCTACTTTGCCATATTGCAGTGAGTAACAAAAAAGAAATATCATCTCCCACATTGCAGTTGCTCATTCGAATCCTTTTCTCACTTGCAGCAACGCCTTTTCACAGCGCATGGGCGTGGCAGTGCTCCGCCTGCCCAATGGCCTGGACTTCTCGGAGCTAACGCCCAATGTGGTAATGCCTGCTAACGGTATGGGCCACTTGAATACAGCCAATGCACAAGGCTTTGCCAACGAATTGTTGACTGCCGCAAACGCAGCCTCGGAGCTGCTGCACATTGATTCGAACTTGAATCTGGCCAACATGGATAGCGCCAGCCCAAACAACTCGTACACAATGCCACAAGAACCGCCCATGCCCAACATGCAGCACACATCCCGCAAATACAATATAAACAACTCAGATAGCGCGTCCATTACCTACCACACCAAAGGTGGCTCCGAGGTGCCCCAAACTGTGCTGGATGCCATGAACATATTTACACGAAAGCAGCCAAAGGGCACCATCGATGTTTTTTGGCTGTACGACGACGGCGGTAAGTCCACATGACATACAATGGCGTGAATTCGATTTTGATGGATGTGCTTTCTTATTGCCAGGTCTAACGATTTTGCTGCCCTACATCATCTCAATGCGCTCGCATTGGCAGAACTGTAAGTTACGCGTGTTTACTATGTGTCACGGCAAGGACGAGGTGCAGGAGGAGAAGAGGTACGATTCGTCCTCATCTAACTGAAAATTTAACTTATTACATTATCAACTTGCAGCATGGCCAGTTTGCTAACCAAATTCCGCATCAAATACTCAGAGCTTGTTATGCTCAAGGGCGTTCAGGATCAGCCGCGTCATGACACAATGCTCAAGCACAAACGGCTCATCGAACCCTTCCGTCGTAGCCCCCGCAACGAAATCGGCATCACTGACGAGGAGCTGCACAGTATGGCCGAGAAGACGCAACGACAGCTGCGCATCCATGAACTAGTCGTGAAGCACTCATCGAACGCTTCACTGGTGGTAATGTCTCTGCCAATGCCGCGCAAGGTGAGTCCCCCAACCCAAACTCTGTTTCAATTCAATATTATATTCTATATAAATATCAATCTATTGCAGGAGGCGATCTCAGCACCACTGTACATGTCGTGGCTGGAAATGCTGACGTCAGATATGAAATGCCCAGTGGTATTGGCGCGCGGCAACCAAACGCCGGTGCTAACGCTCTACTCTTAAAATTAAGTCAACGTTTCCAGTTCGAGTACAATTTAGTATTATTAGCGTTTAGGCGTTCAAGTTCCCATGCAATGATGCAACTGCTACAAACACCCCAAGAACCTTAAGCAACTTGATAGTCCCTAAAGCATACATTATTATAGCAGCCATAGCTTATAAGTTGATTACGAACTATAATGTTTATGTATATAATATAAATATAATGCGCAACAATAAACACAACTACAAATTGTGGTATCTAATCCAGAAGAAGAACTTCAGCAAATATTCATTGTGGTCAGCAGTAACATACTACATAAATAAATATTAACTTTATAATCGCTCTTTATATATGATGGAATATAAATGGGCTCAGAAAGTGAATCTTAATCAATATAAAGCATCAGATATTGCTTATATGCGTAGTGGCTAGTAATAGGCACGACGTGGATTATTCTGAAAGAGAAAAGTTCATTACAGCGGATATTTAAATCACTGTGCACCTTCAAATTTACCAAAGGATTAGGGCGGAAACGGTATGCTAACATCATACGCTTTCGGTATGCATCATACTCGTTGTCGCAATCTTCGGGCTGTGCAACACTGCCAACGCCCAAACCCTGGTTACCGTCACGTTGTGGCGCCCTGCAAATAACTAGTTTAGCCAATAACAGGATAAAATATTTGAAAATATCGTACTTGTTAACTGGATCTACAATGCCAGCACCGTCTTGGCCCAGGCCTTGACCCTCTTTCCAGCCGAGCTTTTGCAGCATTTGAAATCCAATGTTATCTTCCTTTAATTTGTACTCCTTGTAGTCACTTAAATCCGGCTGTCTGTTACTTTTCTTGGCTTCGTACTGCTCCATGAACTTTTTTAGTTCCTCGGGCGGCAGGAAATCACCAATATGATGCTTGCCCTCACTCTGCTTGGTAAGTGCATTGGCCCACAAATGAGTGGCTTCCATTTCAGCTGTGCGCAACTTATGCTCCCAGGTGCCGCCCTCGATGTCCTCATCGGAGTCATATTCATATTTGAACTTGCCGCCTCGTGCTAGGCGATCGATTTCTTGACGTTTACGCATCATGTCCTGGTATAACAAGTTGACTTTATAGTGCTCTTCGCATTGCTTCCACTGGTCCTCCGACAACTGAGTGGAGCCATAGTTAAGACGAGCGTACTGCAGCAATGCAGGATCATTACGCGTGATGGTGCTCAGCATGGGCTTGTTTTGGTTCCCGAAGCTGGTGGGTATACCTAAAATAGAGATTTTTTTAAGTTATCCTATACTACGTATAAGTAGGCGACAATTTACTCACCTGAGCCGGTCGGCAACGATTCCTTTTCGCCCCAGCGACTTTTGCGCTCTCGCTTGCGGCGCTGCCGCAGTGTCTCTCTATCATCCTGATCGAAATTATTCAAATCACCAGCTGTGGCCATTGCCGCTTCCTCCTCTCGCTCTCTGCGCTCCTCATCACTTAGCTCGTTGCGGCACTCGATGCGACGCTTGATATTGTCCCGATTGCGATCCATCATGCCACGCATATACTCATCATCGGAATCAAAGTCAGCAGTAATTGCCGATTCCGGATCATATTTATCTGCTGCCGAATTGCTGTTGTGTTCCTCCTGCTGCTGTCGATCTTGCTGTTGTTGTTGCAGCTGCTGCTGGTGAGCCTTGCTTAGCTGCTGTTCGGCCCGCTCCCGCTCTCGCTCGCCGCGCTGGCGTTCGTAGTCGAGCAGTTGGCCGCGATAGTTTCGATATTGTTCGCAGTTCTTATCATAAAGAAACCTATTTTAAAATTTTAAAGAAGAAGTAAAACGTACAATAAATAATGCCCAATTGCGTTCAGTATACAAAGACATTATATGAGTAACTGTTTTTTTTTTTTTTTGGCTCCCGTTTAGTAGTGTGATTTTATAGAATCCTTCAGCTTACTCCTCCAGTGGAATGGCGACGGGCAACATACGGCCAGCGTGTGACAAGTGGGTGATGCGTGCGACCTAATCTCATTCCAAGTCTAATCCGTTGTTCAATAATATAAAACGGCACTCGGACTATACTATAGCTTCCATATGATCAAATTGGACAGAGAACATAATACTTTTAAACTATCTCTATTCAACTAATTATATGCAGTACAATATGTAAATGTTAACTATATGAAATGTTAACAAAATTGAAGCTCATTAACTAGTCTTAGGGAGGTAAGTGTGTCCACGTCTCTGATTTTAAAACCACCTGAATCTCACTCTATACTTTCTAACCTTGCAGACGGTATTATTACTAACTAATAATTTATTTAATAAAACATAAAGAACATATCTAAAGCCTGAACGAAGACAACGCTCGAGGTAGATGTAACGGGTCAGGTCAGTTAACTATAATATTCAGGTTACTTAACAAGAGCGGACAAATACTAATATTATAGATTAAAATGAGTCGAATTGTCTGCAAGGATATTACATGTCCGGCAAGCCGAATCCAATTAATGCTTCCTTTTAAATGTTTAGTTATTCTGTCCGAAATTCAATGACCTGCCCACTTTTACTCAGTTATTAGTTTAAGTGCCCTACGCATGATTATGTGCAGCTGATTTACCACAATGCCGGATGCAATTCGCTTCTATGCAAACGTATTTTATCTTCGTAATCTTCACCATTTTCGGCGACCAGTGCGATAAGGTTTTCTATGCACGTTGGCAATTGTATGCATGTTTCTGAAATAACTACATAAATTGCTTTAAAATCGTGCACAACGATTCATAAAATATATTAAATGAAAATAATTCAGATGGTGGGGAGAATTTAGGATATTTAAATTTGGATAGGAGTTAGGTAGATAGAGGGAATTGATTAATGGATGGGTTACTGCAGGAGTTTTTGCAAAAAAAAAGAACAGAAAAAAACAATTTACAAACTACAGATACACACCTTGAGTTGGTGGCGACATCTGCTGTTGTATCTGCTGTTCTTGTTGCTGCTGGTTCTGCTGTTGTTGTTGATGTTGCTTGTGCAGCTGCTGTTCATTTTGTTCTGGTTGTGGTTGCTGCAATGCTTGCTCATTTGGCTGCATAGGCGGCGGAGGCGGTGGAGGTGGATTAACGGTTACATGCTCGGGCAGTAAACCAATTTGATCCACCTGTGTGACATTAGGCATCTGTATGGCCTCGAGATTAATCTGCGGTTTTGGTATAGCATTCAAGTCAAAGTCTTTGGGTGCCGGTATGGCATTCAATTGATGCATCGCTGCGCCGGACGGCATCTGCGTTGGTCCCAATTGCATATAGATTGGCGTCAAATTAGCCAATGCAATAGGAAGTTGTGGCGGTGGTGGCGGCGGCGGTGGGGCCACAGCAGCTGGATGCAACTGCATAGGCAGATGATGGTGTCCATGGAAAAAAGCTGGCATCGTCATCTGTGGCGGTCCTTGTGCCAACATCGTGGGGTTGAATGCGAACGGCGGCGGTGGTGGTGGTTGCACAGCTTGCGGCATAGTTGTGGCCGTTCCTGGCATGCTAAATGCTAAATGATTGTGCCCTGAGCCAGCCATAGTCATGCTGTTAGCCATAGAAGTAGCTATCACTGCTGCAGCTGAGCTCGTGACTATTGTACTAACCGCCAGATCCACCGACTGTTGCGGACTATTATTCTCGGTGCTGTGAGTGTCGTGCGTATTGTTCTCTTCACTGCTAAATTAGAGTAAAATGTTAAACAATCGATGTAATCGAAAGACAATAGTCTTTACCTTGACTTTGTAACAGGAGCCACAATAGTAGGCGGCTTGGGTTGATCATGTTTCTCAAGTATTTTCTTAAAGTTCTCAAGAAAAGAGCCATCATTACAAAATGTATTTTTCACTTTAGGTGGCGGCTGTTCTACACTGGGCTGCGGCAGCTGTTGACGTTTAAGGCTGAACGTAATTTTGCCCGTCTTGCTTGTAAAACTGTTCAGCGTTTTGGCCATACCATCATCGCTCTTAGCCCTTGCCGCCGATCCTGACTGATCACCATTATCTATTTCCAACGCGTTTCCATCATCAGCAGCTAAAGTTACTGGTAACGTCTGCGTTGATGGTTCTTGTTCCTCCTCCAGCTCCTGTTCTTCTGGTTCCACTACCGGCGTTGCCGTCTCAATGGTTTTTAGCTGTGCAGCCAATGTTTGAGCAGCAGCCACAGCCTTCGCCAGCTGCGCTGTACGCTGCTTCTCAAGTATTTCCTGGCGTTTTTTGGCAATTATTTCCTCTTGCTTGCTCATTTGCGCAAAACGATCTACACGATGATTACGTTGCGCCATACTTTAATATTTTAACTTCCTTTTATCCGGGGCGCTTATATAAAACCTTTTAGTACTTTCATTCACTGCAAGTAAAAACTATGCATGTATAAAAAAAAACCTAAAATAGTCACCCTGTTGTCAGCAATGTGACCAACGACATCAAAAATACCAATTGTTGCGAAAATGATAGCAGCACAAAATACCCAATTTTTAGCAGTTGATTTTTATTTTCATATTTATATAGACTACTTGGATTTGTATTATTTTATTAAATTCAATATTTGAGTTAACACATATAATGTTATAGGGAAGTAGTAATTTTATCTCATTTATGACGGCCAAAAGTTATGAACAATTAGAAGATTTAAGACACATATATTTTTAAATTATGGAAAAAAACTTGTTTTGATGATATTTTGAATTATGATAATTTTAAATATTTATGAAAACACTTAACATTGGCAGTGTGTTAATTTAAGCTATATAATTATAAGTTTTGACTAAACGTTCACTTTAAGTGAAGAGAATTGTAAATATATAATTAGCTATACTCAATAATAAGTCTCTAAATACGCCTAAAATTTCAAACAGTTAGTTCATGTTTATATATATGTATATATACATATACCTCACGCAACAAATTTAAGGAATAAATAATTTGTATTTTATATTAATTCCCATAATAAATTTTCTAATTATATTTAGGTACTATTAATCCTTTCAACATATCAAAACTGTTACCATCGGGTTGAACAGTCTCAATCGTATCATTTGCCAATTTAACTTTTAAGAACCCAACATCATCAATTCCAATAATTTTGGCTTCCTTTTGTTGTTGGTTTGGCAGGCAAATAGTAATGCTTTGATCACTAAAAATAGGAAGAAACTATAATTAAAAATGTTTATATATTGTTAAGTAATTCAATTACCTATGCAGCCAAAGATCATAATACAAAGAGTAGAAATTTTCAAAATTTCCGTTCTGCACTTCTGCCAATATTCTTTCCATTTCATTGAAAATCATTGCAATAAACAGCTCATATTTCAGTAACGGTAATGTTGCGTTAGGGACTCGCGCATTATACTCATTTATTAAGTCGTTAATACACAACGTTGGTTTTGAATTGTTTAAATTAATTCCGCAACCTACATTCACAATTGCCTGGGAACCCAATAATGTAGTATTTACGACAAGTCCACCAATTTTGTTATTTCCATTGGCAATAATATCATTAGGCCATTTTAATGCAATATCGAGTACCTTGAATAAAAATTTATAAATTATTTACAATATTTAAATAATCCTAATGTAATGTATATAATAAAGTAAGATGATATTAGACAATATCGATATTTGCATATAATTTGTTGACAAATTCTGATATATTAATGATCACTAGGGTTAGTCAAAAAGAATAATTTTTTTTAAATACAAGAAATAAACAAAATACGAAATAAATGAGAGGTTATTGTTATACATAACTCCAAAAGTTTTAATAATCTCTTTAAGATAAAAACTTCTTTATAGTAGAGCAATCAGCGATATATTCGGATAAAATGTATCGATATTTTAAAGTAGACAATAACAACGGCGATACCATCGACGATAGTTACGCAGCTCTACTACTTGGGTGTAGAGAAATTTCGTGCGTGCAGGCGACAACACGGCACCCGTTCTGTCTACCTTCTAAAAACTACTAAACTTATCGCGTTTTCCGCACTTCAGAATCTTTCTTGAGGGTTGCATTTCGCGGGACTGCTTGTGTGTGATTTCTGTAAAAGAAACAAGCCAATTAAAGTGAGGGAATGTGCATCAAAGTGGTGAAAACAGCAAATGATTTGTGAGTGCGTCTGAAAAAATCAATCAGTTTGTGCTGCTGCAAGGGGCGGGCGGTTCACAACAAAATGAGCAGCAGCGCCGCCGCCCAGCTGACTGCGCCGCCAGTCAGCAGCAACAAAAGCAGCAGCAGCAGTAACAACAATACAACGACGAATGCAAGCGAAAGCAATCTAATCATCATACAGGATATGATTGATCTCTCGGCTAACCATCTGGAGGGCTTGCGGACACAATGCGCTACGAGTGCAACGCTAACGCAACAGGAGATACGGTGTCTGGAATCAAAGCTAGTACGCTATTTCTCCGAGCTGCTCCTAACTAAAGCAAGGTTAAATGAACGTATACCCGCCAACGGGCTGCTCCCGCATCATCAAGCTACGGGGAACGAATTACGTCAATGGTTGCGAGTTGTGGGTCTAAGTCCGGAATCTTTGAATGCATGTCTATCGCGGTACACTACACTGGAGCAAATGTTGCAACTGAGCGACGAAGATCTGAAGCAAATGCTTGCCCACAATCCTAGTAACCAGCTTGACGAAGAAGTGCGTCGTCTGACTAAAGCAATGCATAATCTCCGAAAATGTATGGAAACACTAGAGAGCAGCGGAGCAGTTGCGCCAAATTCGGATCCGGAGCAATGGCACTGGGACTCATGGGATCGACCCCATCCTCATCACATGCATCGTGGTAGCATTGGCAACATTGGCCTCGGACTGAACAGCGCCTCTCCTCGAACACATCATCGACATCAGCATCACGGGAACAGTAAGTCAAAAGCTGGTAGCAGTTCTGCGTCAAATTCTCGCAGCGAACAGCAACCACTTACTGGCTCACAGATGACTTTAACATTAACTCCCTCGCCACCCAACTCGCCCTTCACCCCCGCCTCCGGCACGGTATCCGCCAGCGGAACTCCGCTGCGTAGCTGTAGTTCCACAACAACTGCTGGCACACCACCCCCCGCCAAAAAGCATCAAACACTACTAATGCATAACAGCAGCGCTTCGGATGTAGGAATAACGGAGCAACCACCAAGGCCGCCACGTAGCCGATTGCCCACAGATCCTAGCCCTGACAGCCACAGCTCGGCCAGCAGCTCAGACAATTTCGTAGACTCTAGCAGCATCGGCAGCTCTAATGTGTTGCTAGTGCCGCCCTCGCCAGGTGTGGCACACGTGGGCATGGGTCATACCATTAAACATCGCTTCAGCTATTGGTTCGGCATACGTGCCACCTGCAAACTATGCCAAAAGCAGATGTTGAGCCATTGGTTAAAGTGCACTGACTGCAAATATAGTTGCCACAAGTCCTGCGCCCCGCACGTGCCGCCTTCATGTGGTCTTCCGCCTGAATATATTCACGAATTTCGCCAAACTCAAGTGGGTGGCAGATGGGACCCATCCCAGCACAGCGGCAGCAAAATGTCACCAGTGCCAAAAAAGAACACGCTAGGCAAGCCACAATTACAGCAGCCGCAGCTACAGCATGGAGACAGCAGCTCACCAAGCTCAAGCTGCACCAGCTCCACACCCAGCAGTCCAGCACTATTCCAGCAGCAGCAGCAACAACAACTAGGTACGCCCAGTGCATGCCAGCCGAAGCCTGCACCTGCTGGTGGAGCTACGAGCGGACAACAGGGTCAGCAGAGTCAATTCAATTTCCCGAACGTGACTATCACTAGCATCAATGCCTGCAATACCAATGCGAGTGCAGCCCAAACGCTGATATCCAATGAGTCGCAACCCCACATGACCACAGGTGAGCCCCTGACCAACGGAAACAACAACAGTAGCTCCACCAACAGCAGCAACAATACCAGCACTAATAACAACAGCAGCAGCAGCTCCAATGGTCTGATCCACTCCCTGACTGGCAGTCAAGCGTCAACCCATTCGGCTGCTTCACAAATGTCGAATTTGAGCAGTGGAAGCACGGCCACCTATACGGCCAGCCTGGTGAACAGCGACAGCTTCTTTCCTCGCAAACTGAGCAATGCGGGTGTAGACAAGCGCACGCCCTTCACTAGTGAATACACGGACACCCATAAATCGAATGATAGTGATAAGACAGTGTCGCTGTCAGGGAGCGCCAGCACTGACTCGGATCGCACGCCGGTGCGCTTGGACTCAACGGAGGATGGGGACTCAGGGCAGT
The DNA here is from genome assembly GCA_037075325.1 of Drosophila mayaguana. NCBI lineage: Eukaryota > Metazoa > Arthropoda > Insecta > Diptera > Drosophilidae > Drosophila > Drosophila mayaguana. Next base: position 4,021,905 of record JBAMCG010000074.1, read on the forward strand.
GGCGCCAGAACTCCATATCGTTAAAGGAATGGGATATACCCTATGGTGACCTGCACTTGATGGAACGCATTGGGCAAGGACGCTTCGGCACTGTGCATCGAGCCTTGTGGCATGGCGATGTCGCTGTGAAGCTACTCAATGAAGACTATCTGCAGGACGAGCACATGCTGGAATCATTTCGCAATGAGGTGGCGAATTTCAAGAAGACGCGGCACGAGAACTTGGTACTGTTCATGGGAGCCTGCATGAATCCGCCGTATTTGGCCATTGTTACATCATTATGCAAGGGGAACACACTCTACACCTACATACATCAGCGACGGGAAAAATTCGCAATGAATCGCACGCTGCTGATTGCCCAACAGATTGCGCAGGGAATGGGCTACTTGCATGCTAGGGACATCATACACAAGGATCTGCGCACTAAGAACATCTTCATCGAGAATGGCAAGGTGATCATCACGGACTTTGGCCTCTTCAGCTCCACAAAGCTGCTGTACTGTGATATGGGGCTGGGAGTTCCACAAAATTGGCTGTGCTACTTGGCCCCGGAACTGATACGAGCGCTGCTGCCCAGAAAGCCAGCTGGTGAGTGCTTAGAATTCACGTCCTATTCGGATGTGTACTCTTTTGGGACCGTTTGGTACGAGCTCATTTGCGGCGAGTTCACGTTCAAGGATCAACCGGCAGAGTCAATCATTTGGCAGGTGGGACGAGGCATGAAGCAATCGCTGGCCAATCTGCAGTCTGGTCGCGATGTCAAGGACTTGTTGATGCTGTGCTGGACGTACGAAAAGGAGCATAGACCAGATTTTGCACGCCTACTCTCTCTATTGGAGCATTTGCCAAAGAAACGTTTGGCGCGCAGTCCTTCGCATCCCGTTAACCTGTCACGCTCAGCGGAGTCCGTGTTCTAACCAGCCTACTATATACAATTATACATTTCTATACATACGCATATATGTTATGTATGTAAGCAGGCACACGCACACACTGTTTCTAATTAGCACAATTTCACGATATATATATATATATATATATATATATATATATATATATATATATATATATGTTTTTAAACACACATACCCACACACCCACACATACGCATATGTAACTCTAACTGTAACTGTAATTGTTGTGCGTGCGAAATGTCAAATGAAACCTGCTCTCCGATAAAAAGGGGAAGAGAGATTGCAGAGAGCAAAGCTCACTTCCTCAGCCTCTCAAAGACTCGCAAAAAGTTCAAAGTGCATGTGTTATAAAAACGATAATTGTAAATATATATTAAACGCAAAACAAAACAAAACACAACTGTAACAAACCTTGTACATATATGTATATGAATTCGAACATATACGTATATGTTCATTCAAATTATAGCAATTTACATATATACATTGTAAAATATTTTAAAATTTAATTACAATTACGAATTGCAAACAAATGTTTAATTAAAAGACAATGTTTAAACGTTAAAGAACAACAAACAAATCAGAATGCGTTAAATAGGCATATAGAAATTACAAATTACCTACATTAATGAAAAGCAAGCACTGTGGCAAATCGAAATGTAAACATAAATCAGGTGAGCAATTTTTAAATTGTTAATTATGTATAAGCAAAGTTCTATATATATGAATGTGTATACATATATATAACTATATATTAACAAATATATTTAAAAACGTGTATTGTAAAATGTATATAGCAAACAAATTGGAATGCAAACAAAATAAGTCAAAATAAACTATGAATACAAAACTTAAATTTATTCAAGCAAATCAATTAGCTAAAACTAATGCGATATCAAAAATTAAATGCGTAATTTCCATTAATAATGTTTGTGAATTTCATAAAGCTTAGCCAAACATTTCAGTTTTGATTCGAAATTAGAAAGAACAAGAAAAAGATGGTGAAAAACTTGTATTGCTTTTGAACCAATTTCGATTAAAACCGTAAGCAACTAAAAACTTATAAAATGTACAAAATATTTAAGAATGCTCACGTCGGCTGTTACCGACTTAGCTAGCCTGTAACCCTGGACCCAGAGTTAAACAATTATTAAATTATTTTCATTCCAAATTCATACAAGTCAAATAATCCAAATATATACGAATCTCTTCATACATAACATTACAAAATACTCTAAGGCTAAAAACAGTTATAAATCGACACTGTTCAATCCACCATTTGGAATTACATCACATATAAGGCAACTAGGATATGAGTGCACTTGCTGACATTGTAGTAGAATAATATAAGATTGTATCTGAACTTCTTCACAATGGAACCTAGGTTCATATCGACTCGGCAATCAGAACTGAATATTGAACCACCGACAAATAGTTTTTCTGTTTAAAAGTAGGTTCTCCAGTTATTTTATACTCTGATATTTATCTATCTGAGCTTAATAGATTCCGTGCTCAATACTATTATCTGGTGCAATCGCCCAACTTTTCATTCATTTTAAGGGTTTCGGGGTATGAAGAGTATAAAGAAGCATTCTTATTTTTTTGTAAATATAACTGATAAGTTTCCAAGATTCAAAAATTGCATTGCAAATCTTTTTGAATCTATAACAACTTAAATGCTTTAAAGAACGTTCAAAATAATTATATCCAATTCTGAAATAATCGCCTTTTGCGATGGCTTGAAATAATATACCTCAAAATGCGAAAAATATTGTTGTCAAATCCTCATAGTTCAAGATTAATATACTGGCATATATAATATGTGGATTCCAATAATGGACCACTAATCGTGTATGTACCACTAGCATTGCGCATTGGCATTAAAGAGACCTCATTGAAGCAATAAATATTGAAATTGATATAAGAATATTCAATAAAGTACAATTCATTGCTAGCTCTATCGTCTTTTGTGATAGCATCCCTATATCAATATCATCCTTATAAGACGTCATCCTTTTCCCGTATACAATATTGTATTAGCACTTACCCTATATAACTTATGACCTCGAAGAGTATTCACAATTGCAGCCCCAATCAGGTGCTGTATCAACGGCAGGCGTGTGCACAAAGGCGAGTCCATGTCGATGTGCAGCTGTGTAGAGAACATTGCGCATCCCAAAGGACTCAGCCACTAAGTAATCGAAAGAAAATATATTTTAAAACAAATTTCCTGTTCGTAGATAGATTAAAGAAATTACCTGATTGCCGCTGCGACCGACGCCCGCTGTTTGTTGAACCGGCAGCACGGCAATGCCATGTACTAGCTCCATATCGTTGATGACATGCATTGAGCTGCTCAAGACTGGCGCATAGATGACCAAGCGTCCAATATGCTCCGTTTTCAGATTCTACAATTGTAAGTAGTATATTAAATATATGCATCTAGGCAAATGTATTTTGTATAAAAGTTAACACCCACATCAAAGTAATCAACAGTGGAGAAATCATCTGGACAGGAATGTATCAGAATTGGTAGTACATTTGCGTTTGCAGCCGGCGGCTTATCATCTTTGCCACAGAACTTAATAGATAATTTGGGCATTATGATGACGTTGTCATTGCCGGTGCAACGTGGACGCAGCTTCTCCAGAAGCTCAAACTTGGACTGCAAATGGCCAAATGATTAGCAGCACAAAGCTAAATCTAACTATAAACAACACCTCACCTCATGACGACCCAAGAAATAGGCCTGTTTGAAGACAACTGCGGCAGACGCAGCACCTTCAGAATCGGTACCTCGAACCTGCACATCCAGGTACTTGCGCAACAGGTCCGTAAAAATTTCGATACGTATGCGCTCGCTTTGCTTTAAGATTGCAAACTTGACCTCATCAAACTCAAACTCGTTGGGATTAGTCTCCAAGTGAACCTGCCAATAATAATCGATTTTTAATCATTGAGAGCTTCCGAGAGCGAAATATTTCGTGCGTACCTGAGAAAAAACGGCTTTGCCGCCGCTTTGCAAGCTTTTTGCCAGCAGCAGACTGGGTGTATTCCAGGTCTCCTCAGTGCCCAACACTTTAACCTCCAGCTGGTGTGTCTGACCGGTCAAATCCTTCAAATCCATGGACCTTGGACATACTAGAGCTCTAAGCGGCGTTCGTTTCGTATTTTGATTTGATTTTTTTTGATTTGGTTTGTATTTTGTTATATGTTGTTGCGAGTATTATCGTTTCATTTTTTTTTTTTTTTTTTTTGTTAATGGTAAGTAGGATAATAGCAATGGACACACATACACACACACGATCACAGCGTAGAAAAGAGAGAGAGAAAAAAATCACACGCAAGGAAGAGAATGATAGAACACACGACAACAGAATCGAAAGAAAAAATTAGGGGAATTAGCACATTTAAAAAATAAAAATTTAAACCGAAATATAATTTTAATCATAGTCAAAAGTAGGGGACGAAAATATAGCAATTATAATTTGTAGTATGTAGTAAATACATATGTATAATTAAAATACATAGATTCAAACAGATGAATATGGGAGATCAGATCAACGATTTGGTTGTTAAATAAATACACAAATAGCGTTAATTTTTCAGCATGAAAGGTTTGAAAAACACAAAATAAATTGGAATTAGTTAAAGATTTTTGTTAATTATGTTAATTCAGCTATTCCAAGCACAACATTTAGTTCCAAAAATATATATTATAGGTTAATAAATAAATTTAAATTGCGATTACACCTTCAATACGAATTCATATTACGGCGCCCGCAAGTATGCAGCAATTTGATTTGGCTATAATCGTGTATAACATGCATTCTAATTAAAAATCAAAGCCAAAAGCAAGCAATCTATATACATATATTTATATCGGCAGTTGCGTGTAATAAACTTGAATGCGTATGAATTAAATTTCAATTTGTACAAGTACATTGAAATTTCAATTTAAATCATGAATGATTGTTTAATGTGTGAAAATGTTTTCAGTGTATGCTACTTGCAGTCCACTTACGATTTACGTGAATGCGATTGGACCGAAGACTCTTCGCTGTCGGTGGAGAAGTTTTTCTTAACCGGAGAAGGTTGGTAGCAAAAAATGTGGTGCATCATCTTCACTCGTTGCCATTTGTCGTAGGAAAACTGAACCAATTCGTGCTCGCGAACCTGGAACAACCAAATAAACTTGAAGTATTGATTTTTTTAGTAGCGAAATGAAGGGCTTACCTCCGCAGTTCGATAATTAGGTAATATAAAATGTAATATATCTGAACAGAGACTTAAGACCTTGCCACCATGCAGAAAGTAGTCGACCAATATCTGGCCAATTGACGGAGCCACAGAGCCGCACACCACCAGTAGCGCCGTCTGCTCTAGCCAATGTTTTTGTGCCGCCTGCTGTGGGGTTAGTGCATATATAGTATACACGTCTGGCTCCAGGATTTGACGCAGTGTAACCATTGCCGAGTCACGTGCACTGGCGCTGTCCGAGTAGACAAGAATATTAAGCGGTTTACTTTCGCCCAAGCTATTTTTATTACGGCGCAAAATTGGACGTGGTCGGGCGGCGGATGGGGTTTCGGACAGTGGCGAACTTGGCTTCACGGCGACAAAGCTCCTGCTCGGTGTAGAAGCTTTTGCGACAGGCGTGCCTGCATTGTCATGAACTCCTGGTGAGTTCTCCATTTCCCTGGTGTTGGTTGGTGGACTTTCAGTCTTCGTCGTGGCATTCCCTTTTTCGAAATCACTAGGTTTGCTTAGATGTTCAACTGGAGTCGGCTGCTTCAGCTGGGTTGACTTGGCAGGAGACGGTGTTTTGGTGGTGGGCTCTACTACAGCCACTGCCTTAAGGCCGGCTTGGACTGCCAAGGGCTCCTGCTTTGGAGTACTAGGCTTCAATTCATTGCGGTTCTTCTGCTGCTCAAACTCAGTAGCCTGGTGAGCCAATACGCTGAGCGCGCGCAGATCTTCCAGATGCTTTTGCCAGCCCTCCGCACTGACTTCAGCCGCCTTGCGTGACTGGCGCTTCAGATGATTAGCCAGCAGCTGAAAAGGTTGTGGCTCACCCTCGCGCTGCACAGCTGCAAACGTAAACGGTAATTAATATTAATATACTGCTTTATATGTTTAAATTTAAATCAGCTAGTGCGCTTACACTCAATCCTCATTAGTGGCAGCTGATCATTAATGTATAAATTATTTTGTAAAAATGTCATTATCAATAGTTTTGTGAAGTGCTCAATATCCGTCTCGATGAGCACCGCCAGGTGGGAATCTATTTTCCATGCAATTAGCTTACCATAATTTTCCAGCTGACGATTTTTTATATGGTTGAATCACGTAAAGCATGAAAAGAGAATTGGTAAGCCACATCTGCATTAACACACATCTATACACTCTTGCGAAAATAGCTCAAATATGACGCAATATTTTTATTGAGCAAGCACACGCAACACTGCTCTCTTGGCAAGAGCATTGCAATGGGCACTTAGAACAAGATTTTGGGGCGCTTCTAAGTCCTATACAAACTGCTTAGATAACTGCGCTTAGACTCACCTGCACCGGTACACAGTTTTGTGTGCTCGCTCCCCGCTGCTGCAAGTCAATATTCGCCTCGATCAACAATTGTAGATGTTGCGCCGTGTCCGGGGATAGACTTATTCTGGGTTGCGGCTCGATTTCTGTTGGAGTTACTGTGGGAGTAGCAGTATCTGCGGCGTAGGCGAACGGTAGCAAGCTCGGCGCTGGTGGAAAGCTAATCCATGGCATAATTTGCACTGATTGAAGTGGACGCAGGCAGCAGCCGTGCTGGTTGCCATGCAACCACAGAATGTCCGTTACCTTAGCCACATTCCGATTGCCGCACAGCTCCGAGCTGGCTATTGTAGGATCTATTTTAGCAATAGGCAATATTGAATATAGACGAAATTAAAACTACATATATTGCGTTTACCGAAGCCGTCGTCTCTGCCAGATTGAAGTGCATAGAACGCAACGCTCGATGACTGCGCTAATTGCTCAGCAATTTTGTTGCAGGCCCTTTGAATACGCCAGGACTGCACCAAAGTAGCGCTCACGTAATAGAGGGTTAACATCTTGGACAAAATGAGGGCAACGGTCACAAAGCTTCAATTTTTAAGTATCACCATGCACTGTTTGACACAGCTACACACTATCTAATACACAGGTCCCCTTGGAATAAAATCAATTTGCGGTTTCGTAATGTAAGCAAATTAGATTTGCTTTTATCACTTCTGGAGCGCACTGTCTTTTACGCGCTTCCCTAGCAACGGTTTGACACAGTTTTTGCATTCTGCTATGCCATGACATTTATTGTTGATTACTGCACACGCAGATTCCAGAGGACGCTTTTATGCTTATCAAAACGATAGATAAGAGTATGTGCCATTCACAGTAGCACGTTTTAGAGTCAGCTGTTTAATTTAACAGAACTTATACAAAGTATTTCCAATTGGATATTTTAACCACTTAACTGTATACTGGATAATTTGCTAGAATATTCTAAAAAAAGAAAGTTATCTTATTTTGTTTAAAAAATTTTCCATATTTATCAGATTATATACAAAATTATGTTATTTAATAATCATTTTTTAGCGTTACATGCTTGTCTAAAAGTCTTGCTGATTTTTATTAATATGCAATTATTCCTTAAGCCCCGATTTAAATCGATACTTACAATAAAGACAATACATATATTATCGATATTTGAGTGCTGGCTGTCTTCCTGTTAATAACATTTTTATACTATGTTAAGTTAACAGCGAACGAATATCAAAAGGCAGAACATAAAAAACACGCGTAAAAAGAACAATCAAGAAAACTTTTGAATAAGAAGTGTTTAGAAAAAAAGTGCAGAGCCTAAGCGAACAAAAGTATTACTGTTGTTAAATAAATAATATTGAAAATAATCCTGAATTAATAATGAAGTGAAATAAAGACTTTGCCGCAAACTACTTTAATCAGTTTTATAATGCAGCTTTGCATAAACTAAAAACATAATAAATAATAAGGATTTTGGAGCAACGGTATGTTATTTGGCTTGAACGAGCTAACTACAACACGGCGACTTTTATTTATCGTGGCTGTACTGTTGATTGTACTATATGCAAAGAACAATATACTGCCCATATTGGGAGTCGCACTGGACAGAGATTAGCTTGTAGGTGATATAAGGATGAGTGATAGACGAGTTTCATACTTTTACAATGCCGATGTGGGCAATTTTCACTATGGAGCGGGCCATCCCATGAAACCGCAACGCTTAGCCGTCACTCACAGCCTGGTCATGAACTATGGCTTGCACAAAAAGATGAAAATCTACAGACCATACAAGTAAGTAATTATTATTCTGTTAATTATTATTGTTAAATTTTGTATGTTTTATCCATTACAGAGCTAGTGCACAAGATATGCTGCGGTTCCATAGTGACGAATACATCGCTTACCTGCAGCAGGTGACTCCACAAAATATTCAATGCAATTGTAAGTGAAAACCCTAGGATTACGAATATCAATATATATTGTTGTTATTATACTTTCAGCCGTCGCCTATACCAAGTATTTGGCTCACTTTAGCGTGGGTGAGGACTGTCCCGTCTTCGATGGACTCTTTGATTTTTGCGCCATGTACACAGGCGCCTCCCTTGAGGGCGCACAGAAACTGAACCACAACCACAGTGACATATGCATCAACTGGTCCGGTGGCTTGCATCATGCCAAGAAATTTGAGGCATCCGGCTTCTGCTACGTCAACGATATTGTAATTGGTATACTAGAGCTGCTGAAATATAATCCGCGAGTTCTCTACATCGACATTGATGTGCATCATGGCGATGGAGTACAGGAAGCATTCTATTTAACGGATCGCGTGATGACAGCATCCTTTCACAAATATGGCAATTACTTCTTTCCGGGCACTGGGGATATGTATGAGATTGGCGCCGAGTCTGGTCGTTATTACAGCGTTAATGTTCCTCTCAAAGAGGGAATCGATGATCACAGCTATTTTCAAGTGTTCAAACCCATCATTTCAGCGATTATGGAATTCTATCGGCCTACAGCAATTGTACTGCAATGCGGCGCCGATTCGTTGGCTGGAGATCGTCTTGGGTGCTTCTCGCTTAGTACTCGTGGCCATGGCGAGTGTGTTAAATTCGTCAGAACATTAAATGTGCCCACATTAGTTGTGGGCGGCGGCGGTTACACTTTACGAAACGTTGCACGCTGCTGGACACACGAAACGTCACTTCTTGTCGATGAGGAGATCTCTAACGATTTGCCTCCAACGGAGTACTATGATTTCTTTGCGCCAGATTTCACATTGCATCCGGACGTAAACTCGCGTCAGGACAACGCAAATTCTAAACAATATATGGAGCTGATCGTTAAACATGTGTATGAAAACCTGAAAATGTGCCAGAACTCCCCAAGCGTGCAAATGGTGCAAACACCGCGAGATGTTGATTTCGAGGAGCTGCGTATGAAGGAAGAAACGGATCCTGATGTGCGCATGTCACAGACCGATGAGGATAAAATGGTCGAGGCAAAGAATGAGTTTTACGATGGCGAACATGATCAGGACAAACCCGACTCAATGGAAAGTTAATACAATAGTTTAATTATATTTAAGATAAAATGAAATGAATGAACAGAATGGCCATCGTTGGCTTTAAAATAGACAGACATGTATTTATTATATATTTATATATTGCCGACTAAATTCGGGGAATTCAGTTTTACGATGCAACAATTCACATGTATGTATAATAGTGATTATAAATTAGTTTAAGATAACTGAATACATTTAATTCTGGCGACTTCCCTTATAAGTTTCAGTATCCAGCGCTGATTATATATTTGTTTATAATCACTATTATTAGAGCTGGAAAATCGACGATTCAGTAATAATTGGTTCAGCCACTTTAAACATTCACAAATAAGTGCGTTACTGCAACGATTACCAGCCTGTTGTAGTATTGGCCAAACGGCGCATGCGTCGCGTATTTCTGTCCTGGTCACGTATTTTCTTTTCCATTTCGGCATCAGTTAGCGTCTCTAGGAATGGTGCCCATGCGTCCGCATCACTTGTATTGCGGAAAGGTACATCGATGGTAGATAATGGAGCCTCACTAAACGCATATGTGCGACAATGCCAGGACAATTGGCCCCGTATACTATAAGCAATAGCTGTTACGAATTCACCGCCCAGACCTAATTCTGCGCACAGCTTTATGGCGAACTCTTCGGGATTGTTGTTTTTTTCTGACATATCCCATTCGACCTGGTCAACAAGTGATGTGTTGCCCACATGAATGTTTAGTTTAACTATTACTCGCTGGTCACAGCTTTCCTCCAGTATGGGCGGGTCGTTGGGGAACGCTTCGATTTGCTGCCGTATGGCCTGTGCAATGGCTGGAACAAATGGCAGGGGATTCAAGTCGAGATCATCGCATAGAACTTCAGCGAACTGTTCAGGTGTTATCATGCTCTCGTTTTTGTTCCATGTGAAAGTATCACGCAGCTTTTGCCCCTCCAATTCCATGTCCAAACGTATGGGCACTAAACACTCCTTCTGTGCTGCATTCTCCAGACTCGCTGTTGGATCTGTGTCGTCAAAGCACATGGGAAATGTGCGTACCTTTTTAGTGTGTACCCGATTGCGATTGATTGGCGTTGCCTGAGGAACTGCATCAAGGTGGCTTGAATTGGGCATGGTTGGAACATATTGTGCCTGCTTCTTAGATTTGCTCTCCCGTGGCACTGGAGTGTCAGAGGTATTTACAGAAACTGCACGATATCTAAAAATTCACAATTATTTAGTTAATATACAAGTGAAATTGATATTAGTAAAATTGAACATACTTCTCATCATTGCCGGCCATAATATCATCAACTTCTACAGCTCGGAGCAGAGATACCGAGCTGGCCAATATGTGTGAGCTAAGGCCGGAATCGGCGAGACGCTTTCTTTCCTCATTGGAGAGAACAATACGTGTCATTCCTGGATACTTTTTATAAAGGATACCACGGAAGTGCCGCATATAGTTGCCCACCTCCGAGCCCACATAATAATACTCGCCACCCTCTTCCAGTTGGAATGCCACAGGCTTATCACCATATGTCTGCAGCGCCATCTTTTTACAATGTAATAAAATTATGATTTGCACTCAGTTTTATATGTACTATAGATATATTTTATCAAATAATTTTTTTCTACAAGTCTCGCATATAGAAATTTTCATGCAAACAGCGACATGGCGTCGTTAAGGTGACCAGCTTTTGATAATACACAGGGCTGAAATTAAAAAATATCGAACATTTTACACTTGACTTGGGGTGGCAATACTGTTTGTTATCCATATGTACCGAAACACTGAGTGAATATTTTTAATATTATAAGTAAACGATGTCCTTATTGCGCAGTGTTGTCAGTATAGTAGCGCTTGCGAAGCCCATTAACAATGCCGGTACAGGTATATCATATATGATTAACTTATTTCATACATTAATTACTATTTTCAATAGTTCAAACACGGCGAAACATCAAACGCTGGGTCTCGCCAACGTTACGTGAGCTTGCGCATCGCGTTAAAAAGCAAGATCCCCAAAAACCGGAGCCGCGCTCTGGATTTGTGGAGTGGAACTATCGCTCAGAGCTATTTGCATTTGGCAAGAGATTAAACGAGGAATTTCAGTTGCCGATTCTCCAGACAGCATTCACACAACAGGCTTATGCGAACCAGGAGGAGGAGCGCCAGCGGAAGCTTGGAATTGCAGAGGCTGATTTGCAAATAAGCGACAACAAACAACTAATAGCTAAAGGCGCACATATAGCTAAAGCTTACGTAGAGGCCTATTTGCAGCATTCACTACCCAAATTACCACCAGTTGGACAAAACGCGATTGCCTCGTACCTGTTAAGCACTGAAACGCTATCGCATGTATCCATGCATTTAGGCACCAAAGAACTTATCTTCTCCACTGAGTATCCACCAAGCAGAGAGACACTAGCTGAAACACTACAGGCTATCATTGGTGCCTTAGCGGATTCAAGTGGTGTGGAGCGCGCATTTCTGTTTGTGCGTGATTTTATTTGCACACAATTAAATCAAAAGGATTTATTAGATATATGGACTCCTGAACAACCATTGCAGCTACTAAGTGAAATCTGCAACCAGCGGAAATTGGGTGAACCGGAGCCCCGTTTATTGGGTGACTGTGGCAAAAGCACGCTGCTGGCTGCTTTCCAAGTCGGTATTTATGCTGATCGTCAGCTGCTAGGCAAGGGATTTGGTGAGAATGTGCAGACGGCTACAGAGACGGCCGCTATTGATGCACTACAAACACTCTTTGACACGCATGAGAATCGACGTCCATTTGACTTTCAAATACGACTGGAGACCAAAAATGTGAGGTTGGGCTAGATTAGGAGTTGTTAATAAATTTTTTTATTTGCCCTAAACACATGTACTTCCTGAATGGTCAAATAATATTGAGTTGTAATAATAACCATTGTCTACTAAAATTCATTAATCCACATCATCACTTGCGGGTGCACCGACCGGAGGGGTATTCACATCATCTGGTTTAGACTCCAGAGAGAAAGGCGGTATCTTGCAGTCAAAGGCATAGCCATCCTCACGCTCTAGACGGAACGTTCCCCACATATGACCGCTCGGCGCCTGCAAGCTTACGTGACTACTGTATTGAAACGCCGGAAGTCGAGGACTGAGTATGGGCTCTTGGCCAACAACACCACGTCCGCGCACCGTCTCTAAAGTGCCAGAGAGTGAAAAGATGCGCCAATGCCGTTCACGCAGTTGTACACTAAGTTCACCAAGATTTTCCAGTCGTATGCAATATCGCCACTGAAACAAGAGAATTTCAATTATGAGCAAACGAAATTCACTTCTTATCTTTAATGCTTACCCAATAAACCGAAGATGCAGGCGTCTCGCGGCATCCCATGTAAAAAGGTATAACTGTTATGCGAACATTTTCAGTTGTCTCTTTGTGTACATCACTCATGTCCAACCACGGGTGATTCTTTTCCTGCCACGCCTTCAATGTATCCTGGCCCACAAATGGTGGTTCAGCATCTGGAGCATATGATAAAAACTTATCAAACAGCTCGTGTTGCAAAGGATGCTTATCAGTTGAGCTATATGGCATAATGTCATCGTGCGCAACATAATCTAGTCCAGGAATAGCGTACAAGCTGCGATTCGAGTCCTGATTCCCCAAAAAAGTGACAGCCTCGGTCTGAGCGCGCTGAAATAGTGAATCGATAATAATTAAATTTCTATGAAGAAGAGAAGTCAAAATACAAATAACTTACAATGTAGGGACAGTCCCTAGTATCAATGAGCACCTGATAAAACGTTTGCGTTTTGCCTTTGACCTCCTTGGCATCGACAGAGCTACTCGCGTTGGCGTTGGTAGCTGGCTTTGCGGTACCCATACTTTGGGTACTCTGCGTGTCGGTTGCTGTGTTGGCTGCATTCCATGCAGTGGGAGCATCATCATTCTGTGTAGTTCCTATTGCTCCACTGTTATCATCACTGCCTCCGTTAACCCTAAGTGGTGAAGCCTCTGTAGTGCATGAATTAGGCGTTGCTGTTGCCGTTGTCTGTTTTCTAGGATTGTGTAAATCACGATCGTATACGCGTGCCGTCCATGGGAAGAGTATCACTCCGCGATACCCAAAGATGCGGTGCAAGAACAATTGACCGGTATCATACTTGCCTTCTTTTGCCTTTAACAGGCGTCCAACCTCAGCAAGTCTAGCATTGTATATAAGAGAATTTAATTATGCAACGTTTGTTTTTGTTTGCTGGCTTCGTACAGTCTGTTCACCTCCCACAACAAATATATATTTTCAAAATAAAAAAATTATCTCTTACTTGGTTGGACTAACTGCCTGCTTTTTCATATGGCGCCTGAATAATATATCGCATTTTTGCAGCAATTGCCAGCGCTTTTCCAACTTGGAGAAGTGAAGGAGTATACCCATTTGTTGTCAATTGCAATATTTAGTAAGTGCAGTAGCAGCAGCAGCCCGTTATTGCCCTGAACGTATCTTAGACCAGCTTTTATGCAACTCAATAGCGGGACGATGGCCAGTTATGGTGTTACAACGTATTTGAAGTACATAAAAGATTGAAGTAGGTACATGTGCTAGTTAATTTTATAACTTTCTTAATTTTGTCGAACGAGAAACATTGTTATTATAATATTTAGTTTTGTTTTTATTTTTTGACTTATTTTACAAGTCAATTCGATATATACATATTTATTTTATTCTGATTTCTTAGCAACCCTGCACACTATCGATATATGATATTGAAAACAGCTGAAATGCACCTCTGTTTGACAGCACTGTCATCGTCTCCCTCTTTCGCCATTTGGTAGATTTCCGGTACGTACGCGGATTTTATGCTATGCATTATAAAATATCAAAATATACAGGAATATTACGATTAAATCTAAAAATTATTGTGATTTTGCATAGATCAATATGTGTGCTGTGTCACTAAAAACTTTATTTGACCTTACGAAGTGTTACCGTTCTGATGTTTATGGCTTAAAACCAAGTGTCCCACAAGTCTGATAATCAAAACAAATGTCAAAAATCAATTTGAATAATATCCTATTTTTATGCAATGTTTTAAATTGAATTTCTGATTCATGAATATTTTTAGTGAACTATGGCTGACACACAAGCTAAGCCCGCTGCGTCTAAGGCCGCAAAGGCACCAAAAGCCGCTAAAGCGCCAAAGGCCGCTAAGGCCCCAAAGGCAGAGAAGGCTGTCGCCACTGAGACGAAAGTGTCGACCAAGAAATACAAACGTCATGGCCGTCTGTTTGCAAAGGCTGTCTTCACCGGCTACAAGCGCGGTTTGAGGAACCAGCACGAAAATCATGCTATCCTTAAGGTAAGCTTTTATCGCCTGATCTATAATACATATAAATTTGAAACTAAGATATTTAAATAATATGTATTGGAGATTGAGGGAGCTCGTCGCAAGGAACACGGCCAATTCTATGTTGGCAAGCGCTGCGTGTATGTCTACAAAGCGCAGACCAAGAAGTGTGTACCTCAGCATCCTGAGCGCAAGACTCGTGTCCGCGCTGTTTGGGGCAAGGTTACCCGCATCCACGGCAACACTGGATCCGTGCGTGCACGCTTCAACAGGAATTTACCCGGTCATGCCATGGGACACCGCATTCGCATTGTAAGTAACAAGAAATTTGAGAATTTTAAAAGTGTTATAAATTAAAAATTTTGCACTTTTCATTTTAGATGCTGTACCCATCAAGGATCTAAGTTAATTAATAACTTTAAATGACCTGCAAAATCCGTTTTCTATAATAAATGAAACAATTTAAATTTAATTACAAGCAATCTAGTTTTAATTCTTTTGTTGATAACGTAAACTAGTGCCTCCCTGATTGTGTGGGGGAAAAGAGCAATGGGTTAAAGCTCTTGAAAGAATTTGGTTAATAAACCAAGTTCAATCAATTTAGGAATTATAATTTGTCATTTAAACAATTGCCCATTTTTCGATATGGTCTCTAACCAGTAATCGAAGGTATCGATAGCACATCAGCTGATACAAACTGTACAGTAAAATGACCAGTTAATGTCTAATCTCCACTTGAAATTTATAAAATTACCTTTTAATCATCACTATAGGCACTGAATATAGATATGGTTAGTGCTATAGGCAATTGAATTTATGTAATTTTTGTTTAATATGTAATATATGTGATATCAGATTATAAGAGTGGTAAACATTTCATCTAATTTTATAAAATACTGCACATTTGCGTAGTTATACATTTTAAATTTATTTAAAATATATCTATTAATTAATTTTTTCTCAAATACTTATATTAAAATTGTAAAATTGATTCATAAATCGGTTAACAGAACGCGGTTTCCGGTTATGTTGGCAAATATTTCTAGTATTTAAAATATTGGTAATATTTGCGTTAGCTCCTACGGCCACACTGTTGTAAACCATTTTAAATAAACCGTTCATTTGAGAAGGTGGCGTCGTTTTTCGCAGTGTGCATTTCTAGTTAATTTATATTTACAGAGTAACAAAGCTCATTTTGCTTAACAAATACGAAGGGTAAGTCACTTATTACATAGTGTTAATCATTCAAGCAATGCTCAGCATGGACTTGTTGAATGCGGTGCTAAACAAAATCAATAATTTTACGGCAGGCAACTTCATCATCGTCATGCTCTTGTGTTTGTGTCATGGAATTTATAGCATAACCGAACTAACTGCGTACATATGTACGTACATACATGCATATGTATGCATCTGCTTATTGATGATGATGTTATTGATAATTATGAAAGGCTTTTGCATTAGCAACTGTGTTAGTGTATATGTACACATATATATACATATATGTACACATATATATATATATATAAGTTTTATTTAGCACAGCCATTTGTATATACATACAAATGTATTGTGAGCATAAAAATAACGCAACACATCCCATTCTCCCGGTATTCTCGATGACGCTCCATTTGCCATACCAAGCCAGAATGGGCAGTTGTCTGCTTCAGTGTTTGCCATGTTTGCATTTTGCGTTTTTAGGCGAACGACTGCAAGCTTCGAACTTAATATCGCTAAAAACTAGCTACAGGCAGTTTTAACCGAACTTTCAGCACTGACTAAACAAGGCATACATACAAACATGTACATGCACATGTATGTATACGTATGACTCTCAAATTGTATGAGCGGTGTGAGTTGATAATATATTTTGTTTCTTTTTGCATTTTGTAGAAATGTTCGACGCTATTTCGGGTCACTTGTTTGTTTGCTAATGCTCATTAGATAAAGTGGTAATTAAAGGTTGCTCGCCACTGGTTAAATAAGATTTGATCTTTGTTATATACCTTCGATAGCCATTGAATATACGACACATGACCATGTCTGTCTTAATGTATTTTACTCATATTTATTTCGACGTCCGCTTACGTCTTGTCATTAGGCAATAAACAAACGCTTCGAAACAATAACAAAATCGTAACACATAAGCGTCAGATATTCGAATCGAACCGGCGAACGTCCAATTTCTACTTTTATCCAGATTGCGCACTGTTCATTACTCATAATTTCAACGTAAATAATTGCACACATACTGATACAGTCCCTATAAAGAATAATAATAGCAGTAAAAGCATTTGTATGTGTTGCCTCTGATCGACGTGACCAATAAAATAAATATAACTAAAACCGGAAAAAAAAGAAGTCGACACATCAATGTACATATGTACTTATCAATATAATTTTATTTAGGATTTCTTATAGTTTTCTATAACTGATAGCTATTGGAAAAATTGAGATTTTGAGATCTCGGACTCTTGGCTTTAATCGGTCATTCACTTCGCTTTGTTCTACTCACTTCCATACATACCTAAATATTTTGTCTTTCTCCCTGTACATACAAACATCCATTCCTCAACAAATTTGTGGTTGTGTGTGTGTTCACCCCGGGGGAAAATTCATCCATGCTTGTTGCCTCCCACAAAGCATGACACATCTCTACCCGCGTTTTACAACACTCGCAAATCTCTTCGCATATTGTGGCCCCACTTTGACCTCATTCCCCCCTCTTTAAATTGACTCTTTGCTGAGCAACGCACTTGCCAAAAACTTGAGAACACAGAATGAAAAGCTGAGAGCAACTGGAGAGTCTTCAAGTTGCTTCTTAAGCAACTATATTCTATCTATTGGCCCTTTTCAGTAAGCACAAAATATTATTTAGTCATTTTCCGCGCACAATATGCATCAGCTTAATATAAAAATAAAAGCCAAAACTCAAAATGCCAACGATGAGAAAGTGCGCGGTTGGCAGGCCCGCAATTATAGTTAACGGGAAAGTGCAAAAAATAAAAGAGCTAGCGCTCAAAAATAGAGATAGAATTATATATGTATGTACATATATATGAATGTTTCTCTATAAATGTGAATAGCTCGTCTGCATTAGTGAGGAAATGAGTAGGAAAGAAGGGCGTGAGGGAAAATGCTAGTGCGAATGTTCCATTCTGCTGTTGTCTGCATCTGTTTTTGTTAAACGTTTCTGTCCATTCTGGCATTTTCTCCCATGGTTCAGTTGGCCGACGCCAGTCATCATTGTTACTACATTATTTTTCAGTCTTTGTAAGAGGCGTGACGTATTCGTATTCTGTATGTACATTTGGACATACTAGATAAATGAGTTTACATTTGTACAGTCTCTCTAGAAAGTGTCTCTCAAAGAAAGTTTTTTATTTAAAATGAATAAACTATTTGATGGCTTAAAAAAATTATAGGATGTTTATCTGTGTACTATTAATATAGCCTAATTTTTGTTCTGTGATTTCAGGTAATACTATTAAACAGTTATTATGACATCCACCGAACTGAAAATTGGCTTGAGTACCAGTGCTCGTCCTTCCAGTCGTGTACTCAAGCCCCCAGGTGGCGGACATACGAACATCTTTTCGGAACCTGAAGTTTCTGTGAATGCACCACGTCCCAAATTCAATCAGCAAAACTCTTCTAATTTAAATGCCTGCATTGGCTCAACCGATGCAAACAAGGTAGTGGAAAAGCTACGTGAAGAGGCAGCGAATCAAAAGGAGGAGCCAAAACCAGCACCTGTCAGCCCGCCCAAAGAGACTCCCAGTACCAATGGCAACAAGGCGACAAATGACCAGGCGCGCGGACGTGTTCCTCCCGGTGGTTACTCATCGGGCGGTTTCTGGTAGAGAAACCCAGGAAAATATATTAAAAGTATGGCTACGCATTTATTGACGCTCTTACACACTCACACATATGCATACACTTTCACACACACACCAAGACATCCTCAATCGCATTATACATCTATAAATATAAATCGCTTAATATATATATAATGCTTATGCATTCATATTTAAATTCCAAATTGGCTATTATACAAAATGATTTAAAATACTGCGATTTGATTGCAGAACTTAAACCCGCTCTCTGATTTTCTTAATATTACGTATTCTTTATGTTCTACTAAGCAAACTATTTAAGTCGACATACACGATTGTTTAAACTTTAAGTGACTCGCGAATCCGCCCCAATAAACAAACAACTCTAACGTACTTTACGTACATACATATACATATACATTAGAGAACCGAACCAAACTTTGCATTTGTACTTAAGTGTCCAATTGAAATTTGAAACAGTCTGCAAAATTTGTTCTAGATTCTTTTATAATTACACATATGTATTATTGCAAAAAAATAAAATAAATAAATAAATTTAACATTTAAAATAAAACTGTTTTGAATCTACAGATAGATTCTGGCAGAAGAATGCAGATGAAATTATAAATTGAATCGATTGAATTTATAATTTACTTCAGCCATGAATAATAAAGAAAGAAAATTCCACTTTGATCTATTAAACATGAAATCTTGTCCATGTCATCCAACCTTAGCTGCTGAACAATATATGTCAGAGCAATATTAACCTGAAGATCGCAGTTAAAATGCACATTTGGATTCCTCTTGTACATATTCGTCAGGTTCTGAAATGGTTTATTCTAGTGGCACGTACATTCGAAGACATACATTCAAATTATACATTACTTTTCGTATTAATTCTAATATTTATTATACCTGATTATACAATTATTATGACCGTTGTGTCAATGTGTTTTTATGAAGTAATATTAGTTTACGAATAAATACATCAGTATGTATTTATGATTTATTAACTAGAAGGGCGCCACATCGAGATATTTAACAACAAATCATTTAATGCGCGTACCCAAACAGCGTTATGAATAATTTAAATGAAAAATTATGCAAGATATTAATGACTAAAGCTGTTCTTGAACAAGTTCGGTTCGTTCAATTGTTTTTGTTGTTGAACCATAATATTAAGTCAATTTTTGTGTGTTTATGCTAAGTGTTCAGACTAAATCTAATTAGATTTTCATGTCATTAATATACGAATCTAATTCAGCATCTAGTTCTTCAGCAGTTGGAGCTGCTTTCCTCTCGCGACGTTGGCCGCCACCAGCTGGCTTTGCACCAGCTGGGCGTCGGAAACTACCACGACGTGGTCCGCCACCTGCCTGGCCACCTAAATCAAATATCAAGAATTCGTGATATAGAAGAAATTCCTTCTTTTTTTTTTTTAAATAGTTTTACATACCACCACGTTTAAATTGCGATCCTGCGGCGTTACCCACACGACGTTTCACATCATCGGCAGGCACTGGACGTGTGAGCGCAGCAACATCCGATACAGCAAGTTGAATGGTCATGGGACGACCGTCCAAAGGTACCCCATGATACTGCTTAATTGCTTTAAGGGCATCAGAGCGACGCTCGAATATAACATCTGCGGTGCCTATAAGAAATTATACAAACATATGTTAGGCAGTCTACAGATAATGTGTACACATTGTCTTACCCAACGAGCGTCCTGAACGATCATAGTGAACGGCAGCTTTCTTCATCGGTCCAAAGTCATTGAACAGCTCCTTGATATCCGTATTTGAAACTCCATAGTCCAAATTGCCGACTATCAAACGAGTTGGCCCTGTACTGTTGCCAGCACTACTATTACGTTTTGGACCATCGTACATATCATGCTTCCAAGCGCTGTTTACATCACCCTAAAGGGGGGATTAGGTAGAAGATTTGTTGGTTGATTCGAACGGAACGCGTGGGGAGAAGTTTCTGATCAAATATGTGGGAGATGTAGTAGCAGCAGCAGCAGTTGTTGTATCCTAGTCACATCAAGAGGACGCCGTCGAAGCAATGTAGAAACACTAAATATGCATGAATGTACATTGATTGACTGCCACTTTTTGCTTGGTTTGGCAAGCGTAAAAAAAATATTAAACGTGTTATAAACGGGGATTACAAAGAAAACAAAAACGCAACAAGCGCGAAATCCTCAAACGAAATGTTGTGCTGTAAAACTTGTAAATACATAAATAAATTCGATTTCGACGCAATTGTGTTGTGTAGTTCTATTTCTGATGTTGCCGCGTCATCCATAACACAACCAAACAGTGCGGTAGTGCATTGTTTTTGTTTGTTAATATTTTTTAAAATCGTTTTTTGCCCACTAGAAGCCGCCATTTTGCAGCTGGCTGTCCACATGGTACATGGTACCAATAACGGTGCAGAACCGTTTATTCTGCATGCGGTGGCCATTTTGTATCCGTGTGTTTGCAGCTGTTAGCATATTTTATATTATCTGTGTTTGTTTATAATCATTTTATGTGAAATTTGCTAAGAATCATGAGTTTCCAACTTGGGCTGTCCTTTTTATGCATGTGCATGGATATTGTGCTGCTTTTTGGCTCTCTACATGACAAAACGTAACGTTCAATTACCCGTGCGAGCCGAGGCTTCTGTACGACGCCACTACCGCCGCCACCACCACCGCGGCGACCTTTGAGCACACCGCCGGCACCACTAGCGGGGGCCGCTTTACGTGGGGAGCCGGCTCCCGGTCCGCCTCCACGGCGTGATCCTCCAGTACCAAAACGCTGTTGTCCGGCAGGCCGGCGAGCTCCACCCGGCCCACCGCGACCACGCTGAGGTTTTTTCTGTGCGCGCGTTGACTTAATGATATCATCCAAACTCATTTCAATTTTATCCACCATTTTTCTTATTTGATGTTGAGTTTTCCTTTAAAGTTTCCTGAAACAGATATTAAATGCAGGCTGCTAATAACTTTTTGACACGAACGCGTGAAAATTTCGCCAACTGATGAAAACGACGCACGAGAACGAAAATGTATTGAATTTAAAGATGGCTGACTTTCAATGAAAAAACGTGCTGTATAACATTAAAAATATGAATACTTAGTGCTGGTAAACGTCTGACGTAACTAATCGATAGTTCACAACCTAAAACCGATTACAACACGAAAATTTACACAACCGTCAACAATAACTGAAAAGACTAAAACATTCCAAAATAAAACTTATTTCTTTTGCTTCGATATGTTTATTGTGGCTGTAACTGGTGGCATAGCTACGGGGAAAAGTACCGTCACTAAAGTCTTCGAGCGCCAAGGCATTCCAGTCATTGATGCTGATAGAATAGCTAGGGAGAGTAAGTCATACATCTCTTACGGGATGTAATTGAGAGCTCAATTATCGTACTTCTGCTTAAATTAACAATACGTGACGCCCCCACAGTTGTAGAACCAGGTCAGCCATGCTGGCAAAAGATTCGTTCCACTTTTGGCGACGAAGTACTGCTGCCCAGCAAAGAATTAAATCGCGCCATACTAGGACGAATGATCTTTGAGAATAAGGAGTTACGTGGGAAACTGAATCAGATTACGCATCCCGTAATACATCGCACTATCTTTTGGCGTGTATTCAAGCTATTTATGTCTGGTCATGCTTGGATCGTTCTGGACTTGCCATTACTTTTTGAGACAGGTATTCTTATGGATTTTATACACAAGATTGTGACTGTGTCCTGGTAAGCCTAGCAATTACTTATTTGCATGTATATATGTATTTTTAATGATACTATTTCTTGAAATGCAGTGATTCGGAAAAACAGCTGCAACGATTGTTGGCACGTAATGAACTCTCCGAAACGGAGGCGGTTAATCGAATAGAGTCACAAATGCCGCTAGAAAAAAAGTGTGAGAAGTCACATTTCGTTGTTGACAACAATGGCAGCATACTTGCCACAGAAGAAGCTGCCATGCGCATTTATACCATGATGCAGGAGAGCAAGCAGCATTGGTACAATCGCTTCTCACTTTTTGGGGTCATCTTGATAATAATCTTTACAATCGTTTTCCTAAGTACGACATTTGATCTGTGGCCCAAGTCCTGGCGCTTTTGAATGTTTGTACTATATGCGTTTGTAATTGTGTGTTCGTTATTAATATTTATGTATTTCTATTTGTTTTTATCACACAGTCACATAACCAAGTAATAAAATGCCGCCATACCAAAGGTTTTTAAATAAATACTATTCTGCTTGATTCTATCACGGTAATTAGCATTTAATAATTTGAAAGATTTTATGAAAGAGTTTTATACACTACTGTAAAGCAACGACGCTGTTTGCTCGCAGTAATCAATAAATTTTTGTAATGCATATTTCGTCACCGCCTTTGTCACATTATGATTTAATTGAATGGGATCTTGAACAACCATTGGCTTCCGAAGTTGTAATGCAGACTCTGGATTTTGATTTGCATAATCCACATATCTAAATGGAAAAGTTAATCAGTCAACGATTAATTTTGTATTTATTAATCTCTGTTTACCTTTTCGGCATCTCCTTTTCGATGCGAGAAATAAGTATATGATTCTTGCCAAAATATGGGCAAACCATATTCCGTTCATAGTTGAACGTTGCATAGAACTTTAATAAATCCTTTAAATATTCTTTGAGCACGGGGACGGTGACCTCTATCTGCTTAATTCCCAATTCACTGAGTGACTTCTGTTGAAAGTTCGTAATCCAAGCTGCAAGCGACCGAAACGTTAAAAGGGGAAACACACCTAATTGCTAATCATTTTTATCAGCTGCGACAACACTCACGTCCTACAAACTGCTTGGCAGACATTGAGTCCCACTGCTGTAGTAATGCAATCGATGGCAGCAGTTGTCTGATTTGTAAGTAATAGATAACCATTAGGGCCATGCTATATGTGGTTATTTGTTCGGTCAACCTGCAGCGCTCCAGCCAGGTTTTCAAGAATATGCACATATACTGGGCTGCAAAAATAAATTCAATCGCATATTATTTTTAAAACCGAATATCTAATTAACTTACCTAAGGGCTGTATCTCAAATATATATTTGAGTAAAGTTGTGTTGCAAAAACCCAAGCTATTTAAACATATATCACACTCAATACCAGATGGCAGATGACAGGTTTTAATTATGGGCACACGCGCCTGTTCAATTACCTAATTAACAAATTTCCTAATAAAAATTAATAATCTTTATAAAAAGAAAGATAAATTTTGTACATTAATTATACGCCAGTCATCGCTGTGTACGAACAATTCACGCAGTATCCGAAGTTTAGCAATGGTATTCTTGCCAGCTCGATGCTCGAAGAGGTGAAAAGTGTTGCCTGTTTTAAAAGATTATTTTTATAATTAAACAATCACTTCTGGAACTTATCATTAAATGCAAACCGATATCTATGAATACATCCAAATCTGATGAGCTAGTTCCAATGCCCGTTATCCGTGATCCAAATTTATATATTCGAACTGGATTATCAAACGCGGGCGCTATCAGCCTGCATAAATCCTCCTCAATCTCATCATACTGGGGCATTTCTTTCAGTTTATCCGCAATCTGATACTTATCGCGGATCATATCAGTCATGTCATCCAGTGCCAGTGCCTTAACCTCTGAAAAGAAATAAAGATAAAACAGTTACAAGCATGTTAATTTATACTTTTCTTTTACTTACTTTTCGGCAAATTTACACTTAATTTGCTGCGTGCTTCCACCTCTGCTCGTTTTTTCTCTTGCTTCGTAATCATCGGGCGCTGCTCATTAACGGTGCCATTTTGTGTAGAATGAGGATTCGAATTCGGATTCGAATTCGGATTCGGATGTTGCTCAGCCAAATGAGCCACTGCTTTGCTAATTGTTGTACCCACGATGCGGTGCGTGCAAGCGGTGCAGTTAAATGTTCTCTTGATTTTCAGTAGCTCATTGGGTGGCACAAAGGTTAGTCCGCCAGCATCTGATGTTGTATTTGGATGCTCTTGGGAGACCTGTTGCGTTACCTTGGGTACTATGTACGTAGGCTTCTTGTCCAAAAATGTTTCAATACCAACAACAATGCGCTCCAGCAGTTGCGTTAAATGTGGATCTAATTGATGTTGATTTTGACGATTAACTTCATCTAATGTTTCCAAAAAGAAGTTTGCTTCCAATGTCAGGGGATTCAACTATAAATTAAATGATTTGTTTCTTTTGTCACTTGGGCTTAGGACAATTTCACCAATACTCACGTATAATAACTTCTTTTGTTGTCTCTGTTCGTTTTCTGCCATCGCCCTACGTTTTTTGCTCTTTTTTGTCGCTGTGATTATGTGGCCGGTGCAGGTGGATTTCTGTACAATTTTAAAAAAATCACAAAAATAAATGTTTAAACAAAGATCGCAGCAACAGCTGATTCGTCTAGTGTTGCCACACACAAGAAAGTTTGCCGGTTAAAGCTAAATTCACCCACATATAAAAGCTTTAGTGGGCACATACTATGTATGTATGTATGTATATATGTGTGTAAATGGCTTCATATTAAATTCACAAAACTGAATTACACAATAAATTTGGATATCGTTATTTATGTATATTATTTGTTGCATTATCACACTTTTTTTTTAATCAACACAACGCTGCTCGCCTTGCTCAAAACAGCTTCTTTTTAAGTTAACTCACACCAATTTCGCGTTCTAGTTTGCCTGCATCTATTGCCTCATAGTATAAACGTTCAGCATTATCGTAGATAGTTTTATTAAACCAGGTGTTCATTTTAAGTTAATTGAGATTAATCCAAGTTCCAACGAAAATCAACGAAAGGTGTATGTTTTAAAACGCGGATGAATTGGCACCATTAAAACATGCATACATATGTATGTATATAAACTCGTGCTTATATATACATATATATATATATATATCTACTTAGCAGGGTTGTCAAGTAGAAATCACAAATATCATTCCAGCTTATTTCACGTCAAATCGGAATTTTGTAAAAGACCGATTGGAAGAATTCGAGAATAATGTGAATTCTAGCTGTTTAGAAGCTCGTATCATTTTTTCAGCTTGTTTTATTTATTACATTTGTTCTTGAATGAGTGTTGTCAATGTCGCTTTATTCCCGTCAAATCTGGCTTGACTATCTATTTCGGAATACATTTCTAAATGGCGAGAATAGGGAAATATTCTTTGTATATGTATTTGATTTTTTTCTTATTATTTTGCCAACATCGATATAAAAATTATGGAAAATTGGCAGCTCTATCATTTTTTTTATCGATATTTTGGATTGCACCTCTAGTTTAAAAAATATCACATCTGGGCAAATTAAAAGACTGATTTAATATCCGTAAAAATAAATGTGGCTACGTGGTTACGAGAAACTGATTGATAATTAAAAACTTTATTACCGGTGTAAGTTATTACGTGCTTATGCAGTAACAAAACAGCACGCCAAATATAAATAACAGGCCGAATATGACTGCATAGAGCAAAATTAAACATGTGCGCCACTTTTCTGAAGATATTTTATATTCGAAGACCCCGCTCCAGATTCCAAAAAATGTGTAGAAAAAGTTACACCGACACTACGAAATTACCTTTATAAAGATTCTGGTGGTAATCCGCGACCTATGCAGCTGGCAATATTTGCGCGCTCCAGATTCTATAGTTACCGTTATCAAATTCAGATGTAATGCGTGTTTTTAGCCAGGTTAATCTAAAAAAAATCAAATCAAATCGAAATCTGAGCACAGTCAATAGCATACTTCGTGAGTCAAAATCTGTTTACTAATTTTTTTTATACATACGTTACGAAGATGTGAAAAATACAAAGCTCGCAAATAACTTTTCACCGTTTCGTGTTGTCTGCAATTAAGTGTCTTTCACTCACAGTTTAAGAAAAGACTCGGAGAGCAGCCGATTGAAACTGTTGCTCGCCGCGTTCGTTCGCGCTCGGCGAAAACCCGTTTAATTTGTTCGCTTTGGTCTAGTTGTTTCCTGACCGTTTGGTAGGGTCTTTTGGATATGTACATATGAAAACATGAGCATGTTTCTGCACATCTTGTTAAAATTTATGCTGACTTGACGAAAACTTTGACTGTATGTATAAACGATTGATTAAATGCCAAACTATTGGAATTTTTCAATCAAGTGAAGTTAAAATTGCCATATTTGAGTGTCCTCATGTGCTAATGTGAAGACCGTTTGCATTGACTTTTCAGTTATTCTCTCGCTTGCTGTTATTGTGCGAGCGTCAATTGTATCGCTCGTTCACGATGCTTGTTGAAAGAACGTCACACGAATAGCTCAGCTCAATGCGCTCAAAAGAAAACAAAAACAAGAAGTCTCATGCGAGCGCAAGTGCGTATGCAAGTTTTCGGTTGTGTCCGTGAACAGAGCGTAAAAAATAAAACGGTCAACAGTTATTGGCTGCTGCTCAGCCCTACTAGATCATTAATTAAGTTGCTAGATTTACCAATTTTGAATTCGTAAGGTGCCATAGACTCAACAAGGGCGGGCCTGTTGCACCTATTCTATTGCAAGTGCACTATTGGCGCTAAACCATACACAAATAATATATTATGTGAATGCATTGCATTTTTGGTTGCAAAAGAAAGACGACGGAGGAGCGAACATGAGGTACAGCAACTGTGCCTATAACATTGCAAAACACGCAGCAATAGGATCATTTCTCGCAATTATGTGCACATCAGCTTGCCAATCGGCGATTGTGTTGCCAATTGGTTGGCAAAAATAAGCAACAACACGTTACCATGACGAATAAAGTGTATTTAGAACAAATATTCGAGGACATTTACAAACTAATAAAGATAATTATTAATTGGAAAAAACCTAACTTCAATGTTTATCAATGCCTAACCTAAAGCACAATTTAACAATCTTTAATTCAAATACATATTTGACACCTTTTATTTATCAATATATGTCGGGACGGCGCGAACGCCATTCCCGGCTACCAAAAATTACACGCACGAGTTATTCACATTAGGAATAATCGCAGAGGTCAACTCAGCCGAAAGTGCAATGACCAAGCCTCACTCCGGAGGAACCGCCTTCGTGATCACGGTTAACCTCTACGCCAGGTAAGTATGCTTTCTTCCGCTCTCAGTTTGCCATACCATCCTTTTGCTGCTAAAACCGCATGAGAATTGTAAGAACGTTTTATAAAATATAGTCCCTTAAAGTATGCAACACAATTTAATATGTGAAGTGGAATAATAGTGAACACAGATATTTACTCAGAGGAAATTAATGAAAAAGCTTTAATTTGAAAACATATTTCAGCAAAGAATTTTATATTAAATAAATAAGCCATTTGAATATTTTGATTTTAAATTTTTCATTGGTTCATTCCTAAAGGTTATAATAAATAGAATATTTCCTAATATTTAGTATTTCTACGGATTTGATTAATTGAATTTCAATACAAAATTTAAAATTAAAATGCAGTTGCTTGTGTTTTTCGAAAGTTTATTCACTTTTTGCTCAGCTTACAATCTAACTTTTGCAACCTTTTCCTCATATGAATCCAGAATCCAATCATCATCAAAAGTGCGTCTATATGTCGTCCATGAGTTACTTTAAAGTTTGAAGTACTTCGTGTAGTAGTCACGGAAGAAAGTGTAGTCGAATTGACCGTAGTTAGTGTAGCCCTTGTATTTGTAGTACGGCTCCATTGTGTCAACGTGGTAGATGGGAACATCCTTGAAGTACATGTTAGGCACATAGAATTCGTACTCATCGATCTCTCGATCGAAGGGATATCCGAAAGGCATATCATCGATGAAGCGGGCGCCGGATCCAATGCCGCAAGAGTACGTGTAGTCAAAGGTGGAGAACTGTTCGTGTTTAGTGGGTGCGCTGTATGGCATAACCATAAAGAACATTTGCATAGGCATGCCCTTCTTCCAGCCCATGGGCAAGATGAGGCGGTCTGGGAAGCCGCAGTGGGCCTCGCTGATGTCCAGAGGGAAATCGTATTTGCCATCGAAGGCCATCATTACGTAGTAGTACAGTTCGCTGTAGGTGGTACGGTCCTTGACGGTCCAGTAGAAGTCGTTGGACTTGCGGGTGATCATGTTGGTGCCAGCGTTCAGTTCGTAGTAGAACTCATCGATTTCCATGAAGTTCATGCGGTTCTCTGCGAGCGAAATCATGCGTCCGAACTCATCGAATTTGGGTCCAATGAATGCACGCAGAACAACCTTCTCGGGTTTGTCGGCCTCAATAGTGTAGGTGTAGGTGAAGGGCTTGTGGTTAAGGCGCATTTGGCGAGCGTATAGAGACTTATCCCAGACAAATTTGCCGTCATGGAACACCATCTTGTCGTTCATTAGGTTGGTCACATCGAAGTCTACCAGATCGAAATAGGTGACCAGCTCGCTGACCTCCACATTCTTCAGAGTGACGCCAGGCATCATCAATTGCTCCTTGGTGTACTTAGGTAGATAGTGCATGAACTTGAAGTAGATCTGGGCGATCGACTTATAGAACATGTAGTACATGGGATCACGCATCATGGTCTCGAAGTTGAGCATCACGTTGGGGTACACCTCCATCTGGTAGTAGTCGGCATCGGCGAAGTACATATGGGCGAACATGTACCAGAACTGGTAGAACATCTTGTCCATGCTATCAATATTGCCCTGCATCATGTTGCCAATGTACTCAATGGATTCAGGTTTGCGTAGATCGATCATGTGTCCATCGGCGGTCTTGTAATAGCCCATATCAACAATGTTTTGCACGCGCTTCATAAAGCCGGTGATCTTGTCGAGCATCTTGAAGTTGCCGTAGGTCTCTAACTCGTAGTAGTTCTTGCGGTAGCTGTAGCCAATGCCGTTGTAATAGATGAGCTGAGGATCGTAACCCATCTCGATCTGGTTGTACCATGAGAACTCCGGAATCTCGCCATAGCCATGGGACAGACGCTCCATGTAGTAGCGGGAGAGCAGTTGGTGGACGGTGTACAACCACAGCTCACCACGGCGATCGTTCTTCAGGCCGAAGGTGTTGCCATCCAAGAAGAAGGAGTAGTCCAAGTTCAGGTAGTACCAGTATGCGTTCCATCCCAAATCCTCGGTAAAGTAGGACAGTTTGGATTCCTCGTTGTACATGTTAAGATCGCGACTGTAGTCAACTGGCATATACCAGACCTTCAGGTCCTTCATCATCTGTTGCCATTTGGTGTCCTGGTTGAACTCGTAGATGTTCTCACGGAGTATGAACTTGTTCTCACTGTAAAAGCGTTCACCCAAACCCATCAGTTTCCACCACTGCCACATCTTCCAGTCCTTCATGTACATGTAGTCGCTGTTCTGGTACATGTTTGTATTCTTGTAATCCTTGTAGTAGACATCCATGTATTCCTTCTCGTACATGTTCATCTTAGTCCACATTTCATAGTCGAATTTCTCGGCCTCGTATACGAATTTGCTGTTGAAGAAGAACTGTGGGAAGATCTCGTAGATGGAGGGCAGCATCAGACCATGGAAGTCCGGACGGTGGATGACGGCCAGAGTCAGAGCATAGACAAACATGCCTTCATTGACATGCATGCGAGCCCAGCACACGTTGTGCATGAAGGTTTCGAAGTCCTTGGCATAGTAGAAGAAGTTAAAGAGACCGCGTGCCTGCATAGCGTGAGCCTTGACTAGCTGACCGAAGAATTCGCCCTTGGGCAGCAGCGAATGCGCCATGTAAGCTTCATAGAACTTCATCATGTAGTTGTCATATTTCTGTTCGACGATAGTTAAACAAGGTTAAAAGACGAAGTTAGAAGGATAATTGATTTACTTACAGTATAGTAGGACTGCTCAAAGTAGAACTTCTCGCCCTTCTTGATGAACTCTTCGAACATCAGAGGATCTTCCACACGGTAGACGATCTCAAACAAGAACTTCTGTTTCTCCAGGAATTCCTTGTCAGCGATCTTCACCTCATGCGTCTGATGGAAACTGGCCGCAGCCACCAGACCCAAACAGGCCAGCAATGCAATAGCAATTTTCATATTGAAATATCGTAGATGCTCCTGCTCCCGCTCAACTGCTCCGGATTAGACACACAACTGGAATCCAATACCTAAAGACTGTTGCTTTTCGGTACCCAGCCCGCGGCTTATATAGCCAAGAAAATTGAGCGCTGACGCAGCTCCCAAAATCTAACACAATTTTTGTGGGTGAAGGTTCACAGTGTCACCTGAGTGTATCGCAGGTGCCTCTAGCAGCTATTGTCGAAATAGCTGCGCATCTGGCGCATCTTATCAATCACCACCCAGTTGCCATGCGATATTTGCAAGAAATTTGATTAAAGCAACAATAATCAAGTCTGGCATCGGTTCTAATTGGAATAAAATTAAATGCAAGTCTCTTTGTTTCGGTTTTAGTTTCATTTAGTTTTTATTTTCAAGTTTATTTCTAGAATATGTTTTGTAGCAGTTTTGAATTAAACTTTGTTGAAGCTGCTTATTGACATCAATGTTTCAATTGTCTACCACTTTTTTTAAGGGCTCGCCTCTATCGAAGTTCAAGTGATTTTGATTCCACTTAAAATGGATTTACATATTGTATAGTATTGTCTGAGGCTTAATAAAGTTTAAAATGGAATAGTTCTTGCATGCATATTGATTAATTATGTTTCGAGACTTCAATGCAAGATTATGAAAGTTTGCTTTTTATTTTTAATTATGACTTTTTTTTGTTTTTGTTTTTTTTTTTGCAGAAAAATGTTGCTATCTAATTTTACTTAAGTACAGAATGAGCTGTGTAATTTATAATCGACATGAAAATTCTTCTATAGGCATATACATAAATATGTATATACATAAATATATACATATGTATGTATGCATATGAATATTGTATAGAAATGTTTGTATGTATTTGGATTATTCATTGCAAGTCATAAGTATGTATATTGATATTACATTCATGTAGATTAATTCAATACTATACGAAAATGTATTTATAAATTGAGTTTTTTTTTTAATATTTATTTTATGTATTTGTCGACTTCTTTTTCTTTTGTTGGACTTTTTGTGCGCTTAGCAGCAAAATAATCTATACAAATATTTATTTGCCTTACAAACTCAATCGAGCCCCAGGTCGTAAGCCTATTCCTCTGTATATATATATACGTAAATCTCAAATGTTGTTATCAAAATCTCTAATAATTTGATGGCTCTGTTGCTTTGCTTTCGCTCTTCATTTCAATTTCAATGCAAAATAGTTGAAAATAATGTTACAAAAATTGGGTATAAAGAAAATCATAAAATGAAAATTTAAAATAGTTTTTAAGTACTTTTTGTACTCAAAAGTTTTATTTTATAAACTCTCGAGAACTAGAAAGATTTAGTATATATCTTTAGTATATACAATTTATTTATATATATATATGTATAGTATAGATATTTTTTTTGTGTATAACAAACCCATGCCCAAACTATACGTACAGCTACCAAAAAGGTATTTAGTACAAACATTACTTAATTGCAATAATTTTATATTGTCTAATATTCCATTTTGATACACGTATTCAATCATCGAGTGATTTGTTGACAATTAGCATTTAATATACGACATTTGTTTATTGTCACGAAGTTAAGATGATCATTTACATAATGCATTAATTTTAATAATTGCAACGAACCGAAGTTATGTATACGTTTATTCATAAAAAACATTAATTAGTCAAAGAGTTTGAAAAAGTTACAAGAAAAACATTTGATAACAAAAATGGGAATCCCTCCCATGAATTCCCATCATTATTCAACTTTCTCAAATATTGTCAATATTATTATTACATGAAGCACCACAGTAGTCAGTAGCAATAAAAATAAACAGCATTCCATAACATAGTACAATATTTAAATATAAGTATTGTTTTCTTTTAGTATTACATTTAAAATGTGTAAAGTTATATGTAATATGTAATTTTTTTCTTTTTTTTTCAATTTCTGTTCTTGAGATTAATATATGAATTACTTTTATTGTCAAATCTCTCGTGTTAGCAAACTCTTAACATTATTAATTCCTTATAGTACAATAATAATCGAGCCAAAGTTTCGGCCCAATTAATTGTTTTGCGCACATTTATTGTCATTTATTGTCATAGTGTCGCGATTTTATTGTCGGTTTACATTTACATAGAACCGTCCTTCTCTTTACATATGTATGCGTGTATGTGTATAAGTAGTAGTTCTTTCTAGAAAAATTACAAGTTTTACTGTAAATGTTAGTGTATAAGTAATTTTCGTATTCCCATTGCAGATACGTAAAAAAGTAGAGTTCCATATACGTAAATATACAAAGAGTCTCCTCTGCTCCTCCATTTGTTCAATCCTAAGCACGATCCACTGGCCTTACTGTATGTATATCTGCGATTACTACCTGTATATCTACAGCTACTCTTGGTGCAGTAAGTATGCACCTCTGCCATTTACACACGCTCACGTACAATAGTTTTCAACAGTTTTACACCTTAAAAGTTATGATGAAGATATGTTTTTCTCAGATGATATTAGCCTGGTTGTTATTCTTATGAATGTTTCAAGATCCTTGATTTTTGGTGATTGTTGAATTTGATATTTAAACAGTTGATGAAATTATATTAGTGTTTAAGAAAGACTTTCAATATGGTTCAGGATATGTAGAAAGAGTATTCTAGATATGCTCAAAGCAACTACCTTGTCTAACAAAAGATCTTGAAACACCCCTAAATAGCAATTTACTGACAATCCGGCTGTCAAGCCAGCAAAGAATTGGCCAATCTATAACTTGTTACAACCAGGCTGAAAACTGTTAACATCATGTAGAAGAACAATTGATTCCGTCCGAGTTGAAGTGTCGTAGGTGCGCTGCTTGCGCCGGCATCCACCACATTTATTCTCCAGCCCAGATTATTGTGGGTAAAGCACTGAAATATGGAATGATACTCATAACCATATATGGTGCTCAGTTGTAAAGAAGTGTATTTACCTGATAATATAGTGTGTCAGGCGCATCCATAGGCACCGTCCAGTTCATATAGCCTGGCTCACCATCCTCACACTTGAAGACCAGTGTGCTCTTGAACTGCTCAAAGTTATCAAATTCAGCTGAGCGATCTACAGTTCGATGCTCCCATTCGCAATAACGACCCACTGAAATAGCTTCAAGTTAAGAGAGTCTCAACAATTATCGGGGGGATTTACTTACCGCCAGTGGGTATCGCATTGCCGTCTTCATCGTATTCAACGCCCGCATAGACCTTCTGCTTGCGCGCCTCTAGTCCAGTCTTTTGGCCCAGACCACCCTCCGGTGAGTCCGTGATGTAAAATGGATGATATCTATTGAGGATCACATGACAGTTGATATTATTGTTAAGCCTAAGGTAAGTCATAATTGGAACTTGCCTGGCTGGCTGTGCAGGATCGTTGCCGCCTTCGATTAAGAACTCATAGGTCAAACCACGCTCCACAGTTATTTCGGGAATCAGCAGATCATTTATATACCAGGCAATACCCCATGAAGGTATGCCCGTAATCGCTGTATATCCGCGTTTGCCCCCTGTGGCTCCAATGCTTGCGCGAAATCTTTGCTCCCCTTTGATCTTGAGCGTAGGCCACGGCTTGGGGCCGCTCTCGTCCTTGATATCATACAGCGAGTTCTTGCACGAGTGATCGTTCTGCAGGCAAAGATAAATCAGTGAGTTTAGCGAGTTTAATTTTTTATGTAGGTTGAGTTTCAGCTCACCCGCTTCGAGAAGTTGATGCGAATGTCGTCGGGATTGTGATCGCTGGCAGTGTGCGAGTGGGCGTTGGCCTCCTTGCGGGCATTGAGTGGTCCCACGGCCGCTATGATCGACACCTCGCGATCGATGGGTATGGGCATGTCGTAAATGGCTTCATTGGTTTGCAGCAGGCGCTTGTAGCGGATGCTGGTGACGCCACCTTTGCGATCGCCACTAACTACGTATTCAAAATCTAAGTCAGCTTGCCCAAAGGAATCAGCGAAGGTTACATACCCACAACCACGTTGTTGCGTGCGCCAAGTCGCTCATCCGGACAAACACCACGTTGGCCGTCGCACTGCGATAAATCTGAGATGAAATAGTCCTCAGCGCGGAACACTCGAGCGTTCGTATCATAGAAAGCCACCACAACGTCGGACTGGGCCATTTGTGGGCGCCCGTTGGCACCGGACAGACCGAAGGCCATATACTGATCCTCGCTGATGCGTCCGAATAGCTCGATCTGCACGTATTCGCCCTGGAGCTCCCACTTAACCTGCAGCTTATTCGGCAGAATCTCACGACAATTGGAGTAGACTGGCCGCGGTGTTGTTGTTGTCTAAAAACAGCAGAAACGAGAAATAAGTTTAAGAGATTCTCCAAAAGGACTTGCAGCATGCGTGTGGCCAGGGCTAGTACTTACGGGTGAATACCACCATGATGGCTAATGCGGCGCGAATGGGTTAAAGAGATATACAATTATGAGTTGTGTGGGAACGAGCATATGATTAAATACAGGTCTGTGTTAGTGTTAGTGCGAATGTGCGATTGGTTAACATATGTAAATATATATGCATGTATGTGATATACATATATGTATGTATATGTGTGTCTGCAAATTCATTTCCTGATTTACGACTATTTGCCACCTACCGTAATTTTCGTCTGACCCAGTGCAGGCGGCACGTCCAGATCTTTCGGTATAAAGACATGTCCAAAGTTATGTCTGTACTCCACGCACCACACTGCCAGCCAGTCAATGTCGTAAACGGTCAAGCTGCCGGGCAATTGAATCTCGATATCCTCGCCCTGGTAGCCACGCAACGGGTCCAATGATCCAATCTCGTTGGGAACCTAAAGCATCAAATATTGTAATAATGCAAACTTCTAAATATATTTGTGCTATGCATCAAATGCAAAAATTCCATAGTAAACCTTTAGTATATACCTTAATGCCCATAATATTCGGTTCGCTGCCATTGCCCACCCAGAAATAAGCATCGGGTCCGGCGCCATCATAGTGCAGATTGGGACTGGGAAATGAAGGATACGGAGAATATTCTAATCTGATAACAAAGAGACTAGACTTCCTGCAAATTAAGCTTACATATAAAATGTTTTGGCATCCAAAACGCTTATGTTGCTGGAGCGCAATCCGTGGGCCAAGCGTCTAAACTCTGGCAGTACTCGAGGCTTGGGCACATCTAAGCCAGGCGGTATGAAGACTTCACCGAAATCGACCTGAAATAGAAAGAAAAACATAAACATAAACATAAATTAGAAAGCGCATACAGTAAATAGTGTATTTGCAGGGTCGGATTGAATTCAGTTTTTACTTTGCTGTTGTTGTATACCAAAATATTTGTATATACAAGGCTTATATACATTGAATTGGGTTTGTGAGGACCCCCCAAAAAATAGGTATGCGCGCGCAGAACTCCATGAAACCACACAAATACACAAGTACACACAAGCGAACAAACCCCCAATCTGAGCAGCATACGCTCGTGTGTGTGTGCGTGTGTGTGTGTATGTATGTATGGGTGTCAGCCCCCAAGAACTTTTTGGCTGTCAGTCAATGGAAGCGGAGAAACAGAGAGCGTGCGTAACACAAATACAGCCACGAGCGCGCACACAGACACACGTATGCGTATACGTATACGTATTTAAAACAGTAACAACTCGACACCCTGTATAGTGCTTCTCTGTGTTGGTGTGTGTATACGCCAGAGTGTTTGCTAGTGTGTGTGCCTATTTATGTGTATGTACATATATGCAACCACTTGAGTTAATCAAAAATGTCTGCTGTAATTTATTTTACCATGGCGGCCATCTTTGGCTGTCACAGCTCCACCCGGTCGCATACAACGCCAACCCCAACTCCACGCCCCAACGAGTAGCGCCAAACGCCAAACGCCCAATGACCAACTCCAACCCCCAGAAAAATGATTCAGATAGTTTGCAGAACTTTACTTCGAAATTTAAATGCATTTTTATTTGCTGAGCTTAAACAGAAGTGAATTCCATTTAAGCTCGAAAGAGAATTTCATTTTTGTGTGTGTATCCCGGCACAGGGATTGGGACAGCATGAAATGGGGTGCGGTCGGTCTCTTGGCTTACGGATGCGCATTTGTCTATGCAAAAATGTAATTACAAATCTGAAAAGTCTAATGAAAACAAACTTTCCACTTGGCTAACAAAACTGACCCACATTCAGGAGCCAGAAAAAAAGCAAAAAAGAATTAAATAAAATAAAAAATGAAAAAAAAAAAAAAACAAAAAACGCAAGAGTAAATCGATGCCTGCAACTTTGCTCTGAATGAGCGTAATGCACACAGACGAAAAGGGCTAGGAATGGGAGGGAAAAACCTTTATCCAGCTGCAGTTAAATTACAAAAATGTAATTACAAAATGGTCTTGGTCCGTACTAACAACACACATAAATCTATTCGGACGGCGCGTGCCGTTTCGAGCATCCAAGAAAAGCGGCAAAATGGAAGGACTTACCGTAAAGCGTCTGCACCATACCGAGAGCCATCGAATGTCCTTAATCCTTTTGCCCATGGGTAAACGCAGTATGATGTCCGTATTGTTGTGCGCCTGCAGAACGGGCGGATCACTGCGGGCCGCCATGAAAAGAGAAAGAAACAGTAGATAGTCAATAGAGTGGGGGCTTTGTTCGAAGTGCACCAATAAAGTCGTTCAAAATCCACCTAAGAAGCACTTCGCATATATCCCATCCATTTACGTCCATACATCTGTCCATCTCTATTCAGTGTGAACTGAGCTTACGTAGCGCTTATTAAAAGTGCGCAGCTATCAGGACAATGTTCTGCCTGCTTGCCTGCTCGCGTGTCCGGCTGCCCACTGCCACTGAATGCAGTCCTGTGGCCTCAAGGCTGGTCTTTGATCCAATAATGGACAACAGAGCACGCCTCCAATTTGCTCGGTCAATATTGACGAGTGCTTGTAGTTGCAGTGTCATTAAAATTAAAGCAAAACCAGCCGGAAAATTCCACAATGTCAACCATGTATATGGGCTGTCTATGGCATTGTAGTGAGGCCTATTCTCCCCGCCTCTCACTCCGCCCTCTCCCTCCCTCTTGCTCTGTCGCTCGCGCCATCTTTCGCAGTAATTTGCTACAAGCGAATGCACAGCCAATTAATATATTCAATATCCAAATGCAAGCATTTTATGTTATCTCTTTCCTTTGATCAATTGATTCAATAAACCCGAAGATATTACAATTCGAAAGTCATTTCATATTACTTGCTTCGCACACAGACAGAGCTGAAGCAAATTTATCGCTTTACACCGTTCTGTGCAGAAAAATATATTTTAATATGGAATATGCTCTTAACAAAAACGGGACATTTTGTACCCATTGAAAATGGGAGCTCATTAAATCTTTCCCTTACGTTTCAAATTTTGCATTGAGTTTTGAGAGTAACACACTTTTTTATATTTTTTATTTAAGATTACCACATTTTCTCATATATCTTATTTTGTGGCGCTTTAAATACCTTTGAGCTGGTTACAGAGTGTCATCGCATTGACACTGTTTTTTCTGATTTTTTTTTTCTGCTGGTTCTTTTGCTGCATTTGATTTATGGGCAGCGCAACGATGCGAGCCATATCACAATGTTCCCACTCCACTCCCCAATAATCATACATGTTCCATGTTTGCCTGCGCATAGAGCTCTATAGCTGTTGCACATGCACCAGATATACATACATACATATATACGTACATATTTATGTCCACAAACTGAAGCCAACTTGGAAACTTTCAAACCTAAATCACGTGGCAGGAGTATACATAATTCATATTAAAAAATCTTTTTACCCGAACGTTGTCATTTGAATATTGATAATTATGCAGATGAACACTTCGACTCAAATCAAGTCCTATACCTAAGATTTTCTGGGTGTATTTGGGCTTGAACGAGTTTTCTGCATTCGATAATAATACCAAATATTACTTGCTTTTAGTCTATGCGTTGATATAGAAATAAAGGTGTGTCAAAAAGAGAATAAAGAATAGAATCATGCTAACACAAGCTAGCTCTTCCCCACTGATTTTTCCACAAGACAGTTATATATTCTTCACACTATTGAAATAACATCTTGATATCATGAAAATAAATCATACAAACAAATAAATGAAGTTGGCTTAGATTGGCGTCAATAATTAAGCCATAAATGAAGAATAAAATTTGTTCATCAAACTCAATTTATATTAATTGCAAAATACATTATAATACAATACTAATTAAATGAATTAAATAAAATTGAATTTTTGTGTTTGAGCTGATTATTATGCTCTATATAAGTAATCCGTCAATGTGCTCACCTCAGTGACAGAAAATAACAAGTGAGGGCGGCAACGGCTGTCAGTTAGTCAGTCAGTCAATTCGGCAGTTTGTGCGCTGTGTAACAAGTGTCAGACAGGCCGCAATCGACATTAAACATTGGACACGGCTAAGCACTTAATTTACACCCTCGAGAGGACATTCGGGCTGAGGGTTTGGCGTTGTGTTGACCTTTAATGAGCCCAAAATAAATTGAATGGTTCTATGTCAACAGTGCGACGAATGTGTGTATCTATTTAGCTGTGAGATAGATTCATTTTGATTACGCCCGGCTGTCAGGCAGCCTTTCTGCTTCCCCCGGAGTGCTATTTGCCTTTGACTTTGGTTTTCTTACTGCAAATATGTCTGTTTGTATCGCAGTTTATTTGAGTTACGGCCTTCCTTTTGCTACTGACTACAGCTGCTGTGCTGTGCTGTGCGGGCTCAAGATTCAGATACATTGATGCACTCAGCACACAAATCCATAAGGATTTATCGATTTTCCTATTGTTATTTGTTCTCGATGGTGCTACACACACATGCACTCCCACACACACACACACACATACACACAGAGAGAGAGAGAGTCGAACTTTCGCCCAATTAGTTTGAAAGCCTGTGCGTTTGTCCTGTGTCCTGCGCCCTGTGGGCACGCAGCAGCAGCCATGTTTGTTTGTCTAGAAACCAAAAACCAGAGAGCAGAGCTATTGCAAAACGAGACCAGAGTTCAGTGTGTCAATCACTAGTTATTGACTTGACTGCATTCACAATTTACGTTGAATACTTCAACTTGTTGCTCTAGCATATTTTTGTTTTCTCTTTGAATTCTTTTAGCTTGTGCCGTTTGCCTTTTGCCTT
Organism: Drosophila mayaguana; assembly: GCA_037075325.1. Lineage (NCBI taxonomy): Eukaryota > Metazoa > Arthropoda > Insecta > Diptera > Drosophilidae > Drosophila > Drosophila mayaguana. Next base: position 4,061,856 of record JBAMCG010000074.1, read on the forward strand.
CGCTAGCTGGCTGACGTTTCGCATTTGCTTGCGTTGCTGAAACGCACAGCTATCGCGTCTGGCCCACAATCCAGGCAATGAAACGAGCCAACTCAGCAGACAAGCAGCAAACGGCAACGGCAATCGACAATCGTCAAACAGTGCCCCCTTCCAGCATGGCTCAATCATCCGCCCCCAAGCGAGCACCAGACTTATATATATATATATATATATATATACATATATACAACCATCTATTTTACAAATTATTATGAATGTTTAATTTTCGGCTGTGATGCTGCACCCCATCCACGTCACAAACAGCATCAGCAACAGCCAGATGAGTCCCGGGCAACGACCACTCAATTAAATTTGCCTGCGAGTATAAAATGTGTCGTGAGGGCGGAATTCGTGGAATGCTTTATTGGTCACGCCTCCTGGTTACCGTCTACCCTCATAGCTACTCTGCATGATGTTCCTTATGCAATATCATTATTATGAAATACTAAATGTTTCCAAGTACGGGAAGTTGCAGTTGGCGAGGCTTATTGAGCGGCGTGGCATAGTGGTTACGCCGTCTTAACACTAATACGACAAATAGAGTTGAGATGAACTAGTGGAAGAACAAGATAATGACTAAAAGTTGTTAAGGTAATCATAGTTGCCTAAGAAGTTGTCTAAATTTGTATAAATTGCATTCAATAGTTATAACTCAATACTCTCTTTAATTACATAATTACTCAATAATTGTGATGATGATTTAATGATAATCAAGATTTTCTCGAAAGTCTGTTCATACCGAATACAATTTACTCATAATTTATTATTAATATATTACAGTTTATTTAAATACTATTCAAACACTGCCTGATAAAATTAAATTTGAAATTCAAAACAAAATTTCGGATTGAGGATATTCTTGATGCTGATATAGCGTGAATTGCTTTTATTTAACTTTCTTTGTCTATCTTTTTTAAGTTCCTTTATATTTCAGCTGCAGGATTTAGAAGAGGCGCTGCCACTTTTAAAGGTGCCAAAGCGAAAAAGTGCCAGCAACAGGCGGAACTACTTGAGGCATTTGCCTGGTTTGTCGGCGTCGACGTCATCGAGTTGTTTCCCGGGCTGAATACAGTTTTTCTCGCCGTTGATTAATTAAGTTAAGGGCATTAAAGGCGAGCAGCAGCCGTTGACAGAAGCAGTAAAAGGCATTTTCGCGCGTTGCCGCTGCTTTGTCAACGTTGATTAACGTTAACACAATAAATGATGGGCCCTGGCTGCTTACAATTTTGCATTGGCAGGGCTTCACAATGGGCATAAAAACTAAAAACTTCGTTTTGCCACTTTGCATGCAACACATTTTAATGAGATCAGCATAAATCAGTATCAGCATCATCAACAGCGAAGAGTCGAGTGGAGGGTGGTGGGTGGAGGGCGGAGGGTGGTGGAATTGCATTGGGCATTGTACAATTTGCTGGAAATGCAAATGAGCAAATGAGCAACAGCCGACGGGCGTCGTCATGGCAATGGGGCGTTAATCAAAAGCGCGTCACAGCAGCTTTTATGCTTCTCAAAAAATTCTAATTTAATTACTTATGCTTGATGCATCCATTGTGACACAGAGAGAGAGAGAGAGAAGGATACAGGGAGAGAGACACACGCACACACACTCACATTTGATTATAAAAGGAAGCGAACAGCTCTTCAGCTAAAGGCTGTATTATATAATTACAGCTGATTGGCAGGCGCTCAAGTCCAGGCCCAAGTCATAGTCGAGGCGGAAGTCCTTTAGCTCTAGTTTTCAGCTCAGAAGTCAACTAACATTATAAAAAGCAAACAGATTGCAGCAAGGCATCTTCATCAAATTCTCTCTCACTTAGTCTATATATATATATATATATATATATATATATATATATATATATATATATATATCATATGTCTATAAATACAAATAAGCTTCTAAATGATTACACACAATAAATGCGCGCAATTAGTTCGCCCAAATGTATGCTATGGTTAGCACTTAGTAACGGCGCCACATAATACAGCAATCATTTGCGCCCACCTGCCACCCCTCTCACACACACACAGAAGAAGGTGCATCTGGCATGTGGCATGGGTAATGTGTGTGTCTGAAAGCGTAAAAGCGTGCAATCGCTGCCGCGGCGCGTCTCGTTCCGGCCAGGAACTACGGTGCCACCCCATATTTATACACAGATACACACACACACACAATATATATATATATATATATATATATATATATATATATATATATACATACATACATGCTCACTCACACACGTTCAGTAGTGCTGCCGCGATATGCTTTTGAGACGGTGTCATGAGGATGAGGCATGCCAGTGTTATACATTGAACTAATAAAGCTCGGCACGTGGCATCAACAATGAAACGCATTAAAGTCGATTACAATATGAAGCTGACGACGGATGGGGACCGCAGGGTTTTTACTTTCAGTTGGTCGGAGTGAGGAGGAGATGGGGTGCATATACACTCCTATGCCCGTGCACATCATCAAGCAGGAACACAAACCGCGTGACAATCGCAAGGGCAGGAGAAAGGTCTAAGCCGGATGTAAAAAAAAATCGTTCAAAGGCAACAAATGAAAACAAAATGTCGAAAACAGTTTTTTTTTTTATGCATAAAAAACAGAATATCAGATGAAAATATTGGAAATCTGTCAAGTTCTCTAGCTCAAACGGTGCGACTACAGTTCGCGAATCGGCTTACGAAATGTTTCTAATTTCAGCTTGGAGCAGAATTATGGCTAACATTTTCTCAATATGTTTACAAATTACAATTCATATAGATTGAAGTAGAGAGAAGGGGAAACTTGACGTTCTATGCACAGTATCAAAATTTCATATATAGCTTAGCTGCAAGCTAAAACTAAAACTCAGCTATATATTCTCCCATATGATAATCTCCATCTATAACTTTTAATACTTTTTATTATGATGGCTCTATTTAATTGAAGTATATGCGCTTACACTTTCTTTTTTTTTTATGATGTTATATCTATGAACACCTTTGCTTTGGCATATTAATATTATATTAATAGAAAGGTGTCACTACAAAAGAACAAAAGAAGAACTAAGTAGAGTACTTCCACTCCCACTGTGTCACATGCCAAGCTGCTGTTCCAGCACTCATCGTTGTACACATAAGTTTGCACTCATACAGCATCACACACAATCGTCAATAAGCTGCTTGATAGATTCTAGCATTACATTTCAGGAATATTTCTTTATTTGTGTTTATAACACAATATGCTATAGTGAATATGGCAGAGGAAACTCGAAGCTCTTAATAGAAAAATATAATCTTAAACTTGTACGTTGCCTCAGCATAAAACTTGTGTTACAATTTTTAATGGAAAAGAAGTGAGAAAGCCTGACTAGGAACAGAGTGTTATTAAATCTACGCCATAAAATTAACCTAATATTAATTAAAATGTTCAAATAGCTTGTTTGACAATATAAATAAAGAAATAATATATATTTATAGATATAGATAAGATATAGATATAGATATAGATAATTAAAAGATAAATAAAAAAAAAAAATAATAATATCCATTTTTAAAAAATTAAGAAAACAAAATTTTTTTTTAAATTCTTGCTCAGTCTGAAAAATAAAGTTGAGTTTATTTATATTATTGATCTATATTTTCGAAAATAAATAAATAAATATATATATATATATCAATTCTTGAATTGTCGCTCTCTCCTATATAGGCTTTGTGTATCGCTTACACCCAAAAATAAACTGATAGAATATAAAATTGTATATCCATTATGGCATGAGACACGCTGCCTCCTGCCAGTTGAGCACCCTAGGTCTGCTATATTCAATAGATTGAGTGGATATAAAAGAATGTTTTGTGCATACGCATGCAAATATGTCAGTATGTTTGTATTTTTTGTATACAAGGATTGTTATTTTAGAGCAGTTCAGTATCAGATTTTCTTTCGGAGCGAGGTCTGACAGAAAAGCGATGCTAAGGTATGCAAGCTTTAAATACTGTTAAGGCACCTGACTGAATGTCAGTGACAAGTGTTGGTACTTTACCTTTACCTTGGCATGTGATAAAGGGCGATTATTTTCGCAATGAGCATAAGACTGATATCTAAATGATAACGATTTAAATAAAAAAACAACAACTGCCTCGCCCACAAGTGCCCAATGCTTAAGCAGGCATCAAATGGCGTCAAATTGTGTGCGCTGCGTCAGTATGCGGCTCGAAGCAAACTCAGCAGCCGAGCAGCTCAGCGCGGCTTAGTGCAGTTCAAGTAGCCGGCAATTCTGGCATTCGCTAAGCAGGATGATGAGGGGCTGAGCAGAAAGCAAGGTAAGTAAAATACGCACTAGTATGGCATAACCTTGGGCCTGGGTGGACTTCAAGTAAATACAAACAGAATGCGGCTAAAATGTACTCGTTCTTTTCTTACTTTCTCTCTCTCTCTCTCTCTCTCTCTCACTCTCTCCCTTCGCAACCCCGCTCACTCCACTGCACTTGCGGCAGCGGCTTTCATTGTTTGGTGTTGTTGTGGGCTGTTGCCAATGCCACAAGCTTACGAGCACACACATACATATACACATGCACAAGCTCGCCAAACACAATACATACATATGACCGCAGATCTAATGTAAAGAAATAAATGAGTTTTTCGCATTAGGAGGCAACGAAGCGACAACACCAACAGCAACAGCAACAGCAACAACAATAACAACAATAATAAAGCATTAAGCGAACGGAACGAAAGCGACTTCGCAAATGGCAGCCAAGATGAAAAATGTTTTTTAATTTTTAAAAGTGGTTTCATTGTCAGGCGTGCGTAACGTAAAATCTGCAAGGATATATAACACGCACCCACATACACACACGCACACACACACACGCATATGCAGACGCCGAGTGTTAGGAAATGGCCCGTTGTGCTCGAGTGGCCGCCGTCAGAAATGTCGCCCAATGCTAAAACCCCACAACATTTTACCAATTCTCAGTGCATTGCGAAAGCATCAGCGATACATACGAGCCGGTATATTCCTCCGGATAGGGTATTATATAGCCCTCGGGCGACGGTCTAGCCGTTTTGCCCACCCAGAAGAAGGCATCCGGTCCGGTGCCATCATAGGCAAAGGATTTAACAAACAGCGTTGATTCGTCCACGGCGTAAATGGAGCCCTGTAAAAAAGTATAGCGAAACTCTAATTTCTATCCTGGAAGCCGTGCAGTCAGTCCACCTACCTTAATGCCATGCGCAAAGTTCGTAAACTGTCCAATGTAGCGGCCATAGTAGGGTTCCGGTGGTGCTCGTCCTGCTCCTAAAAAGACCAAGATATGAATGATTATCAAAAAACAGTTAGTTGGCAACTTTTGCAAAAATTAAGTAACTTTCATGTTGTAGTTTTTGCACATAAAGACACACACACACACACAACTATTCACTCAGATACAGATACACGTTACTTGTAGTCAAAGGAAGGAAGCTGTAATTTTATATTCATAATCCGTCAGGCCCAACAAAAAGCGTTAGCTGCTTTGCAAATTAATCTACTTTCCAGAAGTTTGCCACAAAAAATGTACACGCTGCAGAAAGTTTCCGTTTCAGCTTCTGTTTCAGTTTCAGCTAGAACTTCAGCATCAGTTGTAAGTACAATTCGTATTTCACATCATCCATTGCATGTCCTGTTCTGTCCTGTCCTGCGCTGTCTGCCCGTTTCTTACCTTCAAAGTACGATTATTTGCTTCAAGTAAAGCAGCTTCTGAGAACAGCTATGAAAATGATGCTGATGGTGCTGCTGCTGCTGCTGCTGCTGCTGCTGATGATGATGATGATGATGATGTGGTTGATGATGGCAGACCTCGACTCTGTTTGCAAAACTCTTGACAGGTCCATTGGGAGTTGTAGCTACCCCGCTGTGACTTCGCCTTGAAATTGATTGAAAGCCATGAAATATATTGAAATTCAATGCTAATATTGAGGGAGGAATTGGGCCGGGAATTATAGTCAAATATGCATCTGAACGCCAAACTTCATTTAGAAATTTATAATTGTGTGTAAAGCGATATGCAGAACTAATTGAGAGCTCAAACTTATATAGAAGTATATCCTCAGGACGTAACTCAACTCACAAGGATAATAAGTACTTCCTTTATGTACTTGCTGCAGCTATGTTACTTACAATCTCATTTAACTTGGATTCTGAGAGCGGAACGGAAAACCATAATATCTATGTTGACAGTGAAACACTCTTTAGCATTTATAATTCAACTTGGTGAATGTGCATGGGCGAGCTACGGGTATTCGAAGTCACAGTCAGCACTTCTTTCAGGTGCCTACAGCTTGCACAGATTTTAATGGCTCTCGGTAACAGGCACAAGGGTTGGCTGAACAATTGAATGCCAGGGTATTCCCCAGAATGTCTCAATCGTATCGATGACAAAAGCGGCGATGGTAGCCAAGACAACGCCAATGCCACTACCAATGGCAATAGCAATAGCAATGGCAATACCAAACGGAATATCCATTCAAATGGCAATCGCAACAACATAAACACCGACTAGGGGCTAGGACGAGGACGACGTGCGCTCAGCGTAATATGCATTAAATCTACTAATGCGTGCATTAATCTCTGACGGTTTGGACCGGCCCGCAAACATGCAGCACGTGTCTCCATGAAATATACGTGCTCGAGGATATTTATACAATGTGATGACGAGCACGTTGACGTTGATGTTGTTGTTGATGATGTTGTTGATGCTCTGCCCGTCTTATGTCTACACTCGCTCTCAATGAAACACTCATAAAGGGCTGGCGGCGGACGGCAGGCGGCTGGTTGGCTCTAGCCTAGGGCTGGGACGGCGTAACTATTGTTGTTGTTGTTAATAATGTTGGGCAGCCGTTAGGAACGGATGGGCATTGACAGCGCCGGGTGGACAGATACAGATACAGCTGCAACTACAGCTACAGCATGCCGAGCAAATAATTGTCAACTAGCCACGTCTATCTTTCTGCCTGACTGGCTGAGTGTCTCGACTGCGGCTGTCTTGATAGATATTTCATCATTGCGATTGATATTGATAAGATGTTCCACAGCTGATACAGTGCATGGGTGTGGAACGTTGCCAGGCAAGATAAATTTTTACTTGACTGTGAGCCAGATTTCTTAAAAAGAGAGAAACATAAAATAAATTTAAAGGGAGACTGAACTTCGAGCAGGAAAACTTTCGTTTAGGCTATAGCATTCGGGTTGCTATAACAATAATCACATTTAAGCCGAGAGCATCTCCTGCATTTCCCAATTGCAACAAATCTTTGAGCATTTGCATCTTTCATCAGACAGCTTAAGCTCTATAAATTAACTGGTGGCCAAGGGTATTACGTTGCCCAAAGGGGGAGTAGCAAGCAGAGCACCACGCCTAACCCGTCTGTCGTCTGTCTTCAGTGCTCTGCAACAATAAGCAAAACTGGTGGTGGTCAAAGGGTTGGCATTCTGGAAAACCCTGGCCACACCCACATCCCTCACCTACAACTGCACGGCAAGCAAACTCTCGCAACTGACATCAAATCCAACATGAGGACGGGCGCTGGTGATAATATCACGGGAGATGGCGCCGTAACCACAGGCAACCAGCAGCAGCACACACAGCAGCAGCATTTAACCAAAGCTAAGCCGATTTAAAGGAACCTTTTTTACGACAGTCGAGCTGAACGAACTTGTGGCCAAAACAAGATTCGCAGTAGCCATATAATTAGACACTTGGATGTCGAATGAACCAGGTGCAGCAAACGCAGGCCTCGAAATTTGGAAACGATTTATTTGTATATGTCGGGACGGCGCGTACGCCATTCCCGGCTACCAAAAATTACACGCACGAGTTATTCACATTAGGAATAATCGCAGAGGTCAACTCAGCCGAAAGTGCAATGACCAAGCCTCACTCCGGAGGAACCGCCTTCGTGATCACGGTTAACCTCTACGCCAGGTAAGTATGCCAAACCCATCTCTGGTCTGGGGTTTCCATTGCTGGGCTGCTAGAACCGTTTGGGAATTACAAATTACATTGAAGCACCCTCCAAGGTAGGCAACACTTTCAGTGACTCTCTTTCTATGTATGTATGTTTGTGAAAATTACATTGCAGAATATTTGGTGCAACTTCCTTGCCGAAAGCCGAGGGCCAGAGATAATGAGGTTATAAATGCCACGTCGGGAGCTGCTTCGAATAATCTTTATGCACGGTATTTATTCTATTTATTTACCCAGAGCTACATCAAAGGAACAAATGATAATTAAATTCGCACTAATCTGCCCGTAATTTATTTTATCACATGCCCATCTTCGACTTTGACGTCCTCATCAGCATTATCGTGAAGAGGGGATCTGTAAGAAGCACGGCGCACAGCACACGACGCACCACGCACACGAAATTCCAAATCAAATTTTCATTTACTTCCCAAATAGACTCTCGGAAAACAGGTTACCCCACCAGCTCCGCACCACTGCCCAAACCAAAATGCCTGACAAGCCGGCGGGTTCATTGGTTGGTCGCCCAAACATCATTAAAGCTCGAAAATATTCCTCCCCCACGCGTGTTGTTGTCTATGCTGTGCTGCTCTGCCCTGCCGTCACGGGGGATGCGTGCCAAGCGTGACTGTGTGTGTTTGTGTGTGTGTGAGTATACAAGTATTTGTGTTTTGTGTATGTGTATGGATGGCAAATCGAATAAAATTTAGCTGACTCAATAAAAATCAAAAAGCGTTAATGCTAACGATATGACTTTAACCTGAAACCGAGTAAATTGTTGCTTGTGTCAAAGCCAAAAAAAGGGGGTCGCACGTTGTCGTCGTCCTCGTCGTCTCCGTTTTCCCTGCCGAGAACGACTACGGCGTGAGTTTAGGCGGAAAGGCAGCAGGATATGGCAACTGGAAGCAATATTGCACCGTAATCTGACAGCGACAATTTTCGGACTCCTTTCTTCGGGCACGGACTTAAAGGCGTGCCACGCAGCAGAGAATCGCTTAAATAAATGATGATAAATAAGAAAGCGCGCAAAAGGCAAGGATAAGGGAAAACAGCTAATGAAGAGAATCAAATGAAATCGCTTGAACGGCTCTGGGCTGGCTCAGACTTGAGGCTGCATCTCTGCGACTTCTATTGATCGATGAATCGACTAGCTGAACTGTAGCCAATGCCAATTGTTGGGAGAAAACTCATAGTTTATTTATATTACAATTACTATCACCTACTAATAAATCGTCATGATTAACGAATAAAAATTAATTTTATAAGGGAGTTTTTTAGCTGTTGCGTAAGTTATATAAGATATGGAATATATGATATTCATACTTTGCGTTTAAATACGAAACCTGAGACTGACAGTAGTATGTGAACCTTTTCTTTTATATAAGATTTAAATTGCAGTATATAAGATAAGATTTAAGTTTCATTACATAATGGATGGACGATTATGTATTCTAAAAGAAGAACGAAACTTGTGAATCCTATTTTTGGTAATTATATATTGTATAGACAAAGGTATGAATCAATAATAATATAATGAAATAGCCATTTACAAAAAGGAGTATATAAGCAGCAGTCGCAGTAGCACCTTGTGAATATTTTTTAATTATTTAAATATACCCAGCAGACGGTAGGCAACTACTGCTCGCTCAAGTCCAATAATTTATTATCAAATAATAGAAAGTACTAAAAGGGACGAACACACATAAGTATATTCAACAAGCTAAGTTCTGTTAAGAGCAGTGCTTGCCAGTTTAGCCTAATTCAGGTTGGATCTTGCCTATTTGAAAGTGGAATGGCCAGAAATTGAGGAAGAGTATAAAGTGATAGTATATTATTAATATTTGTTTGAATAAATGTCTGCATATCTGTCTGTCTCCCTGTCCATCTCAGAGACTGCCTCTCTGCCTGGCTGCCTAACAAAAGCAAGCAATGAAGAAGAGTTACAGAAGAGCATTTAAGTTCTTTATATGTATGCAGCAGTATTAATTTGATATTTATGTTGAAGTAAAATGAAGCTAGAATGCTGGCAGCAGCAGAGAGTGTTCCCGTTGGTCACTTAAGACTCGACTGCAACGACCTTTACCTGGCTCCATACTCAACATCTGAGCGCAACTTGGAGTTTGAGTGAAAGTCGCCCCATATAAAGGACAGTAGCTGCAGTGCAGTAAAGTGAAGTGTGTGTAAACATTTAATGATCGTTCAATGGAAGCATACTCAACTGCTGACAGCCCAAACAAAAGAATGAAGAAACAAGTAAGAAAGCTCTAATCGAGACTGATCGACTATGATGAAATCCCCTGAACCCTTCGAGAAACATTTCTTTGCGTCTCTTTCTGCTTACACACAGACACACATAACCACTGGACTCAATAATCCATTCTTCTTTAACCAAATGTAGATATCCTTGGATTGTACATATCTTATATCTTTTTATTAACTACTTCCAATAATTTTATGTATTCATATATGTCGGGACAGCGCGAACGCCAAGTCAATGACCAAGTCTCACTCCGGACGAACCGCCTTCGTGAGTAAGTATGCTTAAGGTAAGTATGCTTAACCCAGCTCTGGTCTGGGGTTTCTATGTTAATATTGTCAAAAGTGTTTGAGATATTTGTGTTTGCACCTAAACTCCCTTAGATATACTACAGATTTAGCTGTGTGAGTTATCAGCATCGATGAACTCAGGTAGAATTGTGAAGATGTCCTGTATGAATAGGAGCGGGATTGCTGCCGAGACTGTAAAAAAGACATTTTGTAATTACCTTATATTACATTTCTCTTGTTTTACATTTCTCAGCTACAATGTTGTTGTTCTCTTGTTCTCGAATAGATTTTATTTATGCTCAGTACAAATACACATTTATTATGAAGATGATTTTCATAAGCAGTTTTCTCTTCCGGCTAGCCTAGTTTTATATTTGATCCGATTACTACATGCATATATATCTTCCCTTGTGAGAATTCCACTTCACAATGCCACAATATTTAATCTTTGGTCCCAAACATATCATTTGTTTCTTTCCGGATTTGAGCTTGAATTGTTTCTTGGTAAGCCAACACTCGTGGGAGATTTGTAAGCTACACGCCAATCGCCCGTTTCCCCCACTGTTTGAGAAAGGGGCGGGACTACTCAGTGGAAAGTCAGCGTAGCTCGCATTTATATTTATTTCAATTTTATGACTTCATGTTGCCTAAAAACCAAACCACAAACGAAATGAAACTCAAATATGTGCACAAAGTTTCACAGCGGTCGACGGGGAGTCCGCTTCTGCTTTGAGAGTCGAGAGTTGGGAGTTGGAAGCTGAAACTTGTGTAGCAGAAAGCTGAACAATTCGTAAATCCAGAGAGTAGATTAGAAATTTTGCGCGGCAATATCACACAGAATGCGATAGAAAGAGACGGCGAGGGCGGGAGACAGAGAGGGCGTATAATGCTTTGGGTTCGGGCACAGCTGAGCTGGGCTCTGGTGCGATGAGGGCAGGGGCGTGGCGCATTAACACCCACACAAAAGTTGCGCAGACATCGCTGCCTCGGTTCTGCACGCCGCCTGTTTCGGTGGTGGTTTCGTATGCAACCACAGGCACCGGCATATAGCCTTCACGGCTACCAGAAGCAACTCGCAGCAACAACAACAAGAATAGAAATCCGAAAAAAAAACAGGGATTGCTTCTTGCTTGGCAGCGCACGCTTCAGCTAATTTAATCTCTGCAAATTGCTCGACAATCTGCGCGGCATTAGAACTACACACGTGAAAAGTGATACATTCGCAGACCCACAGCACCCACCGACCCGTGCCCCAAGCTTCCCCCGTCCCGCTCAAGCTGGGTGAGTGGATGGTGCGAATTAGATTACATTGGATGCTGGAAGTTTGCGCGCTTAGTTTTATGGCCATCGTTTGTTGAGCGCCGTTGACTGCAAATACCCGATAAGCCTGTCAGCGCCATTTCAATGCCACTATCAAAGCCCAATCTTATCAAAAATAACAGTTTTGTATGTAAGCCAACAACAGGCTATTTTAATCAATTTGCAACGCCGACTATTCAATTGGAGCTGTCGAGTAATAGGCAAGGCAACCTAAAATTTCAATTGTCCGACTCAATAATAGAATAACCTTAGCTGATTGTAATTCAATATCTTTAAAATACATATTGTTGTTGATTTCCATATCTTTTGTCTGATGGATTCAAAGCAAAGTGCAACCACAACTTTGTTGCACGCAAAGCCAGGGCTAATAATTGTTACAAGATCATATGAATGGAAATTTCATCTGCTGTTGGTATGTTAATTTATGTAGGGAGCAAGGGCTACGATTTCTGAGCATTTCAGAATTACAGAGGTCCAAACTAATGTGTACGCTAACTGGCCGATCCATTTAGCAAGGTGCACATTACAAAAAGCATTTGTAATAATTTTTGTGCAAATTAATAGAGGATGTAAAAGCAGTTTTTCACCACAGCCTAAAGATATGCAGCTTATTTCAAAATCGTATTATGTTTACACGTCTCGACTTTCAGTTCACTGTGTGTGTGCTTTTTAAGACTTTTATTGAATATATTTATTTAATTACAAATTTTTGTATTTCCAATTAAGATCATTGAATATTTATTTGTGCTCAATCAAGGAACATGGCACGATTATGTTTAGCGCTGCAGTAAAAACTCTCAAAAAACCAAATAACATAACAAATACTATTTTATAGAAATGATGTATATATATGTATGTATATAGGCTTTTAATTCACATCCATATTCGTTTTCTTCTTTCATCATCAGCTTGGGAGTTACCCTGTTTGTTGCTCTGCCAGCCCAGTTTACATTCACTGGACTAGGCGAACGAGTGCTATAGCAACTTGAGCAATCTCAATATCAACTTTGAATTTGAAAGTCTAAGGCAGTTAGGCAGATATTCACCATTTATCAAACTATGAGCACTGCAAACTATTTCAGCTGAACTCATGACAAGCCGGTACTCAATATTGTCATTGTACACACTAAGCACGCACACTGCTATATATGTATATACATAATCTATATCTATATATATATATATATGTGTGTATACCTGAAGTGTTTTGCGAGCTTCGATACGTAATGCTATTATATACGCACTTTCGTTTTTTTGCGAATATTTTAGCATGTTAATTAGCCGCCAAGATGAACAACTGCATGCCGATGCAGTTGAGCTCGGCCTCAGCCTCAGCCAGAGCAACTGTGGACTGCGACTGCGCTTTTTTAAAATAGTTTCGAGCTTGTGTTTATATATATATTGTGTCTCCGCCCCCCCCCCCCCCCTCCATCTCTTTCTCTCTCTCCATTTAAAAAGACTTGTATTACGTAAGCGGCATATGGGCTGACTGACCCAGCTGCCGAGTCACTTCTGTTTGTGCGCCGCTTGGCAGCCGCAACCAGCTCTTGCTGTCTTACTTTTGGGCCAAGTTTTCAGTAAGTGTCTGTATCTGTGTGTGTGCTGGTGGGAATTGTGTGCCAAGTATGAGTAGACAATCGTCAACCAGTTTTCCATATCACTCGATTCGCTGGCTGACAGTACTCACATTTCGTTATGTCTGAAAAGGAAACAAACACCATCAGCTCTTATTCGCATCGATATGAATGATTTAGCTTGCTGGGGTTCATTGTCCTCTCTAATGTCTTATCGCAGTGATTAGCATTATTCAAATTCGAACGCGAATGCTTAGAATAATTTTTGGCCATAAATAATGCTTGCAGCTAATATACATAGGCCCAAAGCTTCAGCAATGGCTGGCAAATGGAATCTGTAGGAATCACGCAAAAAACCAATCAATTATTCAATTAAAAACTGTTACGAAAAGTCTATATCAAGATCGGGAAATATCAAGCGGATCTCTCAAATAATCCTTTAGTGGAATTTCTTAATTATACCCTGATCCCATTAAAAATGGGAAATCAGGGTATAATGGTTTTGTGAAAAGTATGTAACAGGCAGAAGGAGGCGTGGCAGACCCCATAAAGTATATATATTCTTGATCAGGGCGACGAGCTGAGTCAATATAGCCATGTCCGTCTGTCCGTCCGTCCGTCCGTCCGTCCGTCCGTCCGTCCGTCCGTCCGTCCGTCCGTCCGTCCGTATGAACGCCTAGATCTCAGAAGATATAAGAGCTAGAGACCTCAAATTTTGTATACATACTCATGTATACCATACGCAGTACAAGTTTATCTTTTTTTTTCGATAACTCGTCCGATTACTTTTTTATCGCGAATAATCGATAAATTCATTTTGTTTATTCACCGTAATTTCAATACTTTTAGACCTGGAGACTTCAGATTTGGTGTGTATATACATCTGATCAATACGCAGATTTTGTCATTTACAGATTTTGGATACCACGCCCCCTTCGCCCACAATTTGCAAAAAACGTATTTTAAGTACTAGAGAATTGTGCTTTGGAATGTGTACACCTTTGCACATTGTGATCACGTTCTGAAAGTTTCATGAAGATAGTCCTACTACAGGAGAAATTATTCAGCAACAAAATTCTCATAGTATTGCCCACACTGCAGCGCAGCCCAAGCGCAGCCGCTGCTTACTGCGCAGTTAGCAGAGCGCGTGCTTATGCGTGCGTGAATATCAGCTCTTTGTAGGGATCAGGGTATCTCCTAGTCGAGCAGTCTCGACTAGAGCTTCCTTACTTGTTTTTAAAATAATATTATATATTTAAATTTCGACATATACATACATGGTTCACATCTCTTTCGTAATTATTGTACATATAATTAAAATTCCAGCAAGAATATTATATATATAATCATTCTTACAACTATCTATATAATATACTGTGTGTGCAGAGACATAAAAGCCGAATAGTCAGATTTATATGCATATGTATTATGAAATCGAATTGAAGTTTTGGTTTCAGCTTAAAGCAGTTACATATTTACATATATAATGGCCAAACGCCCCACAGAAAAGGGCATCGAAGCGACCAATAGCGTGACCAGCCCAACGATGCCAACGGTTCAATGAACCGAAATCGCCTTCACCCGAGCCTCCGTTAGATGTGTGTTAATTATGATAATTTACTAGCCAAAGCCCATGTATTACCTGTATTCCGAAACAATGGCTATTCTTTGGTCTCCAAGTTAACATTTACAATCTTTACTCACAAATGCTAAATGCACTTAAAAATGGAAATCTTGTCACAATGAGATGTATGTATATATGTACACATATATATTTATATATACACATATATAAGCTTGTAAGCTCAGCAAGCATGCAATAGATTTGTTGGATGAATTCCGTTCGGTATACCTAATTATAAATACTTAAACTGGCTTTTACTTTATAAAGAAATTACATCTATTCGCTAAGTTGGCTCTGTGCACTGAAAGGCAAAAAAAGTAAAAGCGCATGAATCAAGTGCTAACGTCTACATAATACTTGCATATGAATAGAAACCCCTTAACAGTTAATATGTCTACCACAATTCAAATCTAAATTTAACATACAATCTCAAATTATATACCAAATACTAACAAAAGTACTACTACATTATAATTTTTTATTTTTAAATTTTGTGAATTAAGATATTTTTAAAGATTTGCGTGTAACTTTTGCTTATTTATAATAATGTTCTCAGACATTATCTACGTGGAGAAACACATAATGTAATGATTTTTTGAAGATCTCAGAGTTGCGCTTTAATAATGATACATTAGTTAACAGCTAAAATTTGATAATCCAATTTAGTTAAGGCAATTAAATGATGTTATCCTAACAAAGTGATTTAATAGGAATGTTCTACTTTCAAATTCGGATATATAACTTGAAAGGTCTTTCAAAAAAGTACAGGTTCGTTCTTCAGTTTTGTTCACCTGTGTAATAATTATAAACACACATACACACTGTATAAAAAATTTGTTTAAAAAAAACTTTATAATCGTTAACTATGGAAATGACGCATCATTATTTTTTCAAGCGCGAACAGAGTTGAAATTGTTGAGATTTGGGTGTTCATAATTTTGTGGAACTAACACTCGACGGCTGCTTTAATTGCACTCGGCCAATTTTGAAAAGCTGAAGACCTTGAACTGAGTTGCGCTGAGCTGATGGATAATTGTTTTATGTTGTCAATGTTTCAATTATATGCAACAATTGAATTTCGAGACTCTTCAAATATTGTCTAGACCCTCGTTGAGTCTGCCAGCTGAGCTCGAAATATCACTTTTCTTTATTCTCAATCTCTGACTACAAGTACTTACAGCTTGCATTCAGTTATGAACACACATCCACACCCACACACACATAGAAACATACATACATATTCATATAAATAGAATGTGTTACTCACCTTGACAGACCTGGCAATTTAGCATCAGTGAAAGAGCTACAACAACAACAACATCATAGAGCTGCGACCAAATTCTGTTTAATCCTTGTGTTGCTGTTGCGTGTGTTGCTATTCTGAATCTAGACATGGTTGCAGTTGTTGTTGTTGTTGCTGTTGCTGCTGCTGCTGATTCAGTTTGTTCCTGACGACGCGTTTTTATCCACACTAAAGGCGTTTCCATGCCGAAAGCTTTGGTTTTTTTTTCAATGATATTTCTTTATTTTCCAATGCGACCAGAAGCAAAAAAACAAATATTCCGACGGCTTGGCTGCTGCTGTTATTGTTATTGATTCTGGACATGCGCTTCCGTGGGCGTAGTTTTGGATATAAATATTTTTGGCAGGTAGTATTGGGTTCAAATTTCAGGTGGGCTCTGCTTTAATTCAAATTAATTCCGCTTTTGTAAGCTTCTATCACTTTCTCTCTTCCTATCTCTTTCACTCACTCTCTCTCTCTCCCTCTCTTCCTCTCCGCACTCTTTCCTTCTTTCTCTCTCTCTCTCTCTCTCTTTCTCTCTCTCTCTCTGTCTTGGTGGGCGTTGAGATTTGTTCGAGTTGGCGGCAAATGATTTGATGTGCTTCGTGTCCAATTCAAGGTCTTAAAAAGTCTTTGTATTGATTCAATCTTTTAAATGCTTGGCTCCAACTGTATGTTTGGTCTATTTAAGATTTTTATTGTCTTCCGTTTATTAGTTATTTATTTAATTAATTTCACTAACTACATTATATTAATTGATATTGATTATGTTTTGCTGTAACTTATTAAATTTCTTAGAGAATTTTTTTCTAAATTATTGCACAGATTTCACTTCGTTTATGTTTTTGGTTATTAAATTAACTTTTTAATTTACTTATATATGATTTTTGTTATTTTTATTCGTTTTGTTACATGTATTTATTTAAAGTATACGTATAAAAAAAAGAAAATGCTTTTAATAGGGCTATGCCCATTGCAGAGGAACGTTTAAAACGTTCGATTTTTATTTTGTTTCGTTCATTTCACAGAGTCTAAATCATAAAACTTGCAATTAAATTAACGAAAGTCTTATATTGTTTTATTGTAAACAAATGTTTTGTTGTAATTTCTTTAAAACTTTAAATATGTGTGCGAAGGAAAGAATGAAACGGAAAATAGCGATTTGAACGCCGCGGCTCGTAAAACGCGCGTCAGGAACAAGCTTCGGCCTCAGACTGAGTGCCGCGTAAATTCCAATAGGCGCTAAATTGCTTTGCTATGGCTTTTGGTATTTTTTAGGAATTTTATGTGCTTAGTACTTTTTTACACTCAGAGAACCCGAGCATGTATTATTATATTGCAAATCTTTTGATTATTTAATTAAGTCTTCAATGTTTTTAGGATCTTTTATCCACTATTGTCAGCCTGTAATGATAAAAGTAAGCTTTAACAAATAATTCTTTATATTCGCAAAAGTCGATATGTTGGTCACACTGGAAATGAGCAAGTGCTCACAAATAGATGGCGCTTGAAAATGTCGTTATATTCAAAAATTTATAAGTAATATTTTTAAATATTTTTTGCTTCAACATGGAAATAACTTTTGCTGAGGACATTCAATATAAATAAGATACCAATTCTAGAAGTTTGTATGTGGCTTGATGTTTGTGTTCCTTGTGGGAACTTTCCTAACTTTACATATTTGCATTTGTGGTAAGTAGCATTGGTAATAGGGTTATTTGTAAATTGTAATAAGAAGTAGAGTATCTGACTGGCCGATAGCAAGGCGAGCCCAAAAACCCGCAATACAATTCAGCTGATAAAAAACCTTCAACTATACCGAGCAGAAATGTAACACAGCCTGTGACAGCACGGATGGAGGATATACATATATAAGATGTGTACAGCCCAACACATACAAATGTATATATGTACAAAATGGAGGACGGACAGCAATGGCGTTTCTGCCGGCATATCCGGTAAAATGCCGATATGTGGAAAGCAAATTTTTACTATGACCCCAAAGAATTAGGCGCGTAAATACTGTGAGCTTTCCAGTCCTCAGCTCCATCAAGGCCATACAGGGTGCTTACTACGCATTGGAAGCAGGAAAAGTGGGCATGCGCATAAATCAACTATATACAAATAACTTAAATATATATATATATATATATATATATATATATATATATATATCATTTGTATATAGCCGGCACTTATAACATACCACAATAAATAAAAGGATAATATACAGTTTAAGTACTTGTCCGATAAAAAACTACCATTATTGAAATGACAATGAGAAGGCTATTACTAAGAAATTATTACCAGAAACATAACAATAATAATAAAAAAAACAGAATTTTAATATATCAACATGACATTTTAGCTAAATAGTACGTGGGAGTACTATAACAATCAGCTTTCGATTGCTTGGTGAGCACTCATGCAGTCTCTTAACGTCAATTTGAAAATGAGTTAGTTTTATTAATCGTTCATTAAAAGTATCGATACTATCGAGAAATTATTCGAATTAATTTTTTCAGGTGTAATCCATTTAGTTAAGAATGTCACATATATATATGTATATTTATTTGTATATTTTATACATTTTTGTATTATTATTATGTATACATGTATATGTATACGAAAAACTAACATTGATTGAAGACTAACAGTAAGCTTTCTGTTAAAAACAGGTCGGTGTCTGTTAGCTTTCTGATGCCAAAAACATATGTTATACGACTCAGAATCGACATAATCGATAACATTCTGTTAGTGCAGTTACCAAGAGCAGACGTGTTTCTATAGCGCTTTTAAATTTTACAAAATTATTTGTAATAGGAAGATATACAGATTAAACTAAACTGTAAACAAAAGAAAAGCAAAACAATGAACTAATGTAAATAAGACACCGCGGATACTTAATCGGCGTTTTCCCCACGTGGAGCCCAATTTTTTCATTTTCGTTCATTTTATGATGTGTGCCTGTGTGTAGCAGCTTTGGGCGGCGAGTAAGTACCACCAACCAGCAAGCTAACCGACCGACGGTCGAGAAGCAAACGCATCAAAGGCAAAAAAAAAAAGAAAGAAAAACCAACGCCTCGACGAAAATTTCTTTGGTGTGTGTGTTTATCTATGTATATATTATTTGTGGGGATATATGTGTGAGACAGAAAAAACAAATTTAATCGGAAACAATATAGCAAGCTTTGCCTAACAGTTCCATGAATTGACCAAATTGTACATGCAAAATTAAAACAAACGTTTATCTTTTTCTTTTAATTATAGAGAAAATTACCGTGAAATTTTAGCAGTACTTATTTCTATATTTTGAACGTATATGTGCGTGCTCGTTTTTCGTCCACTTAAATGTCGATGTGCGTTAACATTTGCATTTCGTTAATTATACATGCAAAAAGTTTATAATTCAACAAAAAAATCAAACGCGGCTACATAAAAAGAAAAAAAAAAGAACGCATAATTTTTCGCCACATTAAAAAGTCCTGAGTCTGCACTTCGGCAGCTCGCAAAATTATAAACAAAGCAAAACAAATTCGAGAAAGAGTTGTGTTATCATTTGAGTCTGCGTACTACAACAAATTGGAGTCACAAAGCCCAAATAAATAATTGAGAAGGCATCGTGGAACGCAACTCTATAAACAAGAAACAAACGCACGTCGCTTTGTTTTGCGCCCTCGAGGGGCTCTGGAACGGCAACGGCAACAGCAAAAGCAAAAACAGTTGCAACGACAACAGCAAAAACAAGAACAAGCAGCAGCCACAACAGAAAATAGAAGAAAAAGCAGCAAAGGCAACTGCGGTTGATTGCAGCAACGACGTAAACGGTGGTGCGAAACAGCAGCGATAAACATAGCGCAGGAAGCGGTAAGTAAATAACCCGTGTTTTAAGTGAGTTACATTGAAAAAATAGTGTACTTAGCTGTTGTGATGCTCACAATCATATCTTATATTGTAATGTGATAGAAATTCCTATCGCCAATCAGAACCAAACTCCAATCAGACTCCCACACACTGTGGCCGCAACTGGTTCTTGTTTACAAACAAAGGCAAGTGCGAAACTTTGTTCAAACGGGTTTTCAATTCGATTTTTCTTTGCAGACACGCAGTGAAAATATAGTTACTGTAGTTTAGAAACTAAAACAGGTTTTCTTTCCATAAAAAAAAAAAAAAAAAAAAAAAATATTCGAGAGATGCCTGCAAAAGCCAGTTCAGTGGCCATTTGTGCCAGTTATTGCTCGCATCCTCCCATCTGAAGATGGGGCAACGCGCTCGTACAGTAACCGAACTTCCCACGCCAAACGGTTGTTGTTTTTGCTTTTGCTGGCATATTTAGTGGTATATACATACATACATATATAGTGGTTGCTGTTTGACAAGCCGCTGACTAAGAGCGCCACCTGTTGTTGTTCTCTGTGTGTCATCATAACGGTTAGCTTTCTTCTATTTATTTATTTATTGTTTTAAATGGTGGCTATATTTTGCAATGGTGTGCGATAAATTTTGATAAAAGTAACCGATAAGTGAGTGCGCCCCAACAGCTGTATGTATTTATGTGTGTGCGTGTTTGTGTATGTGTATATGTGTTTTCCTATATCACACGCCCATACGTGACATCATGCTAATGCATGAGCTCAATTAATTGCAAAAATGGAAAGAGTAAATGCTACCTTTTGTGCTTGCTCTCTGTTTTTTCTTCTTTACATATTGTTGCAATATTTATAAAAATCGTTGATGCTATTTTAAATTCCAATTCAGTTTGCAAAATTAGAATTGATTGGTTCAGTGTACAGGCATTTCACTGCAATTGAAAGCAATTGAATTGAAAGAACTCGATTAATCTTATTGTCTCTTGGTCTTTGGTTAACCTGTGAAAGCGATAGGCACAGTAGTCACTCGCTAAGAAGCAAAAGACTACAAATTAGACATACAGTATGTCATTAATTGTTTGCGAGCCGCATTTGATTTTTAATGTCCCGTTAGCTTTTACCCGTCTTCTTTCAATTAATGTTCGCATTTTTCAAAGAATTAATAGACAGCTAATATTTGCTGATTTTCTGCATAAAGAAAAAGTACTTGATAAAAGTCCCTTTTCTAATCCAAATATGGTGTTAAAGTTGAACTTGTATGACTTTTTTTTGTTTTGGAGACAATTAATGGACATACTGTAACTAATTAGTATAAGTGCTTTTCAAAATTGCTGGCAATGCCATTCATTACAATAAGAATAGTTGTTGACTTTTTCATATCACTTACATTTTATATTTATTTATCTTTTATTATTTGAGTTTGTTAGTTGTAAGATTATATTTCTGTATTCTCAATAATTTGCATGCGCTTGTTTGCTTAAATTTCGCACGATCATTCAGCACATTTGATGACCTATGGCTTTTATCTTAATGCTTTTCATTTTCTCCCATTTTCATCTTACTAACAATTAAATTTTGTAAATTTTGTTCTGCTCCATGGCGCAAACGATATTTGTGGTTGTCCCCACATGATCGTGTGCACTTCTCTCCCTCTCTTTCTTTATCTCTCTATCTGTTGGACTGCGTAACACACGCACACGCACACACAACCAAATACACTATTTGTGTGTGTGTGTGTGGGTCACGCATGCCTCTGTTTAGATCCAACGAAGGTCCTCCTATGTTCATGCCAACGGGAGGGGGTGGGAAGGGAAACAGACCACAGTCAACACACCAGCAGAACCACAGCCACCAGACCCAGCACCACCAGACGTCACACGGCCACTCGCATTCGCACCACCATCATCAAAACCAGTCGCAGCAACAGCCGCCCCAACAGCAGCAACAGGCGCGCATTTCACATCTACATCAGCAACAAGAGCAGCAGCAGGCGACACACGCCGTGTTTGTACCGCAACAGAGCGGCGTCTCGAATCTAGGTAATCTTCATCATCATCACCATCCCCTACCGCAACAGCAACATCAACAGCTACAGCAGCAGCAACAGCAGCACCAACAGCAACAACAGCAGCAGCAGCAACATCTTCAGCAGCAGCAGCAACATCAGCAACATCATATACACCAATCGCCGATTATATTCTATTCTAGCCAACAGCCACCGGCATTGCCGTATGTGAACCACACCCAGCACTCATCCAGCAGCAGCAGTAATGGCAGTAGCGGTGGCGCCGCTCTTCAACTGAGTGGCGCCGCCAGCAATAGTTCGCTGGGACATGCCCATGGCCATAACCATCACGGTCATGGCCATGGTCACGCGCATGCGAATGGCGTCCTTACGCCAGTCAGCAGCAATACAAGTCTTGTGTGCACCCTCAGCAATCCGACGCTGCCGCCGAGCTTTATGCCATCAGCTGGTCTGATCGCGCCGCCTGGCGCCAACGGGCCTGGGACTGGCACCACCCTCATTACAAGAGCATACATGCCCTTCAATCATCCCGGACTGATTGGTGCACAGCCCATGCCCTTTGCCTCGAACGGAGGCTCGGCACCGCCCGCTGGCACCTTCTATGCGGCATCAGCTCCACAAAAACAACAGCTGCCTCCTGGTCAGCAGCACGGCGTGAGCGCCGGGCTCCCCGCCAATGCAGGCCAGCAGCAGACCACAGGTTACTATCAGACGACGTTGCCGCCAGCGCCGCTGACTAACAACAACAGCAACAATAATGCGGTGGGCGGTGGAGGGGGCAATGGCGCACACCGTGCTAATATTCGCGGTGGGCAACGCTCGACGCCGCCCCAGCAGTCCACCTATTATGCCTATGCGGTGCCCACGGCAGCGCCTCAACCGCGTCCCACACTGGTCACCAATGCTACGGCGGCCGCTGTTGCCCCCATTCTGAATCCGCGAAACACGCCCCTCAACGGAACAGCGGCCTTTCATATACCGATAGTACCGCAGACCAACCTGGCGACAGCTCCGATGCTAGCGGCTGCAGGCATGACCGCAGCTCCGACGGCTCCAGCAACCGGGCTGCACACGTATCCACCACATTTGCAGGGGGCAGGTGCTACAGCTGTGGGTGCTGTTGCTGGCGTGGCTGCAGCATTTCCGCCGCCCTCGCTGACAACGGCCTCCCAGCTGGCTGGGAGTGACAAGGTGAAGGAGCGCCGACATGCCATACCCATCATACATCCAGACACTAAGGAGAATGTGTTGGACCCCAAGTCATCGGTGTTCATCAAGAAAGACTCCAACTGCACACTGACATCCAGCACGGGAAGCGACAGCAGCCTGCCCCAATACCAATTGTCCGGCATCTCAGATTCGGGCTCCTCAACTGCCCTAATTACCGGCGTCATGGTGGATCATCAAATGCAAACGGATAAAGCATTGCAACCGATGAACACCAGCCAATCAGCTGCAGCTGCAGCCCTCCCACTGACCGATGAAGACAAAGTCAGCGTCATTGTCAAGGACATACTGGCCCACTCGGGCAATCCGGACGAGCACCTCAGCTTTTGGCAGTTCAATGACGGTAAGATAAACAAGTTTAAAATAAATTGACGAATTTAGAATGTTGCTAGTATGTGTAATGCATCGCCGGAAATTGGTTAAACAACATTTTTATATGAGGACTTTTTTATTCTTGAATTTGATGAAATACCAACTTTTAATTGAATGATCATTTGAAAACATAAATGGATCAACTATTAAATGTTTTTGTTTCAAGTCTGCAAAGTTAGTTCCAATAGACTTTTAAATATGGATGCCATGCTCGTCTCGTGCGATTGGTTCTAAGTGCTTAGCAATGCTTAAAGGATTAAATGTTCAATACAATACTCTAATTTACTGATTTGAACATGTTGTCTATATTTTATTTATAGTGGACAATACCTCAGAAAATGTAACTCAGTCAACTTGCGGAAACATGAATGCAAATTTCGATGATTTGTCACCTGCAGCAGCAGCAGCGGCAGCTCCAGCTGGCAGTTCTAATGCCCCAGTGATGTTCAAGGAACCGCCGACGGCTAAGAAACAGCGTCCCAAGTCGGCGAACAAACAAAGTTAGTGTATACTTTAAATGATCTTGAGTGCTTGTTTAATTTCCGAAATATTTTGCAGACACAGCCACGCCTACGTCTATAGCTAATGCTGTGGCCGAAGCAGCGACCAGCAACAACAAGAGCATAAGCATTTTAACTAGCATAAAACATAATCCAGCGCCTCAACAACAGCCGCACCAGCAGCCACTCTTGCAGAATCCAGCGAAATCAATGAACGTCAGCTTGGGATCTGATGCGAGTCCATCAAGTCCTACAAAGACGATAAAGCCAAGAATAACTGCTCCGCACAGCCAGCAGCCGCAAGCAAAAGGTGAACAGCCGCTTTTCCCGTCGACGTCTTCTTCAGCTACCTCGACACCCACGCACCAACAGAAGGCCCAACAGGGACAACAGCCGAAGCAAGTTGGTGGCGTCACAGGAACAGCAGGAGGATCAGGCATGCGAAGAGCGGTAAGCCCAAGTCCTGCGCGCCCAACTGCTTACAGTCCGGTGACATCTGCTTCGGCCGTGCCCCTAAACAAGAAGAGTCAGCGAAAGGCGCAAAAGCGTAAGGAGCAGGAGAAGAAAAAGCAAAAAGCTTCAGCTAACATCACAAGCACCACAGCGACCAGCAGCGGCGCCGGCGCCAGCGGCAGCGGTAGTAACGTGACCAACAACACTAACAACAATAATAATAATAGCAGAAGTGGCGCCACAAGCAGCTCCAAGAGCAACGGCAGCAATAACAACCACCCAACTGCAGGTGGCGCCGACACCATCATCACATTTGTGACAACAACTAAATCGACAGCCGGAGTCGCGTCCGCAATGCAGGACAAAGCGGCGTCAACGATGACTGATAAGCTTAGTGCAACTAGTAATAATTCTAGCTTAAGTTCTAGCATAAGAGACAAGAAACCCAAAGAGCAGCAGCAGCAGCTTTCGAGCAACAACAACAACGACGCGGCTGCCAGTGAACACAGAAGTAAGTCAACATAATCAAATATCTAATTACGGCAAATTTGAACTAATTTCCCGTTTATTATTATTTCAGTAGACTACAAGGATGATTCCATACAACAGCTAGACAAGCACATGGCCAACGAGGACATTGTGGCACAGTATCTACAAAAGAGTTTCGATGATGCACCCAGTCCAGCAGATACACAGCTAGAATTTCTGAACAGCAGCAGTTCCATGTGTGACGATACGGACATGACAAGCGACCCTGCTCCTGCCGACAAGACAACTCCGAGTAATGCTGACGGCGAACTGGACGATAATAATGTCAACAAGTGCGTTGATAACAATGTCGGTGAATTGAAGTTTGGCGACTTCAATGAGGAGGCGCCTGCTGATAATTCCAGTTTCATATGCAGCTCCACCTGGTCCAGCTCACAACCAATTGATGTAACCAGCTCTCAAAGTACAATGTCTGAGGATAATGTGGATTGTGCGCCTAAGAGTAACGTCCAAAAGATTGAGCCACCTATTAAAAAGAGCTCGCCTCTGCATCAGACGGCCAAAATATCTGGCTCTCTTCAGAAGGCAGCAGCCGGTAAATTATCGGCGGCATCTTCAAAGAGTGCTAGTGTCAGCAAGTTCATAAGATACAACATTGATGAGCTGCGCGAGCTGTCGAAGCTCAGCGATTCACGGAAACCTCCGCTAGTTCCCTGCCAGAAAGGCGATTGTATTGCGCAGTTGTTCGTTTCACGACAAGCGCAGCAACAGCAGCAGCAACACCACCACGGACATGGACAGCAGTATCAGCATGCGCATGAATCAATGGAATATGGGACAGGTAAACGCGGACGTGGTCATGGCCATGGTCCGAATAAGAAGCATCATGAGGGACATCAGCCAATGACCGGTAACTCAAGCGGTAATAGTTCTGGACCTGGTGGCATGGGTAGCTCCAATCAGCGGCATATGGATATAATACGTGTGCAGCTGTCATTAAAGGAGGAGATTAAATTGTCAGAGTGCGAGAATGCCTGGCAGCCGGAGACACTGCGTCGTATGTCTATGTTCAACACAACGGATGCAGACCAAGATGACGACATGGAGGTGGTACTGAAGAAGGTTCGAGGCATACTAAACAAATTGACTCCCGATAACTTTGAGGTGCTGCTCAAAGCAATGTCCAGCATCAATATGGATACTCAACGTAAAATGACAAATGTAAGGAACAAATTCTTACTTGAAATATTCCTTAAATAACTGAGATCAAATTTCTTCTTAAAAGGTTATGCTGCTTATTTTCGAGAAGACCATCAGTGAGCCCAATTTCGCACCCACATATGCACGCTTTTGCAAGGTGCTGTTTCATGAGATTAAGGCAGAGAACAAATCTCTGTTTACCAGTTCATTAATCACGCGCATTCAGCACGAGTTCGAATCGAACGTGAATGATGCCAATGCCAAGGCGAAAAAGCTGCAGCCCACCCAGGAGCGCATTAATGCGTGCCAAGATACGGCCAAGAAGATCGAACTGCGGGCTGAAATGGAGGACCTTGAATATCAGTTCAGGCGTCGTGCCTGGGGCACTGTGCGCTTCATAGGTGAACTTTTCAAGCTGCAATCGCTTACCAGCGATCGTGTGCTGCACTGCGTTGAATCGCTGCTTGAACATGGCTGTGAGGAGAAGCTGGAGTATATGTGTAAGCTCTTGACAACTGTCGGTCATCTGCTCGAGGCCGGTCCGCCCGAGCAATACCAGAGCGGTGCACGCATCGAGAAGATTTTTCGCCGAATACAGGACATTGTACATCGTTCACGTGGCGGCAGCACTGGCGGTCGACAGCATCAGTGTAATATTAAAATAAGCAGCCGTGTGCGATTCATGATGCAGGACGTGCTGGATTTGCGCTCACGCAACTGGGATCAGCCAGTGACCACTCACTCGACCTCTAACAGTCGACAGCGTCACAAGCAACACGACGAACCAAAAGCGCAGCAGCAGCAGCAGCAGCACAGCGCGCGCGGCAGTCATTTGCCTCAACAGCAGCAGCAACAGTCTAATTACCAATATCAACAGCAGAAGCAACACCACCATCATCACGGTTATAATGACGGCGGCAATTACTTCATGCAAAAGCTGCCCAAGGCTCAACAGCATGAGAACCAATCTCTGAGCATAGATCCCAATAAGCTGCGCTTCAGCAGCAGCAACAACGACGACACTGTGACCGCCAAGCTGGGCAATTCCTCACATTATCAGTGGCGCAACGCTAGCAATCGTCCAGTTAGTAGTGCGCCAGCTGCACAGCCCAGTTTACTTAAGCGCTTGCCGTCGACGAGCTCCTTTACCAATCCGCCCTATCAGCAGCAAACGGCGGCACAGGTGGGCGTGCCTATGGCAGCCAACAGAAATCAGACTTCAGAGCCTCCCACACCGAAAACTGAGTTTGATGGGAAACAGTGTCAGGAGATGCTCACAAAGCTCGTCGAAGAGGTGCTCAGCACCCGCGATTGGCAACCAGAGGTGCTTTACATTTGGCGTAATTCGAACGCCAAGCAGCAGGCGGCAGTGGCCATCATATACTATATCCTGATGGATTATGTGCATCGTGCGGAGGTGAAGCGACAGCAGCGTTTGGCATGCGCCAATGCTATTTCGTATCTAATGCAACAAGAGGCTTTTGGCAAAGCCTCTTTTGCGCTGGCATACAGCCGATTCGGTGAGGAGTTTCCCGATCTGCTGGTGGACGTACCTAATGGCTGGACCTATGTGTTCGAGTTCCTCGGACCCATTATGCATGAAGGTGGACTAGAGTTGAAGGATATTTGGCAGCAGCGCTGGCTGGAGGACCCGCAGTTCACTGAACGTTTTGTACGCGCTTTTGTCAGCTACTTTGTGCAAGAATTTGGCGCCGTATACACACACAAGCTATGGCATATAGACAACAAGCTGGATCGAGGCCAGCTGTTTTGGAGCGATGCTCGCAAGTATCGTGACTTTTTGCAATCGAATAGCTTTCAATTTCTGGAGCCCAACAGCACAGCGACAGTTGGTATGCAGCGGCAAAAGGTTACACGCACCCAGGCGGAGCATGTGGAGCGGATAAGCTACCTGCTGCGGTTGTCTAGCGACACCGCCATTGACTATATCAATACCAATGTGCATATAAATGCGAGTTTCGTGCGCCACCTTACCAAATTCCTCTGCTGTGATTTCGCACTTATCAATGAATCAGCCAAAAACAACAACAACAACAACCATAACACAAGCAAGAATAAACTGCGATTGCAGCTGAATGTGGACAGCTTCAGGCGCGATTGCACTCCACTGCTGCGCCTCTGCATTGATGCTCAGGAGACGCACGAGATGGCATGCATTGAGGAGACAGTCGACGCACTGCAGGAGCACTTTAGTCTCGAGCTGGACGATGAGATGGCTGCGGGTGAGGCAATCTGTAGCGCTTGGAGTGTGCTCTACGATTGCGAGGTAATATCCCGAGACACTTTTGAGAAGTGGTTCAAGCAGGAATCTGAGCATTATCCTCGAGCACTAATGGACAAATTGCGTACTTTCATTGAGGAAATGTAACAGCCCCACAATCAATGCAGGAACAATAACAACAACTATATCAACATCGAAGAAAATCGCAGGCAAAATATATATAACCAAAATCCATATTTATGTATATGACAATTGAAACAGCGCCCTTGGGCCTTTCAATCATACACCATGCGCGGTCGTATATACATACACATATATAATCCATAACACATACAAACAGAAACAGAAAACACTAAAAATTGCAAAGAAAATAAACAAACAAATGACAACAGCGAATATTATAAACTATTGCAATAAACAAAAAGAATAAATTAAACAAAAACGCAAATGGAATTTCGGCGACAGACAAAAAAAAAAAAAAAACGAGAAATCTCAAAAATCAAATATATATTTATATATATGTTTATAAGACAGGGTACATATATCAAAAATATGTACATATATGTTTATTCACATGTATCTATATATGTATATATAGAATCTATGATTTATCGGAATAGAAAACTCGACAGTATTTTATTTACCTACATTTCCTTCAAGCATATGTCAAAAATTTCATAGTGGATCTGTATGATTAGCTAACTATTTTGTTTAAGCTCAAGAAATATCAATTTTTTACCTTTCAGTACAAAAATTTATGAATTTGCATTGTTTCCTTAAATTTATATTTACTTATAAAAAACTATTTATTTCGAAATTTGATTTAAGTGATTTCTTTATGCAAACGGCTCAAATTCGATAGCAGACCACGTTTTTTTTTTCTCCTTAAGAAATATATATATATATATATATAAAATAACAAATTTCGAGGCTTAGACTCAAATTAAATACATGTATACAAAATTATATAATTACTTATATATTAAAGAATTTAAGTTTAGGTACAGAAAAAAAGACATGTAAAGTATGTATGTATTTAGTATGCATGACAAAAAAATTTATCCAAAGATAAAATTTAAAATTAGTTTTAAGATGAAAGAAGAAAATACATAAAATATAATTTAAAAGAAAAAGAAAAAAATATCTAGCAATTCAAACCAAATTAAAAACTATATTTATATATTCGCAGCATAAAAAAGAAAACAAATAATGAAAAGCAAAAACCAAGAGCTCTAAGCCGCCTTGAATTAGTTATTTTTATAAGTATAAAGAAAGAAGAAAAAATTAATTAAAAAAATTAATACTTCAGTAGTAAAAGATTTTCACAGCTCAATATTTTTTTTATGTTAATATTTTGATTTAGACACTGAAAGTGGTAAAGAATGAAGAGCGGCTTGCTGTAAAATACAAGCGAAATCAAATAAAATAAATACAAAATAAATTATTTAGCATGAATACGAAAAGAATGTAAACAAATTAAATGAAGAAAATATTAGTTAAGGAATTGTCGAAACGCTTCTGCACTGAAAAGCGAATAGTTTAAAGCCAAGCTAAGTAAATTTTGAGAACTTCTAGCATTCGTAGCATATTTGCAAGCATTTCAAATGTGTAGCCAAATTCTGGGATAAATTGAGAAAACAAAACTGTGAGCATTTTTAGCAAGGAAGCGAAAACATAAAATTAAAAATAAATTAATAACAAATTCAAT
Source organism: Drosophila mayaguana (assembly GCA_037075325.1). NCBI lineage: Eukaryota > Metazoa > Arthropoda > Insecta > Diptera > Drosophilidae > Drosophila > Drosophila mayaguana. The sequence goes on from JBAMCG010000074.1 coordinate 4,092,320, forward strand.
TTAAAACTAAAAGCGTTAATGAAATAATAAAAACAAATTTCAAATAACAAAGACCTTTAGCAAGGGGCCGAAAGGGGCCCTCTATAAATAACAATAAATGAAAAAAAGAAAGAAAAAACAAAAAAAAAAACAAAGAAAAAATAAATTGAAAGGCGTTTCATTGTGGGGCCACCCTAAAGGACAACCACAAACTCCCTTCTCATATTTACATAGCACATTCACTCACTCGCAGTCAAAGAATTCATGGTGATGGCAGCATTTAAGTTCCATATCGCATCTAACATAAGAAGTTTAGCTTAAGGCTTTAAATTGCGAGCGTAAGCAGAATTAAGATGCATTCAACTAGAACTGCTCTAATTTCTTATTGTCTCTTTCCGATCTCTCAGATACTAGGTACTAGGTCATCATGGAACGACGTGGACGGATCCCAGTGGCCAAGTTTCGTACGCAGGAGGCCAAGACACGCAGTCGGAGTCGTGTGAAGGAACCGGATTACAATGAACAGGACCCGGAGCATGACATGTTTACATTGCTAGAGGATAACATTGCGCTAAAGGAAGAGAACAAGGCGCTAAAGCTGGAGATTGAATCACGTAAATTAGCTCCGAATTTTTTTTTATAAATATAGCTAAATAAACTAAGAAATCCAATATCTGTAGACAAAACCACACAGGAGGAGCAGCAGGCGCAACACGAAAAACTATGTGGTCAATTGGAGCTGCTGCAGCAACAGCAAGCCAAATTTGAGTCTGACATCAAGGACCTCACAGTCAAATTCAATAAAACACTCAACGAGCGCAATGCCCTTGACAAGCTGCACAAAATGAAGGTCGATCAAATAAACAAGTGAGCCAAGCCATAAACATTAAGTAAACTGAATGGGCAAATATCTAACTTCTTTGATGCCTATTATCAGTCTCTCTACCGAGCTGGATCACATGCGCGAAAAGCAAGCGGGGCACCAAGGTGGTGCCACAGTCGTCGGCTCAGTGGAGCTAAGGCGCAAGCTGCTGAAGATACTGCAACAGGACAGCGGTGACGTTGCTAACGATTTGGATAGTCTGGTCGATGTTGAGGCAAACCAGGATGTGCCCATAACTAATGGTCAGGTAGAGCGTCTAGTGTCCGAATTCTTGACGCTCAAACATGCTACCAACGCGGTCGAGCTGCAGCTATATGAAGCCAATGAGAAGATAGCAGAACTAGTGGAGCACGTGAGTAGACCAAGTGGTCCAAGCAGTCGCTCAAGCTAACCTTTCACTTGCTTCGTCTGCTTAGCAACACCTGCTCGAGGAGGAGAACGAAACGCTGCGCACCGAGAACGGCAATTTGACAAAAGTGGCCAAACTCTTGACCGACAACATGAAGGAGAGCGTAGAGACGAGTCAAAAGTAAGCGAATCTTGAATAGGCTGATAATGATAATTGAATGGAATGATAATTCAATGGAAATCATTGCAGAATGGAGGCCGCCTTGATAAGATTGAAGCAGCGGAATGACGAACTAACTGCTAAGATGCGCGATATGCCCGATGGACAGCCACAGGCAACACCTTCTCCTACAACGCTGCAGTCGCAGGTCGAGTTCGAGCAGATCACGGACCAGGTGCAACATCAGGCGCGCGAGCACAACGAACGCATCGTGGAAATGGTAAGCGAAGAGATTTGAATTGTATTGTTTTTTTAATTTATTTGGTGATGGTTCAACTCTCTATCTATTCGATCTATCCCACTTCTACCCAACTATTCAATAGCAAACACGCAGCGTGTTTGACATATTCAAGCCGTTGTCGAGCATATTTAAGAGCAACTGAACTGTGGCACAACAATACTTAATTTCACCAACAAATAATAATATTAAATATAATAATACGACATATGCATGGAATGTTTCCAACTGGGTTTAAGTTGTTTCCTTCCAAAATCTTGGTGATGGAGTCCGAGCAAAACGTAAGCGCAGCTCGCTTGCATTACGCTTCTGCCATAATTCTGCCTCTTTCTCTCTGTTTGTCTATAGTTAAATATATATTGCTGTCTTTACTAACACGCAACGTACGCGTCGAAACTAATGTTTGTTCTACTAATTTTCGTTACCTTTGACTCTGCTCTGCCGTCCCCGCCCCCGCTCTCATTTACGTAGAAAACCCTAATGGATGCGGCTATTGCAAAAACTACTAACGATGAACTAAAAAAATTACAACTTAAGTTGGAAATACTCGAGGAGCAGCTGCATCAGGCCCTAACACGCGCCGACCTAGCCGAGGAGCAATTGGTGCGCTATCAGCAAGCAGAACAACACGCAACATCAACAAGAGTTGCTCCTCCTCCGTCAGCACCAGCACCACCACCACCGCCTCCGCCCCCGCCTATGCCCCCCAAAGTGCTTTACACTGCAGCGATGTCAGTGGGTCCGTCTGGTGCTGCTGGTGGAGATGGGGCGACTGGCAGCTTCAGTCAGCACATTGCCACGCATAATTTGCACAAAGGCCTCGGCGATAAGATTATCGACAGCGTCAAGCAACAGGTACAGATGCAGGCGACAACAGGTATGTGTTACAGCTATCAACATTCCCATAATCCAGTGGCCCACTTCATGCAGTAGGAGTAGACTGGGTCGGTGTCTGTGTGTGTGTGTGTGGATATGTAAGTGCGTGTGTGTGTGTTTCTCACCTTTTCCCACTGAATGTCAACAGCTGCAACAAAAGACAGGTCGTTCTCTGAAGAGGACTTTTCCTTTTTGCGTCGAATATCTTATGCCATAAACCCTTTTAAGTACTGAAGGGCTGACTTCTGTATACATTGGCACGACTTTTTATGGATTCACCACTGTAGGCGTGTGTGTCTTTCCATCTTCCGGGTGTATACACTATCTGTATATACATACACATCACGTATGCGTGCGTCAATTTGTTGTGACTTCTTGGTTTGGTTAACACCTCATTGGTGATTTTGTAACGATTTAAATTTTATAAACTTATCGTTTTTCCATTTGGCATTTTTGCTTGATCATGGCGAATTCAATTCGAAATTGGGCGAAACATTAGTTAGTTCAATGCCAATAACAATGTTGCGTCTAGATACTCAAAATAATGTTTATGTTAATCTCAAGTTGAATTTTTTCATTTTAATCTGGTAAAAGAGGACCTGGCAAACGTAGCTGTTAGCTGAAACTGAGGCTAGTTGTTGTTAGAATACAAATAAATCAGGAATAATGAGATATTCGCCAATATATGCTTATATGCCTACCATATGCCACAGTCGATAGGCTAGCAGAAACTGTACCTAATCCCTACTGTAAGCATTCTCATGCGAAATCCAAATCCCGTCCTCGTCGTCAACTTGTTGCTGTCAGTTGTCAGTTTTGTTCCACGCAATCTGTCCTTCCCATTTATGTTTATAATTGATTTTGTGCGTTTTCCACTGCCCGTGCGGCTGTTGTTGTTGCTGTGTTTTTTCCTATGCGCTGTCACACCGACCGCAGTCAATGGTTCGTTGCAAGCAACCATGGCACTCCATGCCGTAGCCAGAGCTGCTCAGTGTTGCCCACTTTGGCTGGGACTTGATGCAACAGGAGCAGTTTCTTAATTAAGTTTTCCCCGACAGACCGCAGTTTACCTGCAGCCGCCATGTACACACACATACGAACCCAAACACACGCACACACAGTGTGTGTGTATATTTGGCCTGTAAAAATCTAATTAGCGACGGCTTTACACGCCACGGCAGGGGCGTAAAGCGTGCGGTCGGAAGCTGAATTTCTTTTTGGCTTTAATAGACTTTGCAATCAATGTGAAACCGCCATATTTTACGCAGTATGTGTATGTGTGTGGGTGTTTGGGTATATTTGTTTGCTGTTTTTGTTGTTGCTGCTCATTTTCCTATTGTACTTGTAGGACATCTTTGGCATTTAATTTCCGCTTTTGTGCCTTGAAACAATTGCTTGATATTGATTTCAGTTTAGTTTTGAATTCGAGCTTGAGCTGAGGCTGGCAATTGCCTCTGCCGAGATTTATTTGAAGGCTAAGCCAGGATAGAGTCAGCTCAGTTGAATCAAAGCTTTACTAGTTGGAGAATTTGTTCTGATTGGAGTTAATTAACCTCAGTAAATAGAATTTTAATGTACATATTCAATTATTATTGTTTTTATTAATTATTCAGAATTAATTACTCATAATTTACCAAGATAATTCTGTGACTTTTAACTATAAAATTTCTGCGTAAACTTCAAATAATTTAATTTTTAAGTGTGAAACAACTTTTAAAATATCTATTATTTCCTCTCTGGGTTATTTACGAATAGTATATATATAATATATATTCTCTCAATTTTTTTATTCATAATGCTTTAAGGCATAATAGATACGGTTTTTGTTGGCATTACACCTCAAATTATGTACCACGAGATGACGCACTGCAACCACAACATCAACAGGCGTATGCCATGTAAACATCGTCAAAATGAAATCAACTGGTTGGAGAGTAGAAAGGGTTTTATCACACACACACACACAACTAAACGCACGCACTCATATCTATATGAAACAACTGAAAGTTCTGTATGGGGAGTGTCCGACTAGAAGATACCCTGAATCTTGGGCACATCTTATATTGATTGATATTAATCTACGTTCCTTTTACCCACATAAATAAAAAACAAAAAAAAATTTCAAAACAAACATATGGAAATTGTATCAGATATAGTTAAACTTTCACTACACCAATATGCCCTTTTTCTGCGATTTTCAATGAACTCAGGGTATAGAAATATAATGCAACCATGTCGCATGTACTAAAGGAAAAAATGTCTGGCAGAGAAAGGCTGACTGTGTGAGTATGTTTGAGTGCGTGAGTGTGTGTGTCTGAGGGCAGAGATATATATCTGGTTGAAAATACTTTTAGCAAATATGCATTTATAAACGTAAACTATCGACCCGTAATAAGTAAATAGACTTTAGTTGCCTTCCATGAGAAATGTTTCAATTTCAGACATCGCCTGGTAAATTGGAGAATTAATTTAGTGTAGAGAACCAAGGCAAGGTTGACTATTAGTTAATTCAGAGGGAAATATGACAACAAATAATTGTGTGCATATATAAACACCTGCATAAGCCTGCTGGGAGATTAAAAGGAGCCTAGGTTCCCATGCACATAACAGTAATAATGCCAACTAATGTTGCAAGGCTCCAGGACAACAACAGAAACACACTCAATGATTGACTTACGAGCTTACTCAATTACAACAGTCTCTCGCACACTGTCACACTGTCGCACTAAGCACATCCGTTTCCGGTTGCTGGAATTGCCATTGTCGCAGCAGTTGTCGTTGCCGTTGTTGTTGCTTTTTGGCGGGCGCACAACGCGGCGTATGCGTAACGAGCACACATTGAAATCAATCAGGATTCATATTGTGCGAGGCGCGAACTATTAAGAGACGTCGCTACAGCCGTGACAATCTATATGCTGTGTGTGCTCCAACCGATAAACGCCGTGCGATGGTTGCGAAAAACGCGCGCGCGTCACTTGAAGCTCATGAACCGTGTGAGCTGGCAGCAAAGTGAGCAGCAAGTTTACAGCTAGCCAGCGTGCTGGCATTCGTGTCCTGGCGCTCGTTCTCGTCATGGGCAGCTACAGCAACAGCATCGCTCTGCGTCGTCATCACACTCGGTACAAAAACAAATGAAGAGAACTGAGCGAATAAGTTTCCGACAATATTGTTGTCGCTTGCCAGCGAAGCCAACCTGGGCTTATTTCAGTGTGTGTGTGTGTGTGTGTGTTTTTGTGTTTGTGTATAAGTACGCCATCCTGCGGTAGATTGCCGTGGCAATGCTTGAGCTTGAAGCATCAGCAATAGCGTTTTCCTTGTATCAGTCACTTGTCTTTTTCAGATCATTATTGCAGGCTCTCGCCTCTCTCTATCTCTGGTTCCAGATAGCAGCACTTAGGCCAATTTCCGCTAGTGTAAATTAATTGACTTTGACATAGAACCATAGCAGCATCTACGTAGAACTTCCGGTTCCAAACGATACGTAACAAACCTCATGCATATGTGTATATTATGCCTGCGACCTGAATTGATTTAAATTTGTTCTGCTCTGCGTGCTGAAGCCAGAGCTGGAAAGCTGGCTGCACGCTATTAGCTGGCTTCCTGGCCAGAATACGTGGCCAGTGCCCTGGCAACATCCACAGAGATGGGGCAGAGCCAAAGAGAGGGATAGAGAAAGAGAGAGAGAGAGAGCAAGGCATTGAGCGCAAAATGAAGCGTGTTGCCAATGGCTTGTGGCCGTCGTCTACGCGACAGCTTTAGCTTTAAGCAACCGTCAGGCGTTTACATGTTTCAGTCACAGTTTACTGCGCTTTATGTTATTCAACAGTCGACCGTCGCCAGCGTATCAAATTCGATGAAGGCGAGGACTATGCCATTTATTATTTTACGAGTATACTGAACAACAGACCGAGCGACGAGGCCGCATTCCAAACACAGCCAAGCCAACGCAAGTTGGAGTCTGACACCTTCATTGTTGTTTCCGCTGTTATTGTTGTTGTCCTGCTATGGCTTATTATTATTATTATTATTATTTATGCGTTTTATATTTCCGTGTTTTATTGCGCCACTTTCTTATAAGCAGACATACACACATACACCCAGACTCCCCTCACACACATACCAAGGACCATACATTTCCATTGACTTCGTTTTCGGTACAACAAGTCGCATACGCAACGAGAGCCACTTCATTTGTTGTCGCTGACAGTTGTTGAATTCGTGGGCTTAGTTCCGACCCCTTTTCATCCTTTTTGCTGTGGATGTTGTTGTTGCCAATTGGCCGTGGTGCCGTGATTTATATACATTTGCCACAGCATCAAAATCCTTAATTTAAAAACCTTAGCTTAAGTAAGTCCCCTGCTAGCTGCGTCAAAGGTAGGTGCTGTCTTTTCGTTGGGCAAAGGTTATTATCAGTCTAATAAGCTAACCGCATGTCATTTTAACTTCATTGGCTGAGTTAACGTCACAGTTTTATAGTATGCACTAAGTTTGTTTATCATCTTCCAGGTCTTGACGCTATAGTGCGCGAATTCAAATCTGGACGCGTGACGCTGCGCCGCAATCGTCGAAAAACCAACACGAGCGAAGCTCTGAAGGAGATGTTCCAAGTACTCGAGATAAGCCAGAAGCAGAATCGCAACTCAAAGATTTGTGTCGATCTGAATACAACATTATAAGACTCTTCCTATCTCTTTTACTTTGGTCTCAAATCTAAACTCTACGCTTTGCTTTACCAACGAAACATTCCGTGCATTTGAATATTTATTTATTAGTCTCTCCTAATTAATTCACTAATTGTGCCTTTTCTTTGAAACAAAAAAAAAAAAAAAAAAAAAAAAACAGCCATTCTCTTTGCCTAAAACAAAGTGCCCTAACATGTATTTTATTTCGACTTTTTATAATGTGTTCATGTACTAATAATTTTTATTATTTATGCTCAATTTACAATTCAACCCAATGAAATATTTTGAATAAACTTTATAACCAAATATAACAAATTAACAAACTATGTTGTTTAATTTATGGGTTTGTGTTTTGCCCAAGCCCATCTGCCAGAGGGTATGGCATATATGATTCAAATAAATATTTAAACACCTTTCAGGCTTAATTGTACTTTATTATTACTTAATCTTTGGCCGATGCACAGATCGAGAATTACATAAAATTACACAAAGTTCTTCCTACAGCTAGTTGTAAGTGTATACATAAAAAACATTTATGTATAGCTTATAACAATATTAAAAAGTTATTTGTTCATTGTGAAAAGTACACGAGTAAAATTTACGTATTTCAAATTGACTTTATGGCTACTGTAAAATATGCGTGTAAATATATTTTCTTTATTAGTTTATAAAAATTTAGCTAATTGTTAACAACACGTTAAAAAGATTTTGTATTGCATGCGCTGATCTTAGATTTTCAACGAATTTTGTGCTTTAAATTGACAAACGTTTTGTTTTAGATTGTGTGGCACTTGTTTGCATAAGAAACTCAAGAAGTTTTTTAACTCTGATAAGAACTTAAAATTAAATACAAACGCTTAAAATATTACAACAATAATGTATGTGATTTGATTTTGTATAGCAGAATACAAACTTGTGGAAGACAAGCAGCATTTGTGTGGAAATTGCATTTTGTTCGAAAACAAATTAAAAGAAACATCGATTTCTCTTTTATATAAATAGAGCATCAACTCAAATAAAAATGATGACATGTTCAACATAATATCATTGCAACATTTAATATTAAATATGATTAGGCTTTGATTCTTACCAAGCGCGTTAAAAACATTTATCTTAAATATACTGCGATCGTTTCGTTAAGACACTGATGCCATTTAGTATTTGGTAGTCGGTCGTGTGAGGCTATTGTTGTGTGTTGATTTTGCTCGATTTTTTATAAATATGCATGTAATAACACAGGAATATTTGGCACTCGATGCTTGCTCGTTGACAACGGATTTTGCTTAATTTTTTTTCGTTTCATTTATGGCGCAGCACTGGCAGCTGCAGTTGCGATTCCTATTCGTTTGTCTATGGAATGTGTTTACTGTGACGCGATGGTTTTGGCGGTGGAGTGGGAGGACGTGGTTTACTAGCATCGTTTATGCTAGGCAAGCCGAAATTTGTCGCCTCCACGTACTCATACGTGGCGTTAGTAATACTGGTCTTTGTCATTGTAGTAGTGCTGATGCTGATACTGCTGTTGGTGCTAGTGTTGCTGCTCAGTACGTTTAGCATTGTATAACCGTTGGGGTTCCAGTCTAGACTATGGGTTAGGCTGCTAAAATCCGTGGAGTCACGCGTCTTGGCGGGCAAGGGCGGTGGTCGTATGTCCTCCTCCGACGTGGAATCGGTCGTTTCTGCCAAGTTTATGCAGAATAATAAACAATTCAAAAGCAAGTTTCATTACGGCGCTTACCAACTGAATTGCGATTGCTGCTCTCGGAGAGGGATCGTACGTCCGCAAAGTTTTTAATGCTAGCTGAAGGCGTTGGAATGCTGACTGGTCGCGAGAGACGGCGTTCCTTTTCTTTTTCAGAGCGCAGTGGTCGTTTGGGTGTCAACTATTTCAATATATGTCCCAAGCATTAGAAACGGTAAATATGAAGGGGTTGACTGACGTCACTTACCTCTTCTGTCAGCACACGAGGATCGGGTGTTTTCGGTCCGCTTAAAGAGCTATTCGAGGCACTTGCCAGTGAATTTATAGAGGTGTTAATTTCCTTTTCAGGCGTTGAGGTTATGGTTGTTAGCGGCGGCGTATACCACTGGCTATTGGCGACCGGCAGACTTAATACATCACGATCCTGCAGAAAAATATTGTTATATAACTGATGCAATTATATTAAGCAACAGTTTATTTACCTTTTTCATAGAACGCCGTTTGGCCGGCTTCTCCTTATTCTTGTTGCCTTTGGTGCTAGGCGTGTGTCCCAGGCTAGGTCTATGTAAGCGTGGACAGTAAGCAACAAAAGTAATGTAAACAAAAGTAAAACAAATAAACCAAACATGCAGCAAAATAAAATAAAACCCAAAGAAAAGAACTTAAAGTCTCAAACTAAAATCGAGCGAGCAAAATTGAAGTGTGTTAAAAAGAAGTATTAAAGTTAGTATTAGTTTAGGTAACACATTCTTAATTATAGCTCACCTGGTGTTAAAGCTTAAGCTGGCCAAAGTGGACTTGATGGAACTTGTGGGTGGCCGCGGCAGAAAGGTTGACTTCGACAAACCGCTGCTGCAATTGTGTCAAAGATTAGCATTGATTTACCATTTAAGACATTAGCTTTGGGACTTACTCTGACGAGCCCATGCTGGTCTCGGACAGTCGATTGTTGCTACCGTCGAAGATTGCGGGCAAAAATGAGCTCGTGCGTCGCATAATCACCGAATCTCGTTCCACTTGCAAATCACACGATTTGCGTCCATAGCGCGATTCCACGTGATGCTGCATATCCGCAAAGCAAGCCTCCAAATGCTCCTGCAGTGCCTTTAGGCTCTCCGGAGCCTTTTGCCGATGCAATCGAATAGCTGAAGATTGAGAAAATAATTAGATGTACACCTCAACAAAAATATTTATGTGCGAAATATACCACACTGGAGAAGAGGTATTTGCATTGCGATCAATTCCTTTAGCTCCTCAACCAGGTCTTTGTCATCCGGATGCTGCAGTAAATACTCGTCTGTGAGGAATGCTTCCTCATATTTGGCGAAGCCGCCCATCACGGCAGGATCCACAATGCCATTTAGTTTCATGCTCAGCGGGTTTATGTGTAGTTTAAGATCGTTTTGATGCAGTATGACCAGCTGTCTGATATCCTTATTGGTCTCTTTCATAATCTCTACGGCTCGCTTAATTGGTGAAATTTTAAACGTATGCGTATCAACAACGGGAAACCAGCGCAAGATTCCAGGCAGTGGATACTGTGTAATGAGCTCGGTCCGCTCCAGCCAAAGGTTGCGCACATCGTCCATGTTTCCACCGCCAGAGCTGTCACGGAATGGACGCGAAAATTGAAACTTTTGTACATTGTTGAATGTAAAATACTTGACGATCTCATTGGAGATGATCTTATCGTTGAACTTGGAGAAGGCAGCGTCCATTATGGGCTCCACCTTATTGACCTGTATGTATTGGCCATCGCTGTTGGTTATATCCTCTCCAGGCGCTTCCAGCGTTTGCATAAGCTCGGCCTGTGGATGCTGCACCAGCATACGTGAGCAAAAGTCGCTATGGCGTTCGTATTCCTTGCCACGAAAGATATACACTTTGTTCTGCAATAGACGGGGAAAGCCGAGTCCGTAGAAGCACACACGGAAGTATTCGGAAGTGTGACGCAACTCCTTGACTATTTTCTCAAAGAACTGAGCCATTCGCTTCAGTAACTCTGCCAGTTTAATGTAATCATAGACCTCCTCCTCGTACTGCTGGGCCAGTATTTTGCACATAGTAATTGCGCACTCCCACTGCTTGCCCCTATCGAAGTAGTCCATGATCTCGAAGTAAAGGGCCTCCTTTAGCTCACGATGAGTTCGGCAATCGCGATGGCGATAGCTGCGCAATTGGGGCGACAATTCTGCATCGGTCCAGTGCAGTAGATCCATATGCAGCTTAAGCGTAAATGCCGCCTCCGTATAGTTCTCGAACTCCATGTGCAGGGCGCACAGCTTGTACACGTAGCGAATATACATCTCCTTGAGATCCACCTCGGAGTAAAACTGCAGCAGCGAGAACGTACAGGCCATGCGATTTTCCTTGCTCTCGTCCTGTATGATGCAGCGATACTCGAGCAGCTTATCCATCAGCTTTGTCACCATGTTCACAAAACTGGTGCCGTCCACATTGAGCGTGCTGTGGGCGGCACAGTACTCCAGCATGATCATTTTGAACAGTTCCTTATACTCTGTATCGCCCTTGCCTGAGAAAGAATATCAGAAATAGGAAGAGTCATTGATGACACAAATGTGTTCGAGCTCAGCACTTACCGGCGCCTATCAAAATGTCCAGCTTTTCAATCATTGCGGTCTTGAACTCGGAAAAGTTACCCTTGTAGTGGGCATTGTTATTCTTGGTGTCGCCGTAGCTTTCCAGCTCCAAGCGTGAGCTGTAATACTCGCACTGCATCATGTCAAAGAAAATGGGTATTGTCTCGCGTCGGAGGTCAGTTTCGGGTATCATGCTCATCTCCAATATGGGCTCCACCAGTTGCGGCACGAATTTGGGCTTGTGCTTGCCCAGCTGGAACCACATCTTGCGTATCTCCTTGGCCGTATCCTTGCGTATGTCCCGATATCGCGCGAAAACTATCTGCCGTTTGTTGTCATTGAAGTCGTTCAGCTGCAGCGGCGATTGCACCAGGAACGCAATCGAGCATTGGAAGAAGTTTGACCAGATTTGCTTGTCAAACACCGGGCACAGAAAGTAGTCCGTGATGACCATGCTCAATTGCTGCAATGCGCCGAGAATGACCGTATTCTGGTGCATTATCATGTCCATCCAGTCGCGCGGAAACACGGGCTTCTGATGCGGCGAGACCAGCTCCTCGAAAACGAGTAAAATTTCGATAACAAAGTCCTTCAGCTCACCATGCTGATGCAGATCGTTGACAAAGTACTTGTAGTGCTGCGCATCCAGGCGCTGCAGTATGCCCAGCATAATGGCAAAGAACTGGCCCACCACGCCAGTATCCCGATCCAGAGAGTGCGCCGCCTTCATTACCGGACGCAGCAATATAATCATAATGTCGCGCACGTCATTATGTGTGGGTCCCACGTCCGGCCGATAGATCAACTTCAGAATGTTGTTCATTATGTTGATGCATTCAGCGATCTAGCGACAAGAATTGAAATATTAGTTTGCATTCTCACTTATTTTCATGGAGAGATAGCTGCAAATAATTAATTATATCAAAAGGCTCTCAGCTGCTGACCTGGCTATGGTCTACATAAGAATTAAATTTAAATTAGTTCATTAAAATAATAAATAACACAAAAACGCTTTAAGTTTTAATCAAGTTAAAAAGGAAACATTGAGGGCTGCATTAACGAACACAAACTTGGCGTACACCAATACACGAGCGGTGCACTAGTGTTTGTGAGCTATAAAAACACCCAAATTGCAGTGACACACCAGAGCCGCATGAACTCTGTGTGCGCGCTTATGTATATGTGTGTAAAAGCTCGCACACTGACACAATAAAAAAACTTAAAATTAAAAGCCATCGAGTATAAAGTGCGCAAATCACCGGCAATGCAAAATGGCATAAAAGAAGCTAAACATAACTTAAACTAGAATAAAACAATATAAATTTATTGATAGGACAGCTTATGCGCTGGTTTGGACGTGCGTTACATAGGCCTGATTTCTATTTGGTGTGTAATTTGGTGATAGATTTCTTTAATTTTGTTTTTTGTCTTTTCTGTGTTGATTTATTTTTACCTTTTTATTGGCAGTCGTATCACGAGTGTGCAGGTGGGATTTTTTTTGTCCGAGCACTTTAGCGGCTTTCGAAAGATTCTTTTCTTGCTGCCAGATATCGGTTTTCGAGTCACCCTATTTGTATAACACAAGTTATGATAGTGAAGCAACAAGAACAACAAGAACAACCGGCAACAATAGCAACAACCAAAAACCACGATTTGGTTTCGATACACGCATATGGTAGAGACATGGGAGATATATTGAGAAACATTTAGTTGATCATGATTTGAAGGCATTTCTAAGTGTAGTTCAAATAATACGATTAAAATCATAAAGCCAAAGATATTACAGACAAATGAAGTGTGACAAAGAGAGTAGAGAGAATTAAAGAGTGATCGATATACATACATATACAGTAGACGGGCGTTTCAGATGTGCATACATACATACATTCGCATTATATATGGTGCGTGTGCATGTGCATATGTGGGTGTGTGTTGGTGTGGGTGTGTGTGTGTGAAATCTTTACACATACAATAAGGTATATGTATGCATGATGTGTGGCTAGGACCATTTTGATCTAGTACGGTGCGTATCGAATGGGTGCGGTATATAGAGTATGTATGAATGTGTATGTATGTATGTGTGGTGTTTTCATAAATTGCCATAAGTAATTGCAATTCATTATATTAATGACATCATAACTTGTACGAGCCCTCGACTATCTTCTAAGCCAAACAGATATCTTGCACGACCATGAAGTATGTACGTATAAACACATATAATGCCTGACCGAAATAACTAAACGAGGAACGACGTCGATGATCGAGAGAATAACACTACACATATATGGATGTCACTATGATGGTGTTCATAGTACATATAGTAACATACTAAGATAAAACACACACATAAATATATATAGATAGTTCAGATATGAAGTGTTTTGGCATTGATGTGCGGCTACTTAAGAGAGTGCTTACGACTAGGACACTTGACAAGAAACACAAACACATAACAAACAGAAAACATTATATTCAATCGGATGCAGTACTTAAATAAAAAATAATATTGATATATGTATCTTCGGCAGGCCGAATATTGAATACTCTTGCAGAGCGTTTGGCACCTATGTCTTAAACTTACAGTAAGATCAATAACAGATGTGTAAGATTTCTCAATTCATAGAGCGCTCTGCAAGTGTATAAAAAACACATAGGGATGCAACATGCTACAGACTAAACTAACATATCATATCAAAAGCTACAGATACATATATACTAATATATATGCTTACACATGTACAGATATCTAAGTTGAAACTAAGCAAAATTAATACAGCTCACATGTCAAATTTGGCGACCTAATGATCTGATGCATTAGATGATATTCAGCATCGATATAAATTGAAGAACTAGCAAAGCTCTTCGCAAAAAATATAAAAATACATATCTTTTATTATTATGACGACGACAATTGAGTAGATTAAGTGTGTTTGAAAATGTTTTAAATATCAGTTCGATTACGTCACTGAACGAATTAGCGCTGAGCATTTGAAGTTAATTACAATTGGTTACTTTTGATCATTTGGCTTGAGCATGTGAAGGGTTATGTTTTAATTTTGAGTTTCAGTTTTGCGCGAACACATATAGTATAACGATGCATTCAATTAAAAACAATATGCAATTCCCGATGATTAATTAGCGGTGCAAGCAATGCATTGACAGGCATAAAACATACCTCCTCCTTGCTTTCGAGATGATCTTTGATGTGCTTGCAGAACACCGGCAAAAGGATAGCACGGCAGATGGGCGAGCTGAACAGCTTCGTGTCCACAAAGTCCTTGATGCAGCCCATTTTGGACTGCGTAAGACGACGTGGCGGGAACTTCTTCAAGATATCCACTATAGAAATGCTGTGAGCACAAGCAAAATTTATAATTTTTTGGAAATATTCTCAGACGATCTTAACGTACCTGAGATGCACATGATCGAAGACCTCCATCAAATCCGTGGCGATGATATGCAAATTCTTTAACAACGCTCCCTCCGACTTGAGCAGATTGCTGGGGCAGCCGATCATATCGATGAACATTTTGAGCAGCTCCTGTAGACGCGTAGCAAAGTCCACGTAATCGTTATTACAATTCATCGCCGCATACAGAACACGCGATCTTATGACAAACTTCATCACATAGTGGAGATAGCGGGTGGTCTTATAAAGACGACGCACTGCGGGGCTCTCCTCGTGCTCAATGCCATCGGCAGATTTCTCGCTTGGTGTAATGGCATCCCTTATATTGCGCTGCAGCACATCCATTAGTTTCCTACAGAATACGAGATTAAATCTATATAGTTACAGGTGTCACAAGATATGAAGTCTGGACTTACGTATAGGCCAACGTAGCGGAGAAACTCTCGTTGATATAGACATCGAGCACGGTTAAAAAGTGTTGGTACTTTAAATCGGATACCGTTTCAATGAGATGAATGATGCTCATAAAGACCAATTGATCGTATTTCTCGGGATTGTCGTTCTCCACCAGGATGTTGAACAAAGCATCGAGTATGTCTTGCAGAAACTTGACTACCTCCTCGCCGGGTACCGCAGACAAAGCGTTTAGCGACTGCTCCAACCTCTCCTTATGCGCCGACCAATGCAACAATCCTAAGAGGCTCACTGCAAAACAATAAAAAATAGAATCAATTATGAGAACTTTTCTGCTAAGCGGAATAGTCTTACCGCTCTGCGTTAGCTTAGTGCTGCAAAGATTGACATCGATGGTAAATTGATCCTTGGGCAAGAGACTTAGACCAGCTATAGATGGCTTGGCGCCCATTAGCTCAGCTGTGGTGGCTGGCAGCTCCATGTAACTATTGCCCATTGTTTTGTCGTACTTCTTGTGATCAATCTTGTAGACAGCAAGCACATGCTGACCCTGTGGTATGGTGGTGCCATTGGCCTGCATAAGGCGCACATAGGACAGGCCGAACGGCTTCTCGGAACGATCCTTTTGCTCGTTGCTGCTGCGATGCTTGAGTGTGAAGCGCAAGTGGCATTGCTTGAACTCTTCGATTGGCACGTGTATCTTGAACGTCTCCTGCCACTTGGGCTTGTCGTCGTGGTAGTACACCACCGATTTGTACTCATCTATGGGCGGATGGCCGGCGCCAATGCTCATTACGCCAGGCACCAGCTGTCCCTGCTCGTTGGCGACGCATACAGTCACCTCCACGTTTTTCTCTGACGTTTTGGCAATGCGAGCGAATTCGCCGCTGCAAATGGTCAAATAGAGATCGTTGCGCACATCGCCAGGCAGTATCACCTCCGGAAAGCCCATTTTGCGCGCCACGGGTACATTGGTGTGCACGAGCCGTGGAAAGTCCTCCTTGATCTGTTTAATGTCGCCGCGCAGCACCTCAAATGTTACAGCCATTTTGGATTCGATTTTGCCAATGTCCTTGTTGGAAATGAGCTTGCGCAACGTGCCATCCAGTGTGTCCTTCTCGCACATGATGAACGGCAGGTCCAGGTTGCCCCGAAATTCCTCTGGCTTGCTTATGATAGGCGTTAGATCCTTGCAGGCGACACCAAAGGGCCGACGCATCATGTACTCACTGGTGCTGCCGGAGGAGCCGTTCGAATTAACCGACAACTGCGAATGCTTTCGACTAGCCGCCGTCAGGACACTGTTTGCAATGTTCATGCTGGTGCGTTTCGATTCTGTCGAGTCCTTCATCTCCATAGAGCCAATGCGTATGGCATAGCACACCAGATACATTTTCGAGATGCTCAGATCGTTGCGGCTGAGATCGGTAAATAATACGCGATTGTTATCGAACTGATCTATGTCTCTCGCCACCCCGGTGCGGGACCACTTCACCACATAGTTTTCGCTGATGGGCTTGTGGGTGTCGCCATTGAAGAGCGTGAATAGCAGATCCGAATCCTCTTGGAATTTGCATACAAACGCATTCACATGCAGCAGTATGTTGTGTGAGTATTTATTGTGGGTACGCTGCGTCTCGCGGTCACTCGACAAGCGCTGTACAGGGATAATTTCAATAAAAAACAAGAGCTTCAAGTAATTATATACGAATCCTTGAACTTACGTTGGCCTTTTCGATTCGCTGCACGGCATACACGTGCTTTTCGTATAGCTCGGTGCTACAGATGGAATTGGTGTCCAGTATATCGCCGCTCTCGTCTCGCACGACCATGTCCAGACCCAACAGCCTGTTGCCTGTATCGATCTGTGCCGTTGCCTGCAGCTTGACCTTGCGCATCTCGTCGAGCGGCAGGTTGCCGGATATCAAAGCGGCTCTATTATTATTCAGTTCATTCATTTTACGACGAATCTTCTGAAAATCTGGATTTGTGGTCTGTTGGCGAAAAATCAAATTTAGTCAGTTTGCTGTTGCATTCTGTAATCTTCAACTTACCAAAAAGTATCTCTTGGCAATGACGCCCCACTCCAGCATCACTTTGGTGATCTCCTCGACGATGTCGGTGCGCTGTATGCAGTACTCGCCATTGACAATGATGTACTCACACAGATGCACATAGCTCTTGGGGAAGATGCCGCGTGTTTGCTTCTCCCTGCAGCGGAAACAGAACCAAAACAAAGACAATATTAAAATGTGGCCGGCATATGGTGGCTAAATCCACATAAAAATGTATACAGAAATTCCAAATAAATTGGGCAACTGCTAAAGTTTTATGTGATATTAATTGCAAATTTCAGCTGAACTTATTTTAAATTTTTCTTTTTTGATAACCGAAAATATTCGAATGATTTTAGTTTTATTGTATCATAAAGAGATCGATTATAAATTTAACTGAAATTGATTTAATATTTATTTTTGAGGTATTAATATTATTTGTTAAGGGTTTTTATTTTATTTATTATGCTATATATATATACACCTTGTATTTATATTATTTTCAGCTTAAAAAGTAAAACTTAGCTTCTCTGACAATAAAGTTATTAATTAAAATATTATATATACATTTTTAATCTGTTTCTTTCTTGCACTCAGTCGAAGCCTTATATAAAATTTTCAATTGTAAAATTAGCTATATTAACTTCTCAACTCAGATACTTTAGAATTTTGTATTTGTTTGAATATATGTATATATACATCTGCTTATTTATATGTACATATATATATAGACAACGTTATATTTATGGCCCCCCACTTGGCTACTGTAAGAGTAGCCCTCGCATATTCTTTGTATTCATATATGTACGCACGTATGTACATATAAGTTATGCTCATAACTGCAGAATGACACAATTCATCGTCAACGCTGATGAATTACCCAACTCAAACCGAACGAACCCTCGAGTGAAGCTGCGTGGCTGTGGCTGTGGCTGCGTCTGCGTCTGTGGCTCCCATTGTTTGGGATGCCCCCGGGGCAGAGGAAGTGCGCGCAAAGTGTGACACTCGCAAATGAAATGGAATGCTTTAATTTGGCTCAATTCAGCATTTGACATGCGGGGTGGCCGCCTTAATTGCCAGAGGCAACTGCAGAGCACTCGGTAGCCCATCAATCAGTGGGCCTCCCAGCATATTTAACCGATAGTTAACCGACTCTTTGCTGTTATTGCAACTGCGTGTGACAAATGATTCCATTGAACTTCGATTGTCAGGTATTGGATTTGATGTGACCTTCGCTATTGGACACCGACTGCCTAAATTGATTGCTCGTAAGCAGGCTGCTGAGAATTCATTCGATTTCGTGTTGCTTATCGTTTGAAAATCGTGAGAAAATGCACAATTAAAATTGATATTTCCATATATAAATAAACAATCGTTGGCAAACAAAAACAAATACGAATTTCGGACTCAAGAGGTTATCACACGACGCATTGAATTTCTTTTTAAATGCCTCACACTCACAGCGCCAGTTTTTTTTATCGCTCAACATTCATAAGTGTAGCAGCTACAGTGGAAACCTGCATAAACGAACATCTACAGAGATAGGAAAAACTAAAGCAAAATTAATTTCCCAATTGAACTTTGGGCATTGGATCATTAATGGGTATTTACTTTAGTAATTGCTATATATGCCCTGCATTGACTTTCAAGGGCTTCACTGTACTTACAGCCGTATTTGTTTACTGCCATTTCTTGTACGTCACTCATTCGCCTTGTCTGGCTCTGGGTCTGGGTTATGGGTCAGCAGAAATATGAAAAAAGGTCAGCTAGACAATCATGATACTGTTGTTCTTGTTGCTGTTATAGATTCTTATGGCTACTGTATCTCAACCGTTGTTTTCTTCGCTCGCTTTCAACGATAAGGCGCATCGGGGCTGACTCAAGCGAACGTCCAATCGCGGACAGCATAGATAAATAAAAAATACATAAATAAAAACAGTCTACGAACCTATCCCATCCATTCGAAAAAGAAAACAGAGAACGGAAAAACACAGTAAACCAATATTTGAGAAAACCCATCATAGCAAAAGGGTCAACCGAATCGGACACATAAATACATACATACATATTTTATCTGAAAGATATTTTTGAAATTCTTATGAATATTTCTGCCACATGGCAGCATCTGTTTTCGCCTGGAATAGGGTTAAACTAGGAATGCATCTTGTTTGTATGCTTTGTATATTGGGCAACTTGGCACAGATTCCAACAGATTGATGCAGTAAACAATACTCTAAATGGGCAACCTCTTGGCCAGCAGCTGGTTACCTGATTTATGCTTGTGAATGATTCCGGACTCATTTCCGTTTTCTGCTCCACAAACGTGGGGCTTGTTTCAATTATTATTGCTATTGTTGTTGGAATACAAACATTTAGGAAGAAAGAGAGAGAGAGAGAGAGAAACCCACAGACTCGCAATAAACATAAACCATAATACAATCAAACGTAGCACACTGCCCAATACTTATCCTCTATGTATTTAACTTCACAGTTGATTATTCTATTTTCAATTTGCTGAGATTCTACGAGCCCATGGAATGTTGTTATTATAATCAAATTTCATTTTAATTCACACAATTGTAATTGTAGATCTAATGGGAAACTTCACATTGAAACTACGAATAATCAGAGTTTAAATATTAGAACAGTTAGCAGGAAATCTCTGAGCCTTACGTGTTACCAATAAGTTTTTTTTTTCTTCTAATATTATATATTATAAATATAAATAATTTAATTTAATTTTTAATACATTTTCATTTAGATTTTTGTAAGATCTCCATTATTTTAAAATTTTTGTCCACAATTACCAAATGTTGTAATCGAATAGTTAATAAATGAGAACACAAATGCATGTAAAAGCTGTTATCGTTTGAGTGTTTTAGTACTCAGAGCAAATAATAATTAAGATAAGGCGTCCCAATAATTGTGTAAATGTAATTGGTGCACAATTGGCGCTGGAATTATGAGAGAGTTTCCCCCTTTAAGTTTCGCAGTGGACGCAGAGCTCATCAACTCTACAAATTGCTTCCTCAATTACAACTGTATAAGTAATTTGATCTATGCCGTTATATGCAAAGGTAACACGCCGAATTGGGGCCGATAAACACGTGTGAGTATTCATTAGATTAATATGGGCAAAGTGAAAGTGCAGTTGCAGATGCTCGATTAGAAGAAATCAATTTACATAATCAGTTTACGTACTTTTGCTTGTAGCCGTAATACCAATGTGTGGTCTCCTTCAGTATGACAACAGCATCGCCCACATCCAAATTCAAGCGGTGTGGCTTCCTCTCCTGGTCAAAATTACATTTGGCTGTAAAGAATATGAAGTAAAAGGAAATCATAAATTAAATAAATTTATTAATATAAATTGTTTTCTAGCTATTTCTATGTTTTATTTTTTTTTTGTACACAGAAATCACCTGTTGCGATTCAACAGCTATGCGAAACTGAGCAGCGAACTGGCAAAATCAAGCTCCGTCGAATTAAAGCTCATGCAAAGCACCGAGCTGACATTAGGTAAATCTCTCGATGGGGCATTTTTGGGGTGAGGGTTATCAATTACCTAGTTAGCACAAATATTAGCAACTATATACTTATATACTGTATACGTATGTGCTCGCTCTGATGGAAATCGGAAACTGTGCCCGGCGGATGGGTTCGTTGATAGCGATGCCCAGACGCCGTTCTACGTGAGATTTATCTAACTATACACTTCCTATAAAACCAAAGCCAAAGCTGATAAATTTCTAGTTAAATGACGCACTTCAGATCACAACTCAGAGAAATGAAGAAACTGCAGCATTCGGGTGGGAGGCAAAAGGAGATGACAGATCGAGACAAAGCCGCATTCACAGCCTGAAGTACAGCCAAGTCGCTGGCGACATCGTCATCACTTCCTCGCCCGATAATGAAAGCAGCACACAAATACAGCAAATACAAAACACATATGTATATACAATATATAAATGCATTTCTGTGGAGACACTTATGCGCAGCTGCGGGCAGACCCAAAAGCAACAACATCGCGTAACACAGCCCGGGTGGTGCTGATGATGGCTTTGTTGCCGTTGCCACCGTCCCGGTCCAATGACCGATGTGCGGTCTCCGCGGCTAATGAACAAGCATAACCAGCGAGAACGACCTCCACAACACATAAAACTACAGCCACAATAAGCGGCAACAATTTGCAAAGGTATCTCTTTTTATACTTTGTAAACATAACTCGTAGTAAACATAAAAAGTCCGTTAAATATTAAGTAAGATATTGTATCTTGAAGGTAAGTTATTCTTCAGTCTTCTTCAAGTTATTCTTCAATCGAATTTTCTGATAATCATATCACGGAATATATATCGAGGTAGCATACTTATATCATATCATTGCACTAATACAAATGAGCATTTATGTTCTGTATATGGATCCAAAATTCTATATAAATAAATGTGTTATAGTATACAATGATTAATAATGATAATCTGGACAACTTTAAGTGCTGCAAAATTTTTGATAAATTTTATTTCGATACCAAAACCGATTAATTTTAAAATTCATGTAATTGACTAAATATGAATTGATTATTTAAGTACGGCCTATAAATTATTTGTTCTATATTTATTCTAAGCTAAAGAATTTCACGAAGAATAAGTAGAGTAATTAATGAAATTTAATATTAATGCTCTACATAAGGGTATTTCATAGTCGAGCCCTCCCTAGCAGAGCACTTTTACTTGTTTGCTTTACTTCGCATTTGTTGGAGAGTGAGAAAGATTTTCATTATCTGCCCAATTGCATGGAAAGTTAAGCCCGGAGTGGGTCAATTGCAAAAACCAGTTGAGCTTAGCGAGTCTCATGCGAACCACTTTTTTTTCTTTTTTTCATTTTGCATTTTTGTTTTGCTTTTAGTCTAGTCTTCCGTGCAACGCGATGTAATGCTCATTTAGCAAATGTAATGCAAAAGTAACGATTAGTTAAGCAATAAGGAAATTGATGGTATTTCAACTCTCTGCGTATTAAATTACAATGAACCAAGTGATTATACTTTAAAGAAAGGTTCTTAAGCGTCAGTGCATATGACATTCGATTTCTGAGAAATGGCGAGTGATTCATAATGATGTTGATGACGAAGACGACGACTCGGACGCCGGTCGGGCAATCAGTCATCGAGCGTGGTACACACCTTGCTCCATAACACTGACTTTGAAGGGGGCATATTAAATTAAACTCATTTCCCTTGGGATGCACGCGATAAGGCCAGAGCGATTGAAACTATGGCTCAATTCATGCTACCAATAACTATCTGGAAATTGTTGGGCTAACGGAAACAATCGTGAATAATGAAATGCAACCGCTGAGGCTATAAATAAACGAGGCAACTGGCCAAGTCACGGCTGAATGGTGTGAGAAGAAAGGGTACGCTGCACGTACACACACACGGCCAACCAATCAGCCAGGTAAAAGCCAGGTAGACGGCAAGGAGTACCATTCCAGTCCACACTGTGGACAAATTGTGAGGCAGCAGCAGCAACAATGGCTAGAAACGTATAGGAGCCATTGTTAGCTGCCGGATGCAGTTCTACCCCGCCACCCACAACAGTTCCTCCTTTGGCCAAGGAGGGGCAGCACGTGCACAGTGTGTGCCTGTGCCGAGGGTCGAATGCAAACAGAGATCGGTTCGAGCTGCTGCCAATGTTGCCTAGCAAATGAAGCAAAACAATCATCATCATAATAACAATAACAACAAATTGCCAACAAGTAAAAGCTACGACGCTTCGTCATCTTCCCGCTGACAGGCCACAGACACACATACATACAAACATAATCGTGACTGGACGCCCCAACGACAACAGCGAGCGCGACAGCGGCTTGGCTCAGCTCATTTGGATATTCAGGTTTATATGGCACGCGGTTGGCGGTTTATATACCTGTATACATACATACATGCATATATATAAGTAAATAAGTATATAAGCAGATAAGCACAATAGCACACCTCAAGCACGAGTGATAGTGTGCGACTGTTTCCGACTCCCAGCAATCATAATTGCGATTTTTTGTTGAGCCATGATCAATTCTCCATATCAAGAGGGATTCATAGAATGCAATTTAAATGCATTCTGCATTAGTTTGCAAACTTATGGTAATAGCTAATTAAACATATCTTCCTTTATAAAGTCTGAAAGTGTAAAAAAACATCATTCAAATAAAAAACGCAAGCTCAAACTCTGATTTTATGTTTTATTTTCAATAATCATTCAAAGGAAGCGTGTGAATAATAGTGGAGTGTTAAAAATGAATTTCTTTTTATAAATTCGTATTTCCCGGAACTTTTCCACATGAAACGAGTTTTCCTATATTTACTTTAAATTATGATCGCACTCAACTCGGATTCATGTGCTGGAAAAATATAAAGAAAAGTAAAAACAAAATTCATTGTTTCTTGCGAATAACATTTCTATATTTACGAAATATTCCGATATTCTGATTGCTGTTAAATTCTTCAGCGGCGGCTGCTCATCACTAATTTGGTTTTAGTAGTTAATTTATTGTGTCATCTCTAGCTGAGTTTGTTCGCCTTAGATCATTTGTTCTCAGCCTTTTTGCTCTTCACTAGGTTGAGCGTATTCTCAAGATACGCAGTGACTGGTGCCCATCTCTAATTCTGGTTTGTTTTAGTTATAGCCGCTGCTGCTGTTGTTGTTTTTGTTATGGTGCATTAAGTCAGCGTATTCTCTAAGTTCATTTGCTCTTGGGTCTCCGTTTTGTAAGCTGTGAGCTCAGCTATGGTTAAAAAGAATATATGGTATATACATACATGTATGTACATATGTACATACATGGCTTAACTTTTGAGGGTCAATTCTAATGGATCTCAAACGGTTAAGTCGTAGATTGTCTGGCTAATAATAGCCGCTTTTTCATACATACACGTGAGCATGTATATGGACAGATAGATGTATGTATATAGTATATTAGATTGTTTCGGGTAGCGCTCTCAGTTCTCAACGAATTGCTTTTTATGGGCTTGTCGAAACTGAAATTCCATTGTGTTCTCTTCTATCACTTTTTTTCTTTTTCGTTCTGTTATTTTGCAAAACTTATTAAACAAACAAAATATACTCACAGTTAGGCAGTAAGACAAAAGAGAAAAGAACAAACCCTATTTGTAGATAAGATTTTATGGACAGTTGACAGTTAGAGTTAATGGCGCCGCGCACTCATAAACCCCACAAAAATTACTCGAAAAATTAGACACGGTAAAGAAAAAGAAATAAAAATTTTTGATAATACCAGCGAGTCGTAAAAACTAACAATGTGAAAATGTAAACAAAAACTTGACCCATTTAGGTCAAAAATATAGAAAACATACTTCTAAGTACTACGGTTCCAGTTTTATAGCCATGGTAACTATGTTCCTTTAATGTACTAGATGTTTTAGTTTTTTTCCGGTGGAACAATCTGTAATGCCTACATCCGATCGTAATGAAAAATACCTCTAAACCTATTTCTATGACTTGTAGTAATTTAGAGGCAATAAAATATAATAAAAATACATAAATATATATAGTCAACTATCTGAATGCGCAATTAAACATATATATGTATACACAACAACTTATCGGTTAATAGTTCTGAGAATTGTAAAAATATAAATATTTCTTAGCAATATCACTATAAGTTTGCTCCATTATAAGGCAAGCAATAAGGATAGATACATATATCATCTGTGAGTCATATAGTAATCAGTCTTGAGCTGAGGAACATGGACTTTGACCTCGTGATCGTAACACTAGAAGTTCAATAAAACGAAACCGATTTCAACTGACTTTTTCGAGTAATTTTTTCATGACTCAGCCCATTTTGACTCAAAGCCCGCAGGCGATTGGCGCTCCATTACTTTCTACTTAGATGTAATTCGCAGAAGAAAACAGAAAGAAAAAACACAATTTATGCTTTATTACAAGCAATTTTGCTTTTCACGATTGGAAAATGTCAATTTACAACAAAGAGATGCGACAATCTTTTGACATTGGCAATTTATAGAGCAATCAAATCGTATAGCAGGGGTTGCTCTGGGGAATGGAAATGTCTCCAATTAAATTTCAATTTGAATTACGAAATGGAAAGCGCAGATTGGATTGGCTTTCAACAGATATTGGAGAGTTGATAGGGAAGTGGAACTGGAAGTAGATATCTTTAAGTAGTTTGCACAATTGTCTATTGTTATACCCCCAGGCAGATAGATGGAGATGCGGAGGAGGTCTATTCATACGCGTTCAGAACATGAACAGAGTATTTTCATTGTGTATTTTTATTTTTTCACTCTTTAGAATATTATAATGTATAGTGAATTAATATATGAATATTAATAATTTTTAATATATTTTTTTGTTCTACTTAATATTTATACATAAATGTTTACGAACGAGTATTATACAGTCGGGGATCAAGTTCTTCTTGTTGTCGTTGATGCTGCTGCAGTTGATAACTTCAAGCATTGAGAGCAATGGGCGGAGGGGGATGAACAACTATTAGAGAACAGCTTTTGATTCAGTAACAAGAGAAATATCTTAATTGCGTTTACATACATACATACATACAAACATACATACATACATACAAATTATTTGCTGGAGTTGAACTGCTTTGAAGTTTTCTATATCATGTTAGAAAATGTGATGCTGGACTAAAATGGAAAGCATTTTCAATTATGCAAATGAAAAAGCATTTCATGCACCACAAAAATTAACGACCAAGAAAATTTTAATTAAATAGAAAAACCAAATTCGAAAGCCAACAAAGGCAGAGCAACTCATCAATTCGACTCTAGCTCAACACAACTCAACCCATCTCAACCCTCTCTCTCTCTCTCCCTATGGGCCCACTTTTCTATTCAGAGCCTCATTAAGTTTGAAGTTTGCTTTGCTCTTGTAGTTTTTGTTTTTGTTCTTTCAGTTGCTATTCAAATTTAGAAGTAGAATGCTTGGCTACCTACTCCGCTGTGCTCTCCCTCTTACTAAAGAAAGTGGCGCATAAAGCGCTGAGTCAAGCGTAAATAGGAAAAGGAGCAAGAGAGACCGGGCGACGAAGGGAGACAGGCGAGCGAGTGAGCAGGAGGTAACTCAGTGCCGCAGGTGCAGCAGACGCCCGACTAATGCCAATGAACACTGAAGTAGAAGACCCAATGCCTGGCGGCGACTGCATGTCACAAATCATCACATAGAGAAATCCGGCCGAAGAGAGTAGTGATAGTGTGAGAGCCCCGCACGTGTGTGTGTGCGCGCGCGCTATGTTATTGTATGCGTGCACAAGTGTTCACGCATTGGTCAGTGAGGGCGGCAAGTGGGGTAGCTTATGCTCTCCTGCTTTGCATTCAAATTGATGTTTGTTTTTTCTATTTTTTTTTTTCAAAGCATCAAATGACAAATGAACAAAATAAATGAATAAATACAAACAAAAGCTTAAGAAATTTGTCTATTATTTGCTCAAATGTGGGACAGCGAATCGCATTTTTATCGCATTTCGAAATGCGTTGCATTGTAGTTGTTGCTGTTACTGCTCAACACTCATATATATACATACTTACACACATATTTGCTGAGCGTTTAAAGTATAAGACGCAAGCGTTAAAATATACATATAAAACGGCGATAACAAAACAACAAACTATTGGTGATAAGCGAAGAGCTTGTGATTACTTATGGTCATTTTTTCATGGCTAGCAAATGCAGTAAGCATAAGTTAGGTAAATCATTAAAAAGTTGTTTTATGTGCGTGCGTGGTTTTTTTTTTGCACATTTACAGATTGCCCATTGTATATGTACTGATACATAGCGCACACATACTTGAATATGTATGTATATACATATGTATATGTGAGTGTTCAGTTCATTATGGGAGCGATAAATGAAACTAAGCTCAATGCCGTTTGTAATCTAACGTATATCTTTATAACATTTCGTACCGAAAGGTCGCAAAATTTGATTAAAGTTATGACTGCCACACCCCCTGGCAGAGAGCTTTGGGCGCATACAGTTATTAATATAATTTCGACAGTGCGAAGCAGGTAGTGCGGACAGGGGCCAAACACGTGTAAATATTCAGAGCAAATAATGTGAGTGCTTTGAATGAACAGCAATAACTCGATTACGAGACATTGAATTGCGCGAGTGATGTGTAAATACAGACACATATAAACATATAAATATACACATAAAAACATACATATGTACATGTACATATGCTCTCTACCTAACTATTGATCATCGAAAAGGTCAACAAACAAAAGAGCCGACAATTAATATAAAAAAGAAAAGAGATTCACACGTATACACAGGTCGATGAGAGAATTTCAAAGATATTACTATTGCCATTTCATGGTCATTGCCAATGAATAGGCTAGAATTTGTTGTGCATAAATAATGAATGTTTGTTCTCTCACACTCTCACATCTGCATGTGTGTGTGAGTGAGTGCAACCAGGCGATAGAAAACAGGTTACAGCTACATGAGTGCTCAACACAGAGGCAAAATCTGTGCATTTATGTCTGTGTCGAAAAGTGAAGCGTAGAAATGTGATGGAGGCTGGAAAGAAATGGGATGAGATTGAAAGAAAAACGAAATTAATGTGAGCGAAGAGGAAGACAAAACTCTGCGTCTGCTGCATGTTGACAGCGACCACATGGCCGGCGAGTGCAAGGGAGTGCTGCAGCAATAACAACAACAGCAACAACAAAACTACCGTAGCATCGCAGCAGGGGAACCAGAGTCAGACACTTACACTTGAACCACAAGGTAAGAACAGTGAGAGAGCGTAAGTTGTTGGTCTTGTGTGCTGCTTCATCTTCTGTTGTTGCTTTTTTTGGAAATGAACAACACGCATCTCACCCACACAGCATGAACTGTTTGTTGTTCTAGGAAAAGGTAGGCACTAAATTAAACACATTGTTTAAACAATTTTGTTGCAGCGTTGAAATTTGAAAATAAAAACGATGTTGTCGTTGTTCGTTCGACAAAAAAAAATTATTTAAAAATGTTTTTGCTTTTTTCTTAATTAACACTCACCAATGCCAAATGACTGCTTAGCATTGCAGTCACTCCACACAGCCATTGTGAATACTTGTTGCTGTTGTGTTACTATTATTGTTAACTTTTACCACACTATTAAACACTCGCGCGCACACATATGTATATACTTTCGTTTGCGAAAAAATAAAAAGCAAACGCGTCGCGAAATATGAGTATAGAAAACAAAAACAATAAATGATCCCTCATGAATGTAAGCAACACGTAGTTGAATCTGATTTAGGTGTTCAGAGCCAACGTTGGCACTTGTATTATTTTATTATTTATTGCACAGTTATATTGCTGTGTTAATTTTTCATTGAATAATATGTTATTTACACTTCTTTATTAGTCGCCTCGATACGTTCTCATTTTGGGAGTTGCCCGAACATAATCTCTGCTTACGCTCCCGCACTCACACGCATACACACTCGAGCGGGCATATTTCCACTTCGCTGTTTCGTTCACAATTAATTAATTAACCGGAATGAACCCCGCGCAGAGCAATCGTGATACTCATTTCAACTGTTGCTCGGCTTCTACTGGGTCAATGTGACCAGCTGTATGAAACGATAAAAATACCATAACACTATGATCACAAAGTCATAAAGTATTAATAATAATAGAATGTTCTGCCATACATTTATCCATTGACATTTATCTTAGATATTTCTAAATATGATGAAGCCTTATTTAAAACAAGCATACACATAAAGTGTTCCTTTTTCCTCAAGTTGGTATTTTTATTTTGTCGCGAAACGAGGGCTACATAGCACATAAATTCGCGTATATATAAACACCTTCGACGGTGCTTGCGAACGGTCGCATTGTTTTCCGCCAGACAAGACATCGTGAATAATATTCGGCGCGCCATTTCTGTGTTTGTGCTTCCAAAATAACTTTGTGCGGACTCAATATATTAAAAGTGGGATTATTATTGTTAAACGGTCATCCGATCGATCGTCTGTATGTTTGCCGCACTCGAATAACAATACAAACGCACTCACAAACATACATACATATATATATATATATATATATATACATATAAACATATAATTATTTGCGCAATCCGAGCTCGTGTTTCACTCCTTTGTGAAATCATTTGACGACTTGTGATTAGTTTTTAGTGTATGTTTGTGTGTACCCATAGCTAGCCGGCAGATCAATCAAGATGTTTGGCGGCGCTAAACCTACATTTGGCACCGGTACCGGAGCCACGGGCTTCGGTACGTTCAGCAACAGCGCAGCTGCAACGCCTTTTGGTCAATCGGCGTTTGGGAAGCCAGCGACCCCAGCGTTTGGAGGCACATCCGCTTTTGGCGCCCAGCCGACGCAGCCCTCGATGTTTGGCACTACACCAGCAACGAATCAGCAGCCAGGCGGCTTGTTCGGAGGCTCAACAACAACCAGCGCTTTTGGCGGCACAACCACAGCGCCCACATCATTTGGAGGTTAGAGACGAATAATGCCCTTTAAATAAGCTATGATGACTTGTAATGAATTATCTGACACTCTAAAGACAATCGTAGAATATATACATAGATTATTTAATGCAATATGTATTAAATAATTTAATATCCAGTACTAATGCCTTTAATTTTGCTTTTTCTATTCCAGCATTTTCACAAGCTCCGCAAACATCCAACATATTTGGCTCCACACAAGCGGCTCCTAACACTTCGCTGTTTGGGCAGGGCGCGACGAGTGCCTTTGGCGCCGCAAAACCCGCTACTTTGGGCCTGAGCAGCTTTGGACAAACGCCTGCAGCCCAGCCTCTGTTTGGTCAGCAAGCGACTGCTTCGAGCACTTCGGGCTTTGGCGGCTTTGGTCAGGCGGCGCCAACGACTACAAGTGTGTTTGGCAGCGGCGCTGCGTCGGCGTTCGGACAACCCCAAGCAGTAGCTGTGGGGGCGGCGGGTGGAGTCAATCCGGGCACTTCAGTGGCCAAGTACCAGCCCACCATAGGCACGGACACGCTCATGAAGGGTGGGCAGGCAAACAATGTGAATACGAAACAACACTGCATTACCGCAATGAAAGAGTATGAGATGAAGTCACTGGAGGAACTGCGTCTAGAGGACTATCTGAGTTCACGCAAAGGTCCGCAGGCTGGCAGTGCGCCGGGTGGTTTCGGTTTTGGAAGTCCTGCTACAGGTACGCAGCCCGCGGCCACCGGACTCTTTGGCTCACCGGCTCAGCAACAGCCCACCACGGGCTTGTTTGGGCAGACGGGCACCGAAAACAAAAGCCTGTTTAACACCTCGGCTTTTGGCCAGCCAGCAGCAACTAGCGCCTTTGGTGCACCCGCCCAGCAGAACAATTTCTTGCAAAAGCCGTTCGGAGCTACCACGACCGGAGGCTTTGGTACTACAGCTACGGATGCTTCGAATCCGTTTGGTGCCAAGCCCGTGGGCTTTGGCCAGTCCGGCAGCCTGTTTGGCCAGACGAACGCCACGAGCGCAGCTCCGGCATTTGGACAAACAACTGGCTTTGGTGGTTTCGGCAGCACCGCTGGCGCAACCACTCAGGCAACGCCGCTATTTGGAGCAGCCACTGCTAATGATCCCAATAAACCCGCCTTTGGTCTGGGTGCTTCTGTGTCGCAACCGAATAGTGGTTTCGGTGGCTTTGGTGCGCCAGCAACCAGCACAGCTGGCGGCGGTCTTTTCGGGTCCAAACCGGCCACGAGCTTTGCGGCGCCTGCCTTTGGCGCCAGCTCCACAGCAAATACCGGCTTCGGCAACTTTTCGTTAAGCAACACTAATGCAGGCACCGGCGGCGGCTTGTTCAACTCAAATCTCAACAAGCCAGCAACCTCAGCCTTTGGTGGCTTCGGATCCACCTCGTCGGCGCCGCTCAATTTCAATGCCGGCAACGCCGGCGGTTCCCTGTTCAGCAATGCAAACAAGCCTGGCGGACTTTTCGGCGGCACGTCTACCCTGGGCGGAGCCACTGGCACAGCTACCGGTGGAGGCGGTCTCTTTGGCAACACCAACCAAGGTGGTTTTGGGTCAACATTGAGTGGCGGCTTTGGTACGCTTGGCGGTGGCGCTAATACGGGTCTGTCGGGCTTAGGCGGAGTGGGTGCGGCTCCTGCTGTTGTCATGGTGCCTATACATCAGCAGATTCTATCCAAGGTGACGTCGCCATATGGTGATACGCCAATTTTCAAGGATCTAAAGCGTAGCGATGATGTGGACGCCACACGTGCCACAAATCCCGCCGCTCAGCAAGCTGTGCTGGACATGAGCAGTAACCAGTTCAAAGTAACCAATAAAGAAGGTCCATCCAGCGTTCGCGTGAAGGCACTGGGCACCTCCAATAATCGCAAGGCCATGTTCGAAGGCCTGGAAGAGTTTGACGCCAGCGTAGAGGGCTTCAATCTTAAACCAAACGTCAAGCGGCTAGTGATAAAGCCCAAGGTAGGGACACAGGGCGCTGCCACAGGCGAGGATAGCAGTGCTGTCCCGAGCAATGGCAACAGTAACAGCAACAGCGGAAATCCAATCGTGGGTATAGTGCGTGCGCAACGGGAATCATTCAATGGTGCCATACCCAACGAGCCGGCACAAGCTGGAAATGGCCATACTTCACCAACAGCAAACAAAGCTGATCAAGATAGCAGCCGCCGTGAGTCGTGGCTGCATCCCAACAACTTGGCAAAGGTGCGCCAGCACAATCTACAGTCGGGCATGGATCAGGCCCCTTTAAATAGCACCCTCACGGAATTGGTACCACGCAAACCCCTTGAAACCTACAAAGGCGCAGCGCCAACACGTCTTTCTGTTTCTACAATACCGGAGAATCCCTTTGAGGATCAAGCCAGCAGCATTGTGCGACGGGACACTTTCACCTCGGAGCATGGAAATGACACTACACTGTCCATACGCTCCATCGATTCGGAGCAACGTTTATCCGTTGAGCCAACTGCCGAAGCAGAGGACAATGCTGACGCTGACTATGAACCTCATCCAACGGGCATTGTGCTCCGGCGTGTGGGCTACTATACCATACCTTCTCTGGAGGACCTCAAGTCGTATCTAGCCGAGGATGGGTCCTGCGTGGTGCCCAATTTTACAGTTGGCCGCGAGGGTTATGGCAACGTTTACTTTGGCAAAGAGCTTGACGTGGCCGGCCTGAATCTGGATGAGATTGGTAAGTGCTTGTTTACTTGTTTACATAAAGCAAAACACATAAATCTTCTTCTTTGCCTTCGACAGTACATTTTCGTAACAAAGAGGTCATTATATATCCGGACGATGACAATAAACCACCCATTGGCAATGGCTTGAATCGTGAGGCTCAGGTTACATTGGACCAGGTGTGGCCATTGGACAAGACCAAACATGAAGCCATTAAGGATCCACAACGCTTGCTCGAAATGGACTGGGAGGGCAAATTGCGTCGCGTCTGTGATAAGAATTCAACACGTTTCATTGAGTATAGGCCTGAGACAGGCAGCTGGGTGTTCCGCGTCAAACACTTCTCCAAGTACGGTCTGAACGACAGCGATGAGGAGGACGATGTGCCCACGGATCCTAAAAAAGCCAAGACAGTTGCCACGGATGCGCAACGTATAATTGCCACTTCCGCCGATAAAGTGACCTCGCAGCACAAGGCCCAACGGATCTCGGAAGAAGCCGCACGCCACATAGATCCAAAATCATTGTCCACCGGCGTTGCCAGCGGCTTTCGGCCCATGGACAACTCGGCGGAGTTTCTAATGATGGATAAGACGCGTAAGTAGCTAGATAGTTCCCTGATCTATAGCCATTAAAATTGTATTCTTGTTTGCCATTCAACAGAGTTCTTTCAAGCCGGCAGTGGCACGGATTTTACCATGTTTGATGCCCCACGTACCGTGCCTAGTCCAACCGCTGCTTTGGCCCAAGATATTGTAGGCAAAGAACCTCACAAAATGCAGTTGATGAAATCATCCCTGTTCGTAGATGATCAAGGCAGCGACGATGAATTAGGTATGAATACGTTTCAAGGATCTCAATCTATAATGAAATTTCAAAGTATGGGCAGAATAGCCCTTGATAATAAACTATATCTTTTGTGTTTTCTCATCTAACATTGTTTTGTACCTCAAAAGATGCACAGCCAAAATTGAATCAGCCTCACGTGAAGCGCACTCCCAATTTGTTTAACAAGGACTCATATCTGTGGAAGGAAGCGGCCGCATCGGAGAGCTCCAGTGATTACGGTCGTCAATCACCACTTTTGGCCGTGTCCTCATCTGCGTCAGTTACCAGCATAATTCGCGACGTTCAATCGGAGGAGGTAAAGACAGACATATAATTATTATAATATCAAATATAAAATAATACATATACGTATTTATATCTCACTTTTAAATATTGCTTTTGCTTATATTAATGACCACATTGGTTGCAGGCTTCATCGGTGGTAGCTGAAAGTGTGAAGCCAGCCCAAAAGAGTCCAGCAACAGCTTTGGTTGCGCTCAAACCATTCGATTTTGTTATAAAACCGAAAGTGGCACCTATTAAGATTTTCGGCTCGGCAGTACCCTTGTCTCGATCCATAGCATATGGTCACTGTAGTCACTGGATTGCAGATCTGGGCTTTTACAAAGGACGAAGTTTCAAGCTTAGCTTTGGCCCACAAAATACACTCATGATACCCAACACGTTCAACAATCTACGCAGCATTCATGAGGGTAAGTGCACAGATATATTTTATTTAGGATTAGAAAATTCTTTCAATGAGAACTATATATTCTGTCTTACAGTCAATAACAAGATGCTGCCCGCTGCGCTCGTGTTTCAGCCACGAGCCTCTAACGATTTATCGTCAAATGTGCTACAGCGTATAAGATTCAACTCGGTGAATATGTATACTCAGTTTGCTGAAAGCATTGTGCCACATTTGATAGTCCAACTGCAAGATTGCAGCTTCAATAAGGAGGAAGGCAGCGGCTGCCCTTGGTTGCAGTCCAGCAATGGAACACAACTGATTGCCAAGCATCTGGCCGAAGCCATTAAACTGAACAATACCAGCACCATGGCTGGCTATGGTGTGTCCGTGTGGTCGCTTCTATTTGCACTGTGGGGAGAACATGATGAACTAATTGGACGGGATGACAACTCACACTATGTGATCATGTGCCGGCGCAATCTACTTTCGGAGTGGTTGGAAAACACGCTAGTGAGCAAAGACCTTCTATCAAAGAAGGTCAGCAGCAATAGCTACCTAGAGCACATGCTAGAATTGTTAAGCTGCCATCGTGTAACCGAAGCTTGTGAACTGGCTTTTAAATACGATGATGCGTACTTGGCTTTGATCCTGGCACAGCTTAGCTCTGGTGCTGTGGTGCGTCTACTCATGGAGGAGCAACTGTTTGCTTGGCAACAAAGCAAATCCGATAAATACATTAGCCTGGAGCGTATAAAAATGTTCATGTTGGCCGCAGGCGTGCCACTAATGATGTCCTCGCATGGCCCCATTAACCTGCTTGAGGACGGTAACTGGCTAAACGTATTGGCATTAGAGCTATGGTACTTTACTGCACCCACGTCGACAATAACTGATGCCTTGCTGGAGTACGACAAGGCCTTCCAAGCCGAAGAGCTCTACGCGCATGAGCCGAAACCCAGTTACAAAGGCACGCCCTACAAGAGCAAGACTCCTGTATATGATCTACGCTATCACCTGCTGCAGCTCTTCTCCAAGCGTAAGCATTCCTTGGAGCAAACATTGAACCCAATTACACATACCTCCGATCCAATGGACTTTCGGCTGAGGTAAGCTCTATTGATAGTAATTTTAATTAATAATTAATAATTTATCCATTATTTGTAGCTGGATGCTGCTGCAAACTTTGGAAGCACTTGGCTATAGACATTGCAGCCCCTTGACAGAGGCGCAGCTTCACGTGGACTTTGCCAGCCAACTAGAGAATGAGGGCTTGTGGCAGTGGTCTGTATTTGTGCAATTGCATATTAAAGATCGCAATCAGCGTGAACGCGCTGTGCAGAACACACTGCAACAGCATGTCAGCATAGACGCCCATGCGGAACTGAGCGATGAAGAACAGTTTGTCATCCACCAATTGGGTGTACCGGAAACTTGGGTGGACTATGCTAAGGCACTAAAAGCGGGTGCCAAGGGCCAGCGCCACATGCAAGCAAAGTATTTACTAAAGGCCAAGCACTGGGTGTTAGCCCACGAAATCATCTACCAATATATTGCACCAGATGCCGTCATAAACAGTAATTTTAAATTATTTTGTAATATTTGTTATTCTTCTTTATATCAAATTTAAACTTTTGTTACAGGTAATTTGCAGTATTTGTACAATCTGTTGAGCCAGTTTGAGTCTACGGACAGCACCGTCAAAGTACCAAACTGGACAAATCAGGGTCAGATATTTTTGGACTACATTGATATCAACGAAAAGTTTAAGCACATACACAACGTCAGCAGCGTAGAGGATATACAAGCGCGCTGGGAAAACCTGAAGCCGCAGCTCAGTGAAATTTGTTCGCGTATCAGTCTGCTGCCATGCCCCACATCCAAGCATCGCCTCTGCCAGAGCGAAATAGCAAAGAGCTTAAGCTGCTTGGTGAATGGCATGTGCATAGTCTGTCCTGAACTAGAGCCATGTGTTGTACTAAAAATGGCTTTAGAGCGGTTGCCAATGCCTCAAGAGTTTTCCACCAAAGAGCTGAACAACCTGCTCGACGAGCTAATGCAAAAAATACAGACTCAGCGACCATACACAGGATCAGAAGCAGCGCCACTCCGCACCAACGGCCCCATATTGATGCAAAGCTAAATAATAAGGAAACAATCTATGAATGTAAGATAAGCATGGGAAAATTGAAAACCAGACGATATATAGTTTAGCCAACCAACCTATGTACTTAGAGTTAATATATAAATATATATAGATTTGCATATAAAAATGCGCATGCAGTTAACTGTTATGACAAAGAAATATAAATATTTTAAAATAAAAAGAAACATTTTTGTAAAGTAAGCAAAGTTTCGCTATAATCCTCAACTAGAAATGCTATCACTTAATTTTAGTTATTTGTTCACCATTTAAAATTGCTAAGATGTCAATAATTATTCACTACGTATTTTTGATAAACAATAAAATTGATCTTTGTTTTAGTCGGTAAAAGTTTATAGTGAATTATGTATGTATCGATAAAGATTAAAGTTTATTTAACTGCATTGATAAGCAACAGAAAGTCTATATTTTCATTTTTTGTAAGCTTTTATTGTTGGTCAATAACTAAAAACTAGTTCGATAAAACTGGCTGTGGATCGATTTTTTTAGTTCTAGTATATTTTCCATAAAAACTGCGCGATGATCATCAGTATCGGCCTAGTTTAAGCTTTTGAAAGTCCCGATTAGATGTGGATCGCAATTGTGGTTCGACCTTTAGCTGTTTGATTAGTCGTCGATGGACTTTTGAAAAGAGAGCA
This sequence comes from Drosophila mayaguana, assembly GCA_037075325.1. Taxonomy (NCBI): domain Eukaryota; kingdom Metazoa; phylum Arthropoda; class Insecta; order Diptera; family Drosophilidae; genus Drosophila; species Drosophila mayaguana. The sequence continues at coordinate 4,129,249 of JBAMCG010000074.1, forward strand.
ACGTTTGTAATCATCTTTAAGCGCTTGGGTTATAGCAACGAAAATACGTTTACAGAATTACTAATTAGTTGGAATCTGTTGTAGAATTCTATAAGTTGACATGACGGAATCTAAGCCAAATTCATGGTGTGGATGCCATGACAAGCCACGCGAGTTTGCCAAGCATAAACCCATCATATGCTATGACAAGCCGGCGTCCGCTGTTGTTTCCAAAGAAGAATACGATGTACATGTGTTGCAGTTGTATTTTGTCAATTGAATAACTGGGATCGTGTCTTTGCCTTTCAGAATAAGCGCTATGAAGCGTTGACTGGCGAGCTCGTGGAGACATTGGTGGTGCCCAAGCGTGAGGCGCGCACCTGGACCATGCAAACAGGTGATCTGTGCCGCATAACAGTGCACGAGGGCTCCCAGGTGGGGGATGTCAATTTCTGGAACTTGGACAATCGCCAAGAACGTTTCTATTCGGGCAAAACGCGCCAGCTACACGCAGCCCATCTGAAGGTGTATGACAGATTGTGGAGCTGCCTGCCCTACCTGCGCCCCATGGCCACCTTCGTGTTCGACACCCTTGCCCAATATGGAATCGATGAAGACGGCGGCGCATTGCACGACGTTGTTGGCACTCGCTGTGACGACTACACCTACAAGCTGATCACCGGACAAGAGCGCGTGGGCAGCTGTCACAGCTCCCTTGTCAAAGCTGTGATGGAAGAGCGCCTCATGACCGAGCAGGATGTGCACGATGTATGGAACATTTTCATGTGCACTGGCTTCACCAGAGACACCCAACAGTATTTCTGCAAGCCCAGCCCCGCCCAGAAGGGCGATTTCATTGAATTTATTGCCGACATGAATCTGTTGGTGGCACTCAGTGCCTGTCCCCAAGGCGATGTCTCCACTCCAGTGGGCGCCCAAGTGCCCGACGAGAAATGCCATCCATTGAAAGTTGAGATATTTCGCAAAAAGTGATTGGACACCAGTGTAAATGTTTATACGTATTTCATTGGAAATGTAATGGAGAAATGAATTTGAATGTAATCAAATCTAATATTATTTACTTAATAACAGTAAGCAAACAGTGAATAATATAATGAATTATAAAATTAGATAGTGTTTCATATAAACAATTTGCGTTTGTTATTTAAAATTAATTAAATCATAGGGAGGACTCACTATATAATTATACATATATATATATATAGTATATACATACATACATATATTTGTATATAATTGCGGAACAGGTTTACCAAGAAGCATGACTAGATTCTTATTTCATCACAGACATACAATTTCCCTTATATTTCGTCCTTAAAATGAAGTGAAGTCTCTTAAAATGTATGTAAGTACCTTCTCTTGGAATTTTGTATTTTTTATTTGCATTCCATTAGGACTTAAATTCAAATTGGAATCGAGGTTTACACTATGAAAGACGAGTAATTATTTTCTTACGCTTGTGTCATTACACCATATTTAGTATTTTATCTTTGGTATTTTAAACATTTAATTTAATTTGTATGGTCGCACTGAACACTGATTAGTTTGTCAATGTTGGAAGAATACATATATTAAAGCAGCCCCATAATGTATGAAATTCGTGGCGAGGAGAACCACGAAAAGCTTCGCAATTACATACTTAATCCGGATATATCCATTCATGATCCGCTGCCCGATGTGGTGCCGCGTAAATTTAATGAAATGCGCCTGTTGCACATTCCCAAATGCCCGGGAAGTACAAAACTAATTCCACGTAGAGACTTGGTTACCGGCGAAATACTCGAGTTCGTTGAGGTGGATGTGGAGGATGTGGGGGCCAATGCCAATAATTCAATGTCCATGCAGCGCGAGCCGGGTCTGCTGGAAGAAATAACGAGGGGCTCGCCCATGAACTATCCTTTTTGGCCGGGTGGCTTCGATGCCAAAGAGCAGAAGTTGGAGATTGCGAAACTCGATGTGGATAGCTTTGAACTGGGCGACAAGCTGCTAACCGTGCCGCCGGGCTTTTCAAGTGGTCATGACTTCTCATTAGACACGAAACACGTGATGGAGCCGGCTACCCCCACCGCCAGCAATGTGAATTTGCTAGAGAATTTAGAGGAAGACCTCGATGTACAGCAGTGGCTGCAAATGACGCGAAGCGACAGCGAAGCCACCGGTACAAGTGCGCCACAGAGGGAGCTTCAATTTCCAGCAGAGTTCAAAGACGTCGATGATGATATTATGAACGCAGATCTGAAGCCCGTCCTGAATATATCGACTACAACGAAAACATTTAGCAGTGACTGGGCAGAAATGGTAGACATCAGCCAGCCCATCACCAACTTTAAGGAGCAAATACCCTGTCCAGCCATGGAGTTTCCCTTCGAGCTCGATGTATTCCAAAAGCAAGCTATTCTTAAGCTGGAGCAACGTCAATATGTCTTCGTGGCGGCACACACATCTGCGGGCAAGACCGTGGTGGCCGAGTATGCTATTGCGTTATCCAAGCGGGATCTGACGCGCACCATTTACACGTCGCCCATCAAGGCGCTATCCAATCAAAAGTATCGCGACTTCCGCAAGACTTTCAAGGATGTAGGTCTCATCACGGGTGATCTGCAAATCGAGCCAACCGCCTCGTGCCTCATTATGACCACCGAGATATTGCGTTCAATGCTCTATTGTGGCAGCGATATAACACGGGACTTGGAATATGTCATTTTCGATGAAGTCCACTATATTAACAATCCGGAGCGCGGCCACGTTTGGGAGGAAGTCATTATACTATTGCCAGACCATGTCAATATTATCATGCTCAGCGCCACAGTGCCCAATACCATGGAACTGGCCGATTGGGTGGGCAGCACCAAGAAACGCAAGGTATATGTCATAAGCACGCTGAAGCGTCCAGTGCCATTGATGCATTATCTCTACACTGGCGCCGGCGGCAAGAGTCGTGATGACATCTTTCTGTTGGTTGATGCCCAGGGTAAATTCCTACAGGGCAACTACGAGAAGGTTGTGGAGCGCAAGAAGGAAATGCAAAGCAAATCGAAGACGGGCGGCCCTACAAACTACGTGAGCAGCAAAAAGGATCAGTGCACCTGGATTGGACTGATTGATTTCCTCAAGCGCAACAACAAGATGCCCGTAGTGGCTTTCACTTTGTCCCGCAACCGTTGCGACACCAATGTGGCTGCCCTGCAATCCGTGGATCTCAATACGGCAGTGGAGAAGGGCTCAGTGCAGAAGTTCTTCCTCCAATGCCTTGCTAAGCTGAAGCCGCCTGACCGCACTATACCACAGGTTCTGGCGCTTAAAGATTCACTGGAGCGTGGCATTGGAGTCCATCATAGCGGCATTTTGCCAATCCTCAAGGAGATCGTCGAGATGCTATTCCAGAACGGGCTCGTCAAGCTGCTCTTTGCCACCGAAACTTTTGCCATGGGCGTGAATATGCCGGCCCGCACAGTCATCTTCGATTCTCACAAGAAGTTCGATGGCACTGAAATGCGCAATCTGAAGCCGGGCGAGTACATACAAATGGCCGGACGTGCTGGACGACGTGGTCACGATGAGAATGGCACCGTCATCCTGCTATGCAAGGGTCAAGTGCCACCATCTATGGAACTGCGGCCTATGATTCTGGGCTTACCCGAGAAGCTGCAATCGCAATTCATTCTCCGTTACGCAGTAATACTGACATGTCTGCGCATCGAGAGCATCAAGGTGGAGGACATCATGCAGTTCAGCTTTAAGGAGTTCAATCAGAAACTGCAGCTACCTACACAGCAGAAGCAGCTGAAGCTGGCCGAGGCCAAGTTTGCCACGCTGCCCAGCCTTGGCGAGCACCTTCAGCCCCTGATCTATTTCTATGACAAGTCCGTTGAGTACTGGAAAGAGAAGCATCGTATCATGGTTAGTAAGGATGTAGTGAATGGTCAATAAACCAATAATCCTCGTGACTTCGTTTACAGAAATTCATTTTGACTCAGCCGAAAATCCAAAAGGAAATGAAAGTCGGACGTATCATCGTCATCACTCAGGGCAAGCATTACAATAAACTGGCCATATTGCTTAATGTTAAGTCCGTGCTGGGCAAGGATACCGTCTACAAGGTGTTAGTACTAGACCATCAATTCAAGAGCATCGACTGTGACAACGTAAATCGCGGCGAGCTTTACTACAAAATCCTCTCATTGACACCACAGCACAAATTCTTCCATCCGGAGGGTATTGGAGGACACGCTGTACTGGACATCAAAGCCGTTGATATCCTAACGATTACAAAATCAACAATTAAAGTGGATGCCGATATCATAATACGGAATTGGGAGCAACGGCAGCTGGAACGTCTTAAGGATTCGCCGCCTAGCGCAACAGTCGTCAAGGCCGTCACGGAGCTGCATCAGCTAAACGAAGCATACAATGCAAATCCGGACAGCATCAAATACATCAACATGTCCAAGGAAATAAACGTAAATGCGGAAACTGAAGTAGCTATGCTGAACTATGTGGATCATCTGGCACGCCAGGTGGGTGACGTGCTGCCGCATACCAATATTGCCGGTTTTGAACAGGAATTCGCCAAGGTGTACGAGCGTCGTATGTTAGAGATTAACATTGAGGAGTTGCGTTTCAAGAATTCAGCAAAGAATTTAACCCTTTATCCGGATTACTGCAACAAGCTGCAGGTGTTGCGCGCCCTTAATTATATCGATGAGCTGAACGAGGTGACACTCAAGGGCAAGGTAGCTTGCGAAATGGGCCAAAATGAGCTGCTCATTACCGAGTTAATACTCTGCAATATATTTAATGACCTGGAGCCGGCGGAAATAGCTGCGCTATTGTCGGGTCTGGTGTTTCAGGCAAAAATTCAAGGCGAACCTGTTATCCCAGAGCCATTAAAAAAATGTGTAGCCGCCTTCGAGCAAATCAACGACACCATCTTGGCCGAGGAACAGCGCTGTCAGGCGGCAGTTGAGGCAGAAAATAATCTAAATTTTGGACTGCTCGAGGTTGTCTACGAGTGGGCTAAAAACAAGGTAAGATGTATCTAAATTGATTCCAATTTTGTTTACCAGCTCGTAAATCACATTTTGCAGCCTTTCGCTGAGATCATGAAATTAACCGAGGTACAGGAAGGCATCATCGTGAGATGTATTCAGCAGTTGGACGAAACACTTCGGGATGTTAAAACTGCAGCTATTCGAATTGGTAATCCCGGCTTGCAGTCTAAAATGGAAGAGGCTTCGGCGGCTATAAAGCGTGATATTGTATTCACAGCCAGTTTGTACACGGAACTCTAAAAAAAAGAAAAAAATCGGAATGAAAACATAAAACACAATTGTTTGTTTTCTTTCCTAAAACTACATATTATGATCATGACAATTATTACAACTCCAAAGGATACTTATAAAAATGTAAAAATAGATGTGTAAAATAATGGGGCGGTTAACGGCGACAGTCACAGATTTCATCGCGTCTCCGGTTTAAATTTTGGGGGCACCATCATGCCGGTCATATGCTTTTGCTTTTTTGCCTTCTTCGATTTGCCAGCGCCGGATTGAAAATCGTGCCAGCTGTTTACACGGCTTTGACGAGATTCCTCAAAATTTTGCTGCCACTCACGATCTGCTTTGACGCGTTCCTCTTCCTCGATTTCAGTTTCGCGCTTTCGCTTTCGCTCCTCCTGGTCGCGCTGATCAAGCTTTTGCCTCCGCCGTTCCATGTCAGCAAAGAGTTTCATTACCATTACGTAAATGGCATGTTTATATTTAGCAGGATCATCTTCAGGTATTTGCTCAAAGGATCTGCCTTCCTTTTTGAGTTTTTTACGTTTTTCGGCAATCTGAAAAGCATTCGTTTGCATACAATAGCTTTAAAAACAGAAATGCATGAAATGGGCATACCATATGATCTGTGCGGCCCTTGGCTTCCTCGTATACATCCAAACACTTTTTGCGTGTTAGGTCGTTTTCCAATATCTTCCAGGAACGAGCAACAATGTCGAATGCCATTTGAGCGCGCTCCTGGTTATCGGGATTCTTGTCTGGATGTACCAGAATTGAGAGGGTACGATAACGTTTTTTTATGTCGGCCACCTCGGCGTCTGGCTCAATCTGCAGCACCTCGAAAGGATTAAGATTGAAGTATGTGGAACCTGGACGAAGTAAACGATCAATTTGTTGAGTAGGAGTTAGTACTGAATCGCGTTTTTCAATTTCTTTCACCTGCGAAAATAGTCACAAAATCATTTATTTATGTGTATAAGAAAATTCTTCTTTTTTTTTTGTGCTGCCTTTTGATTAGCCTTTGCCATAGCCGTTCGCTTTTGCGTTGGCGTTGGGTTTGCCACCGCCAAACCCACGGCAGTAAATAGCATCACGAAACTTACTTCGGTGTAGAAGTCCTCGAATGATTCTTTCGAAGTGCCGGGCTGATCTCTCACAGTCGAAGAGGACATTTTGTGTTTTTGTTTTCAGTTACGTTCTATTTTGTTCCTCTTTTCAATTTTTTCGTTTGCTTTTTGTTAAGAAAATGCACAGTGTCCAGCCAGTGCTGACAAATTTTTTCAATTTCAGTGCTGTATAATGCTGAAAGAATATTAATGTTAAACTTTATACGCAAATATTACATACATATGTATATATATAAAAAAAATTATGTCCATTACTAACTCAACCATTAGCAACATATGTATTTATAAATAATGACAGTTTAACATTATATTTAAAATGACAAATCATATTATCACACCAAAATTAGTGACCACAAAACAGCTGTTTCTATAAAAGGTGTGTTAAAACAGTGTTGGTAGACTGCCAAAGCGCAGCGTAAAACTACTACGGTTAGTGGTAAAACTTACATCACTAACCATACAACACAACCATGTGTTGTGTTGTATGGTTAGTGCTTACATACATATGTAGCAAGGTTGTTCAAAATGATATTTCAGTTTAATCGGCTCTTTACAGCGCTCAGTAAACACGCTTCAGTGTTATACAATACACCACTGAGGAAAATGAGCACGTGTATGGAATTAGTTGGCGAGCCATCGGACATTGTTTGGATGGACTTGGAAATGACAGGACTGGATGTAGATAAAGATGTGATATTGGAAGTTGCATGTATTATAACGGATAAACATTTGAATATTAAATCTGAAGGACCCTGTTTTGCAATAAAGCATCCCGAGCATGTTTATGAGAATATGAACGAATGGTGCATGAAGCAGCACAACGAATCCAGTCTGGTGGACAGGTGTAGAAGTTCAGATGTGACGCCTGAGCAGGCGGAAAATCTAATTCTTACAAAGCTGAAGGCACACATACCAGAGCGTAAATGCCCTTTGGCTGGCAACTCCGTCTATTTGGACCGTTTGTTTATATCAAAATATTTCCCCCATGTAAATGAGTATTTGCACTATCGTATCATAGACGTTTCTACTATTAAAGAGCTGGCGACTCGATGGAATCCACAGATTATTTCAGGATTGCCACGCAAACAGCTCGCTCACCGCAGTCTCGAAGATATCAAGGAGAGCATACAAGAATTGAAATACTATAAGGAGCATTTATTTAAATGAATTTTATATTATAGATCTATGAACGTTAACTCAAAAATAAACAAGTAAATGTAATTAATTAGTACGAAAATGAAAGCAGAAGTAAAACTCTATGATTAGAAATAAAAATACGATAGCAATGAAAAACTCCGCTTCTCAATAAACCCCATTTATATTATTTTGAGCGGGAGAGAAATTATTTGTCTCTTGTTGTCTTCTTGAGGATCGGCTAACTGCGTTGCTCTCGCTACCCGTCACCTTTTCAGCTTCAATGCGTCCAGACAAAAAGCTGGCAACCCGTTCCTTTAAAGAGGTTTAGTTGAAGAATATAAAAACTCAATTAAAATCAAGTTTATTTACCAGATAGCCATTCGAGAGTACCTGCAGGTTACCATAGAAAGCGATCATACGTTTAATTAGAGATTCGGCCTCCTCCTTTGATATATTCTTGACTTTATCTAAGCGCGTTATAGTTATTATGCGATTGTTAATGCATATTATCTGATGTACAACCTCATGGGTGGTGTGTGCCAAGTGTCTAGAATCACAATTTTCTATTAGTTCCGTTAAAAAAAAAAACAATATTTAGATGTCCACTCACTTGGGTAAACTGTTGGCAACATTCGCGGTATAGTTGACAAAGTGTACAACGCGTCTGGCTGACTCTCGAGTCAGCAACACGATCAACTGTTCCAGAGTGACAGGCCTAGCTTGGTTCTCTGGTTCGTCAGCACTTAGATATCCCCATAATTCCTTTGCCTTTTGCATAGCCAGCTTCGGATCGGTGGCAATCTATGAAGAATTTAAATATACATATATGTATGTATTAATATAAATGAGAATCTTCATTTTTATAGTTAAATTTTCTTTCCTAATATTAATAATAAAAACAAAGTTTATATTCATTAATAACTATGTATGTATATCAATCAATAAAATATTGTCTGTTTCCTTTGTACTATATTGCCGTAAAAATACGTTTTTCACACACTGTATTAACGATGTACTCGTGCACGCGTGTTACTCGTGCGGTACGATAGTAATCACGATTATTGAGTAACTATAAACTTAAGAAGATATTTCCACTTACTAATTCGGCCGCATAGATGAGCACATGGATCGCTTCTTTGCTTTGTTTCTTAAGGGCTCGTGCCTCGGCAAAAGTTCTTTGCGTTAGTCTGCGCGTGAGTTTGCGTGAGAAGCGTTGACCGTGGTGAATTGCCTTAATCGCGCCCCTCTCGTTCGACACTGCGCCCGTTGGTTCGTTATCATCGTCTTGAGGCGCTGCAGTACGGTTAAATAATTTTTAAATATGATTCTACATATGGATTTTTTTTTTTTTTTTGGTAATGTTAAACCGCAACAGAGCAACGCGCTATCGCCCGACTTATGTATATATTTGGGGTCGTCGCTTAGGCAATCGACAAAACGAGAATAACATAGATTCAAAATTCATATGGAGCATCGTTTGATAACCTCGGTGGCCCACCTATTTTTTTTTTTTTTTTTTTTTTTTTTTTTTTTACATGAGGCAACACATTTTAAAATAAGCCACGAACGGCATGGCATCATCATCAAGATCTCACTCACCATCTGTCTGATCCTGGTCGGTGGAGATCGGCACTAGGTATTTGTCGACGAATTTGTCGCCTGCTGTAAAGGCTCCATCTATGCGATCTGCCGCATAGGTTGTTAGAGGACTTTCGAGCACAGCATTGCCAATTTGTTTAACGGAATCCGCACGTTTGAGCACAGGTCGCACCAGATGATCGGACATGTACTCCTTGGTATTCCAATACATCTTTAAGCACAAAATAATTGCCTATGTGAGCGAATCTCAAGTCACATTGAAATATATGCTGTAACAGCTAGACTTACCATTTCGGGTGGCAGATAGACAAGCGGTATACGCTGCTCCAATATGTCTAGGCTTTTGCACATCACATTGTCCAGTCGTTTGATGGGCATCTCGAATAGCTTAACAGCCGGCTGGACCGTTTCGTAGGCTGCAGTAATTGTGGCCTCCGCAGTCTCAAAGTACCAGCTGAAGAGGCGATTGTTGTTTTTGACTTTATCATAGATGTGCTCAACACGCTTAACGCTCGATTCTACCAGCGGAATCGATGTGATGCGATCGATGGCCTCCATATGTAATCCAGTGACCATGGCTGTAGTTTCTTCAAGGCATTTAACACTTGTCAAGCTTTCACATTGAATATTTATAAATATTACTAACCTATAATATTTAATTATGAAAAAGAATATAAATCTAAAATTCCTTAATGTCCCGCAATAGTTTTTCCTTTTTGAAATATGTACTCGGGATAGTTCTTTACAACACGGAGAGCGCACTTCCTATTTAAACGAGCTACGAATTGAGACTGCACCAAATTCGCATTGACCGTTTCATAGACATTGTGGATGACGAGTGGCTCGTCATGCACAGATTGACCTTTACCGCCTAGTGATAAGGAAGGCGCGATCCGCCCAGAGAAGTGTGTACCTAGACTCTACACTTATCAACAACATGCCATTTGTAGAAAGTTAAATAAGTTCCAAAGTGCAATCGAAACGGATTCCAATAAACCGAATAAAACTAGGGACTCCATAAATGCAAGCATGAATCATTTCGATTGCCCAAATATTCGTTTATCTGAATCCAAATTAAGACGATGCTAGAGCTTAAAGTTCACTTTAAAGGGATTTCGCTCTGTGTGGGTTAGTCATGATTGGCGGGGGCGTTCAGGTCGTGCGACAATTGGACTACCACAGATAGCAGCTGTCTGTTTACATTAGAAGCAGCAGACGGCGTTAATTTTAGCACGATTGTATTGTTTTCCCACAGACGTGCATAGGTTGTATTTGTTGCTAAGCTGGGATTTCTGTAATCAGCCAGACATTTTTATTACTGCATAAAGCGGTTAACTGCAAATGTAATCTAAGAATATGTCTGGAGCTTGCTGATTTGTTAAGACAAGTTAAAATTTGATCTTTGGACACAAGCTTACAATTTAAATTGTAACTGAATATGTAAATAAATCAATTAGAACTAGTTCCAAAATGTGTCAAGTGTTGTAAAATGTAAGATTGGTTATATAGTGCTGTAAAATGCACGCATAGCATTTGGTAAATTTGTTTGTTGCGTGTTTTCTTTGCTCAACTTGTGTTTAATTTTAATTTGTGTGATTTGTATAGTGGTTGCGTTTAACTAATGTAATCGATTACCAGTTTTAAAATGAATAAATATTTAGAATGTATCTGCCTTTTAGGCTTTTTAAGCGTAGGTTCGTACAGCGACTTCACAGCCAAGCCACACCCAAGTGTCAGGCTTAGAGAGGCTTAAATGTGATTCACATACAATTTACTAATAGTGTCACTACCGAATTATTAATTGCAGTGCATGCACAATACAATGAGTTGGAACAACGCAACTGCATTATACCGAAAATACTGCAGGGTTCATGGTTTTCATGGGAAGTGGGTTTGCCTACCCAAACGATCATCGATGCTACCTCAATGTCAAGGCGTGGCTACTGCATCAATTACCAACGACATCACGGCGATGAATACTCTTTTGTGTTTAAGGAACGATCCGCCAACTGCTATCATTGCGTGCGTACAATAATACGTACGCTCAACATCTTTGAGAAGTTCGAGGGACCGTGTGTGGGCTTGCCACCTGGCCAGGAGCCCACAGTGAACAATGTTTGCAAGGGAATTAAGGATGATCAGCAGTTGATAACGCTGTTCAATGAAAACTTTGTGCCAATTAATTGTCGTTCATCTCTTGAGGGCGTTTGGCATTTTACTTATCAGGCAAGTTTTTCATTTATTGTAGAATTAATTAATTTTAATTTTAATTTAATGTGCTCTTAGAATCGATTCCGCTTTACGGGCGTCTGTAACAAACCAGATGCACGCATCCAATCATGCCAAACTGCTGGCACACAATTTCTTATCCAGAATCAAAAGTTTAACATCACTTATCAGAAATGTGAGGGCATGGAGGGCACGTTTACTGGAACTGTAGAGTTCAGCTGTCTCGGCGACTGGTTTGTGGGAAAGAATCATTATTTTGCTGTTGCCAATACAAAGGAATCGCGTAAGGATGAAAAATACCGTTGCTTCCTCAAGAATCGAGATGATGATCTTTATGTGGGTGTCTCCATTACGGCTGAGTGCAACACTCTCAAGACACCTGAAAACTCGCCCGAGCGTCTTAAACTAACTCCAGTGAAGGCCGAGTTTGTTGAGCCTGGCTGCACATTGCCTCAAAATTTTTCTGGAGAATGGGTGAACACGGCCAACATTGATGCCGATGTGTCCATCAGTGAAACACACATCAATGAGACATATTACCCTGACAGGGCTCGATACCGGAAGACGATTTACGTGTGTCGTGAACGTCGTGGCAATCGTGTTATGATGGCGCGTCTCACTGTCGATGGCTGCCAAAAGGATTACGTTTGCTTTGACTTTATGCCCAGACACCACAATATCATACGTTATCGCAAGGGCTTAGCTGTTATTAAGGATGATTTCAGTACAGTTTGCTCCTGGGTACAATTTCCAAATTCAGAGGCCTGGAAATATGATTTGTTCTTGGCGAAAAACCCGGTTCCTGTCCGCTGCCCAGTTGCTGGAAAGTTTAATTTCACACAAAGGGGCGAGCATCCCTTTAAGACGAGGTGAGTTTATAACTGAGTAACGTTTGAAGTTATGCGATTTAATCGGAGAATATTTTAGAATTCTTGGTGGCGTTACACTGAGTCCTCGTCCAGATATCCACTGCAAGCAGAACATATCCGATTTATCAGTCTGTGACACAGACCAAAAGGAGTTGGCCGTCGATGAGAACTATTGCTTGTCTGTGGATCATTTGGGACGACCTGTTGATATATACAGCGATCCCGATTACCGTATGAAATGCATTGGCTTTTGGAAGGAAAATCTAAAATCCTACCTAATTACTTACGATGATTTGGATCCGCTATCCAAATACCGTTGTTGGGTGTATCAACGTGCTGATCTAAACCGCGTCCTCATGTCCCAGGCAGTAGGCGCATTTTGCAAACTAAACCAAGACGTGACCTCATGGAATCACTCCGAAGGCGCTGCAGTCGCCATTGATGCCGTTGAGTACGAACGTGAACGTGACGATTGTCCTATGTATTTCGACGATGGGTTAAATCCTTGGAGACCATCAGATGCTTCAAATATTGTCTTCGAATGGGACTTTTACAAAGCTGGCGCAGATCATTTGGCTTTCCCAGCTGTCGTCTTGGGAATTTCCGGAATTTATGTGGTAGTTACATTTTTAGTCGCTTAATAAGTGTAGAATAGGTTTTACAGTACCGTCCATCCATGTTTGAGCCTAGAACACTTTATTAGTAATATTTAAAAATGTGCCTTCGATATTTAATCAAATTATCGACATTCATAAACAAACATATCGATCTAGTTTTTAAGTATACAAGCAATAGAATAATCGAAAATTTCGACATCCTTTTTACATTCCGTCCACAAACGAATCTCAATGTTTTGTACAAACAAATAAAGCAGTTCAATGCACTTTTAATGCTGGTATTTTTTTTCAACGTGGTGGTGTGTTAAATATTTTATGCAATATTAACAATATATTTAGAATTACCAAATATTCAAACAGTCGTATGAATTTTGGGCGGAGTCGATAACTCAATCGACAGTTTTCCCTATCGATAAGCAGTAGGCACGAAACTTTTCAGTGCTGTAAAGTAGTCTAAATGTCGGTAGTTGACTGTTCGAGCCAATAACAAGTGTTTTTATATTTTCGTCGATACTTTGATTTTCTAATACAAACATAAAACATGTTGTCTTCTGTACTTCTGCGTGGTGCAGCTCGCGGTAATGGTGAGTATAGTATTCAATTGCAAATAGATTTTTATTTTATCTGACAAATGTTCCCATTATATAACGGCATCGTACGACACACCGACAGCTGCAACACTTATTAAATCCGTGCGTGTCTCGCCATTGAAGGCTTACTCCACGATTGTGGCCAATACGCAACGCCAAGTTGGAATGAAGCCTCTGGCGTTGGCTAAACAAATTTCGGTACTTATTAACAAATTTACTGTGAGATTTTGATTTGATCCCCTATCTCATTTTTCAGCCCATCGTAATGCGCGAGATTTCACTGAGCGCCCCAAGAATGGCTTCTGCAACTGGCAGTCACACGCGTCTATGGACTATTGAACGCGTATTGTCTGCTGGCCTGCTAGCAGTTATTCCAGCAGCGTTCATTGCTCCTTCGCAAATCATGGACGCCCTGTTGGCTATATCTGTAGTTATTCACACCCATTGGTAATATGCGTAGATAAGAGTTTTGATATAATTTTCCTAACCCTTTTTTTTATAAACTTTAAGGGGTGTTGAGGCAATGGTAGTAGATTACCTGCGCCCATCAGTTGTCGGTAATGTTGTGCCAAAAGTTGCTCACATTGCTCTCATCTTAATGTCAGTAGCCGCTTTGGGAGGCCTGTTTTATTTCATCAAGAACGATATTGGTTTGGCCAATGGAATCAAGCGCTTCTGGGCTATCAAGGGCAAGGACACCAACCAGTGAATGAATAGCCCAATTGTTTATTGTGTATACCCATTCGGCATTTGGGTCTTAGTCATTAGCAGTAAATTAAAATAACTTGTAACAAAAGAAAAAAAAAGGCTCATGTACACAACAAACTTGTATTTGAAACTTTTACTTAACACTAATTAGTCTGTTAAAGGCAACAAAAAATAAAAACGTACGTCATTTGTTACGCAGCAGCAGATCAGTCACGGCTGGGTCATGACTGGGGCACCACATTATTTGCATAGAATATTCTCAACGCATCCCATTGTTTGGTATGCAGTAAGATATGTGGTCGACATTGACGCATGTGGTCAACAGCTTGATCTGGTGTCCAACCATTTTTCTAAAAATAAATACGAACAATTAGACAACAACTTTGATGCGTTATCATATAACAGATCTTTTTAAAACGTACCAACATGAGGTAGCATCCCACCAAGGTTGCACTCCGAGTTCGCCCCGCTTTGCAATGCACATAAACTGAACCAACATTCTCGGCATATTGCGAGGAATCGAATTTCGGTATGCGTTTCGAGAGTGGCAAAAAGCGATTTATGAACTCAACGCCACGGTAGAGTTTTTCTTGATTAGGTGACTCGAATATGTCTGTGGTGGCCAGTTGTAAAAACTCAATGCCGAGAGCCTTCCATTTGGTTAAATCGTTTGAAAACGCAGTGAGTTCGTAGTCTTCATTCATGGACACGACAGCTTTCATGTTTTCCTTTTCAATTAACTGTTGGTCACAAACGATTTCTTATGAATAATTATTTGAGTTTTTGAGCTTACGCTTGATCAAATTTGTAGGCATATATCAATAACACATTAAAAATTATATTTTTAATATATTTATTGATGAAAAATCAAACATAACTTACGTCATTTGCTTGGCTTCTAAAGGGCAGTGCTCCCAGTATAACATTTTCATCAATACGATCATACCAATTCCTTGCCGTTGCCTTTTCCATTAGCACATTGTAGAGCAGCGTTGGATAAAAGGAGACCCGTGCAAGCATTGCCGCCTTAAATTAATAAACAGGTGGGGGATGAGAAGTTAAGGATTATTAATTACGCTCTACGTTTTTAGGTCTAGGGTATGGGCTTCAACAGCTGGAAACTTTCACCAGCTTACGACGTTCAAGATGAATAACCTAATGCGTGACAGTCTGAGTCGGTTGGAGCGCGGTTTGGAACTGGTTTTATTGACGCTGTTGAACGCAATGCCAGTATGTGATACCTTGCAGTCGCTACCGTAACTTACACTCATTTCCATGCTGTTGTGTTGCTTCTTTGGTTCAAAAGATCAGTGAGTCACAGTATATTCATAAATTATCACTCTTATTTTCGTGCTGCTGCTTCAGTCATTTGCATTATGAAATGGGACAACAATAAAAGGCTAGATTATCTTTGCAATATTTTCTAACACTGGAACCATCGTAGAGGTGTGCATACCGGTAAATCAGTTGTAGCTGTAAACGACAACAAAACCAGCTATCACGATGTGTAACAAAAATAAAACTATTAGTCGATTAAATTAATTCTCATCATAATTTATTCTTACAGTACATTTATTTACATATATGAAATTGGTGCAGGTCATGTAAGATATAGTAAATTAGTATGTATTTGCGCACAGGATTTCAGACAAAATATTAGTTTTAATAGCATTTCACAAATCAGCTGTGAAAGTTCACTTCACATTAAATTTTTGCTCATCACTGTCAATGCGGCGTTGGTAACACTAAACAGCAATTATTGTTGCAACAAATGAAAGGTTCTTTAATCTTACGTGTGAAAATAATTAAAGCTGTCAAAAGACAAATAGGACAACACATAAAGTTGCTGCACTGTTGAAAAATGTGCCAGCAATAAAACGGACTGGAAGCACTAAGCCCTACCAAACGGTGAAAAAACAATCAGTGTGTGCACAAAAAAAAAAGTAAATAACACACGTCAGACCTAAAAAAACAAGAAAATTTTAAGTATATTTAACACTTATCTTTTTACTGAACGCGTAGAGACACGTTCCTCACGATGAGACTGCCCAGCATGATGAGCATTTTGTTGCTCCTATTCCTCCAATGCAGCCAGCTGTTGCGGGCGGAGTTGCAGGGCCCACTCTCGGATATCGCCAGCGCGACAGCAACAATTGAACCCATGGATGCACATAGTCAACCCAATACCGAAGGCGATGAGATAAAGACAGCCGAAGAAGATGCTAAAACTCCTCCCATTGACCCATCATCGTCAGCAACAGCACCTGGCAGCAATGACCGCAAAGCGGCCAAACTTAAGGATACCGAGTTTGCGCCCCGTACAAAAGTGATGCCAGCTGCATTGTTTGAGCGTCTATGGAATGACAATCTATTGAAACAACAAAAGCTGAAAGCTCAGATAGAAGCAATTGAAGCGAGAATAAAAGCCGCTGAAGTTGCCGAATTGACTCCCGAGCAAATTGAAGGTATACGATTCGAGTAACACAAGTATTCTAGTGGTATAATATTTTATTTTATTGCAGCTCAAGGTCTTTACGAAAATGCCATGGAAATGTTGGGCAAGCCACGGAGTGATAAGCGCGTCGCTTTAACATTGCTTCGCAAGGCAGCCTCTTTTAATCATCTCAAAGCACGCGCTGAACTGGCCTGGTCCATGCTCTTGGGTCATTGGATGCCATTTGATTTTCACCATGCCGCAGAGGAATTTGAGGCATTGGCAAACGAAGGAGTGCCTGAGGCTCATTTGGGCCTTGGATTTCTGTATTCAGTGGGAGTGGGTGGCAAGAATGTCAGTCAGCCGCTGGCGCTACTGCACTACACGCTTGCAGCACTTGGCGACAATACGCTTGCACAGATGGCCATGGGCTATCGCTATTTGTACGGCATCAATGTGCCAACTAGCTGTGAGAAGTCGTTAATTCAGTACAAACGCGTGGCAAAGAAGGTAGCCTCAAAGATAACTTTTGCCAACGGCCCTATTGTGCATCGAGTCCGACTTCTGGATGAGCTAGAGAATCCAGGCAGTCATGAAACTGAAATTGTGGACTATTATCAGCTGCTCGCAGACAAGGGCGATGTGCAGTCGCAGGTTGGCTTAGGCCAGTTGTACTACCAAGGCGGCAAGGCTATTCAGCAGGATCACCAAAAAGCATTGGAATATTTCACGCTTGCTGCGAATGCAGGCAATGCTATAGGTTTCGCATTTCTGGGTAAACTCTACTTGGAAGGTAGCGAGCAAATCAAGGCGGACAACGAAACGGCCTTTAAGGTGAGAGAAGAATCATAGACATATACAACATAGCTATGCTTACTGATAATTCAATAACAATTGTAATTTTCGAATTTAATTTTAGTACTTCTCAAAGGCTTCTGAGATGGGCGATCCTGTGGGTCAGAGCGGCCTGGGTCTTATGTACTTAAAAGGTCTTGGTGTGCCTAAAGATTACATCAAGGCTTTGTCGTACTTTACACAGGCTGCTGATCAAGGCTGGGTTGATGGGCAGTTGCAACTTGGCACCATGTACTTCAGTGAGTTTTATTTTTATATTTGTCAAATGGCGAAATAAATCTAATAATTGGTTTAATTCCAGCTGGCAACGGCGTGAAGACTGACTACAAGCTTGCGCTTAAGTATTTCAATTTGGCCACACAGTCGGGGCATGTTTTGGCGTACTATAATTTGGGAATAATGCATGCGTACGGCATGGGCATGTTGAGATCCTGTCCAGCTGCTGTTGAGGTTGGTTTAGCAGGTCTTATATTGCTTTTGCAATTAAAATTCTAATTATCAAAAATTTTTGACACATAGTTCTTCAAAAACGTGGCAGAACGTGGCCGATGGAGCAGTAGACTGATGCACGCCTACAGTGATTACAAACAGAATCGTATTGACGAAGCCTACATGCAGTATTCTCTAATGGCTGAAGTTGGCTACGAGGTGGCGCAGAGCAATGCTGCTTTCTTATTAGATCGTGAGGAGGTGCATGTTTTTAATGATCGCCATGAAGATTTGATTCGTGCATTTTATTATTGGAAACGAGCTGCTAACCAGGGTTACTCAGCGGCTCAAGTGAAGCTTGGCGATTACTACTACTACGGCTGGGGTACTAAAACCGACTTTGAAACCGCTGCAGCTCTTTACAGGTGCGTAGTTATGAAAATACCCACTGTGTATCATTACAATTTTTTTCTTACTTTTAATATACAGGAAAGCTTCAGATCAGCAATACAACGCACAGGCCATGTTTAATTTGGGTTACATGCACGAGCAAGGTTTGGGCATGAAGAAGGATTGGCATTTAGCCAAAAGATTATATGATTTGGCAGCAGAAACAAACTCGGATGCCAAAGTACCTGTCGCCATTGCGTTATTCAAGCTTCAGATGCTAGCCAAGATTGAGTCAATAAAGCAGGTAAGAATTACATGCACTCCACTTTTTGTTTTCAATCCTAACCGATGTTATTCAGTCGCCATACAGATTCATCTTTTATATGGATGAAAACATTGCTGCCAATTGGGATTTATATATGATTACCATACTGACTCTGCTGTTGGGCATAATAATGTACACTAGACGACCATTCCAACAGCCAGATCAACCTGCACAGCCGCCCCAGCCATTAGCTAATGACATAGCGGCTGTTCCCGTAAATGCTGCACAAGCAGTTCCATTAGCACCAGTTGCAGCTACAGCCACAACCACAGCGACAGCGGCAGTTTCTTCTTCTGGAACAACAATCGTAACAGGAGTATCATCCACATCCATAACTACAACGACTGCAACTACGTCTAGCAGCGAATCGTCCACCCCAACAGCAACGACAAGCAGCTCATCTGCAGGGACATGCAGCAGCAGCAGCAGCAATACGCTCGATCCCACTGATTAGGCTTAACAAATTGTTTAACCATCCTAGTTTAATTAGTGACCATGTAAATATTTATCATCTATTTTTTATTATTTCTGAATGGAATTTTTAGATATTTAAAAATCAGAAATATCTTACTCAAAAAAATATATATGTGTTGTACTGATAAATCTGCTTATCCATGCGATACGAGTCCTTACGATAAACCTCTTCAATATTTTCTTTCTGTTTGATATTATATTTTTTTCATTAATTCTTTAATGTATCCAGATTACAAGTAAATTTATTTTGCGAATTTTTAGTCTAAGCATAGTAGTTAAGATTAGCTTTCTTCTTGGACTGAACCTCCATGATAGCATCCATAAAGTCCTCATGTGTCACCGATGTGGCTGAGCGACGTAGAGCAATCATGCCCGCCTCCACACAAACTGCCTTGCACTGTGCGCCATTGAAATCGTCTGTAGAACGAGATAATTCCTCAAAATTCACATCGTTGCTAACATTCATTTTACGCGAGTGAATTTGCATGATGCGCGCACGAGCTTCTTCATTCGGATGTGGAAATTCAATCTTACGATCCAAGCGGCCAGAGCGCAAGAGGGCGGGATCGAGAATATCGACTCGATTTGTAGCAGCAATGACCTTAATATCTGCAGTTGAGCTAAAACCGTCCAATTGATTTAACAGCTCCAACATAGTTCGCTGCACCTCGCGATCACCGGCTTTCTCCGAGTCAAAACGCTTTGTGCCAATAGCGTCCAGCTCATCAATAAAAATGATAGCAGGTGCCTTTTCCTTAGCCAATGCAAAGGCATCACGCACCAGCTTTGCGCCATCACCAATAAACATTTGAACAAGCTGAGGACCAGCTAACTTGAGGAAAGTGGACTTTGTTTGGGCAGCGCAAGCACGAGCCAGCAATGTCTTGCCAGTTCCAGGGGGCCCATACAATAAGACACCTAATAATCAAATTTTGAATATAGCTTATTACATCGATTGAAGCGTAATTATATAGACCTTTTGGTGGATGGATGCCAAGGTTCTTGAACTTTTCCTTGTGCGTCATTGGAAGTACCACTGCTTCGATGAGCTCCTGTATCTGTTTATCCAGGCCACCAATATCTGAATACTGCTCTGTGGGACGTTCATCAACTTCCATCGCCTTAACACGAGCATCGTATTCCGCTGGCAGAGTTTCAAGAATCAGATAGGAATCCTTATTGACACCAACTAAATCGCCGGGTTTGAGTTTTTCTGCATCAACCAGGCCAATGACTGGCAAGAAATACGCCTGACGTGTGGAAGTCTTTATAACAGCACATTTGCCTTTGCGTTGGTTATCCAGCACGGTAACGGAGCCATCATCCTCCTCCTCTTGCGGATCCACATCCAGCAACTCAATGACATTGGACACCAGATATGGCAAAGTTTTATTAACCTAAAATACATTGTATATACATTAATTTTTTGTTGTATTTTAGCTAAAATCTTTTGCATACCTTTATCTTTTCTGTATTATCTTTTATTTTCTCGTTTTGTGCTTGAATTTCGTGTGTGATCCGCATTACCTCGCTCTTCATTATTTTAATTTCGTTGTCCATCAATCGAGTCCTGCTCACAATCTCATCAGTGGACATTCGCAGCACCTCTTCGCCCAAGGATTCCTCGCCATCCTCCCATATTGATTTATCCTCAAGTGTTTGGGCCATTTTAATTCAACTTGTTTTAATAATAAACTTGGCTAAATAAAAGTTTTCTTATGCCGAGTTGGTTTCTTAACGCTGAGTTTCTAGTCGATGACTTGTAAAAATTTCGTGATTTTTTTTCCAGCATTAACCAAGTTTGACAGCTAAATGTGTTGTAAAATTACCAAATTTTATCGATGCTTCAACAAGCCCAATGCGATTTAAATATCGATAGTTGCCTGTTTTACAGTACTGTAAAGGCTTGAAGAGAACGCTTTTTCTCGTAAAAATTTTTAGCAAACTATAAATCACAAAGATATATTTTCATTGCCATGTCCGGAAATAATGGTAAGCAATATAACTATATTAATAGATATTATTAGTCGTGCATAAGGATCTTGTGCACTTCCTAGTATGGCAGAGACTCTGCTAGAATTAGCCAATATAAAGTGAAGTTAAAGTCAAATACAATATCTTTGCTTGTTCTTCTGTTTTGTAGAGGCGTCGGTTGAAGCCAACTGCTTCAGAGGCGGTTTTACTTTGAAAGCATCGCGTCTTGGCGGTGCTGTGCTGCGTCCACCTGTGCTTGGCGACAGTTCTGTAATAAGCTCGGCTCATATTAATACCAACAGCAGCAGCAATAGCTCTACAGCATTAGCCGGCGGAAACGAGAAGAATGATGAAGATGGTATTGTAGGTAATCCGTTTTTACGCGAGCAAAGAGAAGATGAAGATGATGTGGCCGCCCAAGTGGTGGAGTCCTCAGAGAATATTGATAAGGATGATGATGAAATCGACGAGCGGCCGGATCCGCTCTCAATGCTGCGCAACAACGGTATTGAGCGTTCCAACATATTTGCTGCAGCTAAAACAACTTTGCCGCGTGTTCAGACAAGTGGATTTATTTTCGGCCAGAACGTGCACGAGCGAGTCGTGGGGGTATGAGTTACATCTTAAAAATCTTTCAAATATATATATGTTGAAAGTATTGCAGGAAAGCGTGAACACAGAATCGAATGCGGAAGCTGCATCATCTGGAACAGCGGAAGCTACCTCATCGCAGTTGCTATTTTCCAGCGTCATTCAGAAAGCTGCTAAATTGACAGACAACAACAAGGAGACGTCGGAAGCAAAGAGCCTCACTGAGGTAGCCCGTGAATACGAAGAGAGTCGTGCTCAGAAACGCAAATATGAAGAGGTGGAGACTTTTACCGGCGAGGAAAACGAAATCAATATTGCCGATGTTAGCTGCAAACTATTTGCGTTTGTCAACAGCAATTGGGAGGAACGCGGACGCGGCAGTCTACGTCTAAACGATGCCAAGGATGAACATGACTGCTCACGCGTCGTTTTTCGCACATCAGGCAACTTACGTTTGCTAGTAAACACTAAAGTCTGGGCGGCAATGGTGGCAGAACGCGCCAGCCAGAAATCACTACGTCTAACTGCCATGGACAATACGGGCACCGTAAAGATCTTTTTGGCCATGGGTAGACCTGCAGATATTGCACAGGTGCACAAAGCGCTGAGCGAGCGCATTGCCAAGCGCAGGCTGACGCATCCAGAAGAGTGTGCGGTGGTCGAAAACAAAAACGGCATTTCATCTGAGGCCTGTGCTGTCAACGTACAGCCGGAATCAACAACTAACGATGACGATGAGGATGAAGCTGTGGGCGGTGTAGCTGACTTAATGCCCACCACTGGTTCCACCACAGCCATTGCCGAAGCGGATAGCAACGAGCCCAGCCCAAAAAAGGCGCTCATGCTGGCCGACAGCAGCGTGGATGTGGTCGTGCCAGCGGCAGATAATGATGCTGAAGCAGAACCCAAGGTGTTGACCGAAGAAGAGGAAGGGGCTTAAAAGATCTGTTCTACGTTTTCGTTTTTTTTTATTTTGGTTCAAAAAAAAAATTAAATAAATAAAAATAACTAAAAACAAATGCAGAACCACAATAAACTAAATAAAACAAATTGTGAGTTATTATAAATTAATTATAATAATTTATTAATAATTATTATTAAAGTAAAATAAATGAAGTTATGAATGAAGTTCCGAATTGAAGCCCGGGCGCAGCGTCTACAAAAGACAATTATCAATTACAACATTCCGTGTTTATTTCACTTGGCACCCTCTATAGTCTCATCTATTAAAAAACATGAATTTTGTAAACTTTAGTCACTAACACTAATTCGCTTAAGGAATACTTTTTACAAGTTTTTGCGCTTGCACTAGAAATATGTTTGTAGAAAAAATAGGCTCATCGTATGCACTTACACATATAAATATATATACTATATATACCTACATATGTATATATATAATATACATAGATATATTCGTATGAACTAAATGGAAATTGCAACAACATCGAATCCCAGACTGCGTTATACTTTATACTAGTTTTAACAATTACAACAAATATGTTTATCGCATGCGGACACAAAAGGCTTTGGCTTTGGCTATACAACAACAATCGCTTAATGCTACTACTGCTGCTGCTGATGTTTGGCCTGGCCAATTGATTAATTACAGTTCTAATTATAATCATTAATTCAGTAAGCATTAGTTTCAACAAAATATTTTAACTTGATCGCCTCACTCGATCTGAGCGCCTATGTACAGGGAGGTATAAGTGACGTCAGTTCTAGCTGATTGTGCTGCAACTGGAGACGCTCACGTTGAGCGGATTGTTGGCGCTGCTTACGGCAATGGATGACCTGAAAGTGGGCCCGAAAAACAAATAAATTAGTAAGTTTTAAAACCGTGTAAAATTAGCATAGCTTCCACCCTTACCGATTGTGACGCATGTGACTCTTGACTAGATCGCTGTTGACCAGCGCGGCCATTAGGCTGAGCTCGCCGGCCATTACGGTGGCACAAACGATTTGTGCCAGCTTGCGTGCATTATCGCCAGGGTGGGTGGCATGAGCACCACGCACGCCCAACAAATCGAGGCAGGCGCCCTGTCCTGGCAGTCCAGTACCCCCGCCAACGGTGCCCACTTCCAGCGAGGGCATAGTGCAGGTCATGTAAAGGTCTTCACTGTTCTCATTCCAGCACTCCATAGCCGTGGAGCAATTGCTGGATGTGACATTCTGTGCAGGATCCTGGCCGGTGGCTAAAAACACTGCGGTCACCATGTTGGCCGCATGTGCATTATTGCCACCAATGCTTCCTGCCATAGCGCTGCCCGACATGTTCTTCAGCTTGTTGCACTCCACCAGAGTCTTGGCGTCCGTTTTCAAAACTGAACGCAATGTGGCTGCCGAAATGGTGCACTCGGTGACAACACGCTTGCCGCGTCCCTTAATCCAATTGATTGCTGCGGGTTTTTTGTCGCAGCAAAAGTTGCCGCTCAGCGAAATGATCTGCATGTCGGGAAATTGACGTTTGATGCAGCGCAGCGCCATCTCCGCACCCTTAGACACCATGTTCATGCCCATGGCATCGCCAGTTAGAGCCACAAAACGAATATACAGCTGGGGTCCATCCATAGCTATGTGACATTCCTTCAAGCGACCGAAACGGGACGTCGAATCGAACTCAGTTTTGACCACTTCGTAGTTTTCAGCGCTCTCAATCCACTTCTTGGCTTCGGAGGCTCGGGCGACACTGGGAAAACGTACACAGGGTGCACGCGTCATGCCAACATCTTCCACCACAGAGCGCACGCCGCGCACAGAAAGTGCCTTGCAGCCCCGATTCGTGGATGCCACCAAAGCACCCTCCGTTGTGGCCATTGGCACATAGTAGGTCTCTCCATCCAGCAGCAATGGACCCGCATAGCCAACCGGTATCGGCACATAGCCTAGGACATTTTCGCAACAGGCATTCATCACTTTGCTATAGTCAAAATGTTCATAGGGCAACACTTCCAGGCGTGACATTGGCAACTTGGCTCGTTCAGCAATTAACTGACGACGAATTCGTATGCCACGTACTGCATCATCCAACACTGACTCAATCTTATAGAGCGGACAGTGGGCTCCGCCAGCTTTAATAATGGCAATGATTTCTTCATCACTTAAAACGCTGGCGCCGCTAACGCCATCTGATTCGTCGGTGGAATTTAGTAGCTTCAGGCATTCCTGCAGTGGACGTGGTGGGCGGACTGGTGGTGTCAGACGTTGTCGCACGGACACCACGTCGGTCTGAGTAGCTGCATTTGTCGAGCTATGCTCCTCAATACTGAACAGGGGCGTGTGGCTAGGGGTTGGCTTTGGCTTTGGCTCCTCCTCGAGTGGAGTAGTCTGTGATGCCTTCGCTGTGGTCGATTGACGCAGCTGATTCGGCAGAGTGTCCCGATGGTCAAAGAAGATAAGCTTGATGACAAGGGCAATCAAGACAATGAAGATGACAATGTGATCTGCGCTCATTGTTAGCCATCTGCAAAAATAAGAGCGGGTCAGTCATATGGTTGACATGGTTATATTTCTATGTTGATTACATACTTGATAATAATATCAGTTATTTCGCCCGAGTCCGTACGATTGTTGTTGACATTCAGATTTAGCGGTGGGGAGAGTGTCTTTTCCACAGCATCGTAGTCACTGCTGTTGAACACAACCCGACTATAAATGTGCACAATCATTAAGCCGGTGGTCATGATGAGCTTGACGCGCTGTAGCACGGGATTCGCCTTCTGCTCCTCCTCCGTGAGAGATTTGAGCAGCAACGAGCCCTTGGCACGCTCTCTGACGGCTGAAATGTCAACGCCATTGCGGGACAGATCAAATATAAGCGAAAGGCAGGCGGGGTAGAAGGTCATAAAGACCACGTAGTTGACGAGCACCGACAGTACGGCGAACATACACAGCACCTCCAGTCTTTGCACACCCGACAACGTGCCCACGCCCACCAATAGCACCTCCACAATGGTGTCTAGTGAAATGGTTGGACCCAACAGCTCCAAGCCTCGTGCTATATTCTGTGTGACCTCTGCCTGACTGCTGCCTGAGAGCGCCAACTGTGCCAATCGACCCGAGTTCGATAAATCGATAACCAAAAGCAGCACGAAAAGCGCATCCCTACAAACAATTATAGACAGTTAATAAACCAGATTCATTCAACTGCGATTACTCACTTGAGATCCGATATATCACTGCCCAGAAACTTGATAATGGCTGTGGTGAATATGAAGCTGGAAAAGAACGTAAAGAGACCGGCGATACCTGCAAACAGAAACAAGAGCAATCAGTCAAGAGAGCGCACTTGAGTTTGAGTTCTAGCTGGGTTCGACAACTCCAATTAGTATTAGAGGTCGTTTCACTTAGAAATAGCGTGAGAAATACCGCCAAAATACAAAATAAAAAAAGTCAGCTAAAATATTGGCCAAACATATCTCAAAATAGTGGCCGTCTAGATAAACAAAGCATATTCTTCAGACAGAAGCTAATCGTTTGTATCAACACACGCACCCATAAAGTCTAACAGCCATGACGCAATCAAATCCCCCAATAGTCGGACACACTTACCTAGCACATATTTGGAGCCGAGCCGATGCAGACTGCAGAACTGGTAGTAACAGTAGAGCACCGCTGTGCAGCGTACAATGGTCATTAGGATCACATCGGCGGCATTGTATTCGGCTTCGAGGCCATCGCAGGACTGGCCCCAGCCATGGCAAGGCCGGTGACGACTCGATGTTGCTGATGACGATGCGCTGGCCATTATGGGCGGCTGCGTACCACTGGCTGCAGATGCTGCCCCACCGCTGTTACCTGCTGCTGCTGCAGCAGCGGCCGCCGCTGTAGTAGCGCTGGTGCTGCTAAGACCATTCGCCTGCTCTAGGGTGCTGCCCTTGTCCAGAGTTAGCATGCATGCTGTGATGGTTAGTAGGGCGACAATCACCTCCCAGGGATGCGATGCACAAAACTCGCCATGGGCGCGAAATAAACGTCCAATCATTTTTGCTGCCGCTGCGTGCAGTAAGCTCGTCCAGGTCTCTAGAGTTGAATTGGCTGACACCACGCTGCTCGATGGTCCAAACACTCTGGCAGCTGGCACTACTGCGCAACTGCGTCCAAGCGCTGTAATCAGAAGGGAAGGAGGCAACCCAGATTAGTCGAATTGCTGTAACAAAGAGTAAGTCAAGGACTAGAGGAGACAGGGCAATCAACTTGCCTGCGTCGCATAATCGTTATACCAGTCGACCGAGAAAAACAAATTAAAAACAAAAACTAAAACAACAAATTTTTATCGATTTCTATTGACACATTTGGGCGTTCGCCCGGGCCGAACATTAAATTTCTTCTCAACGAGATAACAAAGAACGCACAGCCGCAAAGCAAAAATATAAACAGATATGTATACATATACATATATAGAATCACTCCTCTATGTACCCTGGAGAAGTTGCTTTTCCATTACCAGAGTAGCTGTCTGTTAAAGAAGCTTGGAACTAAATGTGAAGTCACTGTTTAACATTTTTCATGTAATGCCGCTGTTAGCAAATGTGAAGTTAATATAATATTTACTCTTCCAAAAAGGAACTGTGACTCGCAGTCGGGAATTAAATTATCATGTATGTTAATCAAATTAAAATGTTTATTCGCCTTTTGCTCATTCATTAATAATAATCAAAAACCGAAAGAAATAAAGTTGGCGTTCGTAAATAAAAATAAATCTTACTCATTGCAAGCATAGCAACTTTTGCATTTTTATATTTACTTATATTGAATTTGATAAACACAATTTAGAATTTTTTTGCAAATAGTGAAGAAACCTAACCTAGACGAAATTTAGTGGAAGTGATCCATTTTAAAAATAAACCTTCAGTGCCTCAGCATAACATTTTTGCGCCTAGCATACCCTTGCTCGCAATGGAACGCTGGGTATGCAGAAACAAAAAACTTGATGCTCTGGTTATTACACTAAGCTGATTTAATCGCGTCCTTGGATATACAGTGTGCGTATAGTTTGCCAATATACGACAGTGTATATATGCATCTGGGCTTTTGCCCATGGGTTTACCTTTCGCCTACCGCCTGCCCACTGATTGATGGCACAAGCCAGAGTGGCGCCTACAGTGCGATCTGTATATCCGCATGCCTACTCCTCCCATTGCTACCTGCGCGACAGCAGCTGCCCGACTTAATAAAGCCACCAATACGATTTGCTCGGCACTTGGCACTGCTTCGGGTACAAATCTCACTGAACGATCACACGCAACGTGCTCGGCATAGGCAAGCATCCTCTCTAGCTGGCGCCATAAATATTCAAAAGTCTGGCTGTGCCTACGTCTGTCTCTAAGTTTGAGTTATGCGATGCTGGACTCTGATTCAAGTACCGTTGCTTATCGTGCCAACCATAAAATATATTCTCTACTTTAAGTAAAGGAACGAGCCATGTTTATGGGTTGTGTAATCCGAAGCCTCTGGCAATAAAGTATGACTACTATAGTTGCACTTCCATTTCCTGAGAGCTGTTTGTATACCCATGTAAAAATATATATGTATACATAACATATATATATATATATATTCAGTGCATTTTCAGCATGGTATGGGTGCTCACTCACTGGCACTGGCACTGGCTCTGGCTCTGGGGGCAATAGAGCTGTGGCGATCGTTAAAATTGTTGGGCATAAACAATGATCTTATTCACATGGGTTTGCTCTGGCTAAAATGAAAATCCGTGTAATTGTCGGATGCTATTTCCAGCTATTACGAGGAACACAAAATTTTATGGCAAAAGTCAACCATAACAGAACGCTTCAAAGGCCATGGATGAAGAGTAGATCAAGATCATGATTACACAATTCTGAGTGCACAAGTCTGAGTGCAGCATATGCACGAGTTTCTAGGGATATGTAAAACATAGTTTATAATAAAATCAAAAATAAAATATGCATTAGACTTTCATTTGGCATTACTATTTTGCCTCATACTAGTAGAAAACCTCTAACCTATTCAATGAAATATATATATGGAGGCAATAACTCATTCAACTTATTCTCTGAATTTATTTTTATTTAAAGCATTAACCGTTTTGAAAGCCAAATGCAATTGTCTGATCAAATCTTTGCATTAAAAAAATAAATAATTTATTCAAATGTTTGGTTTATTTCCAAAAAATCAACAATTCTGTTGCTAATCTAAGCTTTCGAGTCGTTTAAATTGTGACGAATCTCTATATCATACTGGTCATACCCTTCACCACAATTCCGTTTTTATATATTTTTATTTATTTTTTCTTTTCTGAGTAATTTACATTTTAAAAAGAATTCGCAGAGCTTTAACAAATAGGCTCGGTGTTGGCATTTGTTTATATGTACATATAGTACTCCGCATACGTCAAAGAGAACAAATATTTACATACCGTCAAATGATTCGAATCTTTCGCTTTGTACTCAAAGCCTTCGCCTTGTTCAGCTAAGTGAACCAATGTCAAACCAAAGAAGTTGAGATTATGTTCATTATGTCATGAATTGCCATATTAGTTATGGATAAATTAAGAGTATGTTGAATTCGAATAAATATTCAGTATGACTGTCAGTTAAGCGTGAAATATATTTAACACTTTCTTAACACCTGAACTTATAGGGAGATGAGAGACTTAGGAATATCTTGACCGTATGACCTCATATGTCTTACTTAACTACTCTTGTCAATATGACGAACAATAAAATTAAATCGACCAATTTCAGTTTCCTGCCTTGAAACTCATCGCATATAATTGAACTGATGATGATGATGATTACAACGATTATCGTGAAGAGGACAATAACGACGTTGAAGAGAGGGGCAAAATTTCACAATAGTGGAACAGATGAGCAAATAAAAACCAACATTTAAAATTGTTTCTCTTTTGTTTTCCTGTTTAAAGTGCATCAAGTTTATGCTGGAGCTCTCGACTAGAAGTGTATGAAGTACGAATGATAATTGCAAAATAGTTTTGAAAATAGTAATTACCATTTCCATACGAATGTCTATTTTGAGAAAATTAAAAAAGCCAACAGCTATAACCATAACAATAACAACAACAGGAACAACAACAACAACATCAACAACAAGAAATGTTTGACGAAGGCGCCGCTGGGCTGGATAAACTATTGAATGGCGAAATGTTAAATTTAGCGATGAAATTGTGGCAACTGGAGAATCTCAAATAGTGTTGTGAAGCGTGCTAATGTTCTTGCTGCCTACGTCTGTGCATGTATGTGTGTTAGTGAGTGTGTGACTTGCATTGTTTTGCATGCTTTTTCGTTTACATTTGAAAAGCACTCGCCAAACGGAAATGGCGCTCGACCTCAACCTTACCCAGTGTAGCCCGCAGCAGGCGATTGCGCTGTGTGGGAGAGAAAGGGACGGAGAATACAAGGCTGAACGTTAGATAAAGAGAGTAGACCTAAATAACACAACAAAAGCAGAGGCTGGTCAAAAAAGAAGAAAAAACTTAACAAAAACAATGAGCCGCAAGCAAAGAAAAATAACAGACCCACAGACCAGAGACCAATTGGGCCATTGTTTTTTGTGCATCGGTATATACATATGTACATACATAAACGAACATATATAGCCATAATTTGGTTTCTTAAAAACAAAATTTCTGAGAAAATTTCAAGCAACGTTCATGTTCCTCATTTAGCAGGCTTTCCCCGCGCCAATTGTGCCAATTGCTGGAAGCCTGGTCAATTAAGATGCAACAAGTGCTCCAAGTGCTACCAGGAAAACATAAAATGAATCATCTTGAAATATTGGCAAAAGTTTCCATGCCTATTTATATTGTTTTTGCCAAAAATGATTAATATGATTAACATAAGACTGTTAATGGGGGGAAGCAAATAATCAGCGTCGTATATTAATAATTAATATTAAGTACATAATAATAATAATTAAACTGTATGTTATACAACTTTACATATCTTTACATGAATATATATTATTTGAAAAATTTAAATTTTAAATATTTTATTTACAGCTATTTCTTGGCCCCATCCTCGGAAAATTCCAGAATTTCGGTCCAGAGTCCAGTGCAAATTTGTAGCAATTATCGCCTCAAATAATTTGGTTTATTTATTTATATCTTGAATTTGTTTTCATTCATATTTCAGACTTTGTTTGGCATTTTTCTCTGAAAAAGTTTACCCACTGCGCTTGACTTATGGTTGCTAATTCTACACGGGGATTGGTACTGAAAAAGTTCTATTCGATTTTTCAAATTGTTTAAATTGTTATTGTTGTCTTAGAATCATGAGCACAATCAAACAGTCTTTTATTTAAACAATGACCTAAGCAAAATACAAAATAATATTGTGTGTATATTAATTGAAGCACAACAAAGTGTACGCTAAAAGTGAAAGACATGAGCGTGCATTTATTAAAAATACTTGATATTTTTAAAAATATACATTTTCATTTTAAAGATTTTACAAGGAATGCAAATTTCTATTGACAGAAAGTCCTTTTTATACTTATTCATGAAGTGAATTAGTATATTGGTTTTATGCATGTCCGTCTTGCTGTCCGTACGTCTGTCCGTATGAACGCAATCTATTTCAGCGCTATTAGAGCTAGAGACTTGAAATTTGGAACACATACATACAATTTGGAACAATGTATATCTCCGATTTATAAAGTGTTAAAATTTTCCCGATCCACCCACTAGGGGCGTGGCAAATCGCCCTGATCAAGAATATATATACTTTATGGGGTCAGCCACGCCTCCTTCAGCCTGTTAGATACATTAAAAAAAACCATTTCAATCCGCTGCTGCGGCCCATCCAGCTGCCGTGGCTGACGGCGTTTTCGCTGCGCACGCGGCAGGAGGACGCCTTCGTCATGCAGATACAGATTGGCCAGAACAGCTCGGCTGTCATCTGCCTGAAACATGGCGTGCTCTACTACGTCTACGACAATGAGCCCATGTACCTGGCGGGCGCCTATCTCTCGGCCGGCGAATGGCATCGCGTGGAAATCAAGTGGGTGCTGATTTCTCATTTTCAATGGATTCAGGGTATACAAATAATATTTTAGGCCACTTTATGTGTCGTCTCATGTTGAAAATTGTACATGCTAGAGCCGGATTGTGAGTGAGTATTCCGCAGTTGGTGACGCCCGACTGCAACGTTCTTACTTGTTTATGCTGGAGCAGCAAGGCTCTTATTGGAAATATATTCCTCTATATACATTTACACAAAGAACATACGCTGAATTTTCCATTTTCCATAGGCAATGAATATACGAACGCAAATTTAAAACAATTAAATTTAAGTTTAATAAAGTTTTGTTGCTGTTGTAATTTTCTGCTACGATTTTAATTAATAAAGTATTAAAACCCATGAGCATTAAATATAAAATCGATATCGACATAATCATATTAACTGCACAGGGCCTTGTGCTGTAATTGATACTCAAAAATAAATGTTATAAGTAAATTTCATGGTAAAACCTAGTTTTTAAATAAATCGCATCAAAAGTAGCGAAAAACAAAAATAGATCTGCACAGAAAAAGGCTAAATTATCAACACTGACAATGGTGCTAAAGTTCGCACTGTTCGAACTTCGTCAAATAATAAGTCACGCTGTGCCATGACATAATTTTGTATACTTAAAACAAATTTCAAATTTTACCTAACAGTGGGATCTCCTAATTCAGCTTTGTTACTCAACTTATCGATAACTTGTATTCAATTAAAATTTGAAATAAACAAGTTTTTAAATAGATGGCATTATTTTATTGACATTTCTTAGATCTAGTTATGTGAATTTCTACCCCATGCGGCCCTAACTCATTTTTAAAGAAGTTTATTTCCATATCAAAAAGCTTTCATGAGTTGATTATATTCATTAAAATATTCAGACAATAATGAATGAAATCTTATTTTGCATTGGAGTTGAATGGGAGAAGCATAGCCCGTGTATTTAAATGTATTCATGTATATATTTATAAATATATTGAAAGTATTATCGAGCCGGATACTCTTAGTTTCTTGTATACCAGAAATTCATTTTATCTATTTTCTGATAAGGCAGCAATTTTTTCTATCATGCATAACACAAAATCAAACATATTTATTACATAAACGTAGTTATATATGTATATGTAGATTTACGTATACAAATAAGTAATTATGTCATAATTTTGATAGCATTTAATGAATTTCGGTTGCAATATGAAAGTTGTTCTATTTCCAGCTGAGCGTTTGCTCTATTTTTTTTTGTAGATCAATGGTATAAAAATAGTTGAAATACTTAGATAATAAACAATGTCAATGCCACCTTTAGCATGTGCAGGTGCAGAGTAACGTGTCTATGTACGAGAGTGTCTATGTATTAGAGAGCATGTCTATAGCAGTATTCAAGATAAGCTAACAAACTTTGCTGGCATTCAACTGTATAAACTCGCTTCTCGACCATTGATTACTGAAAGTTGCTTCTTTTTTTTAGCTTTCCCCCAGCCAAACATGTCGACAGTTACGCACTCTTCCAATTAACATGGTCGACAGCTAGTTGGCCAGATAAAATATCTAACTAATTAATACCACTTAGTCTGTTACAACTGCAATATCAAAATGAAACAACAAAAAAAATAAACAAATAAATGAAACTGGTTCAGATCACTCATGATTGAAAAGAAGATTAACGTGTGGACAATAAATGAAACATTTCACAACCCACAAAAAAAGTTATTACCGAAAGAAACCTATTTGTATACCCCGTACATATTGCATGACCTAAGGCGGCCATTATGGACTTTAGGTAATTACAATTCCATGAGTAAATAAAGATTATTAAAATATGATAATGCAAGGGTTTATTACTCTAGACTAGCATTAGTTAAGTTAAATGTTATCTGTATAAAAAATTATCAAAATTATTTGCAAAGGCCAAAAAGGTTTATTAACCAATAAACATTAAATGATTTTCTAATATCTGCTGACAATTTGCATAAGATTTTGTTTTGGCTCAGCTCAGCTTAACTTCCATTTTATACTAAACATTTTTTTTTTGTTCTCTATAATTCTAGCAGAAGACGTGTCTTTTATCATCAGCTACAGCTGGGCTATTTGACTACTGTGTATGCGTTTTTTAAAATTATATTTGTTAATCATATATACAGGGTATCTAACGGACGATCAGTTTAGTTTTGAGTTTTTATGCTTAATTTTTTTTTTTTTTTTTGGGTATTTTTCAACTTTTTTTGCCACGAATGTCTATGTAATTTACAAGTTTCAGAAAAAAAGTAAAAGTTGTCGGTAATACCAGCAACGGCAAGAGCAACAAAAATATCTACAAAATAAATAAATTCAATAAAAACTGTTTTACTTTCTACCAAAAATGCGAATACCGCTAATTTGTATGCAATCAAAGCCAGGAAAAACTTTGAGCGCCAAAAAAGCAGTTAAGACGAAAATCAAAGCCCAAACACATATACACGCGCACACACACACACACATGCAGAGGTTATGATTTGCATATAAATATATACGTTGTAAGATATACAAGTATATAAATGTGTATGTGTATATTCAAATTTTACATATCGTTCAAACTTTAGATGCTCGGATCACATCAAAAGATTTGTGCGGCAGTGAGCCAAAAAGTTTTACAAGGCAAACAATTTCCAATTAAAAGACATCAAGTTGTGAACCTCTTTTTTATGCTGGCCAAAAGCAGAACAATGAGCTAAAACGAGCTGAATGTCGCGCACGACAAACGCTAAACGACGGACGACACGTGTGCTCAAAGCCTTCGAAATAATGGGAGAAGCGTTTTGGTAAATATCGTTTCGACCATGTTAATGGGGGCCAGTTTGGGGCGTAAATGAAGATGTTGCCTTCACCAGCATCATCATTATCATCATCATCGTTATCAAGTTTATGATTCAACTCGAAGTTGGTCCAACTGAACGTATTTGACATTGACCCAAATACAACGAACATTTATTGATTTCATTTGATTTTATTTGTTCAGATTCAGATCGCTGAAGACCAAACAAGCAGAGACAAAAAAATCCGCGCTTACATTAACGATTATTATCCAAAAAACAGGAACTATAAAATAAAACGAATACAGAAACTTTTTGCAACAGCCAAAATAGAGTTAAAGATGATGCAAATTTGAAATGAATCAAATTTAAATAGATATTTTTCAGTATTGAATTATTGAGGCATAAGCATAAAGAAAAGAAAATAGGCTTTAATTATTTTTTTATAAATTCCGCAATTGTAATACATAAAAAAGAGCTTTATAAGAAAAGTTGCACGAGTCCTATAGATTTTCGACTTAAATGTCAGGCTTCTAGCTTATTTTCTTATATTCATATATATAAATTGTTTTATAGTTACAATTTTTAACTATATCTTATATACGTATTTTCAAAACTAAAGCTCATAAACTCGATTGCCTACGAATCGGAACAGCGAACTTGAAAAACAATTGAGTACAAATTATTGAACATGTCTATTTGATTCCACATGCATAATACTATGCAATTCGAGCGTAGTCAATTTAGCTTCCGAGTCGAAATGTCTGCGAATTAAGTCTGACCAGGTCTGTGGATAATTGGCTGCCAACGCCGATTAATTGACCATTAACACGACCTGGGACATGAATATGTATGCACATTTATGCCTAAATACAAGTGTATAAAAATCTTTGTTAACAATTTAAGCAATCGGACGCAATAATTAACAAAACCCATAATTAAAATGCGCTAGCCCAAGGTTTATGCAGCACGGCACGCGTGGCCAACTGATCCACGGCACGCCTTGAGATTAACAAAATAAAATGGCGTGCGATGCTATACGATGCGATTCATATCGACTTCTGGCGCCGATATGCAATCACGCTAAGTAATGCCAAAGCTGCCTTCATGCTCGGTTAGCTCGGTTTGGTTTGGCGCACCAAAGCTCTTAACAAAGCTTGCAAAACACTTTAAACATCCTTCTAATCGCACATGGTTACCCATCGAATCATCAGCTAACTACCTACACATACCACACACACACATATATATATATACACGCGCACGCACACATCATCAACATGCTCATCATTGCCCTATCATCGTAATCATCATTAATGTTGCCATGGCTCGTAAAATCGTTGAGTTTTCGGTCTGCTGTCAGCTTCAGTTTTGTAAATTCCAATTTTAATTTTGCATGCAAAAAAGAACAGCAAACGGAAAACTAGCTAGCTGCAATACCCTGTAATCATATCAAATTTTCACTCATTTTGATATTGAAATGATAGTGGCTCAAATTTGTTTTAGATCAGCTAAGATTTGAAATCGATTAAAATCTTATCACAGTTAAGTATAAGAGCATCTATAAATCTGCATTCTAAAAATTTGAATTACTTCAATAAATAAGAATAAAACAATTTAAAAGAAACAATTGCTCTGTTTATTTCGGAGAATAAAAATCAATTATGGAAAAAATGATATATTTTGTGGCCTATATAGTTGCTCTTCTTGTATTTGTTTTTAATAAATTACATTTTACTTACATTTGAGTAAAAAACCTTTAGCAATAGACATTGAAATATGTTTACTGATTGAAAGGCCCCAATTAGCCTGCTATTGTAGGGTATATAAGGGAGCATCGGCAACGCCGTTCAGTCACTGATGTTTCCCGGATGCAATTTCAAATTTCAATCACATTCATATTACACGGCTGCATGGCTGGCCCGGATTAGGTGGAGAGCACAGCTCAGCCCTTGCCCTGCCCAACTCCTGCTTAATGCAAATTGATTCGTGTAGGCAAAATGGAATGGCTGCTGGGATTAGGGTATGGCAAAGACTGATATCAGAGTGTTAACTAAGGCGACAGCGCATACACATAAAAAACACAAACAACAATTGCAAAATAAATCGAAGAAATTCTAGAAAAAACTCTTCTATAGACAAACAGCTCTAGGGAAATTAATGTGAATCATGTTAATTTGCGAATTATATTTCCAAGAATTGAGAAAAGCTTTAAAAATCTGTTTACATCGATTCCTTGAGAGATTGCGCTGACACACTACGAATTGGCACGAAAACAACTATATACATACATATATGCTGTATACTATGTATGTTGTTTGCTTTCGCACTAAAAAAAAGCTTCCTCAAACACTTTTTTTTGGCTAACCCAATATTAGATCATTGCCTCGATACTTAAGTATCAAGATATATACATACTTAAATATCTTAAACAAATTGATCTGCTGCAATATCGATTGGCATCCGGAATATGTACATACATACGTATATATGTATGTGTTTGTGTATTATATTTTGTAACACTATTTTGTTTATCTCTAGCAATAGAGCAGTTCCTATATAAGTTTAGCTAAGAACAAAAGAGTTTTTGGTACATCGATATTTTTGTATATATGTATAGTTATAAATTTATATATATGTAATATATATTTATATTTATAGGTAGATTATAAGTATACTTAATAGTTTTTTACTTCCATCTACAATTTCTCTATTATAATTTCTTAGATACTTTAGCAACTAGTTGCATTTGGGTCTTTCAGACATCCTTGGCAATAAATAAGGTCGAATACAAGAGGAGCGTAATATATTGCTAAATATTTGTGCTATTTATTGATTCATTTATTTATTTATTTTTTTTTTTTTTTGCCATGCACTTGGTAGCTTATTGGCATTATTATGACAAGGCCTAATAATAATTGCTGGTTGACTTTGAAGTTTGATTATAAAGCCCATGTGAGGGTCAAAATACTAGCTATAAATACAAATATAAAACATGTGTCTGTATCTATAAATAATGTCTGCATTTCCAGAATAACAACAACAGCAAGAAATTCCACATCAAGTGTAGTTCAAACATTGTGCGTTTGTGCAATATTTGCGAGACCTTTTGGTAGAAAGGCCGCCCCATCGAGATCTGAACAAACAAATATCAAACATACAATCTGAACATGGATAGAACGATAGAACTGCATAGAGAGAGCCACAAGATAATTACATATATGGAGAGGCAAGCTCATCAGCAGCCCTCTAATTTTGTTTTTCTCATCTTCCATCTTGTGTGTA
Organism: Drosophila mayaguana; assembly: GCA_037075325.1. Taxonomy (NCBI): domain Eukaryota; kingdom Metazoa; phylum Arthropoda; class Insecta; order Diptera; family Drosophilidae; genus Drosophila; species Drosophila mayaguana. Next base: position 4,166,948 of record JBAMCG010000074.1, read on the forward strand.
TTTTAATATTTGTGCTGCTCATTGCATTTAGTTGGCAGACAACGGTAGCTAAGTACAGTGGTACAAATTTAAATATTGTGTGCAGTAAAACAAGACAAGAAGCTCGATTCAATAGCCTAAAATTCTTGAACATAACAGTCAATATATAAGATTTAATTATAATTTTCTCAGCTCATATGATCTTTGTCCCACTGTACAACGTGCAGCGACTGCTGTTTGGCCAATGCAAATAACAACATGAACCGCTGCGACGGTGGCTATAAAACATGAGGCAAAAGCATGTGACATAGACAACTTGGCAGCTCCACTAGCAGACACGATGAATGGGAAGTGGGAGCTACAGTGACTGCTCCTCAGTGGTGCGTGGCCCACTGGTGGTATCTGGTGGTGCAAGTAAAAGCCACTTGAGCTGCAAACTTGATTATGCCATATGCCAATACAAAAATCTAAAACGCGCTCGTTTTCAGTTGCATTTAGTTGTTGCTGTTGCTGTTGCTGTTTTTTTTTTTTTTTTTTTTTTTTTTTTTTTTGGGTGCGGAATGTTGCGTCGTAGTTCGTGTAGTAGTTTTTGATGTCGTACGAAAAGCCATTAAGAGTCATCAGCATGCATGACGGTGAACAGCTATTTGGAGTGCCAATTGCATGGCGTATAAAACGCTTTGAGGTTGAGGCAACCAGACAAATACCAGCCCATCTACAGTTGAAGACACCTGGTGAACCCTGAACGTGAACAAATTGAAAGCAACTGGTTTTCCAATGCGTACGGCCGACCTCTTTCATATGGAGATGGAGCCTCTCTTACATGGAGATGGAGCAGCAGCAGGAAATGCTGCCACGAGGCGCGCTTATCTTGAATCAGAGATTTGCATAAGTTGCCAGCAGACGTTGCGGCTCAAATAATCATAAAATTTAATATGTTTATGGCCAAAATGTGTGCATGTGTGTGTTGTTGTTGTTGTTTAGACCTGGCACAGTCGTGTTTATATTTGCATTACAAAGGCATCTTGAGTGCTGTCTTTTTGTAGCAATGGCTTTGCCATTGAACTGATTTGATCGAACAACAATTTAATTGCAATTTTGACGGCCACCCATCAATGCACTGGAAAAAAAGAAGCTAACTGATGCATCTTGCATGAAATAAATCTTTGCTTCTCTTAAAGAAAGTTCTTTAAGCCAAGAAATATTTTCAACTCTTCAATCAAATCGACTTGAAGCCGGAAATACAGAATATTTCAAATTAGGTCGTCAGGTGCACGAAACCCCCAAACACTTTGAATTATCTAATTAGATTTATTAGATTATATATCAAACGTATCATATTTTGTGATCGTATTCATATTATCAATCATCCATGCCTAGGTTGATATCTGTTCTCGAGTTTAATGGCTGCTTTCATAATACTTCGAAAACTGCGTTTTTATTTTTGTCATTTTCGATATGTTGATTTAACCATGGTCCCTGGACTGTACTGGCCTTCGCCTTGCTCATAGTTAGCTGCTGGACTAGGAAGTTACCTGGTTATTACCTGTTCGCTTTGACAGATTTGAAGTCTGATGGGAATCGATTCAATTAGCACATACAGTTTGACTCAGCTAAGCGTCCATGATAATGATAATTTTATTGATATTGATGATGAACATGCTGATGATGATGATGTTGCTGTTGCTGTTGATGATGTGAATGGAGATTATGAAATTGCAGCTTGAGTTTGAAATTCGCGCGCACGCGTTTTGAATGCGGGCTCTGCTAATCGCGCAATCAACTGGCACGCATAGCGCGCATATCAAATACAACATGACAAATGGAAACACACAAACACAGACACACAGATGTATAGACATACATATGTATATTTATATATGTATATAAAAGCAGTTGTTACTGACAGCGCGAGCTGTGCGCTCTGCGGTTTTGGCAGGTGGTTGAGGAGAAAGTTACCAACATTGAAACAACTTTTTTTGTTTAGTGTGTTGCCATTGTTGTTGTTGTTGCTCAAGCTTAACGCAGCCAAAAAAAAAAAAAATTAAAAGCTAAACACTCACATAAAAATACTGCCAAGCTATATACATATATATAATATACATATATATATATATATATATATATATATATATATATATATATATATATATATATATATATATATATATATATATATATGTATATATATATATATATATATTATATATGTATATATTATATATATGTATATGTAAAATTAAAAAAAAACAGCTGAAGAAGCAACAACAAAATATGTAAAGAAATTAAGTAAAACGAGGGAAGCGGCGTAAGCGATTATGAAATCGCCGCCAATGGAATTCGAATCAATGTAAATACATACACAGCTACGCATATCTGTATGTCTGTTTCTGTGTATGTGCCTGTGCGTGTAGTTATGAAGCATGCGGCTTGACTTTGGCCAAGTCTCCGGCTGAAAAAGTCTTTCGCAATATATACGCGTCAAGCATCGAATTGAGGCCTGGGCCTGGCACAGACAACTCCTCAACTTGGAATGGATTGGCCTGTAATTGAATCACACTTACACTCTCACACACATACACAGTTACATACACACACACAGCATTATGTATGTTCAGTTGGTTGGCCACATAACGCATCCAAAGAGTAGGAAGCGGCAACGCACTTGACAGAGTTGTTGCCGTTGTTGGAGTAGCTCTTGTTGCAGTTGCTGTTGCTGTTGTTGTTGCGGTTGCAGTTGGTGTTGCCGTTACAGTTGATGCCGCCATCGTCTGTATGGAATTTTTTCACTTTTGCTTTTAATAGCCAAGCCAGTGTAACAGAAAACAAAAATAATAAGAGCAGACAACATTCAATGGACACGGAAAGGCACGTTGCATTTTGAGGAATGTATTTCTTTCATTAATACCCTGTATGAAGTACATTTAGCTCATGCAATTTATACAGTGTTAAGGATTTCCATAAAACAACTGCGAATCATTTTCATAACCTATTTCAATAAATTGCTGATAACTTCGGGATTACCAAATAAATATAAATATAAACTTAATTTTTTTAATGATTCTTAATTATAAATAAAAGCTTTGTTTATAAAAAAAACAAAGTTGTGTACTAATTTTATAATATTAAGAAAACATATAATGTTAAGATCTAAGCTTAAAGCACATTTGTAATTAATTTCTTCTTAATCTTGATACGATTGTTTGTTAAGTAATAGGGTATTAACTAGTTCATCTGAAAACAAAATCTCTGACTATTATTGCATTTCTATTTATTTATTTTTTCCTACATGTTTTGTTTTTCTTCTATTTTCTTTTTTGGATATTCGAAATTGCCGCTCTTCATATAACTGTAAACTAAATGCGTCGCGGGCAAGTGGGTAGAAGGGCAGTTCCGCCCGTCTACACCAGATGTCGCACGTTTCATTTTGGCGAACGCATTGCCTAGGGTGCTGCAGCAGGGGCAAGGCCGAGGAAATATCAACTGCGCTGACATTGATTTTGAAAAAGCGGCAACGACTCGCAGCAGTTCGACAGTTGCAGGAAATGGGAAAAGTTAAGAGCGCAACAGGATACAACATGCCTTCCTCTCTCTCTCCCGCTCTCTCTCTAACTCCCCCGCGCGCTTGCTCCGCGCTTCCTTCCATCGAAATAATTTTCGTTGATTGCAGACAATAGAAATTGTGCGTCCTCGAGTGCCTGACTTCAAGAGTGGCCAGGAAATGCACTTACAATAGGCATGGGCATTAGATATGTATTAGACCATGCGTTGCACATGTTGCGCCGCGACTAAATGTGGCAGACCAGCGTCGCACGATAAGTGGCAAGCAATTGAATGGAATTCAATTGGACAGTTGCATAATAGTCTGTTGCTCGGCCAAAGATTGGGCAATTGATAAGATCCGATAGCACGCACAACTGCTAATAGACCTGTAGCGTAACATATGGTAAATAGAACTAACCTCGCTTTTACTCTATTCGATATAGATTCTCTCTGTTGCTGGGTGGCTGAGTGCTTCGATATATTTTGGTCTGACCGCACAAAACAAATGCAAATGAAGCCGCTGGTTTCACTTTCAAGATGAATAGCTAGTGCTTGCCTATTGGCAAAACACACACACACACAAACTAGCTACCAACTAGTTAAAAGTTTTATTGCCAGTTTGTAAAGTGGATCACGTCTTTTCTTTCCGTATTTAAAGCACAAAATCTATTGAGTTATGCGTATAAGTTTTGTTTATTTGAACACTTTGCAAACAAATCCACATAATGGTTCGAGTGTGTGTGAGATTTATTTAATAAATTTTTAACATTTATATAACAATCACACAATCATTAACATGCTATTGCTAGTGCAGACGATTTCGTTTTCTATTTTGTTTAAACAATCAGAGTGTTACTTTTCTTTTTGTAGATGCGGGTACTCTTTGTTGTTATTGCTAGGTGCACACGAGATTTGATTGTCGTAATAGAATTGCACGCTTTTGCACTGGTTGCGTTGGAAGAACTTGCGGTTAAGCTGTGTTTAAGCTATCTAACGTGTTATATCCTTTATCGTTCACGTTTATAAATGTTTGGAAAAGCGACTTTATTTTTTCCGTGCACCACGACTTTCACGCTCAGCTGTTCTCATTGAACTAAACTCCCCACGCAATCTCAACAGCTGTTCGTTCTGTTAACAATGAACCAATAACAGTGGCAATTCTATTAACATTTACTGTTTATAACAGTGTATCGATATAAATCGTATACATTTCACGGCATCATATTACTTTTGATGTTTTCATTATATGCTTAAATTCACAAAATATACAAGATGCTTAATTGAAAGTTTTGGTTATTTAGCACTTGATAATAATTTCATCTTTTAAAATTTAAGCGCTGCCAGTACAGTGCATAACAGTTCCTTGTAAATGCTACCACTTGAGTGGTTCATGTCTTTGCTTTTTAAAGATTAAAGTTTTAAATTTTACCGTACAATACCGAAAACTTAACAAACATTTCGAAAGCACACCAATTTTTGGATCTGGTCTGCATAAAAATTTAAAAAAGTATTAAATTGTTAAAATGAAGGCACATTTGTCATTCTGATATTTTGCTTTTTTAGTTCGTTCAGAAGTAGTCGATATTGGCATTATATCGATAGTTTAGGCGTCACTAATTGTGATTTGCAATTTCACTTTGCCTACTTCATACGCGCATATTTTTTATACAAAATTAAATTAAATTTAATTTAGCTCGGGATATAGCAACAATGTCGAATACGCAAGCGGCAGTTACTGCATATTTAGCAGCACAAAAGAAGACAGCAAACAAAGATCTCGCTGCCGAATGGACTTTAATTGAGGAGCTGCATAATGAAAAGTAAGCGCTTTTGCTTCCTTTTTTGTTTCTTAGTATAAATTTCATGTTATTGCAGATTGTGGAACGAGCTAACGATTAAGCTTGTTACATTTGTGCGCCATGAATCGTTGCAGGACGAGACTGCTCTTTTGCAGCTGTACCAAAATTTCATCTCCACCTTCGAGACAAAGTAAGTCAAAGCCGCATTTAATCTAGGCCTGGCAAATATGATATTCAAATATATTTCATTGCAGAATAAATCCCTATGGTCTGATTCAAATTCTTGAGGTAGTTGTTGATAATATCAGTGACAAAAAGGAGGCAATCCAATTTTTGGAAAAAATGAAGGACAAAGTTAAAATATGTGATGAAGCTGTCTGGTATCTGCAAGTCATGCAGGGCAACTTATATCTCAGCAATCTGAATGATCTGAATGCCACCAAGAAAATCATTGAAGAACTGCGCGATGTCCTCGAGGAAGCAGGCAACGTTACGCCCGTGCATGGTAAATACTACATGCTTGCCTCACAATATTACCGTCGTGTGGGCAAGCACAGCGAATATTATCGTTGTGGCTTGCAGTTCTTGGGGTGCTCGCTGGACGACTACCCTCGTGACCAATGGGCGCAACAGGCTTTCTTTTTAGGACTGGCCGCACTTTTGGGCGATGGCGTCTATAACATTGGCGAGCTGTTAGCGCATCCCATTTTAGAGTCACTTAAGAATACGGAAAACGAGTGGCTGGTTGAGTTGCTGAAGGCATTCAACATGGGAGACATTAACAAGTGAGTGGTAGAAAAAGATTCAATAATTTATAAACTAGTAAGCATTTGTTGTCTTCAAATAGATTTAACGACATGAAAAAGATTTGGTCAAAAATCCCAGATTTGGCTGCGCAGGAAGTTAAACTACGCCAAAAGATTTCCCTGCTCTGCCTCATGGAAATGACTTTTAAACGTTCGGCAATCGAGCGTGCAATTTCCTTCGCAGACATCGCTAAAGAAACAAAACTGCCGCCCAAAGAGGTTGAGTTTTTGATCATGAAGGCTCTGGCGCTAGATCTGGTACGCGGAGAGATCGATCAGGTGGCTGGCGTAGTTAACATGTCATGGGTGCAGCCACGTGTTTTGGATCGCTCACAAATTGTAGGTATGGCCAGTACACTGGACACATGGATGGGTGCGATCACAAATATGGAAAAACTTATGGAGAATCGTGCTGCAGAAATTCTCACAAATTGATGTTTCCTTTAATTTCCATTTACCTGTATGCTTTTTGTATTAAACCAACATGCATAATGCAAAAATTAACAATTGTTTTTACTAATAATAATAAAAGGGACTGAAAAGTAAATAGATTATAAAACTTTCTGAGACAAATGCGAAATATATTAAATACAGATGAAGGAATTTCAATTTATTCACGTAATATGATCGGCTTATCTTACTGAACACCAATTTGTTCCACGTAGCCCATACAAGTTTCTGGATTGAATATAAATAGATTTCGATGGGGAGCTTCCATTTTGGTCACCACCTTAATAATTTCTTGTGCCACAACGCCACCAACAACAGCGACTGCAGGCGATATCTGCGCAAAAAGTATGCCAAGTGTAGAGCTAGACAGTGCAGAATTCGGCACAAGCTCGTCTCGGATTTGCTCCAGTAAAGCAATGTCTGCCTCTCTTGTCTTATAGTTGGGATCGCGCTTATGGGTGCTGCGAAAGATTTGTAGAACGCGCAACAGTATGATGCCTGGACCATCTCGCTTCAACTTGCGTTGATAGTTGGGAGCATTGATATTGAAGTCGAGCCAATTGGCATACGATGGATATTCGACTTCGCGTTGCACTGGAGTGGATACCGTTTCATATTTAACCTTCTCATTCGGCTTCGATATCACCTTGTACTTGATAACGTTTCTAGAATGAAAAAATGCACAATTAAATTAGTTCTTTACATAATGCATATTCCAGATCACTTACTCCACGTAGCTATGCTTCTGTAAGCCAGCAAAATGGAAACCAAACATGCCCCAAACATCAGCGGCAAAAAATTTAACGCCCAAATCCCTGCAGATTGTGTCTATGCGCAACAATTCTTCGTTGCTTGCACTGTTTATGACCACGACATCGAACTGAGCGAAAAATTCCGCGTTCTTTTCACTCAATGGCTGCGTGTCTGCGGATATGTCTACCATAGGATTAAGAGCTCGAGCGCGCGTTAAAGATGCTTCAGCCCGGTTGTTGCCCAAGGATTCACGTGCCGCCAAAAATTGTGAGCAAAAGTCTTCTTCGGTTACCAATTTGTCATCGTGCAGCTTTACCAAGTTCACACCGGACAAAATAATATTCTTAGTTATTTCCGCACCTAGCCCATTCAGACCAGAAATCAGTATATTTGCTGTGCGTAGTCTATAAAATTGTATTTTTAATTTACATTGATTAGTTTTCACCATCAAAAATGGAGACAGCCGGCATACCGGCAAACTAACCTCTTTTGGGACTCCAAGCCCCAAAGTCGAATTTGTCTATCATACAGTTCATTCTCTGCGTCTGTGAGCTCAACGCCAGTCTCTTTAGCATTTTCCTCAACGTCCATTTTCATGTTTACACAAAAATTTGTTGAAATGTTGCGAAAAAATAAACGCCAATGATGCTAGGGAAGAAATTATATCGCAAAACTATCGATGACTTACGCTAAACATAATCGATAAGCCATCCTAATTGTTCTTTGATTTAACCACCGAATCGCAAACACAGTATTTGCCGCTAATATTGTATGAGGATTCATACAATTTGTAACAGAATAATATATCGATTACACATATGCAACACTGCGCTGCAATATTTATCAACACTGATTAACAACCACATTAACCCACGCAGCAGTTGCAACAACAACAAAATTACGCGATAAACAAAACGAAGCCGATTTCCTAGCAATTAAACACAATGAGTGTTGTAAGCACAACACCAGCATCACAAGATGCCTGCTATATATCGCTCCTTGGGCTCGCCGAATACTTTCGTACCTCACAACCGCCAAACATAAAAAAATGCATACAATGTTTACAGGCGCTCTTCACTTTTCAGCCGCCTTCAAAGGTAAGTGTACCATAAGTGAAAGTCAATAACAAATACAACAAATATCAACGGAATTATACGTCTCTCCTTTAGGTGGAGGCGCGTACACACCTGCAAATGGGTCAAGTTCTTATGGCTTACACATGCAATATAGATTTGGCGCGTCGACATTTGGAACAGGCATGGAGTATCGCGGAGCCTCTTATGAACTTTGATGATGTCAAATTCGATACCGCCTCACTGCTCGCCCAGCTGCACCTTAAAACGGAACAGAGCTCACATGCCAAAGCGATGCTCCGACGAGCCGTCGAATTATCACAAAATAATGTCTATTGGCATTGTAAACTGCTACTGCAACTGTCTCAGATCCATGCGAGTGATCGTGAATATTCGCTGGCCAGTGATTTATTGGCTGTAGGCGCCGAATCAGCCGAGGAGGCGGGTGCCACATACCTTAAAGTACTGTTTTTGCTCTCACGGGCCATGATCCTAATGATTGAACGGAAAACGAATGATGTGCTGGCACTGCTCAACTCAGCGGGTCAAATCATTGACAATAATATACCTAATCCACATCAAAAGGAGTATCTGAAAGTGTTCTTCCTAGTGCTGCAAGTGTGTTACTATCTGGCCCTCGGCCAGGTGAAAACAGTGAAGCCCAGTTTAAAGCAACTGCAAATGTCTATACAAACGATTATGGCACCCAATTGGCCAAGTGACGAGTCGATCTTTGGTGGCAATCAGCTGGAGATGTTTGTATGGCTGCCCAAGGAGCAGCTTTATGTACTTGTCTATCTGGTCACTGTTTCCCATTCGATGATGGCCGGTTACATGGATAAAGCGCAAAAGTACACAGAAAAGGCATTAACACAAATTGAAAAACTGAAACAGCAGGAGGACAAATCCATATTATCCGTATTTAAGGTTATACTGTTGGAGCACATCGTGATGTGTCGCATGGTCATGGGTAACCGGGAGTTGGCTATACGTGAGATAGCCGCTGCACGTGATGTATGCCTGGCTGTGCCACATCGTAACCTGCTCAAGCGACATTCGGCGCAGCTTCATTGCCTTATTGGTTTGTATTCAATGTCAACGAGTTTCTTTGAGCACGCGGAAAGACAATTTCTGGTGTGCGTGAATGAGACGACCGAACGGGATCTTAAGCTCTTCGCTAATCTAAATCTGGCCATCATTTATCTGCGCACAAAAAGGGAAGCTGACCTCAAACAAATACTTGATGCCGTATCCACGGAAAACACGCACACTTATAGCAGCCAAGCCCTAATGGGCGGATTCTACTATGTTCAAGGATTGCACGCCTTCCACAAAAATAGCTTTCACGAGGCAAAGTAAGTAGTAGTAGAAAATGACATAATTATGATAATTTGTAATACAACTAATTAATGTTTTCTGCAGACGATTCCTGCGAGAAACGTTAAAAATGGCCAATGCAGAGGACTTAAATCGCCTGACGAGTTGCTCCCTGGTGCTGCTTTCACATGTCTTCCTTAGCATAGGCAACTCCAAGGAGAGCATGAATATGGTGACGCCAGCCATGCAATTGGCAAGTAAAATACCTGATATCCATGTGCAACTGTGGGGCTCGGCGATATTGAAGGATCTCCACCGCATGTCCAAGGATGCGCAGCACGAGAAAGAGGCATATGCCAACCATGTGAAATACTCAGAAAACCTGATTACTGATCAGCGCAAGTGCGTTCAGAGTGCGCACCACGAGCTGATCAATTGGTTTCAAGGTAATCCGCCTGTCACCAGCAACTCATCACTTAATCCTGCCCTCGCTGTACCCACGACAACGGAGACGTCTACATCAGTGCTTCAACAGCCGCAGCAGCCGGCGGCGCAATTCGGACAATTCTATTAGACGACCATGTGCATATATCGAATCATAAGCATTTTAATACTACTGTTGTAAGCTAAAAATTAAAGACTAAGAAATGCTACAAAATATTTTTGTTAGTTGTAGTAGAGGTGGAAAACAATCGAGATATCCAATAGGCAGTAAATCGGTAAAATCCTCTTAATATTAAAGGAAAGTGGTATTTTTGAGCCAATTGGATTTTCAATCATTGTCTAACTTGCTTGTACGACAATAGATTTATTAATTCCCGTATACAATTGAACACTCTACTTATGTAGAGGGCTAGCTAGAACAGTTAAGGACATCTTAACTTATAATCGATCAACTAACTTTCAATTTAGTCTTTTTTATTATCGCCTACTATAAATTAATAGTAAGACAATGTTTATTAAACTTATGCATTACATACCCTTTGAGTAAATTCGACACCTCAACTTGTCGACAGGGGCCGTAAAGCCTCCTGTTTCTAAATTTCCAGAGTATTTCAGCTAAATGTTCGTCTTTACCAGATCTAGTTTAGTTTAGTCTATAAAAAACCCTCCAGCTTATTCATAAATCTTTTAAGGGATAACTAGTCTACAGTAAGTCGGCTGCATCCGACTCATCTTCGTCAGCCTCTTCCAGTGTCGTCGCAGTCCCGTTCTCCTTATTGCTCAGCAGGGTGAAGTGGACCAGACGCTTATCATCCTGCTCATGCATTGTCAGATGCGTGCGCATATCGTTCATCGTTTTAAACTCCTCGCTGCATACCGGACAAATGTAGATTTTATCGCCCTGATGCGTTCGCTGATGCATCTGGCAGTCACCACGTTGCGTAAAGCTTTTCGAGCAGAAGGGACAAACGTAGGGACGTTCGCCCGTGTGCGTACGTCGATGATTCTTGAGCACATTGAGCGCAGTAAAGCGCATGGGACACAGATCACAGGCATACGGTCTTTCGCCTGTGTGCTTGCGCTTGTGCTTAGCCAGGGAACAGCTGGTCGTAAATCTTGTAGAGCAGACCTCGCACTGGTACGGCTTGACGCCCGTGTGGGTGCGTCCATGAGAAGTTAGCTCAGCTTTGGTCACAAACGAATGATCGCACAGCGTACATTTGAAGCGCTTAATGTCGGAGTGTCGCATCTTGTGCTGGCGCAGATTCGCGTTCTGTGTAAAGCCTTTTCCACAGACATTGCAAACGAATGGTTTCTCGCCGGTGTGAATTCGCATGTGGTCCCGTAAAGTAGACAGCATCGTGAAAACTGCAAAAAAAAGAGAAAAATGTATGTACTCCATTTGGTAGTCTTCAAAATTTCCTCATTTGATTTGGGCCACTTACCCTTTTGGCACACATTGCATTGATTGCGAAGATTCCGCTTATGCGTCTGCACCATGTGCCTACCCAACTGCGCCATGGACTCACAGCGAAGGCTGCACTCCTGGCATATAAATGCTCCATGTGTGGCCTGATGCTCGGAGAGATGATCGAACGAAACAAACACTCGCTCGCATTCATCGCACTTGAAGTTGCGATGGGTGCAGCTGTTCTGCCTTCGATGTATGATCAGGGATTTCTCCAATGCAAAGCCCGCATTGCAGCGATCACAGTGGAACTTCGTCTTCAGCTCATCCATGTCGGCAGTAGGTGTTAGCTTTGATTTCTTTGCATCCATCTCCTCTTCAGGTTGATTGCGCTTGGACGTTGACTGTGAATCCTGCTGTTTCGATTGTTTCTCTTTCGACACTGGCTCTCGTGAGATATATGTATCACCAATACCATTGCTAACAAGCCGATACTTGTATTCCTTTTGCTTGGCATTAGTCTCCGCAGGTTGTTCAAGCAGCTCGCCCGTATTCTTATTGTACACCATTTCCGTCTCGAACTTGATATTGTCTTTCTCCACATGCAGTATAATATTCTCGGCATTGCCCTTGGACGGTGTCTCTTCTGTTTCTTGCTCCTCAGTAAATTCGTAATCATACTCTTCCTCCTCCTGACCTTCCTGCTCCTCATCTTCCTCCAGTACAGGCGTTTTCTGCTCCTTTGCCTGATCTTCATTTGTTGTGTTTTGCTCCGCATCTGCTTTTGCTACCTCATTTGTTTGCACCTCACTGCTGACTGTTGCAACTGCATCCGTTTGCGCCGAGCTATCGGATGTGGAGACTGCAATCTTAGCTGCAGATGGGAGCACTTGATCTGACTCCTCGGGTAGTGCATTGGGCAGCAGCTGTCGCAGCGTACGATTAGAGCTCTCACATTTTAGTTTAAACGAGTAGCAATGGTTTATTTCGCTGATGCAACTAAGGCAAACCCTGGCTGGCAAATTATCTTCGCGCCTCGGCTGCCAACAGGAGAAATATTAGTTAGAGACATTTACTGTTAATCTCGACATACCTTCGTGCGGGTGAATTCGCGCAGCATATCGACTAAGCAACTGCCGGGATCACCATCAAAGATGGACAGAAATGGACCCGAGAGACTTAGGCAAGTGCGACAAATCTTCTCCACGTCCATTTTGCAGCAAAATATCTTAAGAAAAACTCACAAACAACAACTAAACGGAATGTCGTTGCCAGATTGGTTGACACTAATATTAGAAAGTGCTGCCATTTGTAAACATTGTTGAACTATCTTTACTGTGTCCGTGCGTCTGCATGTCTTGCAAAAAATAATAGAAACGCGACATCAATAACACTATTTACCATATTACATCGCCAAAGCGCGTATTTTTTAAATCAAACTCTGTGCATCGGTAACATAGTTATTATTAGTCCTTCTTGTGAAGACATGACGTGTGCGCTGCTTAAATGCGACTGTGACGTTACCAGATCACGCAAACAGTGCTGCCCATCGAAATGAAGCACAACATAGCTAAATTCAGCCGGTGGTTTATTTTATCAGCTTGAGCTCTAATTGGTGCGTAAATAAATCATTATTATGAACGATATAAAACAATTGAAGGAACAGCAACGCGATAAACATCCAGGCTTCGACGGCTATTTGGATTGCATGACCCGAGCTTTATTTACGGGACTGGCATCTTTTTGTTTGGGTAGCCATTTCATGTGTTGTCAAAACCATTGCATAATATTTATTATTTTTCTAGGATTTGCAGGCACATATTTTATTCAAAAGACAGTTCAGAGGAAAATACGCTATCCAGCTAAATACAACATATTGATTTCCTCATTGGTAGCAACAGGCGTGGCCTACCAAACGACTACGACACGCACCAAGTCCTGTCAAGCTGCTTGGATGGCCTTCGAGGGCAAACACACGGTGCTTAACGAGGAAACCTACTAACTAGTAATCAACCAAAATTTATAATAGTATAGTTTAAGTCATGAATTGCCTGCATGTGTTGCTACGCGTGTCCCAACTGCGTCCAGCAATAACTCGGATATCTTCGCGTTTTCGATACACCCAACATCAAGGAGTCAAGGGAATACGTAATCGTAAGAGCTTCTACGAAGCCCCAGTACAGACGGGGCTGCACGAAGAAAATGAATCGACTATCGTAAATGCAGGAGACATGCGGTTCTTGGACGATCGGTGGGTCAGCGCGAATCATATGACCTAATCCCATATTAAAATATGTTCTTACAGTGCATATGAGGAAGTCGCCGGGGGCGCAATGCGCATCAACCGTGATGTGGCCACAGCCCAGCATGTTTTCATCCTGCAGCCTTATGTCAAGTGGTCCGCTAAGCGCACTACACCCGCCGATGTGACGCCTGATGATCAGCTAGCTGAGGCGACAGCGCTGATCCATTCATTGCCCAATTGGCAAGTTGCTCGATCCCTAAAAGTGCCACTGGAAAGTCTAGAGCGTAAAACACTCTTTGGTAGTGGCAAAATAGCCGAGATTAAGGAAATGCTTGCACAATTGCGTACCGAGAGGCAGGTTAACAGTGTGTTTGTCAGCAAGGGCACGCTCTCATTTGCCCAAAGACAATTCCTAGAGGACGAGTTTAAACTGCCTGTGCTGGATCGTTACTCGGTGGTCATACAGATACTGCGTCTACATGCGACCAGTGCAGAGGCCCGCCTACAGGTTGCTATGGCAGAGTTGCCTTATATATGGTCGCAGGCCAAGGATGCCAGTGCCACACAGACCCGACGACAAGGCTATTCTCTAACTGATCAGCAAAAGGAAATACTGCGCACCAGGGAGCGCAAACTGCGAGCAGAATTAGATGATGTTCGTCGGCAACGACGCTTGCTGCGCAAGAAACGCAAACAGTTAAACTGTCCAACTGCTGCTGTTGTTGGCTATACAAATGCAGGAAAGACGTCGCTGATAAAGGCGCTTACGATGGAGGACAAAATGCAGCCACGCAACCAGCTGTTTGCCACACTAGATGTGACAGCGCATGCTGGCTACTTGCCATGCAATCTGCAGATTATATATATGGATACTGTGGGCTTTATGTCCGATTTGCCAACGGGATTGTTCGAGTGTTTCGTGGCCACCTTAGAGGACGCAATGCTTGCGGTAGGTTCACGATTTTTATACATGAGACATATGTTCAGTTAGTGATGCAATTTTCTTTTAGGATATCATCATACATGTGCAGGATTTGTCGCATCCTTGCCACGCGGCGCAGCGCGCCCATGTGGAGACCACTCTGCGCTCTTTGGCTTTCAGCGTGTCCCAAGGAAATTCAAACGTCGGCGAATTGCCGCCAATAATTAATGTTTTTAACAAATGTGATTTGCTTAAACCAAAAGCTCAAGTATCTGTACTGGCTGAGCAAAAGGATACGGGCTTGTGTCACTTAACCTCGGCACGTACTCACGCTGGTCTGCAGACGCTGCTCAAGGATGTGGAGCAGCAAATTTTGGATGTGACTGGGCGTCGTAAATTGCAGGTGCGCGTGCCCAGTGGAGGGCCAGAGATGGCTTGGCTCTACAAAAATGCAGCCGTCGTGGATACCAAAGCGGATGAACAGAATGCGGAGAAGATTCTCATGCGCGTTGTCATTAGCCAATGCACCTTGGACCAATTCATGAGAGAATTTTGCTAACTAAAAAGTGTTTCCTCTCTTGCCTCTCTGCTTTAAATATATATAGATTTAATTAGTTGGCCTAACTTTATTTTTTTGTTAAAATAATGCAAAGGGCGCAACTCGAACCAATTTAATATATTTTATTTGTTGCTATTGATGTAGTGTATAAATTAGTTTATTGGTGTTCGGTTTCTATAGTAGACGTATATATGTATATATATATAAATTAGCTACAAAACACTTATACCACAAAAATAAATTGTTTTTAAAAAATGTTTAAACAAAAAACAAAATATTGCACTTCTTGTTGCTAGACTTTTGTTTGTGCTGCGGTAGCTCACTTTAGATTGGTTTATTTTCAGTATTTCGTATTTGTTGTCAGGAAATTCCTATGCATTACAAAAATATTGAGAATACAGATTCTATATACTAAAATTCCTTTGATTATTAATATTTCAAGTGCATTTTAATTGGCACTTTATACTTCATAACACAAAATACCTTTGGGAATTATATATTCTTAAAACTTGAAACGAAATGCCACGGCAAATTACAAAAACCCTTTCCTACAATAAATAACTGACATGATTACAAACTATATACGTTTGAATAAAATCTTGTATATGTTAGACATGTCAAAAAGTCTTATCAAAACTATATAACCAACTGTTAAATCTGCGGCAGCCACCATTAACCTATTGAAGCAACGTTGAGTATAATTTCAAATGCTTTTATGCTTATGTTCTTTTGAGACTAAAGCGCAAATTAACAAAGCTATGTTGTGCTACGAGTATAACTAAGTTGTAGTGCGTTGTAAATACCATAACATACATGTGTATGTAACCTGTTTGTTCTGTTAGCCGTATTAAATAACATGTTAAATAAGTCTGTGCTTTTCCTAAGATTGTAAACAAACTTGAGCTATCATTTTAAAACTTAACTTAAATGACTTGCTATTTTGTTGTTAGGCAAACAAACAAAATTTACATAACTGTGCATAAGAGGCGCTAGATAAACATTAGTTTTCTTAAAATAGAAAACCCGGCCATATATATACGACATGTACAAAATTAAAAACTGTACAAATTAACATATAAGATGAAATAAATTCATTTACAAAGATGTACCAGGAATGCTAAGAAGTGTACAAATCAGTTAAATAGTGTTAATAATAAAACGAAAGTGAGCTTTGAACGGATCTCAGTGTAAGAATAGTTGCTGGCTTTCGTTGGGATCTCTAGCGTTATGATTTATTATTATAAATCATGAATTCCTTGAACAATGTGAACAGCAGGGAGTTTTTGTCTTATATGGCAACAAATTAAAATGACAAAAAATTAAATTTGAATTAATTGCCTAAGGACTAAAACAAACTACCTTCGTATACACAAATGCCACATACCCATATATATTTTACACATGCACACAATCGCACTCTAAGTCAGCATACATACACACACACACACACACACGGCGCACACAGCTACGCGGCTGAGCAGAGGGTCGCCAATAGCCACAGTAACAATTGCCAAATGGGAGCGACGAGTACAACAACAAAGAGTATGCAAATGATGCGGCAATTCTTGAGCAGGCTGACAATGCATTGAATGAATAGTGATATTGTACTATGATCACCCTGGTTCGAGGACATTGTTGTAGGCAGCGGAGTGCTGGCAGGCGCCAACCGCTTGCCATTTGTCAGTTATAATTTGGCCATATGCGACTGTGCCTGCTCGTTGGCCGCCACCGAGTATTGGGTAAATGGCATTAGCTGGCAATACTCCAGCAGCTGTAGCTCTAGTTGCCTGAGGCACTTCATCGGTGTTGCAGCAGCGATGCTCATCAGGCCCGTCTCCCGAGATTTGTGCAGATAACCGGACTGTATCAGTGCATATATAGCAATGTTAAGATTATCCAAGGCCAGGCAATAGGGATGCACATGTGAGGCGTTGCCGCCTGGCTGCTGCAACAGATGTTCCACGTGCTTCTGCACCCGCACCAGCAGATCCTTGGAGTTGAATTCGCCAGACATCTTCAAAGAAAGCAATATTATAGTTGAAACCGTACAAACTGTCTATCGCATTACACTCACCTGGCGCAGCGTGACCGCTAGTTGGTAGTAGAGACAGAGAAATGGAGCCAGTGCAGCGAGTATGACTTTGGTACATTCGTTATCTTGCACGATAACCTTGCCCGTGTGCTCATTCAGCTGCAGGGCTCTCTCCTCAATCAGCAGACGCAAATGCGTCTCAAACTCGGCCGCCTCGCGATTCGATTCAATAATGAACTCATGCTGGAACAGTGCATCCATGCTGCTCACATGGTTATGCAGGGCAGCCAACGTCTCCTGATAGGAGCTCGAGTTGTCCAGCTGTTGCTGGCGTCGCTGTTCCTTGAGCGCGGCAAGCAGCAAATAGGCGGGCCGTGCCAGCCAAAACATGCACGGATTTATGTAGAGCTGCAGCGCTAGCATCGGCACCGCGACCGCCATCGTTTGTGGACACAAGGCGTGCGCCTTCAGCCGTCGCACGTCGATCTGTGCTGCCAGCTGTTCTGCAGCCAGCGGAGTGAATTGGAGCTTGGCTACACGAAATTGCAGAATGTTGCTGTGAATTTCGACGGCATCGATCACGTCCGCCTTGATGCTGTTTGCGCTAGTGCTGACATGGGCGCCAAGCTTCTCGAATATCCGCTTCAAATGCAAAATGCCACGGGATAGCTCATCCACATTGACGCTGCACTGTCCATATAGCTTGCTGGCATAATACAGAGTTAGCAAATTAAATGTAGTGATGACAATGCGTCGCTGCTGCTGATAGATAATCTCGTTGGCCAGCTGCTTCACTAGCTCGATCTCCTGCCGATTGAGCTTCTGTAGTGAGCCGCCCAATCCGGCGCGTTGCATGCGCTGCGTGCTGTCATGTCCAAAGAATTCACGCACTGAGATCGGCGCACCGAAGTCCAGAAACATTTTTCCAAATCGTTCGTCGATGATTTTCAGAGCCTTGAAGAAGCCCTTCGTGGACTCCTTAGGCTTCGGTACGCCCAGTAGCTCATAGACAAACAGCTGCTCCTCCAGCACACGCTCGTAGGCCACGCTGACGGGCACAATCATTACATCCGGCACCTCGCCCGTAAAATATGGCAACAAGGCCATCGACAATAGACCCACTTTGGGCACCAAAGCCTTAAAATTTCGGGACCGCGTGCCCTCTATGAAGAACTCTACGCCAATGTGGTAATTGGCGACCAGAGCGTACATATACTCGCGAAAGATGTCCCAGTAAAGCTCATCATTTGAGAAACTACGACGCATGAAGAAGGCTCCCGTCTTGCGTAGCATGGTGCCCATGCCGAACATTGAGTGAAAATCTGTCGAAGATAGAGAAGTGGATTAAGGATAAATATTGAATGGGTATTTGACCTGAGCTCACCCATGCCGGCTGCTATTCCTGGTATTTCAATGTCATAGTAATAGCAAATGTAGCTCATCAGTATGAAGTCCATATAGCTGCGATGGCTGGGCAAGTATAGCACCGGACAGTGGCCCATTTCCTTGCGCACATTGGCCATGCTGGTCGAATTGACATAGAAACCATCACAGATCCGCTTACCAATGGCCGTAATCGCAATGCCACACCAGCGTATTATGGCCATGTTCCGATCCAGACCGATCTCATCGATAATCGCACGCGCCTGCTGCTCCAGCTGTTTGATGGGCTGCCCTGTCTGTTGTGCGTAGTGTTCCAGCAGAGAGCGCAGCTTCTCGCTGCGTAGCACATTCTGTTTGAGCTTCTGAGGGTTTAAGTAGCGTTCAAATTCGTAGGCCACTTGTGGCTTGAACTCTCGGGTCATAGATGCCTCTTTTCCCGGTGCTATAATATTCTCAAATTGTCGCATATATGCGGCGGCTGCTGTCTCAGCCTCAGCCGATGCTGATGCCGATGCCGATGCCGATGGGGATGAGTCATCGCTAGACGCGGCCGTTGCTCTGTTTACCTGGCTGCCGGTTGACTTCATTTCCATGGTACGCTTGACGTTTAACTGTAAAATGGTATGTGTTAAATGAGTGTGGATATAAATATATGAATGTTTATGTATGTGTGTATATATGCATTTATTTGGAGTATAATTTCAAGTGCTTGCCTAGCAATTGATTGCACACAGCTGGCACACGCCCTCGCTTTACTACTTATTCTTATCGGCCAGGTACGATTCTAAATAGGCTTTTGCCACACCGGCTTTTGGACAATCAGGTGGCAATCGAGTATGTGAGTAATAGTGCGACTGAAACAGCAATAATACTGATCACGCTATTTATTATCAGTGCTAAGACGTCTAAGACAGTACGCCTCAATGCGATAGACAATGTACGAGTATATAGTAGGCAGATTATATGTTTTACTTGACAAAGAAACAGGCCTATGCTCAATATATGCCCATTTAAATGAGCTAATTTAGTTTGGCAGTTTATTCTTCTTCACATTTTTCCAAATACCGTAATTTATCTTTATTATGATCACATGGTATATATTAATATTTTAGTGGAAAATATTTACCCCAACTCTTATTTTATCTTATTGTAATTTACTATTCACAAAACATTGTATTATTGGCATCTATGACTATTTAGACAATGTTGTATAATTATTATTAATTATTATTTTTGTGCATTATAAAATAAAACTTTCCAAATTAAACCATCACTAAATTTTAAACTGACTTTTCAATCTAAAATAAATGTACAGTTATTCAATACCATAACTATTATATAACACATATTCGAATTGATAAGGCTTGATTTTAACTTGTATGCTTATACACATGCATATATCCACTTTCACATATGGTGAGCTGTGTACCAGCTTACCAATAAACAGGATTTTATTATACATATGACGTTATTGGTAAATTCAATATAAATCGATGAAAGAAAACACCCAATACAACTAAGCACGGAACACAAGAAAATAATAAATATTTATTATTTATTATCGAAACACACAATTAATTGGCTTTATATACAGAAGTTATATTTATATATTTTCAATATTAACTGCGTACCAGTTTGCAGGCTGCAGTTGATTGCAATTAGAAATTAGGAATACAAACGCTTGATACTTTGTTTACCAAATAACTTACGATACACACGGGAAATGTAAGAGACAATTGTTTTATTTTATTATTGTCGTTTCTACTTTCGTATGTGACAAGTAAACAAAAAAGACAAACACACGATGAGCAAACAAATTGTAGTTAATCATACACAGCACGCTGCGAGTTAAATGATTTCTGAGATATAGCTAAGCAAGTGCACTATAGGTGCAGTTCCTTGAATGATAAATGACCTAATGTGCAATTTAAACAGTTGCTGCGTTTCTCAGCTGAACGCACACATGCAATCACATACACACACAAATACAGATGCACTTAATATATTGTAAGAGCAGATAACAAAAAATCAGAGAGGTGGCTTTGCTTTAATGTTATTTTGCACAGTTCGAAGCCTTTAGTTTAAACGAATTTGCATCAGAATGAGTTGACTTTCTATTTTGGAAATTGGTTTAGTTTAAACATACAATGTAAATTCGATACAGGTACTGTGACAGCAAATCGGCGACGCTTTGGCAGCGCGACGGTAAAACAACTACTACCACTCCACATTTGCGGCGACAACCACAACGACAGCACCGGGTCGATATTTATTTTTGTTGCTGTTGCTGCTGGTGATGTGTTTCACGCTGGACGGCTTTCACGCACGATACAGTCTATCGATATGCATGACATGCAGCGACGTGCCAAATGTTATGATATTGTGTTATTTTTATACAATTTGGATTATTATTAATATTGACATGAAGAGTACATTATTCATTAATTTTTTAGCCCATACAACGGAAATTATTGGCTCATTGAATATTCCAAATACAATTAAAAATAAGTTACGTTGCAGACCCCCTAAACCTAACGACTGTTACGCCATTTAAAAACGAAGCTTTTCATGCTGGGCTTGGCTGTGCTTTAAAACTTTATTGGAGGTGGCAACGTTGGCCGCACACCTATTGGTCAGTTGTAAATCATATGTTCACTTTAAAACTGTAGAGTTTTGTGCAAAATCATAGATAAAAATAAAATATGCGTTTGAAATCAAGGTACGGATAAGGCCTCGTTCACGTGATAGCCGATCGCTACAAACCTTATCTATCGTATGCAATCGTAACTTTGTAGACTCCTACGTCCAACGGCTGTTGTCCATTTAAAATCATAGCTTTTCAAACAAGTTTCTGCAGTGCTCTTTACATTTCCGTGGAGGTGGCAACACCAGTAGCAAAAACATTTCAATACATATCTAATTGGATACCAGGTCACTTAATAATCGTCGCTGTTCAAGCAAAAAGATAAAAGTAAAGATAAAAAGTTGAAAAGTTAAGATGGCATTTTGGCCGGTATTACTAGACGCGCTGATAACGCTGATTCACATCATAACCGATCGAATCTTGGAATTTGCACTGGGCTGGTATCTGGGGCCTCACAAGCGTGTCGCAACATTTGCCACAGTGGATCAACAGGTCATATTGACTAAGAGCGCCGTCGAGTTGGCAACAGCGATACGTACGGGCAAGTTAAAAAGTTACGACATCGTCAAAGCTTATTGCGAACGCATCAATATCGTAAATCGTGAATTGAACGCTGTTGTCGATGGGCCGTTCGAAACCGAGGCGCTAGAGGAGGCACGCGCTATCGATGAACGTCTGGCGTCGGGTCAGTATAGCGATGAGGAGTTGCTGTCGTTGCCCTTTCTGGGCGTGCCCTTTACCACTAAGGACAGCACGTCGGTGGCTGGTAAGCGGCTTACATTGGGACTGGTGGCGCGTAAGGATATGCGATCTAAGGAGGATGCGGAGTGCGTGCGTCTGATGAAGAAAAGTGGCGCAATCATCATTGCCACGTCCAATGTACCGGAAGTGAATAAATGGATTGAGTCACGTAATATGCTTATTGGTGGCACCAATAATCCCTACGACTTGAGGCGTTCTGTGGGTGGCTCCTCTGGTGGTGAAGGCGCTCTGATCTCGGCCTGCTGCACAGGCTTTGGACTAGGCACCGATATCGGTGGCTCCATACGCATTCCTGCCTTCAATTGTGGCATATTTGGCCACAAGCCCACCGCGGGCGCCATCAACATGGCCGGCTGCACCTTTCGGACCGGCAAGGAGCTGAACACAATGGTCTGTGCCGGTCCCATGGCACGTTTTGCCACCGATTTGCGACCCATTATGAAGGTACTCGTGGAGCCGTCACTGCAGAGCGCGCTTCAGCTGGATAAAGAGGTGGATATAAAGAAATTGCGTTACTTCTATGTGCCACGCCTGGGCATGCGTCAGTGTAATCCCATCAATAGAGAGACGGAGCGTGTCATGTATAATGTACGTAAGCATCTGGAGCAGTTGACTGGTCAGGATGTGCATCTAGCCAAGCTGCCGGAAACGAAACTGGCAGGCAAAATGTGGCGCTATTGGATGACCCAGGAACCGGCCAGCTTCAATCAGCTACTGGGCAATGGCGTTCAGCTGAATCCGTTTGTGGAGCTGTTCAAAAAATTGTTGGGTCAGAGCGAGTTCAGCATGGCGGCCATTTACTCGCTGATCGACAGCCTACTGCCCAAGGAGAATGAGAAGCTCATACGCTCGGCCACCAAAAAATGCAAGGCAGCGCTGCAAGAGCTGCTGGGAGAAAATGGCGTACTGATCTTCCACAGTTCTCCACGTACAGCACCATTCCATTACTATCCATTGTTCAAATTTCTGGACTTTAGCTACTTTAGTCTGTTCAATGTGTTAGGACTGCCGGCGACTCAGGTGCCCATGGGACTGGATAGCAAAGGCATGCCATTGGGCATTCAGGTAGTATCCAATCACAATAACGACCGCCTTTGTTTGGCTGTGGCCGAGGAGCTGGAGCGCGCATTTGGCGGCTGGGTGCCACCGTTTCCATTGAAAACCAAATAAATGGTTGGTGGTCATCTGTTTTAATACTCATCCGGGTGGTGGGGATCCTAAAGGCTGTTTTTATGAGCAATAAATAATAAATAATCCAATTAAACAATATGCTTTGCTATAAACCCTTTGTTTGAATTTGGCGGCAATTATGGGAGCCAGACGCTTAAGCTTATAACATTTATCTGGCAGCACAGTGAAGCAATTGGAACATGGTGGCAGTACTTGCCACTCGCGATTGGCCACACTTTTACATTGTCATTGTGTGCGGGGAATATTCGAAACACTTCTTCGCTTGAGAAAAATTGTGAAATTACGCACGCAAATAATTTGTCTGAAAATTTTTATATGTACGACATGAAAATTTATAAGAGCCATCAGGAGCCAAACGAAAGGTAAGTGCAAGCATCTGTAAGTAGCTAATTAAAGTGTATGTAAGAAGTTGGTGACATCCTTCGAACTTTGACCAAGCAGGTGATAAATGAGCGTTTAGGCCCCACAACCAGCAACAGCAACTGTCCACAATTAATTTGCAGTGTCGACGCCCCTCAACACACACACTCACACACGCGTAAGCAGACAGCTCACCGTTGCAAATGTGCGTGCGGCTCTCAGGTTGAATGTAACCTAACCTAACATTGGCTTCGGCCATAAATTACGTGCAACGAGCATCTTCCGTTTGTCTCATTTGCTGCTGTTTGTCGCCTCTACTGTGCCGCCTGTTTCGTCTATTGTCTTGTTGCTGACCAAGCGACAAATATGCCTCTTAATATTTTTGCATAGCACAAGTCAAGAAGGGACACATGCAATTGTGTAAAATGTTGTTGTTGTTGTTGTGTTGTTGTTGCTGTTATTGTAATTTGCTGGTATGCTTATGTTATGTCTTTCTCTATCTGTGTGTGTGTGTTTGTATGAATATTTGTACATTTCTGTTCCATTCTTTTTGGCTGTTTCTGTTTCTGAAATATTAACGACGCCCTTTTGCTGTTTTTGCCTTTGTGCATAACTTTTTGCGTTTGGAGTGTTTTTGCCTGCATTTTATGTGCGCCTCCAACCAACCACACATACCCATGCACGCATATTTTACATTTACATAAGTGTGTGTAGCGTGCAAATAATGCGTAGAAAGCAAATCAAAATTAAGATTTTTGTTTTGTCATTGAGCCTTAGCGATGTGCAGTTCAATTAGTGATGGGCCGAGTATCCAACTACTTTAATGTAATTTAACGAGTATATTAGAATAACTATAGAGAATACCGTCAAGTGAATATCGTTTAAAGCTCAGTCAGGCGCTCCCTTTCATCTGCCCTTGCCGCAGGGCCGCGAATGGAAAATTATGAAAATTGCCCAGCCGCGACGGACTTTGTGCGGCATTGTGAGCGCGCCTTTGACAAATCCCAAATCCAGCCACTAAACAGTCATGTTTCATTGCCATAGTCGTTACAAAAAAAAAAAAAAAAAAAAGAGAAACCCATACTTATTTGCCTATGAGCCAAATAAAACGAAGAGAAAAAAATAGTTGAGAGTTCTTCATTTTTTTTATGCAACTGCTGCTACTGCTGCCGCTGGCTCTAAACTGTTGTAAAAACGTCTACATTGTTGAAATTCCTTTTGCGAAATTGCCACGTGACACAAAGGCGTCTGGAGCACATACATAGAGTGAACGCCTTTTATTAGCCTTGCCGAGGGCCGACCCCAGCCGAACTAACCAACACAATAGGCCCGAAAATGACGTTGCAACAATTAATGTGAACATTTTCGCAGTCGTCGTTGTCGTGATTTATAACGTGCATAAAATTTGCGGTCCTGGCGAAGCACCTAAAATGGTGGGGAGACCAAAAATTAGTCAGTTTGCTGTTTCCTATTTGGCTAGTGTAAGTGTGACGCGGGGGGCCGTTGTCAACGTCTGCATAATTTATCGATAGTTGCGTACGCTTGCTCCTGAAACACCCTGTGCGCCGACTGTCTGCATATTTGAAAACTATTTTCATTGCGTGATAATTTATGTGACATACAAATTACACAATCGTTGGCCATTTATGCAAATTAATTACAAAAATGTGCAGATCCTAGCTACACGCTCTCCCTCTCTAATTCTATAGTTATACAAATACAGAATATATGAATATGTATGTGCGTATATACATATATGTGTATGTAAACTTAGTGTTCCCGTTTTTCAGTTCAATTTCCTAGCAAATCTCACTTTATGTTTTTTAAGAAAATTTCACTCGTGTCTTTGCGTCGACATTTTGCAGTTTGTGCAGTTGCTTTTTTCAATTTACAATAAAATTCAATAAGGTGTTGGCTTAATGGAAATTGACTGACAGCAGCTGCCGAATGTGTACGTGTGCAGGTGTGTATGTACGTCTATAAACTTGTGTGCGAGTATGTGTAGATCTAAGGCCAGGTCTTAGCTTCCTGTTTTGTTGTTTCCTTTGGCCATAAAATGCATCTGAGAGCCAAATATCTTCTTGATTGAAATATCGAAAATGGAATGAAAAACTTTTATTTGAAAAAGATCTTAAAGTATTTAAATTTTACGTACATATAAATATTAAAAAAGAAAAATCTCATGTTTTATAAAGTGAATCATAATACTTAAAAAGTTTCTCTACTCTTCTTACCTTGTATATTAAAATATATAGTAATATATAGCTTGTATATTAAAATGTGTAAAAATGATAGTCCATTTGTGCAATATTTTGATGCACATTTGAAGCAACTTCATTAGATTTATGAAGCCGCATGCCCATTTCAGTTAAACACTTGGCTAACAAGCACACGCGCTGATGAACATAGAATATAACGTATGCGCCCATTATGCGTAACCTTGCGCTGAGTGCAGATTTGAATGTTCAAAACTAACAAAAATCTACAAAATGAATTGCAGGTGCAAGTGTGATGGGAGGGCGTGGAGGCTGTGGAGTGGTAGGGATGTGCATGCATACATCTGTAGTTACATGGATTGCATGCAACAACAACTACAGCTTGTTGCAGTATGACGCTGGGTTCTTTCCACTGTTGCACAATCAGCAAAAGTCAGCGAGCTATGAACAAAAGTTAAACAGAGAAAACAAAGTGCAAAGTCGGTTGCTGGCGGATAAGAGGGTAGAAGGGGGTGTGGCCTGGGTGACACAGGGCGCTGCAGTTGTCGCTGCACATTGCACAAGTAAAGCGCGTAAAGAGCCGACGCCATTTTAAAGTTAAAACATTTGCGTAATTAGCAGCAGGAAAAGGTAAAAACAACATAAGTAAACAAGCCTGGCCAGAACTACTTTAAGTGCCAGCACAAATTACACACCAAAAAGTTAATTAAATTGTTAGCAGTTCACGATTTTCTCCCCTTTACGGCTCACCGATTTATCGTTTCGGGTCGCGTTGGCCCTGTTGGCTTTTGGCCAACTGCATGTTTGCTAGCCGAAAACCTCCAAGCTGACAATTAACAAATGTCAACGGTGCAAAACTTGTGCCAAAGATGTGGGTGGCGCTGCCATGGCCAGCCTTCGAGGAAGCTTACTCTTATGACACCAGCTCTCCACTTGGGTTGGTAACAAACCAGCTCTGCTCTATGTGTCTGCCCACTATTTGAACTACTTTTCCATTAACTTTTTACACGATTTTTACATGTGCTGCTGAAGTGGTTCTTACTGTGCTCAACTTTGCTTTTTTACTAGATGATAGTTATACCATTTGGCCAATAAATCAGAGAGTTTTTGTTGTGCTCAAACAAATTGATATGCCCTATTAGATTTGTAGACATTGTGGAAGATTTATCGAAACTTCCAGTCAAGAAATTCCAGAAGAGCAACTGGGCTAATGATGTTGACGAAGAATATATGTACGATAGCTGATCAGCTGATGAAAATATAGAATGTACATTTATGTCGCATACTATTACAAAAATAATAAGGAAACCAAAAGTTATAAGTATTAAGTATTACCTCTAAGTATTTCTTCCAAGTATTTCTTCTAAATATTTCCTCCAATTGTTTCGTCTAATAATATCCTGTAATAATTTCCTCCAAGTAATTCCTCTAAGTAATTCCTCTAAGTAATTCCTCTAAGTAATTCCTCTAAGTAATTCCTCCAAGTAATTCCTCCAAGTAATTCCTCTAAGTAATTCCTCCAAGTAATTCCTCCAAGTAATTCCTCCAAGTAATTCCTCTAAGTAATTCCTCCAAGTCTTAAATGCATCGCTGAACGATCATTAAATATTTACACACACTTCACTTCACTTCACTTTACTTTACTGCACTGCACGACTGACCCCCACCAGGTCTGGGACGACTGAAGAACTGCTGCAGCTGCTGCCCTTTATATAGAGGGCGACACTCACTCAAAGTCACTCTCAAATGTTGAGCCTGGTGCCAGGTAGAGGCCCTTGCAGTCGACCTTGAAGTGACCAACGAGAGCACTCTCTGCTGCTGCAAGCACTCTAGCTTCGTTTCTCTTAAACTTAAATACCAAATGAATACTGCTGCACACATATACACAATTTAAATGATCTTCTGTAGTTCTTCTTCGTTCCTAGCTTTTGTTAGGCAGACGGACAGAGACAGACTGTGCGATAGATAAATAAAGAGTGATTTACAGACAGTTATTTTACAGACATACGAACATATATAGCAAATAAACACACGTAGTTAAATTGGATTAAGCTTAAGAATATGAATGATAAGGCAAAATGCTGATGCGCTGAATAGCTTATGTACATTAATATTTATAATTATTAGATGGCATATACAGCAGTTTCTTCTGTTCTATAGCACTTTTAAGGAAACCCATTATAAGAAAATAAACAATATTTACTTGTTCAATTAATTTTTTGACTTGACGGTTAGTTGATAGACTTTTGTGTTTACTCTAGTTTAAAGCGTTCATCTTTCAGGGATTATTAGGTTGTCCATTAAATATGTGCGCCACGTCGACATCATTTAACATTACCAGCTGGCTGGTCTGCTATATTGGGCGTAAGGTTCAGAGATAAGCGTGTTGCCGCCTCCTGTTTTTTCACTGCTCGCCCTTCTCTTCTCAACAGCAATAGCTCAGCATTCATCAGTCATCAGTGAGGTTGACTGCGTCACAGTTCACATTAAGTACTGTCAATTGTGAATCGTCAATCGTTGTTGCTGTTGTCGTCATCATCGACAGCCGAGCCCCAGCATGTTGGTCGTTTCATCTGCTGTATATAGCATTATATCTGCATTGTCACCTTGTTGGCCATTTCACGTGAAACGCCCCGGTAAAACCCCATGTGTGGGGCGGCATTATCAATAGGTCCTTTGGATTTCAGATTGTCCTGCCCTTAGCTGACTTCATGTTTGTGGCCAAATGAAAGACGATGCTCTTTTATTTGGGATTTCGTTACAATTTTCATTGTTCTTTTGGCAGCTTAATTTTATTCAATTAGTTCTTACAGTAGTTTCAAGGAGTTTTCATTCCTTCGATAAATATTTGTGGTAAATCTTAGCAAGCAGCTAATAATTTATTATTATTATTATTATTATTAAGTATCCTCAAATTAAGCTTTATGGTTATATTGAAAATGAACATTATTTAATTTATGAGCAAATTGTGTGGGCTATTTTGGTTCTTCCACAAAACAAGTTAGTTCACATTATATACAATTCACATCTTATCCAAATGAAAACATTTTTATCCATTGTCTTAGTCATTTCACAAAAATCTCGCTTGAGTCGTGCACCTCTAAATCCGGCTACGCCTAAAAGCAGACAACAAAAACGTTGATGCATAGAAGCAGAAAAAAGAAAACACGAAAAAAGGAAGCAGCCTCACATTTATTCCCCATCGTGCTCATTTAAGTGGAATCACTTAATGGTTTTATACGCTTATCATTATCATCCCAGCAACAATTCCGCTTCGCGTTCTACTGCTCATCTTCTGTTCCAGTGCCATTTTGGGCAGCCTTCCATGTCCAGAAAGCGAGAGCCAGGCACAATGACAAAGCGTATAGCAGTCGATAGCACCACCCACAGCCAGCCGCACCACCCACCTTCATTGAATCCACGAATCTACGGATCGTCGTGTCGTTGATTCAATCAAATTTCGAAGTGTGGAGCATTTTTATCTGGCGGATGTTTGGCTCGCTGTCAACACGAAATGTTGGCGTCCAGTCATTGTTTTAACGCGCATGTTTGTCAGGCACACACACCTACAACAACAACACACACACACACATGTACATACATGTATTTCTACATACACATATACACATATCTTCGTTGTTAAATGCATAATGTTTAGTGAAAATTGCGGCACGAAATGTTTCACTTTTTGACTGCGTGACGCTTGTTTGAGGTGTGTATGTATGTGTGCGTGTGCGTGTGTGTGTGTGTGCTGTGTGCTGTGTGTGCTTAGGGGGTTGCTGAGGGTGCGCCGCTGCTGCCAGCCAAAGGTCGTTTGTACGGCCCACAAATAAGGAAGTAATATGTCGCCACTGCATGGCCATCAAAGCCAGACGCGTTGAATACTTCACGGGGCTTGTAAATGACAAAAGCTGCTCCCGCTGCAAGCACCCCCATAGAGTGGCCGACCATCTACCATCTACCCCGTCTCCTTATCATCTCGCGCTGTGTGAGAGCTGAATGCTCTTTTTTCTTGCACATGAATCGTTCCATTCCATTGTCAACGATTCGACTACAGGGTATAAATATATGGGAAGGATAGATTGAGATGAGAAAACCAAAGTTAAAATGAAATTGAAACTGAAAAATGCATTTTAAAAATTTTATTTATTATAAGAAAATTCATTATTAAATTATATTTATAGATATATTTACATTAATTTGTTTAATATGTTTATTAAGTAATAATATTTCCATATAAAATATAAATTAAAAAACTAATTCTATTGATATTCTTATTTCGTAATTTACTGACAATATTCCAGAAGAGTTTGCTAGCTCAAGACTGAAAGGTTTTATTCGGCAAGGTTTTTTTTACATCGATTTCTAACAATATTGATTCAAGTAAAATACATTTATAATAATCGAGGCCTTTGTATGTTAATATGTTCAGCTGAAATACTGAAAGAGCGAAGAAATTGATAATAATTTCTTTTCAGATATACTGAGAATATAAAATAGCAGTGTGTAGGGTATTTAATTGCATAATACTCCCACAAATTAACGTCTCTTCCCAGGTTTCGTGCCAGCTCTTTTTTTGTGGCTTTCTTTCTACCCCGCTGTCAGAAACATTGAACCGCATTTGTATTGAAAGATTAATGATGCACAATTGGTCGCATCATGCTGATGTCTGTGGCTATTGTTATGCGAATGGTTGTTGTTGTTGTCTTTTGATGATTTGCTCAAATTTATGATCCTAAAGAGATTGTCACATTTTAAGTTTCAAAGCAGATCTCTTAAGGTTGGGGCGCCGGCAAATCATTTCATTAACTTAATGTACCAGAATGTGACTTGTCGGTTGTCAACTTTGTGTCGCTCGCTTGAAGGATGTGAGCGTGTGTGGTCCTGGCAGCATGTTGTTCACTTTAGTTTAATACCAAGCGCCGACTGCTGACGACGACAACTCAGTTAGTGCAGCAAAACTTTGCCAACTTTGGCTCTGGCTACAAGGCACTGATTTTATTTACAGGCTAACAACAAGGATACTTGTGTCGACAGGGCAAGTCAAGTCGAGTCGAGTCGAGTCAATGCGAGTTGCTTGGGTGTAAAGAAGAATGCCACCCCCCGGGGCAGCTGTTTCTAGATGCAACGTAGCTGCCAGTAACACTTACTTGACATTTAACTTGTGTCATTTCCACTATACAGGCCAGAGGCAACTCCAGGCGACAGTAAGCGGCAAGAATAATGACAATGCATGCGCATCTGCTGGTATTTGTCAGATCACAGTGGTTAAGGAGGTGCCACAAATGCGTGCAATAGAAAACAGGACAATATGGGATTAAATGCAAGAAAATTCTTTCAAACATATTTGTATTATTATTTTAGAAAGACTATGACAAGAACTGGAATGAGTATGCATAGGAAAATATATATACATATGTATCTATTTTCAAGCTCTATTAATTACATGTGACTCACATTACAGGGGGATTTTGTTATTCTGTCCCAAAATTTTATTTTCAGCTCGGTTCAGTTTTGATAAAGCTCAAATATTCATTTGCTTAAGTAAAAATCGAAAGCATCTCTTTGCCTTCGCTTCAATAAACGATATCAAGTGGAAAGGCAGCAGCAAGGAAACAAAAGCAAATAATTAAACATCTACACACAGCATGGTGTTTGCCAAACAACAAACTACACACACACACACACACACACACACACAGATAAACACATTACCAGCCATACACAAACCAACCCATCAAATAGACGCAGGCCCTTAACCTCCTTCCATCGGTCCAGCATGCTGGCTACTTCATCATGGCCAGCAACTGCATTAGAGAATCATCCATTTATTCACACCACAAGTCAGAGTGGGAGCAGAAGAAGAAGTAGTCGAAGTTGGCGAAGAAGAAGGCGAAGCAGGACATTTAGCAAAGAGGACAATTCGGGCCCGAGGCGTAAACTTATTCCAAACAGACATACATTCTATTTTTTTTTTTTTTTTTTTTTTTTTTTTTTTTTTTGTCATACACAATAAGCCGCGGCACTTTTCATTAGCAGCCACACTTCGGCGACAGCTGTGGGACGGTGTCAGAAAGAGCACTGAGAGAAAATTATCCTGAGGAAATATTAGCAATAACTTAAAACTATATTTCACATATAATACTAACAATTGTTAACGAAAGCAAAACACAGCATTTAAGCCTCATTCCTGTATAAGCTTTTCTTTAAGTGTAGGCAATGCCATAGTTTATAAAATTAAAAACTACAAAGATATAGTAAATATATATTTTTTCCTACAGAATTTAACTCAAAAAGAAATTATTTGTTTTCAGCGCAAAGTACTGTAGTTTTCTCTTAGTGTATGTATTGTAGTCTATCTATAAACTGTCTTGGCCTTGTCGGGCTTTACTTCTTACTTTTTGTGGCGCCTTTGTTGCAGTTATTAACCCTTAACCGCACACAACATTTATTACCCACATTGTTCCTCACTCACACTAATGCACGCGCACACACATATACATTCTATATATATACACACAGAGAGAGGGCCAAACAAGTCGCCTGCGTTAAGCTGACAATGACATTTGGTCGCTCCCTCTCTCCCTCTCGCTCTCTCCCCCTCTCTCCTTCCAGTTGATTGTACGCTGTGAGGACGACTTTTGTCTGTGGTTTATCGCTTTTAATTTGTCGCCGCGTCTTTGGGGCTCGTTAAGTCGCCCTTTTTCCACTTTTTCCAATGCGTTTCCATTGCTTCTGCCTTTGCTTCTCGCTGAGTGAATTTCCGTGGCGATAATTGGCTCTGTGCACAAGGCCAAGAAAATTAGAGATTTGTTGCTTGGTAATTCGTTACAACATGTTGAATGCCAAGTGCTTTGCTCTGCGTCCTCTCTTCCCTTTTTCCTCTTCCCTAGGCGTAACCGAACTAATGCGAGTTTATTGGTTTGGCGCCATGCAAGTCTTGCTGTCAGTTCGTCTGTCCGTAGGAAAGCAGAACATTTGCAGTTAGTGAAATCAGAGACTTGAAATTCATCTATATGGTATATAAAGTGTAGCGATTTTATGAATAAATTCAATTGCGAGGCATCTGCCTTAAATTCACTCTATATTCGAATAATACAATCTAACTTGTGTCCTAAATGGAATTATAATTTTCACAAATAACCAGCTGAATAGCTGATAAAATTTCTATATACAAAATTTTTATTCATTCACTCCGCAGTATTTTTTGAAGAGATATAACTTCTTCAACTTTTAAGAATATCAAATGGTTTTTCATGTATTAATATATGACTATAGATAATAGATAGATAATATATAAATTTATATACCCTCATGCTTAACGTTTTTTATAAATCTTTTTTCGCTCCATCCATTGATGATATAGTGTTATATCTTACATATCTTTTATATCTTGGATTGAATCCCTAACAATGTTTGTTGGAAATTTGGAAACATGAAATATAAGCAAATTTGATAAATTTAATTGTCTATGGAAAATTTCGGTCTTATGGGTCGCATTCATTTTAAAGTCAAAATTATTTGTGGAATTTAAGAATTTGACATGAAAATAGCCAAAAAAATTTATTTTGAGCAATACGTCAATACAACAATAAAACTCATGAGAGAAAATTCTTCATTATTAGAAAGCTTGTAAAAATGGTCGATTCGGAGAATAATCTGGTGCGACTGCGCGCACGTTTGCAGGAGCGCGGCATTAAGTTGTGGGAGTACCCCTATTATGTGGAAAATGTGGGCAGCAGTGATGGGGCCGTGGAGGAGCTCGCCCAGGAGCTGAGCCGTGAGATGCAAGTAAGTGCAGCAAGCTGTAAAAACTCATTGCTGGAGCTGCAGCAGCACGCGCTGCGCAAACTGAGCGCTCGTCACGAGTTCAATGAGACGGGATTGGCCACCTTCCACGTGCGCTGCGTAGACAGCCAGGGGGGCACCGTTCGCTTGCTGCAGGTGAAGTGCAAGCTGGCCGAGCCAGGCGCCATGCTGCAGTCTAAAATCGCGCAAGAGCTGCAGCTGACTGAGGCGGATCATGTGAAGTGTATATCGGCGGGCCGAATGGTTGCGCCTCAGGCGACGCTGCAAGCACAGGGCTTGAAGAACAATCAGCAGCTGCTCGTGATTGTGGGTCAGGCGGATGCCAAGGGGGAGGCGCTGTATGAGCGCATACGGCAGATCAAGCGGGATGTCGAACTGGTTATCGATTCGGATCATCACTTTGTCGATCTGGAGGATCAGGATGGCAACGCCATGTTTCTGCCACCGCACGAGAATCGTGCCCTCCTCCTGGGCATGGCGCTGTGCGAAAAGGCGCGCTCAGCCATGCGGCGGGAGCATTACGATGAGGCCCTGCTGCTCTTCCTCGAGGCGGACGAGAAGTTCAACAATTGTGACTCCAAGTTTCTGGAATGCGTGGACAACTATGCGCTGCTCAACTTGGACATTGTGTGGTGCTATTTGCGTCTGAAGAACATAACCCAGCTGCCGGATGCACAGCGTCGGCTCGATGTCTGCGAGCGCATCCTGGAGCGCAGCTATGGTCCGAACTTTAGTCGCTTGTATGCCCTGAAGGGCTCCAATTGTCCGGAGCGTGCGATTATTGTGCGGCTTCAGCTGCTCCAGGGCGTCATCCTTTTCCACTCGAATCGCCACGATGAGGCGCGGTCGCAGCTGCAAACCGTGGCCACAGCTCTGGACGAGCTGAAGGTGAATTCCGAACAGTTGGCGCTGCTGATGGAAATGGGTTTCGAAGCTTCGGCAGCGCGTTTGGCTCTACGCTCCAGCAATGGCAATGTGGAGCGGGCGGTGCAGTTTATCCACCAGCGTAGGCTCAGCGTGCAGCAGGCTCGTCTCAACTCCGACTCGGAGCGTGAGCTGAGCCGTCGCTTGACCCAGATGCAGGTGGGCAACAATGATCGCGATTGGGTGCATCCGCGCAGCGTCTGTCGCCTAATGGAGCTGGGCCACGACCGTTCGCTCGTTGTAGAGGCACTGCGACGCACTGGCAACGATGTAACCAAGAGTTTGGAGCTGCTGCAATCTCACTCGGAAGAGCTGCGTCGCAATATGCCCGCCACCCAGACAGCCGACGAGCAAATGCTCTTCACTCTACGCGAGCTCGGCTTCAAGCTGTCCGCTGCTCGTGTCGCTCTAGAAACCACTCGCAACAATCTAGACCGCGCCATTGACTTTCTGCTCAAGAGCTTTGCCACCGAGCAGGAGCTGAACAGGGTCATCGAGCACATGACCACCTTGACCACCACGGATGACTCTGCTTCTGCCTCTGGCTCCGCGTGCACCTCATCCGCCCGATGTACTGCGCTCACGCCCAGCAAGTTGGCTCTGGTTAAGTCTGTGCTGAGCAAGGCTCAGACCGAAATCGAATCGTACAGAGCGTACAAGCGCTTCAATGAGGATATTCCCGATGCCGATCAAGACTATTTGGACTTACCTTTGGAACAGGAGGAGCAAATTCTTAACGAGTACAGACAACTACTGGATCAGTAATGCTTGCTTACGCAGCATTGCACACATTTTTATCGATTCAATTCCTTTTTAAATAAAGACTAAAATCATGGATTATCAGTTTTCAGAAATAAATTTAATAAAATAATAAATCTAAATCAGGGTATAATGGTTTTGTTAAAATGTATGTAACAGGCAGAAGGAGGTGTGGCAGACCCCATAATGTATATATATTCTTGATCAGGGCGACGAGCTGAGTCGATTTGGCCCTGTCCGTCCGTCTGTCTGTCTGTCCGTCTGTCTGTCTGTCTGTATGTATGAATGCGTCGATCTCAGAACATATAAGACTACAATTATTTTTAAATGTCCGTACACTGAGCGCGCATATCAAGTTTATCACTAAAAAACGATAACCCAACCCGTTATTTTGTTTTCGATTAAAATGCTTATCGAAAATCAGTTATAAAAGTATATCTCCTGCATCTTTGAGGCTAGAGGCTCCAAATTTGTTATATAGATTCTGTTATAGAATTTCGAATTTTTGTTATAATTCACCCCTGCGCCTATATCCACACTAGAGACCTGTGCTTTGTCAAATACATGCATTTCAATATTATAATCACGATATGAAAGTTTCATGAAGATAGTACACCAACAAGTTAAACAATTAATTTATGCGTGCGTGCCTATGTATGTGTCTGTGTCTGTGTGGTTGAGTGTTTGTGTTTCTTGTGAAGCAGAAAGACGTGAAGAATTGTTGAAATATCAGTTCCTGGAAGGGATCAGGGGATTTCGTAGTCGAACAGTCTCGACTAGAGCTTTCTTACTTGTTTGAATTTGTTTAGATCGAGATCAAAGAATATATATACATATTTTATTTATAATCATAACTCGCAAATGACAGTTTACCGTTTGATTACGCTCTGCTCGCGAAATCAACCGAAGTAAATCATGCTCTCTCGATCTGAGCCAGAGCTTCGCTGCTTTTCGTTTTTGTTTTCTCTTGAGCGCTTTCGTACGTGTGACGCTCACTTAACGAACATCGTTAGGGAGAGATTCGATTGATGTTCGTTCAATATTAGAATCAGCAAGACTCAAAAGGTCACTGTAAACGCTCTTCATATACACATACACATGCACACTCGATTCACGTACAATATCGATATGTTTAGCGAACTCGCATATAAAGCAATACATACACAAAAGACTTTTTGCTTCGTGAAACTAAAACAATCGAGTGGGGAACAATAAGAGCGAAAGAAAACAACGAAAGCAACCGATCGCAAACGAGCTCGTTAAGAAGCCGATGCCGATTGCTCTCTGAATTTCTTTTCAATGTGTGAGTAAAAACACTCATTTGTAGCCATCGAAAAACGCTCAACAGTTATTTGCAAGCTATGTTCATATTATAAGCATAAAAATAAACAAGTTATAGCCAAAACAGTAAGCCAGCTCTAGTGGATACTGCGCAGTTGACTTAGCGACTGCGCTAGAGATTACTATGGTAACTTAAGGGCCTGCCACGCCTCCTTCGAAGTTTTTTCTCCGATATATCTTTCGCATTAGCTTGACTAAATCATTTAACATATTCGTTATTACAATATATAAATATAGCACAAGTCTATATCCTTTGCGGCTGACGAGATCGTTGCCTTTATAATGGACACCGCTAAATAGAGTCAGCTCATTATCCCTTTTTAATGGATTCAAGGTTGCATATATATAAAATTCGTTGATGCTCTTTGTTCCTCTGTAGCCTCATCATGTCAATGTTAAGCATTAGCTTCTTGGCCCCATACACGAAATGGTGTTTATACTCCTTTTTTAGTTTCAGACGACAATTACTCATAAATTTGCTATAGTTTGGCTTCGCGCACACACACTCACTCATAGACTATTTACCCGCGTGCGCTGCAAAGTATGCTATGCAATTTTTGTTAGCTGTTTACTCGTGTGCATAAACATGTCAGATTTGGTTGTGTGTGTGTGTGTGTGTGTGAATGTGTGTGTGGCTGTGTATGCGTGCTGTTGACTTTTGTGAAAATTAATAATTTTTCAACAAACTACAACTCCAAGCCGAACTCCACGCCCATCCCCCCTGCCCCCTGTCAGCGCCCCTAGTGCTCCCACTCGCCATGCAACTTCTGCGCTTGATGGCCAAATAATTTGTCGTCTGTGTGTTTGTTTCCGAATCGTTAAGTCTCAAATAAACTTAGTTGGCATTGTTTGCTGTTTGCTGTATTGTTGCTTGTTGTTGTTAGGTAGATTTGTCATGCCATGCCGCACATTTTTTTGAGTGGCTGACATTTCACTTGACTGAGCCACGAATCGGTCCTCTAAAAGAATTTGTGCACATTTCTTTCGAATTGGGATTAAATCGTGCGTGTGGCTAAGCAGAAAAAAAAAAAAAAACAAAAAACAATTTTCTTGAGTGTTCATTTCCATGCAGCTCGCCTTAAACACTTTAAATTGGACAGTTATAATGGATATATAGTAGGTATATATATATTTTTCCCTATATACATATATATAATAGGTGGCTGCACGAGTGCCTGTCCAAATGCCGGCCGCATATTTTTTCTGCTGCTGCCGCCTTTTGAGCCAACAAATTATGCAGCTACAAATAGAAAGAAAAAGTACCACAAAAAATGTCAAAATGTTGGCAACGCGCTGCATTTGAAGTAGATGACGGGGGCGCCGGGGGCCGGGGCGTGTCTGTCTTATTTAGTAGCGAAAATGAACAGCGGCAGCGCTTAGAGTCCTGTAACCAAGGACTTGCCGCGAAAAAAAGGGTTGCTTGAGTGAGCTGCCGGAGAGGGTGCTGTAGAGTAGGCGGGGTATGGGCGTTAGGCTTGGGCTGCATTCACTGGCTGATTTCCGTCATTTGTTGCTACTGCTGCTGCTGCAACTACCACAGCGACAGGCGCAGTCAGAGTTACTGCCACTGCAGCTGCAGCTGCTGTTGTCATCAACAGTGAGCAACATTATCATTGTAGTTGCAAGTGCCGCAATACCCTGTACAAATTGGCGATTGCTGCCAAATGGGTAATATAAAATTATACAACTGAATGTTCTGATAGGCAAGAATCTGTAAATATCGACACATTATATTGTAAAATTATCAATATTAATAAATTATCAATAAAAAAATAAAAGATAAATAAATAAATTTTTCCTTAAAGAAGAAATTGGAAATAAAAGAAAATTTGATGAAAAATAAAATTATTGATTAAAAAAGAAATAAAAAATAAATCAATGAAAATACGAATAAAGTCAGTAGAATTGAAAGTAAGTTCATATCTGCTTCTTTTGAATCTATATAGTATATATAGAATGAAATGGGGATTAATTTTGATCGCTATAGTAGAAGACAATAAATCAGCTAACTAAAACATCTAAAATGTGAAATGAATCTATTACAAAATGACTTTACGGCCAGGCTAAATACTCGATTCTATCGAAGAAAGCCAAAAGTTCAAAGTATATATATATATATATATATAACCATAACATCTAAATCAACATGTATAACATCTAATATATATTCAGTCTCGATCATTGAGTAACTGTTAGTTTGGCATGCCTCACGTAAACACACTTCCCTTTGTTACTGTTGTTGTTGTGTGTCCTCATTATCGTTTGCTGCCTGCCATGCTCTTCTCATGTCTTTTGGCATTTACATTCCATTTTAATATATATATTTTTTCTGTTTTTTGTGCTGCTTCTTTTTTTATCAAGTGGCAGGCTGAAGAACTTTAATGGTTTTGAAATGCACTTGGAAGTGAGCAGGAAAAAGATTTTTTCACTTCTTAATTTATTATACAAAGTGAACAGCAAAAAATCTCTTACAAAAATCACAAATGAGTATGTCTAAATTAATGGGGAAACATTTTTTACTTTCGGCCAGAGATGCATTAATATCTTGAGTGAACAATATCAAAAATATCGGGCATTTAAAAACGATTTTCTAAACTTACAATTTTCGCTTCTCTCTCTCTCTCATTTTGCAATTTCCAACTCCCCAATTTTATTCCATTGTCTTTTGTTTGCTTTTACTTTTATTGAAATATCTTGAAGTAGAGCTTCGTTTACTCTTCTTCTTTCTGCTTTTTATTATGATTTGGTATTAAACTTAAGCTGAGGAAACTTTGCTTGGGTCAACTTTTTTAAAACTTTTTCTTAAGTTTTCTGCAGTTAATTAAAAGAAGACGTTCCTTCATATATTTATCTTTTTTTTCATTTTTTTTTGGCTGCATAAATTACAAATTAGCCGAGTCAAAATCAGCTTTCACACAGCCAGCCACAACTTAACCCCCATATTATTTCCATTCCTGTTCTATACGGTCAGCGCTTTGTGCTTAGAAAGTGAAAATAATGTAAATGATAAAATTATTTAATGATGCGGAAGTGCGTTGATAAGCGAACGACAAATAATACCAACAAATGATGCTGCTGATGCTGCTGCGGCTCCTGCTGCTGCTTCTCTGGTGGCTGCCGCTAAGCTTGGCATTTGATTAGATTACCCTAACTGTGGGCTATTTTGGTTTTCATTCTGGACTGTGGTTATACATATTTCCGGTGGTTATACATAATTTGTTAGTGTATTTAATGCCTCATCATGCACTGCTGCACAGCATATATAAATACAAAAAAAGTTAAGGAAAATTCATATTTAAACTTTTATTTATTTATTTATTTTTTTTTTTTTTGGCCGAACATTTTGAAAAATAAAAGTGGGAGAATAAATACCAAACAGCTGCGCCTACGCCAGCGGGTATGCAGTACATTTGGCTTTCCACTTATTTAGGTAAATCTATGAGGGCATATCCAAAGTTGCGCCGTTTTCTAATGAGCGAGACTCATGTGGCTGGGAACTTTATGCGCTCGTAAAACAGTTGCCAAAGAGCCGACTGCCGACTGCCGACTCCTCCGTTTGAAATTGAGGACATAACTTTGCAGCAATTTACATACTCATTATGGCACTCGCTCAGCGACTGAGCGACGGAAAAAAATGTCAAATTAAACTTGCAGCGCAAAAAATAAATACAGTTTAATTAAAAGTACACAAATTTTTCGACTCTACATTTCAGTAGATGTACATATATAGAAATATATCTACCTTATATAGCAATCAACAATTTGTCACATCAAATACTCTGCTCCACTTAGCTCACTCGTAATTTTATCTGTTCGCCAAAAGAGTTGTTGAAATGTTCAATTACAAAAAAAAAAGTTGCATATGTCAATTGCTGTCTGTGTGTGTGTGTGTGTGTTGGGATGGGCGACTTTATTGATGTGTCGAGAGCGTGAGGGGTTGCGCTTTTGTGTATCAACTACAGCAGCGTGGCTCTTTTTTCACTGATCTCATTTTAATTAAGTTTTAATTAAACTTTTGCTCTTATATTACATTTTAAACAATCTGGCAACGTTAAACAAATTCAATGCAATGTTAAGTTGGCTATGCTCAGCTTAAGTGAGTTATTTTTCAAATTTGGCAGCAAATTTTATTTAATAACAAATATTTTATTTTAAAATACTCTCACTTTTGCGAAAGAGCAATAAAAATAATAGATAAAAAAAAAATAATATTTTTAATTTTTTTTTTTTTTTGGTAGATTATCACAAAATGAAAACTCTATAAGATAGTCATGATTCCATATTTAAAATTTGAAGACTCTATCGCTAAAGCTGTAGGAGATATAATTTTATAACTGATTTTCGATAAGACTTCTAAACGATAACATTAAAACGGAATTAGTTATCGATTTTCGGGGAAAGAACTGGATCTGTGCTGGCTATATAGTGACAGCTACCAAAAATTGTGTCTCTAGATCTTATAGGTTCTGAGATCAACGCGTTCATATATACGAACGCAACAATATTAGTTTTATCATTATTATTTCGTATTTAATTAGAATGGGAATTGGCGTACTCAATGCTCGAATAGGCTTCCTCAATATCTCATTGATTATATTATATTATATTTTATATTTTACTTCAAATATATTTTAGTTTCGCGACAAACAATTCTCTTCTACTTCTGTCAGCTCCAAAAAGCGTGCTATCATTATATTATATCTATATTATATAGACAGATCCAAACGAAGCAAAGTTTTTATTCAAGTTTTGATGCAGTTCTCTTAACTGGCTCTGATTGTGAGCCAACTCATGCATACTTGGAGCTTAGAAAACTCTGTTGCTCATTATTGTTGCCGGCAGCTGTTGGTGCTGGTTGTCCAGTTGCAGTTTGCGGTCGTGTTGCAGCAATCGTCTGTGCAACAGCGTGTTGTCGCACCTACATAAAATGCGCAAATGATGCGCTCTGTATGGCCAAGCCAATGGGGCTGAAGAGCAGGTGCTCGCGGGGCGCAGGCAAACGAACACCAAAAACTGTCGCAGTCACAAATTTTGCGTCTGGCAAACAAAACAAGTTCGAGGCGCCCACAACTACAACAACAACAACAACAACAATCGGTTGTAAAGTACAAGAGGCAACATTTGCTAATGACAAACATTGCAGCAGAAGGGTTGTCGAGGGGGAGGCGGGCGGCGCAGTTTGCCGGGGGCAGGTGCCGGGCGATTTGTGGCACGTCCAGCCATAACAATGATGACGTCGGAGACTGTGAATTTAAACGTGCCTCCTCCCAGTGGGGCAGCAATTTTATTATTATGCAGCATGCGTTAGCCAAGAGGCAAACAAAAAAATACCAACAGAAAAAAGTTTGCTTTAATGTTTCTCAAATCGAAAATACCCTGTAATAACATATATGTGATGTGTTTAATAATTGAATTGATTCCGCTGCTTACGATTGATAAATGATAATATTATTTACTTAAAAAGAATTAAGGGAACTAGTTCGCTCTTCTTAGGAATTGAGCTCAATTATACAAATGAAGAGAACTGCAAATTAAATGAGCTGGTTCATTCGGCTAAGAACTGATCTTATTTATGCAATTAAAATGAATTTAAGTTCATAATCTGCTGAATAGGTGAAGTGGCTCACGGCGCAATGGAGCTTACGCAGAAAATTAAACAAGAATGTATGCCCATATCCTTTTACTGACGGAACTAGTTTACAACTCACACCAATGATTCGACTTATGTATACATTTAAACTAGAATAAGATTTCGTGACCTTCTAAATAGCAGAACTAGCTCATGATTAGCTTCAGCCTAAAAGTGAGCTTGAATTAAAATTAATATGAATATTTTAATGAGCTTAATTATTTATTTAATAGACACAGCTCAGGCTACAATTATCGAGTGAGCACTGTACTCACAGTTAACGCTCGTTACGTGCTTAATATAAAAGACGGTAATACCCTCTCAGCCAGGCCAGGCTGTGAGATGGTCATACAAAATCTATAGGTACAGTCACATAAATACGCCCAGGACATATGCTGCACATAAATATTGCATGGTATTTTTTACAGTATTTTTATTATTATAGTATTTGGTATTTTTTTGGGGTAACTTTTAATTGCACTGAAAGTGTGGATAAAAAATTAACTTGTGCTTTTCATGCATTTTTAATAGCCGTCCGCCTCGTCTGTCAGACAAACCGCTGACCGCACCCACACATACACGCACAGGCACTCTCACACATATGCAGATAACTAGTGTGTGTGTGTGCAAGCGAGATAGCGAGTGTATCTGGCATTTCAGCCTTTCGGCGACACTTGGCGCGTTCAGCTATGATTTGTGGCATATTTATGTAAATTTGTGGCTTTTTCTGTTAAACATCCTCCAAGCAGACCCGAAAGCCAAATTAAAAGAGGATCTATACGAATATGTATGTATGTATGTACATATATATATATATATATATATATATATATATATATATATATATATATATATATATATATATATATATATATATATTTAAGAGAGAGACCGAGTGAACGGAAACCGGAAGCATTTAAGCTTTTAACTAAGCAGCAGGTGCTGCGGCCAAGCAATTAATGGGAGCCTGGTTTATTATTATGAGCAGCTGTGGTACAAGCCAGACAAGGAATTTCACATAGTGTTCTATTTGAGAGGTATTTAGTATTTGATATTTATAGCCAACGAAATTTCAAATTTTATATTTATGGGTATTTAGCTTATTTAGCAATAGTTCTGCTCTGAAAACTTTTTATATTGCTATTGAAAATGAGGAATTTAAAATGTATATTTAAAATGTATTATTATTTTATTTATTTTTTTTTTTTTTAATTAGTATCTTTGGTAATTTGCATTTGAGCTTTCACATGCATTTACAAATTATTTTAAAAAACTAAAACATTTTTAGTAAATTATAATTAAAGTTTAAAATGATTATTATTTATAAAGTTATTAAAACAAATGTAATTTTTTTATTAATAATAT
Organism: Drosophila mayaguana; assembly: GCA_037075325.1. Classification (NCBI taxonomy): domain Eukaryota; kingdom Metazoa; phylum Arthropoda; class Insecta; order Diptera; family Drosophilidae; genus Drosophila; species Drosophila mayaguana. The sequence continues at coordinate 4,210,661 of JBAMCG010000074.1, forward strand.
TTTAACATTTTTATTTATTATAATTAAACATTTTAATTCATAATATTTTGATTCGATACTTTAAATGATATATTATTATTTTTATTCATAAAGTTATTAAGACAAATGTAATATTTATGTAATAATTTTTTATTATTTTTATTTATTATTTTGATGCAGCAATATGTTAAATCATTCAAAGAATATAGATAATAATGTTTGTAATCACTTCAATTTTCTATAGTGTATAATATAATCTATAGTGTGTAATAATAATAATAATAATAATAATAATAATAATAATAATGATAATAATAATAATAATAATAATAATAATAATAATAATGATGATAATAATAATAATAATAATAATAATAATAATAATAATAATAATAATAATAATAATAATAATAATAATAATAATAATATAGTGTATAATAATAATACAAAATCGTAAAACGCAAAACTTTTGCCATCCTTATCTCTAAAACTTTGTTTTTGATTGAGAAATATATTTCTGTGCCTTTATTTGTTGTAATACATATATTGACTACAGATACATATATTGCTACTTAACATTAATTAGTATTCAATCTAATATCGTTTAGTAAAGTACTTACTACCTGGCTTATTGCACAGAAATCTTTTGCTACACGTGTCTAATCAATTTGCAGCGTGTCAGGTGCCCCCCTTTATATGCCACTGGCTAAATTTTTCGAAACAAAGACGAGGCAACAAAAGGTTTGACCACACAACCGACACACACACACGCCGTACCTAGGAATTTGCGTTGACAATTTCGTTGATGCGGCTGACCCGCTGTCGGCCTCTTCATCTATCCGGCTATCCTTTGGTCCTTTGGTCCTGCTGGTGGCTGGCTGGCAGCTCGTTCTGCTTCTGCTGCCACGCTGCCATCGAGGACAGGTGTGCATGATTTATGACATTTACATATCAGCGCACTGATGAAGCGCGTTGATGCGCTGACAACGACAGATGCCCGAGGACTCCTCCCACACACATATACACACGCGTGTGCATATACACATACATATATGCATATGTGTATACATGTGTCCAGTCGGAAAACTGGCAACAGCAAGTGATTTGCAAATTTGTGCACTGATTGAATGATATATTACGCTTGTCCTTAGCTTGATGGAGCAATACCTGCTCTGTTTTCATCTAGAAAGTTGCGGCGCTTGAGTTTACAAACTTTTTGACATGAATATTGAATGAGCCAAAGTTTACGAAACTTTTAACGTGCAAGTATATAAAAAGTTGCATAGTTTCTGAAATGACTTAATACATTATTCTCTATATGAATCGTGATAATATGAATACAATTTTAAAAATCTGATTCTATTATTTACTACTCTCTTTCACTTTCACTCTCATTTTTTCTACTTCTCTGACCTGTCTTCCTCTATTTTTCTTTTCACAGTTTTTGTCGATTATCTTATCTAGCTTTAAGTTCTTCTTCTGTCTCTCTTTATGCTACTCTAGCTCTTTCCTTTCTACTGATTATCTCTCTCTCTCTCTCTCTCTCTCTCACTCTCTCTCTCTCTCTCTCTCTCTCTCTCTCTCTCTCTCTCTCTCTCTCTGTATGTCTTCTCTATTGGTCTTGCTCCTTCTGTATCCTTTTCTTTTTCTATTTATTTTATACTTCTCTTTATCCCTCACTTTGTTGTCTATATTATTTTTTTTCTCTATCCTTGTCTTTTCTCTTTTCTGTCGCTTTTCTATTCGATTCTCAAAGTTTTCAAATATCTTGAAAGTTTTCATCTCATGGCTCCATCTTGTTCATGTTAACTGACTTTGAATGTATAAACTCGTATAAACTCATTAAGCCAATTCAAGCAGCTTCAATTCGCTTTATCTAATTTTATCTTAACATTAGCTGTAATTTGCTGACGCAAATCGTTGATTAGGTCCCAGATCGATTACAAATTTCTTCTTAAATCTACGGTATATATTACCATCCATTCCCGATGCTTCCGACGTCCGTCTGCCTGCTTGTCAGTTTGTGTTTTTGCCTGGCAGACGACAGCTCTCAAATTCAGTTGACTATGGCAACACATGTGCCTGATATCTGCTGCAATCGAGGCCGCAACCTCTAAGCCTTGGCTAATTGTAATATGCGCCCATCACAAACACTGAACAGCAGCGTTGACAGCAACAATGAACACAAACACAACAGCAACAGCAACAACAAAAGCAACAACAAAAGCATCAGCAAATGCGAAGGACATGCAAATAAATGACTGCAAGAGCCATGTCACTACCATAAAAATAAAACATGTTTCTGTGAGCCAAGGCTTAAAAGCTACCAAATGGCTTTAAATACAAAAATTATTTAATAAAATAATATTTTTATATATATTTATTACATGCTATAAAGTAATTATACAACAAACAACACTTAAATATAAGATAAATAAAAATATTGCTATAGAGGAAAGCCGACTGCATCATACTCGTTTGAAAGCAACAAGAAAAGATTGTGACGTGCCCCAATGGCCAGTACATTTAGGCTTATATGCCTTTCAAGAGCTCTTTCTATTCGCAGTCGATCAGCAGCCATTCATTCGGATACCCAATTTATAATCAATCTTAAGACTGTGAAGTGGTTTGCATTCAAAAGGACAGACAGCGAAGAAGTCAATATACTCTTTATCATATTGTGAGCCCGTATAACTATTAAGTTCACTCCTTCAGCTCTGCAGCCCTGGTTTTAGTGTAATGGCACGTGATTTAAGGTTATGGCAGTTTAATTAATAGACTAATAGCCGGAACTTTGGCTGGTTAAAGCTCACAGCTGTGAGTGTCTCTGCCTCCTCCCCTTTCTCACTCTCTATCTCTGTCTCTCAACAGCTGCGCCCTTGTGCTGCCAGCTCAATCATCCCCTTCCCCTGGTCCTCATACTCCACAGCCTTTTCCTTGCCGCGTAGCTCTTCTATGGGCAAGTAATCCGAAATTAACGTTTCGATTGCCAGACAAATTCTGGCGCGCCAAAAATTTGGCAGCCAATTAAAAGAGCCAATATTCTATATATTATATATAGTAGGAACAGATTTCACTAATTACTTTTATGACCCAATTTGTTTGGCAGAGATTTCGGTGCGCTTTTCTTATAAATTTTACCTTTGCTATGGCCGTTAAACGAGCCCCATTCCCAATGCGTTCCTGCATGCTCAAAGCCGTTCCACATTCACCCATTCCAACTGCTAATCGAAGACAGGCGTTCCAAATTTATTGCTGTCAGCTAGGAGACATATATAAAGAAGAGAGTGAGAGAGACAGAGGAAGGCAGAGAGGTGCAGAGGCGTTTCTCGTCTGCTCCTTTGACCTGTCTGCCTCCCTCGCTCTCTTCTCCGTTTCAACTGTAACTTTTGCAGTTGTTGTTGTTGGGATTCTGGCCTTTTTTATTTCTGTCTTATTTCATGCTCCAGGCACAGCAAACAAGTTTCTCGTGTTCCGTTTTCCGTTTTTTCGCTGCCTGTTGGCAACAATAATACAGCAAGCAAGACAGAGAGAAAGAGAGAGCGAACAAACAGTCACCGTCAGCTGCTTTGCTGCGGAACTTGTTGGGGCTGCGCTTGTTGCTTACTTTGTTTTAAACTTTACAAATACAAAAAATACTTTAAAATAAAATAATTTAAAAATTCGCAACATGCTTTGATATCTTTGATGCTAGTCATTGGGTCGAGCTCTGTCGTAAAATTGGCTTTAATTTAATTTGCTAAATACATATAATTGTTTTTCGTTGGTCATTAAAATTCCAAGTTATATTTGATTTCAAACTGCGTTTTTAGCATTAGCAAAAAATTTCCCCCATTCAAATATAAAAAATTGCCCATATCCATAAGATAAGTATAAGATACAACATCTTATACAATATCAATCTACGTTCCATATGATGCTGTACTCGTTTTTATCCACACCACGAACAACAACAAGATGCTTAAAGAACGGAAGCATGGAATTGCGGGCATTGCTATGCATGGCAGTGCAAGCGAGCAGGCAATAATGACGCCAACACGTTTGTGTCGCTGTCTCGCACTGCTTTATCCGAATAGGCGAATTCGCCGCATACAATAAGCAAAACAAACTACTACTCTCCAGCGAATCGCAGCGAATGTTTGTTTGTTGCACACAACGACTTTTGGGTGGGTGGTTGGAGCGAAGAGCAAGACTCAAATGAGTAGCATTTCGCAATGGTCGCTCCACATGGTGATCCCAACACCGAGAAGAAAAGAGAGAGGGACTTAATACCTTGCTCTCTTGTTTTGGTTTTTATGCTTGCCGCAAGAAATCATATTCTATTCAGAGAGGAAGAGAGAGAGAGAGAGAGAGAGAGAGAGCTTGCCAAGCGAATTAATGCCATGCTTTCCGGCATTGCTAGTTGTCAGTTTGGTTCCGACCGTTACAACGTGAAGTTCAGCGCACGGTGATTTTTGTGCGTCGTATTCTCGTCGTCGCCGTCGTTGTTTACAGTTGTTTTGTTACACAGCGCGTCGTCGTTAACGTCGTTTCTTTTTTTGTGGTCGTACCACATAAAGTTCTGCTTCTTGGGGAAAAGTGCCGTTAAAGGCTCGAAAGGCGGCAAATTAAAAGCAAACAAAATTCCATTTTGTTTAGGTTTTTTGGGGCGAGAAATTAAAGTAAATCCTGAAATTTGTCATCGAGTTTTCAAGTGCAACAAATTGTTGTTCCTTTTCATTTTCTCAATTTGCTTATAATAATTGCAAAGAGATTGCGAAAAAGTGTTCTTTTAATTAAAGTGCGATAGCGCTTGGCGTTTTGCTTGAGCAATATTAAATTACGTGTTAAATTGCAATAACAACAAAAACAACAACAAACGCTGCCCTTGTGATGCATGCAAATTAATTATAATAAATAAGTGTTTCTATAATATAAATATTGGATGTATATAACAAAAATATTTAACCCAAGAAATATTTAAAGCAATTTTGTTAGTTGTTTTAAATAATTATAAGTTAACCTAATGAAAAATGATTACAAAAACAATGAATTTTTTAATACACAATTATAATTTAATAAATAAATTGGCATCGCCGCAGGATAAACTTTGATTATAAACACTTAATTAAAATGAACTCTTAATAAACGAAATTATAATAAGATAAAAAGGCCAAAAAAAAAATATATATATGTATAGGAAGTTTTTCCGTTACTTTGAACTTTCAATGTCATAAATTAGAAGAGTTGTACTCTTGTTTTTTTTTTATCGAATGTGCGATAAGAAATCACTGAATAAGAAGAAGCAGCTGCTCGCAGCATACGATTCTTAGAAACTGTTGTATGTATATTGTAATTAAATATGCAGGGCTGCCACAAAAATTCTACGAAAGAACGAAGAAGAATACATGTGATAAATTAACCAAGAAACTTGGAGAATGTGCTGCATAAGATTTTTACAAAAGCTGGCCAAGATTGTATAAGAAGCAAAGCTGAAAGCTGAGAAAGAGTAGCTTACGCTCCAAATCTAGATAAATTTTCAAGTTCATACGAAAGTTAGATTAAAGAAAAAGAAATGCAAATAAAGCACGCTGTTTGGTGCGTAGCTTGAATAAATTTTATTTAAAAATTCAAATAAATCAAGCTGCGTTTGTGTGTGTGTGTATGGAAATATATGTCTGAGCGAGACTGTGAAACGCATTAATAAATTAAACAATTATTTTGCGCTCTTGTTGTTTTAGAGTCAACAAACGCGTCAGCGTATCCGAAACTGAGCTTCAATATAAAGGCAGCAACAACAACAGAACAGCAGCAAAAGAAATGCGAGCAAAAACAAAGCGCGATAAGTGTGAGAACAAAGCGTTATAAAAGACGCGGGCGGTTGTTCGTCACTGTTGCTCTCGCAGCTTAGGCTTATCCACCAGCCTATTGTTGTTGTTGTACAACTGCACACGTCGGAAATGATTACGTTTGTTATATGGTATGGTAATGTAAGGAAGGGGGTAAAGCAAAGACGCTAGCGGCATTTGAGTCTTCGTCTTCGCCTTCGTCATCGTCATCGTCTTCGACTCATGTTGCATATGGGTCTCATGTGTGTTGCATACACAGCAGCCGTCTGAGACGGTTGGAATTTTACCTTAACATCTTGCCAAGCGGCGAAAATGGTTGCGCTCTTTCTTTCTCATTCTCTCTCTCTCACTGAGTGCGCTCAAATGAGGTTGTCCTGGTGAGAGCGAGTTTTTCGCCGAACTTGCAACTTTTGCGCTGCTCTTCGCTTTGGTCAGCGCTTCAGCGCTCCTGCGATTTCAGTTGACAAAAGTTCCTTGCGCTGTACGGACCTTCAATTCTTGACGTTTATCGTAATCGCTGTCGTAATATCGTCACGCGCTGTTACTTTAGTCGAGCCGTCTTTGTGTACGTGCGAGTGAAAGAGTGACTCAAGTATATATGTACATAAGTGGGGAGAGAAAGAGCCGCGTAAGCTGCTGCTGCCGCTGGCTTTTTTTTTTGGTAGTTTAGTTGGAGGCATCATACACATACAGTTGTATGCGGCGAATTCAATGACGTCGCAAATATATTGCTGAACGTCTTTGCTTTTGTGTGTTTCTAGTGTTTTTATGCAGGGAAATCAATATAATTTATGTGAATAAAACAAAATTTAGCTTCTATTAAAATTTTTATATAGAAATTTTGACATTGCGAGCAATTCGGCTAGATAGAATTTATATTTATATATGTAAAAGAGCCTGTTTATTAAAACGCAATAACAACAAAAGCAGCGGCATACAAAGGCAATTTATTTATTTTTTTATCACAACACACGCACATCAATGTGTACACGCCAATACAATCACAATTCGCCGCTGTATGCGGGAAAAAGCCGGCAAAGCGAATGTGACGCAAAGAGCAACGCCAGAATCAGAAGTCAGCAGTAGCAACAAACATACAAACGAAAGTAAAAGCAAAAAACAAGAGAAGAGCCAGAAAATCAGTAGAGCAACAGCAGAGACAACAAAAGCAAACTAAAAGATTAAAACAAAACTAGTTGATGATTGCTTTAACGCTCAGAGACTTGACAGCCGCATCAGGCGATTGACAGAGCAAGAAAGAGAAAGAGAAAAAGAGATATGTCCATTAAAGGGGGGAAATACGTAGAAATGGAAAACGCAATTAAAAGAGCAGAGGATAAGAAACATGTGCTTGTGCTAAGATTTGCAATATTAAAGGGATCTTTGGGGGGAAATATGTAACATTTTTGATTAAGATAACATTTTTGATTGTAAATTAGCTTTCATTTAAGCTCCTCTTTCGTTTATTATTCATATATTGTTTTTATATTTTGGACCAACAAATTTGGAAATAAATATTGCATTATTTGAAATCAAAATATATGTATATCTCTGAAATGTTCAGTTAAGTAAATCATACCGGATTTATTGCGGAAGAAAATGTGCTTAACTTAAATAAAATTAGTGAGCAAATATTAAAAATTAAATAGCAAAGAAAAAATAAAGAAAATATCAGATACTAAAGAAAACAATAAAGGTGAAAGAAATTAACACGAAAAAAAAAAAAACCCAAATAAATTTTGTGTTTTGTGTCGCCACACGGAAGTGTATCAAAAGCCAGCAAAATTTACCACTATATCAGCTACAACAACAACGACCGAGGCAGCAGTAGCAGCAGCAACAACAGCAACAGAATGCTTTTCGAGAATCCAGCCGTTGCGGCCAAGCTGCCTTTTCCATATAATGTGCCGCCGCCTCTGCAAGCGGCGGCTGCCGCTGCCGCAGCTGTGCCAAATTTAAGGTAAGAACCAAAAAGAAGCTGAAAAAGTGCTTAAGAAAGAGATAGCTAGAACTCGGTCTCAAGGCCATTTAAGCGTTAATGCGCTTTGTGGTTTGCCATCTCGCATTTTTTTGTATTTTTATTTTTTGCGATTCCCCCCAATTTCCCTCAGTGGCATATTTATGAAAATTTTTTTTGCTTGGCGCCTGATTTTAAATTTTCATCAGGCACTCAGCTACAGAATCCCGAGTCGCTCCGTTCGTGCGCTACGATATTATCCTATAATTTTCATAAGTTACTTGGGCAAATTGCATTCATTTGTAAGGGTAAGAGAGGAAAAACAGTAAATAAGGAATATATAATAAATATATTAGAAATATAAAATACCTAAAATATTAAAATAATTTTTTTTTATTTCTAAAGAGATTTTGTATAATATAAAACTTTCTAAAAGGGTTAGCCAACTAATTAAAAGACATTATGATAAATTAATAAAAAAGACAATACAATATTTCTTTAAATGTATGTATGTAAATATATATCTCAATATATACGATGTTTTGCGACTCACTGTGCCTGAGCAATTTAGTCTAACGAGCGCTGTAAGTACTACTCGTAGGCGGATTTGGCGGGATTATTAATGCACGGCACTTGCCGCAACTTGACGTTTATAATGGGCCATTTAGGTCAACATGAGAGTGTAAACAATGCAGGGACTTGGTTAGCCTGAAGTTGTGGCATTCCAGCTTAAGTTGAGCTTGACTTGCCTTATATATATCATACCACATAAATATTTGCATATACATATCGTATATAATACATACAGATATATATATATATATATATATATAAATAAATCGGTTGACGACCGTCTGGCGCCAGTCAATTAAGAGTTAAAGTTTTGTGTTTATTTGTCAATTAGTCTCTTTTGTTTTTGTTGTTGTTTTTAATTATTATTATTTTTATTTATAATAATAATTATGCATGCGGCATTTCACACAATGCGATGTAGAACGGAATGTGTCAAGACAGAAGTTAATATAATATTAACAATATTATGAGCAGCACATATTTTGCAATATTCATATGTATATGTATTTTCAGTTGCCCAATTGTGCGTGGCACTGACAAAATAATTTAAAAATGTAATTAAGCTAATTACGCTCGCATTTAATGCCACTGCGGCACAATTAAGCAGCCTACAGCATCCCTCGATCCCCAGAGTATTTTCTGCTCACATACTCAAGAATTTTACATGCCAACAGAAATACAACGTACATTGTCCATTATTATGCCCTGCGCTCATTACGTGGGGTATGCCCGACTTGGTTTAAGAATAGCAATTGAGAAAACTTGAATAATTGTGCTTATCGAATTATTTATTCTTAAATATTCGATTGAAGATTTTCAATGTGGCATTGGGTATCGTTTAGTCCATCACTCCCACTTGTGTGCACATTACAGCGACCGCTGCATAACACTGACACTGACATAATGAAGAAAATGAGGAGCAAAAATTAAAAGCCAAAAAAGAAAAAATGTCTATAAACAAAAATATAAAAATAAAAATGAAATGTAAGCATGAAAAATAAAAGCAAGCAAAACAAGAAATTAAACTCGAACGATGAATGGTTCCCAGATTCCCCTTCTTCAGACCCAGCCCCAGCCAACCCAATACCCTGCAATTTGTTTGACTTGCCAGTGTCAGAGCTCTCTAAAATGTGGCGACCAGCGATGGCTGTTTACTTAGCCCAAAGTCTCCGACGTCTTTCAATATTCTAGGTTTTTTCTTTCTCTTTCCGTTTGTTGTTGGTTTTTCGCTACGCTTTCTTCTAGTGCAAGTTCAGACAGTTCCCAATAGCAGTCCGGGCTATTGCGTATGCCTTTTCGTATTTATAAATGAAACACGCCTTTCTTGTCATTTATTACTGTCACTTTAAATCCAATCAGCGCTTTGGCGTCTGCTTGAAAGCGAGAAGAAAATATATATGTATATATATATATATATATATATATATATATATATATATATATATATATATATATATATATATATATAATACTTCATATCCGCCACCAAGTGTCGTGCTGATAATTTTCATTTAAATAAGAAAAACAATGTTGCGTTAAAAATAAATTGGTATTTATTCAAGGCGAGCCCCAAAAGAATAATATTCGAGAGCTTTATGACAGCAAGCTGACAGGCCGGATTGTTGGGCAAGCGAAGATAACTGGAAGTCTAGGATTTGGCACGAGCTTGCTTAATTTAGGGTAAGGCCGTCGAAGAGGACTAATTAGTATAAAGCTTTAATGAGATTCTAATTATGTGCAGAAGCTGAAAGTTTAATGTGTTGAACAAATTTGAATTGCGTGAAGCACAGAAGAGAGAAAGTGAGAGAGAGAAGAGGGAGAGAGAGAAAAAGAGAGAGGGAGAGAGAGAGAGAGAAAGAGAGATAGGGCGAGAGAGAGAGAGAGAGGTGGGGCGCGCTTTAAGAATTAATTGAATCCTTATTGCTGTGTGGCATAAACTAAAATCGATCAGCGTTTTCAACTGACCTTTAAGCTGTAAATGGTGCAGTTAAAAGGAGCTTTTAGCATTAAACTAAAGCTGTCTTATCTACAAATCGCAACAAAAAGGAGTTAAAAGAATTCCATGTTCAAAGTTGTTTAATAAAAAGTTTCGTCTATCAAATAAACCAATTATAAATAACAAAACACAACTGAGAATCTAATATTTTTTTTTACAAGATAAAAAGGTTTTTTTTATATAACTTCAATGAGTAGTCAAAGTACATGATCATCTTTAATAGTAGTAGTCAAATAGCTCTGCAATGCTCTTGAACGTGTAAGCTGCTTAAAATGCAAATCAAGATTTCAGCTCAAGTGCACATTTTACAATCTAATTAAATTTTCAAGCATGTGAATGACTCAAAGGAGCGCAACAAATCAAATCAAAACTTCCGCATCAATTAGCATCTCTAGTACTCTAGACAAATTTATCCGCTTAAATGTTTTAGCTGTAATCATTTATGCGTGTGGCTGTCTGCTGTGGGTGTGAGTGTGGGGACAATGATAATAATATATTACGCATATTAATCAAGGTGCTATCACCTCCTCTCCCCTGCCGTAGCGCATAAATGAATATATTTCAAGTTAACGCACCTGCTATTAAAGCCAGCTCTTATGTAAACAGGCGGCTATAAACTTGACTTGAAACTCAATTTAAAAATTGGTATACATATCTACTGTACCTTGTTTAATTTGATATATGTTTAGAGCACACACGGGACAAATATTTTTTTTTTAGTTTTAGCTAGCTAAAATTAGCCACATTTTCGCCAGGTGCTCGAAAGTGCCGCTAAAATACAATTTTTCTGAAAATTCAAATAATAATGTGTCAAGTGCTCAGAGGCATTTAGCGAAAGGTACACACCAGCCCCAAGCTATTTATACCCTCTAGGAATTGAAAATGAGTGAAAAGGGTATATTGACGATGTCTGTTTGCAGGCACAGAAATAATGAGAAGCCTGTGGAAAGTATTTGAAGAAACGCTTACAAAAACTGTACATCTCAAATGCTAACAATTTGAATATTGTTAACAATTTTATGTAAAGAGCAGAAGTATTAAGAATACCAATTGTGGTATGTAAAATATTATCAAATGAAAACATTTAATAAATTTAACAAATTATTGATTGAGTTATCTGCCGACTCTTAAGGTATCTTCTCGTCGGTCAGTTACTTGGGATTAGAGCACTGTTACTTGCTGTTAGCACGTGCGGCGAAACTTGTCGTAATTAAGCCGCTACCACTAACTTTTGCTCATGTCAGAATTTCTTTTGATTTTTTTATTTTTATTTATTTTTTATTTTTTTTTTTATTTTTTCTTTTTTTTGCCAAGTTGGTGATACGCGCACTTTTTGTCTGATTTACAATGAAATGCTGTGTGATTATTCATAAGGCATTTTGAGTGTGTGTGCGTGCGTTCCTGTTTGTGAATATATACACTAGAGGGCGTTTGAGTGACAGCTACAGGGGCAAATACTTATGCAAGGTAGCTAAAACACCTACTTGCAAGCATTTATAAAGTGTATTGTATGTATATGTATTCCCAATGTATTTTCTGTTTAGTTTTGTTTTAAAGAACTTTACTGAGATTCTGATTTTTTTTTTTTGGATTTTAATTTACTTACCAAGCTATTTACCTGGATTTCGAAGGTGTCATTGAGCTTTTTAGCAGCTTTTGGTTTCAATCATGGCTTTGAGTAATTTAATATTGTTGTTTGAATGTTTTTTGAGCTCTTATGTTAATGCATATCAAATGTATGCCACATAAAATGCTCGTGTTAGTTGTAGTATGCGTTTATCTTGATGCTAAATTAGACTAAATGATACAAGTTTGGACATAAGCTGTTTAATTTAACCTTAACCTTTCATGATTTATGCAGCTGCTTCGTAACGATCTGTGCTTGGGCGCCAGGGCAATTTGTTTAAATTTGTATGGCGTTGTTCTTCGAGAAATTTAACTCGTTTTATATTAATTTATCTTTATTTTGGAACTTCATTAAATGAAGTACAAGTGTTAAACAATATATGTATGTTTGTATATATATACTTCTTAATTTTATATTAATTTTATTTTTAAGCAAAGTTCAACTTAAAACTTTATACTTTTCATTATTTGAATTGAATTTTTGCTTTCTTTGAATTGCTATAACTGTAACGCTCTGTCCGGTTTCCTAAATAGCCGCATCTAATTGACCAGCCGCTAAATTATTTTTCTTTTATATATTATACATATATAGATATATATATATAAATTATTTTTATGGACACTCATCTTTCATATGGCATGACATGCAATATTTGGTGGTAAAAGTTGCCTCAAAAGCAGCTTTAAAGTTCCTTGACTTTAATATAAATGCGCTGATATATAATACCCATCTACCTACCTGTTCACAGTTATATATATAAAAGAATATGAATGTTCAGTTACGTGCCTCAAGTGCTTTTCCATTTTATTTTATTTGTTTGTTGCTCTCGCTTGAACTGTATTGAAGTTAAGTTTGAACCTATTCCCATTTCTGGTCACATATGTATGCAGTAACGCAACGCTCTCAATATGATTCGTTCTGTATGTGTGTGGGCTTTGTCATAATTTTCTGTTTGAGCTACAAATTTCAAGGGGGCTTTCGACTCTTCAGTTCTCTTAAACTCTTAAAGTTTAGAGCCACTGTCAGGCATACATATATATGTATATATATGTATATAGTTTCAGCTATTTGCATAGACATTTTTTAGATAAAATTGTAAAAGTTGTTCCTTTCAGCTACTGTCAAAGCTTCCTCTCATCATCGTGTGGGCGTATTTCAATTATTTGCACGAAATGCAACAGTTGCAACTCTGTCGAACGAGTGAGCGTCTAGTGATGGCTGGGAGGGAGGAGGTGGGGTGTTCAGGGACGCATTGTGGGCGTTTGCGTTTGTTGTGCACTTTAATTGAAATGCCAAAGCGCGCTGGAGCTCTTGTGGCAAAAATGGCGAAACAGACTGTGATAGATATATTCTCCATACAGAGTGAGCTCTATACAAAATGCTGCTGTTGGCATACAATATATTGATAGCTCAATGCTGGGCTCTTAAGCATTGAATGATAAAACAGTTGGGCAATTGTAAGACCCTCTTATAGGAATTCAATATTGAGCCTAATTAGTTGCATGTGATTCAATTGATTTTCATAAATTGAGTTTTGCTTATCGTAATATACAAAAAAATGTATGTAAACAAAAAATTCCATGATATTAATAAATGGTAAAATAATCAAAAATGTGATAATTTTATATAGATCATAGAAAACTATTTTCATACACCAGTTTCATATTGAAAACGAGCCTACTATAAAAACTTAAAAGTCTTGCGATATCTCTTTTCTAATAATTAAGAGCTCTGCTTGGGAATTATCTTGAGTGAATTTCAAATTGAATTGTATTCGTAGATTTCTGATTTACCATATGCAAGAGTTTCTTTCTGAACAATAGGGTCGTACATAGCTAGAGAAATAACATAAATTGTGGCCAGTCCTACAAAACTTTTTACAGGTAGTTGCTCTTATAACTAATTTTAAATAATTGCCCCACATTATGCTATTATCCCAGCAGTCAGCTGGAAGAGAGGCAATCTCTATCCCAGCCCCTGTCCCTTTCCCCGTCTCTGACCACTTTATAAAAGCGAGCACGCCCCCACGCAGGGCGGCAAGCCAAGCAAGGCCAAGACGAGCTACTTCGCCAGCTGAGTAGCTGCTGGTCGTACTTTAATTGGCATATCAGAGCATGGCAGCACTTATTTTTTGCTGCGTCTTTCTTTTTTTTTTTTTATTAGTTTGTTAGGCCAACAATTGGCGAGCAGCTTTCTAGCGGCAACAATGAGCGAAGCGAGGGAGCCAGCAGCAATAACAATGGATAGACAATAACAGCACGTAAAATTTACAACAATTGTAGTTGAGAGGTTAATGAACTAAATGCGCAATGGGCCAAACCAAACGGATTTACAAACAGAGCCGCACAAAAGTTTAGACCGCAAAATAAGAAAAATAAAAAATTAAATACCGACCACAATTAATGAGACGCTCATTACTCGCCAGTTTCTTGAGAGCATTGCAACTGTCCAGCAGGGAAGAGCGAGGGAGATAGAGAGAGGGAGCTCGAGCTCCAATGCCCCCAATGGATTCATTTGGCAGCTTTGCGTGGGCCAACATCAATTGGTCGCATTAAAGTTGGTTTTACTTTTCTTTTTATTTCTTTTCCGTACACTTTTAATTGCGGCCCATCAATCAATTGATTTAATAAGAAAGTATCCAAAAATTGCTGGTCTACTTTTTGTTTTTGACCAGTCCCAAAATTGTATTTGATTAATTAACACATGTTTTATTTCGGCTTGTGAAGGGGCGCACAAATATTTGTATATAAATTCAAAATCTTTCATACATGAGAATCTCTTGCAAATTTGTTTTGGCACATAAAAGATATTTGTCGCTAGATCTGCGCTAATATTGCTCAAAACATTTAACAAAATTGACAACGACAAGCGGCCACAAAAAAACCACAACATATATACTATATATATATCTATAGTTCAGTATATATTTGATGCGACTGACCTAGTTTAAGTACCCTCAGAATATATACTTTGGGTCTAGATATAATACATGAACAAGCTTTTTGGAAACGGAAAACAAAATGATATGATTTAACAGCTGTAAATATCAATAAAATATATGATTTATATTTATTTAATATTAATATTTTTGATTATCTATAGGTTTCTATAGTTTTCTTAGTTATAGTGAATTTATCTAGTCGTTCTGTGCAACATTCGAAAATCATTCAACATTTAAAGGTATTCACTGCTGAAGTGCAAAATGTTGCGCCGCATTGAATTGGACTTGTAATTGCTTTTTAATTTCTTTTTTCATATGCATTGGCATTGCTTCTGCGGCGATAAAATTCTTAAAAATTGTCGTGCTCGATGTATTTGCTTTGCACATTTCCGCTGGCATATATATATAATATATATATATATATATAGTATATAGAAATGCGAGTGCGTAAATCAAATATATTTTTTTTTGAAGTTGAGCAATGCTGTGTTCATAACAAAATGATTGATAGGCATCTATATATACATATTCAGGAAGACTATATATATGGGTTTGTCGCATTGCAATTTACATATGGAATAGGTTTGGTCACATTCACTAAAGTAAAGAGTATGTAAGAATCTAAAGCCGAATGTGACACAAATAAACCAAATAAACAATGCCTCGAATGGAGGGCCAAAGCGAATGATAACATTCACTAGACTGGGGGAAGCCAAAGTAAAGTCTGTGCTATTGAAATTCAATTGGATAAACAAACAAAGGAATATTTCGTTTCCGAAAAGCAACAACTCTAGATTTGAGCAAAGTCTTCGTTTATATGGTAATCAAAGACGTACAAATAAACAAAAACTTTGATTAACTGCAAGTGTGAGGTTCAAGGGATGTTTGTAAACATTCATGATCCACCAAAAATTTGATTTACTAAGTTGTTTTTATTAGTTTATGAGCTAAAGTTACGTTCAAGTTTACACATAAAAGAAATATATATATATATAAATTACTAATGTGCTTTCATTTAATATCATTTTCATAAGCAGACATATGTATGTTTCGCTAAAATTAATGAAACTGTAGTATGTAAATATATATAACTTTGAATATTCAATATATTTTTACACAATGATTATTGAATTTCAATTTAATATTTAATGCTGATTTACAAATAGTTTATCTCTCTCTTAGTTGCAGTCAGTTAGGGTATTCCTTAGAAATGTTTTCAGAACTTCTCCGTCGTACCGAAAGGCAATTACAATACACGACTTGACTTTGTGGCATGGTTGAGAGTCGGCAAATGGAACTGTGACAAAACAATTTCATTTAATTAATGTCAAGTGCAAAGCTGTGTATGATTGCGTATGTATGTGTTATATATGTAATGCATTTGAAACTGTATAATGTATATGCATGTGATATGCATATATACGATATGTAGTTACATTAGGCGAGCACGCACACACACAAACACATACACAGTCAAATACAATTACAATTGCCTATTTATCATATCTCTCCAGCTCTCGAAAGAGAGGCTGACTGTCGGAATTTATATTATCGATAGGTTATAAATTGAAGACAATGAAATCAATTGATTGGCATTTCTGAGACGTACTGCCTCGCCCTCTCACATATATATGTATATATATTTATGTGTGTGTGTGTTTGTCGTCTGGCACATGCAATACTTTGACCCCATTCGTAGCTCATTTAAAACCCGCTTTAGAAATCGCACGATACAACTGTGATTACGCGTTAAATATCTTAATTTGTTCTCAGTAGAGAATCAGACCGGTTTCCTAGTAAGCAATTGCAAGCGCAAATGTATTTTCATATAAAATCTCTCCAAATGCAATAAAATTCCTTTTGAAATATATGCAAAGTACTTTAGCTTTTTTATAATTAAAAATCTTTAAATATTTAACATTTTATAAAGGAGACAGTGCTGAAGGAATCTTATAATACAGGGTTCTCCATATTCGAGTGATCCATCTGGCAACCCTACAAGGTTGCCCATGTTGTTTTTTTTAATCAATGAAAAATACAATTTTGTTGATGTTGTCGATAATAATCATATTATGTGGTTCAAGTAGACTTATTAACATCACTCTTTGAATATTGATATCTCTCAAATGACCGCCTTGAGCCAAAGGTATAGGGCTGCCAGATGGTATATGGAGAACCCTGTATATTATTATTTTTTAGTTATTTATTTATGTTTTTATACCCTGATCCCATTAAAAATGGGAAATCAGGGTATAATGGTTTTGTGAAAAGTATGTAACAGGCAGAAGGAGGCGTGGCAGACCCCATAAAGTATATATATTCTTGATCAGGGCGACGAGCTGAGTCGATATAGCCCTGTCCGTCTGTCCGTCCGTCCGTCCGTATGAACGCCTAGATCTCAGAAGATATAAGAGCTAGAGACTTCAAATTTTGTATGTATACTCATGTATACCATACGCAGTACAAGTTTATCTTTTTTTTTCGATAACTCGTCCGATTACTTTTTTATCGCGAATAATCGATAAATTGATTTTGTTTATTTACCGTAATTTCAATACTTTTAGACCTGGAGACTTCAGATTTGGTGTGTATATACATCTGATTAATACGCAGATTTTGTCATTTACAGATTTTGGATACCACGCCCCCTTCGCCCCCAATTTGCAAAAAACGTATTTTAAGTACTAGAGACTTGTGCTTTGGAATGTATACACATTTGCACATTGTGATCACATTCTGAAAGTTTCATGAAGATAGTCCTACTACAGGAGAAATTATTCAGCAACAAAATTCTCATAGTATTGCCCACACTGCAGCGCAGCCCAAGCGCAGTCGCTGCTTACTGCGCAGTTAGCAGAGCGCGTGCTTATGCGTGCGTGAATATCAGCTCTTTGTAGGGATCAGGGTATCTCCTAGTCGAGCAGTCTCGACTAGAGCTTCCTTACTTGTTGTTATTTCAGTTAGATTTATTATTTTGTAAATATTATTTGTATAATTTATTTCGTTCTCTACCTCTTTATATATATGAAATTTCTTTGCATTTCATTAAATGCGCTTTTATTTTTGGCAGCCTTTTTGCCTCTATGATTTGTCACCTACGCCATTTGGTTTCGGTTTTTGGCTTAGGCTAGTGCTAAAACTTGTGCAAAATGTTTGCCAACTAGAGATTTTATGGCATTTAATTTTGTCATAAGCGTAAATAGTTTTCATTTTTCACTGCGTAAGTGTGTGTGTGTGTCTGTGTGTGTGGGTATCTAAAAATGTATCTCGCTTGAAGGTTGACTGCGCCCAGCTTGACGTCTTTGATGCCAGCCGACTGATACATAAATGCAATTATTTTAATGGTAATTTCTAAAAAATTTAAACCATTTGCATTTAATTGACAAATATGATTTAAGCCGTTTACAAAGCACGAAATCTTGTTGAGTCACTGCAGAGCCAATAGTAATGCCTTTATAATATTCAGAAATCAAACTTCCAGTTATGTGAGCAATTTAAAAAAAATATTTTTGTTTTTCTGAGCAATGTATAAGATTCTTAATTATGTTATCAAACTTTTCACATTTTGCACTCTGATAGTTAAATAAAATATGTAATTTTCATCTACAGACAGATCAAATCGAATTTTGTAGTTAGGTAATCAATTAGATTTGAATGGAATACTGGAAACAGAAGCTAAGAAGCAATATTAAAATTGAACATTTTCTGGTCAGGCGACACATGTGTAGATCCTCTGCTGTCAGTTTAATCGCTTTTATCCTAACATCTTCATTGCAAATACAGTCGGAAGTGCTGTCAACTTTTTCTGTTGTTGTTGTTTTTTTACATGTGTGCATTAAATGTTTATTCGCTTGTAGAACTGACCAATTTCGCACACGTAGTGGTTCTTCAATTGTCAGCTTAATCATGACCAGCTTTCGGTGCCATCTACTTTTCTTCAAATAGACCACGACGACACGAAAAGTTGTCAAGAAGCATTGACATTGTTAGTACTTAAGAGCATTTCGGTATCTACTTGAAAGCAAACACAGCAGCACAACTGAAATACTAGATAACAAAAATTGTCTATCAATAGCAGCAAATGTGGACAGAAATTGACTTTTCTAGTTTGCTCTCTCTCTATTTTTCATTTTTGTATTATTGTTGTTATTTGTAGGCCACAGAAAAACAGCTTCGCTTGATTGGCTGGCATGTCAAATGCAATAAACTCTGAGCACATTTCTCATTTTATAGATAAGTTGTAATCAAGTATCACGAACTTGGGCGTAAGGCGACCCAAAGTCGCCACGTTCTAGATGGGCGGAGGTATAAAGACTTCACGTCTACGATTATATACAAATTGAGTATCTAAACATCCGTAAAAATTCGATAAACATGCAATGGCTCATGCCCAAGCCCAAGACAGCAAATGCAACTGGCAGACCGCAAGGAATCGCTGCCAACTAAAATATGATATGCTAAATATATACATATACACATATCTATAGAAATGTATCTCGTGGATAAATAGAATTTAGCTGGCAATTGTCAACTGGCTGCCAGGGCGTTTTGCATGACAGTTGCATGGCTTATACTACAACTGTATGGCCACAGATATCGAATATAAACAGTTTAACTGTGCTTGTGCACTTAGCGGTTTTCATAGCTATCAGTTGAGCTATTTTCATAGAAGTTTGCTCCTGCTAGGTACTAGAACCATTGAGTTCAGACTTTGATCCATTAGTTCAGACTTTCTACTTTGGCTTCTTCTAAAATTGTGTCAAATTAATTAGACGGCTTGTGAGAATTGCGTCGAGGGGCGTTTTCATTGTGTATTGTCTTGTAAATTAGCATCGGGTACATTCATATTATACAATAAATGCCTAGAGCATTAATTAGAAACAGTAATATGTAATATAATACCAGTTTCAATATAGAATGAGAATCACAGAGAGAGAGAGTTGATTGGCTACCTTAATTAGGTGTGTCTTTGTCTTCTCTGTCAAGAAATAAGATAAGCTTAGTTAATGCTGATGATTCTGACTTGCATATAAACCTTTTTAAATTCCAATCTGTATGCATATATTCGAAAATTTCAATTGTACCACCTTTACCTTTACCCATAAATTTTGCAAATAAATCTATTCATCGAGTTATTCATAAGTATTAGCAACTTTTTTTTTACAGTTCTTCACTGCTGCCATAAATTCTATGCAAATAGTTTTCAGTTTTATACATTTAAACTTTACCTGCAAGTGGCGCCCGCAAGGCAGTGGAAAGAGGGGCGCGGAGTATAATCCGAATTCGTGAACGGACAAATGCGCATTTTAAGGGGGAAGTTTTCTGAAAAGTTTCGTTGTTCAAGTCGAGACCACAATCGTTGTGTACCCACATTATCTGTATTTTCGTATTATCTGCTGCATTTTATTTACATATATGACTTGTATTTTTGTCGTTGTAGTATATAGCATGGTATTTCTTATATTATTTGTATTTTTTGTAGTGGCCAGCAACGACCGGATGCATAAATAAGTGACAGCCGGCCGTTGGCAATGTTGCTGTTTGTATGTTTCCGGCGTTAGTCCATATAAAACAAATAAAATAAAATAAAAAAACACTCTCATAGCTTTTAGTTTGATTTTTCTGTACAATCGTCCGAAATTCGTTCGCATTTCATTTTTGTTGGTCAATTCGTAGATTTACGAAGGTTTTATGTAAATCGCTTAAATTGACCCTGAACTTCTCTAGAAACGTGCGTGTGATTGTGCTCGCTATTTAATGGCGTAAGGTCAATTCAAGAGAATTGCAGAGAAGGGCACTATCTGCTAAATAATAATTAAAACTATATTAAAAACGAATTCATTTCAAAAATACCAAACTTGGCTTTCAGCTGAAACTTTTAAAATCCCATAAACAATCATAGTATTCAAATAAATTTCAAAGTGAACATTTAGCGCCAATCCAAATTAATCTTGGTGATATCACATAAATGCTTGTGCTCAGTTCAGTCTTTTTGATTTATGTGCTCTTGGCTTAATTCTAGAATTTTAAAAAATTATTTGCTGTACAAAAAAATATACATTTGGTTTAATTCGCAATTTTGATTGTCTCGCTGCGATTCGATTAGGTAAAGTCCATATTGGGGCTCCGTTTCTAATCATAATTGAAATCTATCTTAAGCATTATGCAATACGATTGCCATTGCCCATAGCTCGAGGCACTACAAATCAAAGCATAGCTAAAAATTTGTTTGGATTATATTTTTCTGTATGCGCACTTGAAGTCAAACGGTCTCTGGGGCCACTGCCCCCATTCGACTGCCTTGCCCGCAGCCCCCTCTATTTCTGCCATGCTCCATAAAGCACAATGCACACCAAGAGCCGTAAATAAACGTAAAAAAACTGGTTTTTTGTTTTGCAGCCTATAAGACAATAGAATTTGACTTGATTGTCTTTTGTGGTATTTTTTAAAAGTACTTTTTCTAGTATATATGCACGTATATATGTATATGTATTCGTGTATAAATAAATTGCATTTCGCGTCGCGTGGTTTTGGGTGTGAATCGAATTTGTAAATCGCATTCATGTGAAATGCTTCATTGGCACCCAGCGTACTATATACAGTTATATGTATGTATATATGTATCTGTATTTTGCGCTGATAAATATGGCACAAATCAAATTGGATTTTTGGCCAAGTTGGTGCAGCTGAAGCAAATGTTGCATCAATGCAATGCAAAATGCAATTAGTTCGGGTCCAATTCATAAAATTGCATAAATATTTGACAATTTTGTGGCAGCTGGTTTTGGTCATCGATTCAGCAACCATCCCCCTGGGCGTGCCCGTAGCAGTACTTCCCACCCAATGATATCCAAATTTTTCTGCTAATAAGCAGACGTTTAAAATTTCACTCGCAGAATATGAGCAATAAAATGTTTCGAGGCTCTATCCAATTAAACTACTAAACCGCAATAGTAGCAGCAGCAGCCAACTCAACAAGTTTCACTTTCATATAATTGCTAAATAATTAGCCCCAGTATCCAAATGCAGCTTCAGTTTTTGTTGCTAAGTGTAGTCCAGCAACAGCTGCCAGTTGCCAGTTGCCAGCTGCCAACTCGTTGGCATCCAGGACTGTTATGCTGCAAACAAGTTTGCTAGCAGTGTGTATGTGTTTGTGTGTGCTCGTGTGTGAAAGTGAAAAATGCATTGGGTACACAATCTACAGTAAACAATGGCTTACACACGAAACCCCAGAGACACGCTAACTGCTTGGCTTATTGGGCCAAACAGCTCAAGAGAAAGAGGGAGCGAGGGAGAAAAGCTAACTGCTTTATTGAGATCAAATGCATGTTATGATATGATATGAAATGAAAATTAAAACTTAAAGTTCGTAAAATGGTAGCTGATTTATTTCAAATATATGATGGGCTCCTATTCAGTACAAATGGTCGTCGATTGCCTTTTAAAAATAAACAAATTTATATTATTTTGTCTGTATTTACTTCAATCACACGATATGCTGCCCATCTATGCGATTCTCATGGCATAAACAATGCATCCAATTCCAATAAACAGTTATTATTATTTACCAGAACTGGATAATATAAATTTTGTATAAATTGAGAAGAGAAGCCCTTAATATAAATTGAAAATCGAAACGTATTTGGAGGAGCATCCGAAAAAGTTCATGGAAATACGCCTAGTAGACTTTACTATTTATTGTATATGTATAGAACTACTTGACAATCCAATAAAGTGTATCCACCTAGTATTAACATAAATTAAAACTTCAAGTTTTGCCAAGAGATTATTGCTGTCCTCTTGCTTGTCTCTTTCTCCTCTTTGCCTTCATTTATTTAGCTTAACAGCCTTCAACAATAGACATTTGCTTAATTCTGTTTGCGTTCGCAATTACTTTGCCTACTTGGAGACCATCAAATTTGATGGCTCCCCAAAGGGAGCCCACGAGAATCGTCTTCTTCTTCTTTTTCTGCTTCTCTTGGTCAGCTGGGTTGCACACTGTGCTCGCTTTAATTAGAGCGCTAGCTCTAGCTGTCTCGCACTCGAAATAGCTTATATTTTTTACTCACTGTCTCCTTTCTCTCTATCTCAGTCTCTCCATCTTTCTCTCTCTCTCCTTCCCTCTTTGTATCTCTTTTTGTCCATTATCATTTCATTAACATATACATAAAAGGTCCAGCCTCCCTTGCTGTCTCTCTGTGTGTATTTAAATGAAAACACGTGTTGCGGCTATAAACAAAGAAATTGGTAACTGTCGGTCGAAAAACTCGCTAAAAACTCAGCTAGCGTGAAAAATAAAGTGGCCAACAATTTTCTCGATTTTTCGTTTTGTTTTTTATTTTTCTTTTGTGGGCTAAATAAAAGTTGAAACTCGATTGAGTTTAATGCTTGCTTTTTCTGTGCAGTGAAACAGGCATTGAATGTAGATTTGAAATCTCTTGAATTAAATTCTATATCTAATCACTAAATAAATAATATATTTAATAAAAAATAGAAGTTATTAAAAAAAATTAAAATTACATTTTTCAAATAAAATTGCTTTCAAATATATATCCATTTCTCAATTTATAAATATGAATTGCTTAAAAAATTAAAGTTTGTTTTTAAAACTCTTCTCATTAAATACCTGAACGAGGATTATTAATTTCAAGGCACTGAATTTATATTATTGTCATATACGATATATATTTTAAGGGGAATGTTTAATATTCGCCATGATATACACATATATCCCTTCTTCCGTGCTTAAATCTGTCTACGTCGAGGCTGTATTTATATAAAAAAAAGTCATTTTAATGCGAAATTACGTGACGCCAAAGCTGCCAAAGCTGCCAACGGAGCCGCGTGCTTGACAACTTCCGACATATCGACAGCTGCATCAGCCCCAGCAATCCGCACCAACAGCACCCCTCGCAGCTCCCACTCCCCTTCAGCTATAAGTCCTGGAATTGGCCGTGCTAGTGTGAATAAGGTGTAATCCGCCAAATGCGTATGGTGGGTGGAACTGACAAAATATAAAATAGAAAAAGAAAAAACTAAAGAGCGGGCCAATATTCCTATATAACTTATAGCTGTCTCTCTGAAACACCAAAAGCAACATCAATAACAGAAGCAGCTGTGCTGCCTCGCTGTGTGTCTGTTGATTTTCATTTTCAGCACACTAGGCGTCGGCCACGCCTACTCGAGAGCTCTACTCTGGTTTTTCGCATTGATTGCGTTACAATTTCAGGTTTCTGGTTTTTTAGTTCTCTCACATTCGAACTTCTACTTTTATATATGTATGCATATAGGTTTTTTTTTTACCGGCTGCCACAAAACGTGTCCGTTGGGCTTGTTGTTGTTGTTTCTGTTGCTGTTGCTGTCTGCAACAGCATTGGAGTTGATTTTTATCTATATCTCCGGTCGCTGGTTCAAGCATTATACGACTAAAGTTGGCTCTGGTTTTGATTTGCTTGGCCTGGCTTGGTAGTGCTTTCGGCCTGGCTTAAATGCTGTTGCTGTTGCTGTTCGCCTGCTTTGGCTGCCTTTCTGTCTGTCTGCCAACCTGGTTGGGCGTCATTTAACCGGTTTCTGCTCGTGGCTCTCATTTCGTTTCGTTTTCATTTCGATTTACGAGCGCAAAAATTAAAAACCAAATGTGAATAGAGCAACGACAAACAAATATAATAAAAAAACTGCTCTCAATTGCCATTGTTGTTAGTCTCCCAAGTCAGAGATCTTGAAAGGTTTTAACTTGTGGTTAGCTGCGCTTGAAAGTGTTTGCATGCTACTAAAACACAACTAGATCGTATGTAGATATATACATATACACTCATGATGAAAATAATAGGTACACCAAAATAATTTTGGAATTTTTGTCATAACTAATTAATTTTTGATATTTTTGAAAAAAAACTTGATGGTAACTTTAAGAACACAATCTAGCAATGAGATCTACGCAAAAAAAAATTTGTATTTCCCCCTAAATTTATAGTAATTGCAATTCCTTGTAAATAGCCTGCTGAAAATAATAGGTACACTCGATTTCTACTGCCTAAAAAAAAATTTTTTTTGAATACGAAAGGATTCTGTTATTGTTATAAATAGTAAGTATTCTTCACACAGACATTAAGAGTAGAAAAATTATTATCAATATCTATGAAGATGGGTCGAAATATTCATTGTTCGAGTGAGGAACGCAGAATTGCTAAAAACCTTAGAAGGAGTGGAAAATCTTTGCGTGAAATTGCAAAACTGATGAACAGATCTCTTAATTTTGTGCAAAATGCTTTAAAGGTGCACAATAAAAAGGAAACACGTGGACGTCCATCAAAAACCACACCAGAACTCGACCGACGCATTATAAGAATTGCAAAATCCGACCCTTTCAAATCTTCAAGGACCATTGCATCCGAAATGGATAATATTATTAACGCATCTTCAATTAGGAGAAGACTACAAATGGCTAAACTACCAGGTCGCATCGCAAGAAAAGTTCCTTTGATGCGCACCAAAAATTTAAATATGAGGAAACATTTTGCTAAAGACCACATCACATGGGCAGGATCTGAAGGTCAAAAAAAGTGGCGTAATATCCTATTTAGCGACGAAACCAAAATTTGCCTTTTTGGAAATGACTATTCCAGACATGTAAGACGCCCTAAAGGTAAAGAATTTGATCCTCGCTACACAAAAAAAAACAGTTAAGCATGGCGGTGGAAATATTATGGTGTGGGGCTGTTTCTCTTGGTATGGAGTAGGTCCGATTTTCCTAATATCTGAAATTATGAAAGCAGCTGACTACAGGGATATTCTCGAAAATACAATGTTACCTTATGCTGAGGAAAATATGCCCCTGCGCTGAGTTTTTCAACAGGATAACGACCCGAAACACACGTCTAAAATCGTAAAAACTTGGTTTGAGGTTAATAAAGTGGATACTCTCGCTTGGCCCAGTCAGTCTCCTGATCTGAATCCAATCGAAAACTTGTGGAGTGAAGTGAAAAAGCAGATGGCAAAGCAAAAGTGTGAAAACAAACGCCAATTATGGGACTGCGTCCAAGAAACTTGGAGAAAGATTCCGGTTGAGTTCTGCCAAGCTTTAATTAGGAGTATGCCTAACCGGATAGAAAAAGTTATTAAAAATAAAGGGGGATATACCGGATATTAATCCAAAAATAAAATAACAAAAGATTTTGAATGATTTGAAAATCAAAAAATGAAATACATCTTACCAAAGTAAAGTGTACCTATTATTTTAGTCAAGCACAATGAAGTGCATTTTCGCTTTTTTGTTTGTAACTTTTGAAAAACTTTTTATTTTCTTCCAAATTTTCGTATTTTCATTAATATATACCTAATACAGAAACGTGCATTTAAATTTTGATGTTTCGGGCAGTAGAAAAAATGTTATGCTGAAGTAAACTCAATAAAATAAAATTTTAAGGGGTGTACCTATTATTTTCATCATGAGTGTATATACTATATATTTTTTAATGATTCCACCTTTCATTTTGCATATTGTTTTTAATTGGAAAAGAAATCAGCTTTAATTTTTATCACAACAGTTCATAAAATGTCTCTATTAAGTTTTAATGCGGCTGAAATAAAATGAAAAAAACAAAGAAAACCCAACTGAAAATCTGTAAATCGCTTTATTTTCATGATATATATACATATATTTACAAAAAATGGCTCATAAAGTGGATTCACTGTAAATGGCTTTTTTTTATTTGTCATGCATTGCCTTTATTTGGCTGAAAGTAATGTTGAATTAAATAAATTATTGCTATAGTCTGCTTTTATACATATATTTGTACACATGCATAAAGCCGACTTTCATTTCCTGAAAAGTTGACGCACTAATGTGTGGGAGTTTTTATTTTATTTTGTCTTTTATTTGATGAGGACAACACTTAACGGTAGCCGGTTAGCTGTCTGGAGTTCTTTATTATTATTGAGAAAATACATATAAAACTGAATTCATTAAGTATATAAAATATGTGAAATAACATATTATTATTATAATTTTCAGGAAATTAATTCCAGTTTGCAGTTGATGTCCACCTTTTTCTGTATAAGTTGTAATTGCCTTTAATATCCTTTTACGTTATTTGCAGAAGTTACTGATATTGAATGCCTTATAGTAAACAAATAAGGAGAGAAAAATATATAGATATACATGTACTTAAAAAGAAACTAAGCGAAGAATTTAAAAATATAGCGAAAATGAAATGAAGAAAAAGAAATAGATGCTCTTCATTTTCGATCTATTCGAAACATGAAACTATAATAGTAAACAACTACATGCTTTTAGTTAATCATATATCGAATACATTAAAAACTTTTAAAAATTTTACCCTCAGCTGTGTTCTCATTAGCTCTTGTCCTTCCACCAATTTCTGACCTCCTCATGCTTAGTTTTTGTTATTTTATTTTTTTCTAAGGTGCTGTCATGTGTTGAAAAATATTGTTTATGTTTTTTCTTAACTCAAATCAAAGAGACCTTCGTGATGACACACCCCTACGAAACGCATACACGAAACTCAGCCTTCAACTAAATCGAAAAAAAGGTTGACTCACGCAAAATTTAATGTGTGAAATATTACAGCTAAAATAAAACATAATATTAAATGTATTTTAATATAAATTCATATTTTCGCGAGAGAGAATTCTCATGTTATTTTATTTATGTACATTGCTTTGATTGTTTTGACTTTGACTTGTGGCCTCTCGTATTTGTTATACTGATGCACCATTTAATGGGTCAACATTTGAAAATAGCAGAGTGAATTTTGTGGCAAGATGTCAGATAGCAATAATTTATGGCTTAAATAGATAAATTGTTCAGATTTGTTATTTAACTAATTTGGGCAAAATGCTGAATAGGTTAATTTAGTTGAAAAAGTAGTTCAATCAACTGTTTCTTTTGAGTGGCTGCAAATGAAATCCCCTCATAATTAATAATGAAAATGGTTTCGAGTGGAAAAATCACAATTCGTCGTGACTTGACTGAATGCGCAAAAGAGCAAACGAAGTGCTTTTTTTCGAAAGCCCACGCACTAAGCCCGCAGCAGAAAAAGGCAGCTTTATAAAAGCAACGAAAAAAGAAAAGAGACGAAGAATAAAGGGGTTCAGTCTGCTTTTGACAGCTACATGAAAATTGATTTTCACAGGGCAAATGCCAAAGGGGCGTATAGGTAACATTTTGTATGCGAGAAAGTGCGACAAAATCAATCGGAACGTGAAAAATATATGTATATATATGCAGGCGACTTTTGGCATTCGCTTTGAGGCGGCGTCTCTGTTGTGGAGGAGACTGGGCAACGGCGTTATTCCATCAATATGCAAAGCGACTTTGACGTAAGGTCTTATATATTCTTTATAAAAGCATAATGTATATGCCTGCTGCTGCTGCTGCTGTTCTTGTTGTTATAATTTTGTGCTTACATTGGAGGCCAGCGGCAACAAATCTCACCTGAGTTGCCATAAAAATTGAGGCTGTGCCTGCCTGCAGTCAAATTAGAAAACTGTGCCACAGCCCACAAAAATTATGAGGCACGTTGGGACACGACGACAGCCTCTGCTGCTGCCGCTGTCGCTGCTCTGCCTCCTACCACACAGCATGAAATTAGAAACAGACTTTTTGGCGACTCGTTATTGTTGTTGTTGCTGTGGCCTGCTTTTTGCATAACACAAAATCAATTACAATTTTAATTAAACATGCAAAGCTCAGCCAAATGTAGAAGAAGCAGAAGAAGAAAAGGAAAAAGATCAAGCAGCAGAAGGGCAACACAACAGAACTCAATCAGCTAAATGTCCCAGGCGGGTTGGTTTCTAAGCGTTGGGGTAATAGCGGCAACAGTTATAATAAAAAAGATGCAAGGGAAGGAAAGGGTCGAGCCCATAAAAAAGCAGACATATTGATGCCCTTTTTGGTCAAAGAGAATCGGCAGCTGAAATGAGTTTATCTGCTTAAGATGTAAGGTACATAAAGCACATGTATTAAAGGCTTTATGTTGCGAATAAGTCGACGGTAATATAAAAATGGAGTATATATTTATCGACAAGAAATGTAGCAGCAACCGTTGTATCTTAAAACTGTATTTAAAGTTGCTGATTTTATTTAAAATTAAAATAAAATAAAATATGTAAATGCGTCACAAGGAAAATAGAAAGCACTTATAGCTTATGAAATTTTGAAGAGCGCATAATAAAACAAAAAATTATGCAAACTTCAAGTATTTATAAAGCTCTTAGATGCACAGCTCTTAATTGAATGGAACCGCCAGGTAGGGAGAGAGAGAGAGAGAGAGAGAGAGAGAGAGGGCGAGAGAGGTGAAGCGTTCTTTTTTCATATATACATCAATTACAATTTGGCAAGTGCTCACGTTCTTGGCCAGAGGATCTATGCAACTTTGATGAGCGAACTGGAGAAACCAAGCTAAATGGAAGTGCGGTTCGCAATGCAGTTGAGAATTGCTGCAGCTGCTGCCAGTTGCTGCTGCATTTGGTCAATTTGCATTTGCATAACGTTCGATTGGTAGCCACAGTTTGAGGCACTTAGCTCGTTTGGTTGCGTCCATTGGCCATTTTGACAGCTGGCAGGCAAACAGGCAATGTTTGACACAACTGGCACTAGTGGCAAATGAATCAAATAAGCTTGGGCAACTTGACTTTGAGCTGAGTTCTTCGTTTAAATGTTCGGACAGTTAATTTGGCAAAGTGCGTCGCCTTTATGCATCGAAACGCTTAATTAATTTTCGTGTTTATTTTCTTGCTCTCATTGCAGGTATGTTACGCCTACCGGCCAGGCTCTCTGCTCCTCAGCGACGGCTGAAATGCTGCCAATATCGATTAAGGTCACATTGCGTATACGCAATACGTTATGCCAATGCCGACGCATGGCATAAACACGTTTGTACATAATCTACGCTTATTGCTTACGATTTGTGATTTGGTCAAGGGGCAGAAGGGGAAAGCACAGGGGTTTGCTCATCATATTTCATATTTGACTTTTTGACAGTTTTTATGAATGTTATTCAGCTTTAGAAAGGTCTCAGAAGCGCATTTATTTAATTTATATTGAAATCTGAATTATATTTTGATGTGTGTTAGAAATTCTAAAAGAGCGAAACTTTTAATTAGATATTAGACAAATAATAAATAATAGATAATAAATAAGAAAAAATAAATAAGAAATAAGAAGAAAAATAATAAATAATAAATAAGAAAAAAATAATAAATAATAAATAATAAATAAGAAATAATAAATAAATTAACTAATTAAATATTATTTAAAAAGAAAAAACTATTTTATCTGATTCAGTTTTGGTCTTATATTTCTCTGCTGATTTTACGATTTGAAGATACTGAAAAGTAAAGCGAAATAATGCCCAAATTCTATAATATTGCTTAACTTCTATAAGGTCAGTTCTCTCATATTGTCTCAATCTTTCCCAAGCTAATGCTTAGCCACTTCATGGCACTTTGAACTCTGATGCCATAAATTATAAGGCCTGCGACAGAATTCTCAAGCCAAGATTTGGGCTGCCATTCATTAATAAACTTGATTCATTTCGTATTATGTAGGTCATCTTACTAACTTGAATATATATATATATATATATATATATATATATCTATCTACTTCAAACGGCGTTTACTTTGAAAAATGTTAAGTTTTTGTTCGTTTTAGACTCCCACGAAAATTGTTGTCGTGTTTGTTATGTTGTTGCCGCTGGGCAAAGGCGACTAAAGTGTTAAATTTTGTTATCGTAGGCGACGAAAGTAGTTGGGGGTTGTCAGAGTGGCGCCAAAGCTGTGTGCTGTGTGGACAGTGCTGAAAGCTGTGCCTTAAACGAGATTTGAATCTTTAATCAAAATTAATACACTCAAATTTAGTTTGTAATAAAATGTCAACAGGAAATTAGAACTGAAGTCAAGTTATTAGTGATGAAACTTAATCTAAAAATTCTAGGGTAAAGATGGAGATTATTATCTATAATCTTTAAGAGAGGCAGGATATCAGATAAATACTGAAAAGCAAGCTGTGTTAATTGCTGAGCCAAAATTGGAAATGAAAGAAAACACATGAAAATTATGGCGTCTGCCCCGTCTTTGCCGTCTTTGTTCCTTCAACTGGAATACTTTTATTTGCATTCGATTAATTTTTGTTGTTATTACAGTAGATTAAGCCCAAAATGTATATGATCAAAACAATAGAAAAGAAGCACGGTGTACAGGAAAACTCAAAATCGAGCTTTTATTTGTGTTCGATTAATTGGAGCATGTTTTTTCCACGTGACCTTTTCACGTCTTCAAACCCCATGAAAAGCGCGTATTGACTTGGCTTGGCAAACCGAAAAAAAAAGAAAATAAACCGCCTACACAAAGACGGCTCATTAAGACGGCTCGTCTGGTGGCCACAAAGGTGGGCTGCCTTATTTGCTTTTTGAATATGCTTTATTTCTTATTTATTTTATTTTATTATTATTTTTGTTGTTGTATTTTTATCTTTTCGTCTTGCTGCAATTGCTCAGCTGGTAAATATTTACCCAGTCGGACGGTTTGGCTGAGAACCGTTGACAGCTGATGGCCATCATCATCATCAGCGTCTCTTTACAATTTTACAGAAATATATTTTATGTAGATATATATCTTTAAGCCGTTTGGCAAACAATTTAAGGTGTAAACTGTTGAGGCATCTATCCGCACGCTCTGCTGCGATCATTATTGCTTGGATAAACTATTAAGCGACTCGGCGTTCACATTCGCGTTTCCTCGACTGCCGCACATATCATTAAAAAGCAAAAGTCAAACGAAATAAAGAGTCAGCGCCTATATCATTTGATATTTATGTTTGACTAAGCCAAATGTCCCATCAATGTGCTAATATATAACTTTGACGGGCGTTACTAAAGACTTAACCAATGAATATTTATGCTCAAACAGAAGTGATAATTACACTTAAGCGGCAAATGAAAGAAATGACAAAAGCTATAAAGTTAAAAACTATATTATTTTTCAACTAGTTGATCAAGTTTATCTGGTATTTAGCTGCATAATAATAATATAATAATTGTGTAGACTTATCATTTTTATATCTCAAATGATATATTCGCATTGATTTATCTGTAAAACTAAATGTGTAAGACCATATCAAGGAAGGTGCTTCCATTAGTCGAGGTCAGCTTTGGGTTTCTAATTGAATCATAAAGCATTTTGCTTACATTCTCTGCTATATAGTTTATCCTTTTTGGCATGTTCGATGGCCGTTTGAACTTTATGCTCAAGCCCATGTAGATCTCTTAGCTCTTTCCCACGCTGCATGCAACACATACATGAATCTGTGTCACGACACACGACAGATGACAGCAAAATTGTTGCTTCCCAAACTGCCGTAATACTTGAGAGCTGTGTTGCACTTGCAACCGACACGAGTGGTAGCTGGCGGCGGCAGACACCGCCTATATGCGACTGCATTTTTGTTTTTGGGCTGAGGCAGCAAACATCGTAGAGCAGCAATTTTTCATTGTATTTAAGTGTTTTGAAATGGATTTTTACTTAGTTGTGCCGAGCTTTCAAGAGCTGAAGTTGGGTCTGCGGTCTGATTTGCTTGAGTGTTTTTTTTTTCTTTATTGCTGTTGCTGCTGCTGCAGCTTGTTTGATTCTCGAGGTCGTTTTGACGCCCACACGTCACATGCCACAGCATTGCCGTCGCACTAAGTTTACTTTAATGAGTTTTTATACATTTTCTTTTTGCTATACTATTTTATTTTTCTAGTATCTGCGTTGCAGTCGCAAATAGAAAATACAAAAAAGAAAAAATACAAAAACTTTTCGCTTTCACTATGGCTCGCGTGTGCGGCCCTTGACGCCTTTCAATTTCGATATGGATTTTACACTTTGCAAGGACATTCCAAATTGGTGTAGTCTACGAACCTTCCAGGCCACCAAAAATAAGGAAAACGAAAAAAAGCCCAGCCTAGAATAGGCAGGGTAGAAACAGTAATGTGAACGATTCGCTGTCGTAAAGAATCAAGAAAAGGTCATAGAAGCCAACAAATAACTATAGTTTGTTGATTTAACATACTTAATGCACATAAAAAAGTATTCTGCGAGTGGATTGGTGACCCCCAACAATAAACAGGCCATAAAATGTTGGTACGCCGTGCTGTGTCGACCTGCTTTGACGCTTTTCCTGCCTCTTTTTATATGCCAAATAAATAGCAAAAGAAGCAAATAAAAATGGAAAGATATCTTGAGCCTATGTGTGGATTAAATGCTCTGCCAATAGAAGAGTTTTATAGAACTTTTAGAATTAAATATTAAATGCCTATCAAGACTGCAAATATATTATATATGTATATATTCTTTTCAAGCTCAAATTTCACAGAATGCTCTATAAAATGAATATAATATTATTCATATTTTTCTCTGCATATTCAAGTTCTCTGTAGAGCATACCGAGCTGCATAACCTAGATTCCCATAGTCTGCTCTCCGATAATTCAACCACTAAGGCTGCATGTCAACAAAGGTTTATATATTTCTAGGAAACCATTAAATGCAAGCACGTAGTAAATAATTTTCAATAATAAGACGTTTTCTGGTAAATAACGCGAAAGAGAATTTTTTTGTTGCTATCTATGCAGAGAATTTCAACTTGTTTAGAGTAGAGATGGTAACCTTTTGTCAGTTATTTCCCCAGCGGCAGGGACACTCAAAAGGCGTTAGGCGAGACTGTTGGTAGTTGAGCCTGGGACATTCATTGATTTATCGTTGACACGTTTTTATATGATTTTCTTGTGTGAAATATGTTTACTCAAATTAAGGCCAAACATGCCGATTTGAGCAAGCTTTTGAGGGTTCGTTTGGGGAAACCTTAACGTAAACCAATTAATGTGATTGTCGGCCCAATAGGTCAAATGTTTAACCTTCAAACTGCTGACAGCAGCGAATCCCTCAACCGACTACTTATCTATGCCAATAATTCAACATAAAAGTCAAGAGTCCCAGTGCCATAAAAAAAATAGAAGAGGAGCAGAGGAAGTACAACGCTTGGGAGGCAGAAGGAAGCCAACTAAAATCAACGTCAAACACAGACGAGCCCATTAATTTTTATTGCGCACAAAAAATCCCCGGAAAAAGAAGAAGAACGACGAACATGAGCTGAGAGAAAGAAAGATGGGAGCCATAAGAAAAATTTGAATAAAAATTAGCAGGCATACATTTAGGCGCGGCGCAGCCATAAATCCCATAAATCTACCAAGCGGCAACTGTTACGAATATATATGTATATATCTCCAAGGTAATCCAAGCAGAGGCACCCTGTAAATGTATTTATGTGTAGACAACTATATACATTTCCATATATGTATGTATGTGTGCGTTTACGAATTGCGTGTGGTCTGTCATAGCATGCTACTCTTGGTACTCGGCAAATCCTGGGGTATCCTCAAATGTTGATATAGTTTGTAAAGTTTTCTGTTTACATTCGCTCTCATAAATAACGAATTTTACAGTTGCTGCATATTGACATAGCAAAATTGAATTGAAATATAGATTCGAATGATTGTTTTATTTTGTGCTGATTGTTAGCTGCAATCGATTTCTAATGGCAGCAAATGTGAATTGTATGCGTAGAACGATTAGAATTATTAAAGTTAAAGAGCCGAGTTAAATGAATCGTATGATAATATAGTTTCGTCTTATCTTATATTACTTAAAATTCACTTACCTATAAAATTTGTTTGAATATTGAACAGAACTACAAATATTTTTGTATGTATGCAATTATATATTTTATTTGAAAGATTATATTTAAAGATATGTTCTGTTTTAATGAATTTTGAGTTGTGTAAAGCTTGATATCTTTTTACGCTTTGCTGGCGATATCAATCGATCTGAGTAAGAGACTTCGGTTCTTTTTGTTATATGCTATGATTTTTTTATAATTTTTATTTCTATTCTTGAATTTCCACACTTTAAATTTGTTTGCTTTCATAACAAATCCTAAGAGTATTTCTACTTCAGTTTCCGCTTTCAGCTCCCGGTTAGTCCTGTGGGGATTTCTCTTTTATGTAGTTTTGGCTATTTAAGGGGCGCTTCTGCAGACAAACAAATAAATTGGCGACTACTTTTGTGTGACAGGTCCAGACTTTTTGGCGTCGCTTATTTTGCCTGTTTTGTTCATATTTCGAGAACATATATAGCATAACATGAACATCAACATCAACATCATAAAATGAAACTTTAGCTATAGTTATGGTTGTTTGCCGGAATTCGTAGTTTTTAGTTTTTGATTTCTTGGGGTAGCTTATCCCACATTGTCTTTCATTTTTATGCCTATTTCCTTTTTATGTCTTTTATTTATTGCTTGCCACAGAAGTTTTGGCCTAAGCCTACGCTGAGAATTTCAGCTTGTGTTCTTGATACTGACGTCAGCTGCTCCATGAGGAATGGAATGTATATCTCTTATGGGAGGAGCAGCCAGAGGGGAGGGATATCTGTTTGCGAGGCATTTACCACTTGAGGCACAAACAAAAGCCTTCTGAGGCGTCAGAGCCTCGCTTACCTGCGTGCCATAAGTACATCGGGTATTATGTGGTACTTATTTTAGGCTGCTTAGAGAGGATTTGCGATACGTCGCCTCACTTTGCTCACCCACGTTGCTTATAATTAAAACTTATGGTTTTTCGTTGAGGATAAGAACATCTCTGGGAAATGGCAGGAAGCGCGGTCAGAGCATAAACGTAAATAACGTGCATTTATTTTTATGCCAATTTTACCTGGAATTCTTTAACATACTTATGTGGGGGCATAGCGTTGCCTGCGGCTGCTGATGTTGCCATTTTGTTGGCATTTCCACTTGATTGATTCTGTTAGAAAATAACTCTCGAACCCCCCATATAAATACAAATGGCCATCTAAATTTTATTTCGGTAAATTGCGCCATTTGCATTTGGCTAAAATATGAGGCCATAGCTTCATTTTCTTTACGGGTTAAAATTACATTACTAATATGCCACGTTACCAGATACCTGTTTTACATGCTAACCAATAAAAAAAAAAACACATGCACTGAGAGAAAATAATTGGAAATTAAAAAGGAGAATGAAATTGTTGAAAAAGTATTCTATTTCAATCCAATCAACATATCCAATAAACATTGTTTATATGCCATGATTATATTCCTATAAACTATATTAGTTTTTTAAGTTTTGTATAATCAATTTTGGTTTAAAATAAATGAGTGAAGTATATTTTTGCTATATTCTATTTCTAATATATTTTGATATAATCTGCGCTCAGCAACTCTCATGTTTTCGTTCAGTGTATGGGAGAGCTTATTCCCTTCACACTCCACGCTGGCCGTCATGCTTCGTTCTGCTCTGCTGCCTGACTTCCTGTGTGTGTATATATGTATGTGTGCAAACGTTTCCTGCGTACATGTGCTTTCTCATTTTGTACACACACACAGACACACGCTAATACACTCGCATTGCTTGTATCAGCGTGTATTTGTATTTCTTTTCCATTTTTGTTGTTGAACTATGTGTTGTGCATTTAAATTTCAGTGCCTGGCGGCCTTTTAACACAGTCTCCGAGCTCGAATTTCTGTTGGTGAGCCTAAAATCTCTCCCGCATGTGTATTGTGTATTGACTCGAAGTTAGTCTGACAGCCTCATCTCACCTGAAGGAGAAGGAATTTCTATTTTTTTTCTTACTGTTTTATATTTATTTTTTCTTGTTGTGACATTTTTTGACAATACTCATATTGCAGTTTATGGCGTTAAGTGGGTGTGAGTATTGTGTGTTTTTGTGGGTCTTTATTTTCATTTCATATCATTTAATTTGGCAGTTTGTTTGGCATCTTGTCAGGAATTTTATTTCTGCTAATTTTGCGTGCATGGCACAAATTGTTTCGGTTGAAGATTGAAGTTTATTAAAACTAATATCTCTAACGCTCTATAGGATCGAACAAATCGTTTGTCTAAAGCTAACATCTGCAGCAATAAGAAATATCTTTGCTTAATTATAAGACAGTTGGTCTTTTTTCCAAACCAATTTTCCTAAATGTTTTCTAACTAAAAATATTGCTGCAGAATTTATATTCTACTTGTTGAATATAATTCACGTTTTATGATACCGTTTTATCACTTTGCATTCACAATCATTTAACTTTGACCTCGTAGACTAATTGGATTTGCATCATGCATATGTTTGTTTACAGTTTTTCTTGACTTTTTTCCATATATTTACCGGTGCCCCAAGCCCCAAAAAAGCTCAACAATCAATTAGTGAAATACATTTATATATATATATATATATATTTCCTTTTCTATTTGTTTTTTGTTTTTTACGGAATTTATGGATATGTTTCTGTGCCAAACTGAAACCCACTTGAAAACTCGGATGGCGGCATTTCTCTTACTATTTGCTGCTGTTGTCTGGTATTTTTTTTTTTTTTACTTCGTATCAAGTTCGACAACAACAACAACGAAAACTTGTTTAAAATTCCAAAGTTGTTTTTCAGTGTTTTTGTGTTGTTTTGTTTGTTTTATGTTGCGTCCAGCACATTTCATGTTAATTGTTTTGCGTCGCTCTTGCCAAAAACTAAAATGAATGAAGAATGAAAGAAAAATTGATTAATTTGAATCTTTATTATTATTTCAATATCAAGTTCTCGGCGCATATATAATAATAAATATTTGATTTTGTTTTAGTTTAAATAACTCGCAAATTGAATTTGAACTGACAAAACTAATAAAAACACAAACAATACCAACATACCACACTATCCATCAATTCGACAACTAATCAAGAGTTCTACAATAGTTAGCTTTGTCATGCTAATTTCTCGTGCTGCATTTAATTAGTTTTCGAAGTGCCATATAATAAAGCTTCGCCACTCGATTGCTGAATACTCTTGTGTGTGTGAATGATTTGTGAAATGGGAAACGTTTTTAATGGGATGTATATCACTTTAATCAGGACATTCTAGTTTGATAGAGCGGTGCTGCATCCAGTTTACTTCATTGAGCTGTTTCAACTTAGTCTATTGATAATAGAAGGAAGGTAGACTTTGCGAGAATTTCAAATGATAATAATTGTTTTTTTATTTTATCACATTTCAATTATCATATATGAAGTAATTTCCTGTATTGAATATTCTTATATCTATAAACAACATGTATTTACAGCTCGAGTTTTTTAATTTTTAATTAGTTTTCCTAAGTATATTTTTCTTAGCTTTAGTTACTTTAAATGTGAAACTTATTAAAATTCGTTGAGTAATTTAATCTTTCATAAGATTTTCTTTAGCTAGAAATCATGAAAAGCTGTCTTGTTTGCTCGTTTCATGGTGTTCGACAAATTCAAATATGCTGCTGGCAACTAATGTCTGTTGGCAGTTGACAATTTGCAGTTGTTGATGTTGTTTTTGCGTTGGCTGATTGGCAGCCGCCAAAGTGCCATAAAAATGGCTAGAATAATATGCTCAATAGCTTAAATTTCGGTTTGACACTTTGGCATTTGCTGCAATTGAGAAAAAATAAACATTTTCGCAGTAGCCTCTCGCTTAAAGTTGTATGATTTGAATAAACTGCAGGCGTTGTCACTTTGGCAATCGGCAACTTGCAACTTGCAAGTTGCAACTTGTAAATAGAAACCTGCAATTTGTTCGTTTAATTCAGCGTATGCCTAATCCGAAATGCTTGCTTCGGTAAGCCGCTTTTGATTGTATGGCTGCAGCTGTTGAGTTTTTGGCTGGCAGTTAGGAATTTAACGCCTACGCTCCGCTTGCCACATTTCATTGTGAGATGGAGTGGAGTGGAAATTCGTTCGAAATTCGTTGAGACAATGGCATTCCACACCTCTCTCCAGCACCTTAAAAATTTCGCTCGCTGCTCTGTGGTTTCACAGTTTCTCAATTGCCGACAGCTGCGAACTGTATTTTTTTAACCAACAATTTCTTCTACTATTTTTTTTTGGTCATGAAATTGTAACGTGTAATCTGAGGCATTTATTAAGTTTCACTTTTTTTCTTCATTCCGCAGCTGTCGTCACAGATTTGCAAGGAAATAGCGTTGGCTCAACGATCCCATTGTCTAGCCTTAGGTACTGTCTAGCTATGGGTCGACAGGCTTCTGTCGAGCTATAAGTATCGCATTGCTATTTGGCATTAATTTGTGTTGCATGTCAGCCACGTGAGATTTATATGTGCATATATAGAAATGGACTAGAAAATTCACTTACACTGGAATTAAATAGAAAGTTAGCGGGCTATATTAATTTGAATGATAAGCACAAAGCTTACACACACATCATGCATAATGGATTGGGAAACCCTGGCGATAAAGTGAAAATCGTTTTCAAATTATATATCACAGGACACCATATTTCTATTCCTTTCTCTCACACTTCCCATTCGATTTGAGTTCGAGAAATAATTTGAATGAATTTTTAATATGTTCACAAATTGTACATCTTTGTGGATTGTGTAGGGCCCACAATATGATTATCAATTTGAATGGGTGTGAACCCCACCTTAGCAATTAAGCACTTTATAGTTGTCCACCACCTTCATTTGGAACGCATGAATGGAAACCAATGATTCAGCTTTGGCTGTCAGTTCAATTATCTAACCGCAACACCTATTTATCACACACACACTGGTGTGTGGTCAGAGTTTGTGGTGAGTGTGTGAGTGTGTATGCGTTCACAACACGAAACAATTATGAATTCTTCGCACGCACAACAATCAAATCGACATGTTACTAGCTTTAACTGCTCTCCCACCTCATGAAAAAATAAAACAAAAAAACAGAAAAAAACAAGTAAGGAAGCTCTAGTCGAGACTGCTCGACTAGGAGATACCCTGATCCCTACAAAGAGCTGATATTCACGCACGCATAAGCACGCGCTCTGCTAACTGCGCAGTAAGCAGCGACTGCGCTTGGGCTGCGCTGCAGTGTGGGCAATATTATGAGAATTTTGTTGCTGAATAATTTCTCTTGTAATAGGACTATCTCCATGAAACTTTTAGAACGTGATCATAATGTGCAAATGTGTATACATTCCAAAGCACAAGTCTCTAGTACTTAAAATAGGTTTTTTGCAAATTGGGGGCGAAGGGGGCGTGGTATCCAAAATCTGTAAATGACAAAATCTGCGCATTGATCAGATGTATATACACACCAAATCTAAAGTCTCCAGGTCTAAAAGTATTGAAATTACGGTGAATAAACAAAATCAATTTATCGATTATTCGCGATAAAAAAGTAATCGGACGAGTTATCGAAAAAAAAAGATAAACTTGTACTGCGTATGGTATACATGAGTATGCATACAAAATTTGAAGTCTCTAGCTCTTATATCTTCTGAGATCTAGGCGTTCATACGGACGGACGGACGGACGGACGGACGGACGGACGGACGGACGGACGGACGGACGGACGGACGGACAGACGGACAGGGCTATATCGACTCAGCTCGTCGCCCTGATCAAGAATATATATACTTTATGGGGTCTGCCACGCCTCCTTCTGCCTGTTACATACTTTTCACAAAACCATTATACCCTGATTTCCCATTTTTAATGGGATCAGGGTATAATAAAATCAGAAACATTTCAAACACAGACAGCTATAGAAATCGGTAGTACCATAAATACTTGCTATTTCTGATCGGAGCGTTGCGATAAATACTCGAAAATGTGACACGCGCCCACGTAATTAGAACATTACCAATATTTAGCCCAAAAGGTAGCTATAAATTATGTTTATACGCGTTTGGGCAAGTTTTCTGCTACTGCTTCTTCTTGTTTGAAAAAGTTTCCGTTTTTAATTACCTGTAAACGGAATCTATTGGGTATGTTGTAATTAACTTACTCTGTCCCTAACGGAAATACATGAGCAACACAATATATAGCTAATTCGTTCTGTATATAGTTTTTGGGTTTAGTAATAGTAATAATTACCAGCGTTTAATTCAAGGAAGGAATTACCTTAATACTAAAGACCTTTGAGCTGGACTTTTCTAAAGCCAGATTTCCATATTATATAAAGTATTTTACATAATTAAATTCATACTGAGTAAATACATTATTGACGACAAACAATATATTTCCTCAAATTTATATCTATGTGTAGGGTATCTTGAAATTACTCTACGTAGTGCCTTTTCGAGTTGTCAAGTTTGTTATTTTTATTGCGTTAGCCACCGTCAATAGAAACATTTTTTTGACAACGAATTTGACAGGTCTCCAAATGAGTTGCGTGCCAGGCGGAACAGCGGACCATAGACAGTTTTGAAACAAGTAAGGAAGCTCTAGTCGAGACTGCTCGACTAGGAGATACCCTGATCCCTACAAAGAGCTGATATTCACGCACGCATAAGCACGCGCTCTGCTAACTGCGCAGTAAGCAGCGACTGCGCTTGGGCTGCGCTGCTGTGTGGGCAATACTATGAGAATTTTGTTGCTGAATAATTTCTCCTGTAATAGGACTATCTTCATGAAACTTTCAGAATGTGATCACAATGTGCAAATGTGTGTACATTCCAAAGCACAAGTCTCTAGTACTTAAAATACGTTTTTTGCAAATTGGGGGCGAAAGGGGCGTGGTATCCAAAATCTGTAAATAACAAAATCTGCGTATTGACCAGATGTATATACACACCAAATCTGAAGTCTCCAGGTCTAAAAGTATTGAAATTACGGTGAATAAACAAAATCAATTTATCGATTATTCGCGATAAAAAAGTAATCGGATGAGTTATCGAAAAAAAAAGATAAACTTGTACTGCGTATGGTATACATGAGTATGCATACAAAATTTGAAGTCTCTAGCTCTTATATCTTCTGAGATCTAGGCGTTCATACGGACGGACGGACGGACAGACGGACAGGGCTATATCGACTCAGCTCATCGCCCTGATCAAGAATATATATACTTTATGGGGTCTGCCACGCCTCCTTCTGCCTGTTACATACTTTTCACAAAACCATTATACCCTGATTTCCCATTTTTAATGGGATCAGGGTATAAAAATAAGAGATATCTTTACCAATTTTAGACTTCAATTACGCATTGAAATAATTATTATTTATTGTTTACACCTGAATGTTTGCTGTTGTTGTTGCTTTTTTTTCTCAATATTTTGAACTGCTGCTGGTAGAACTGTGGGCTGCGGCTTTTCTCTATTATTCACCTTGACTTTAGAGTGTGGATCGCAACACGTTCAAGTACTTAAATAGATTGAGCACTTGACTGAAATTTCGGGCTGTACTTTAACTATCTTTGAATTGCTCGGTCAAGTGTTTAAATTAAGTGTGTGTTTAGACACGCGGCGCACTACAAAGATGATATGCTCGAAGACGCTAGAAACGGAGATTTAATTGCTGAAACTATAGAAGGTCGCACTTAACTTTGGTGAAATCTTGCCTCATTTTCATATTAAATGTTGTTTTGAATAGTTTCCTTAAGTTCTCAACTCCATGTTTGCAGTAACTTGTAACAAAGTTTTAAGGAACTGTGCTCAACTTTTAAATAATATATTCGACTAATTATTTTGTAGGTACATTTGTATGGCTGTTTGTAGAGATTCTTAAGTACTCATTTACAATATAATATCTATATTATATCTGCCTTGATTGACTTTGACAATTTAATTGAAATTGGCTGTCGAGTCAGCCACTCTGCACTCTGCAAATTCGAATTGGAAATTGGAAACGTATTTGCTGTCACGTGGAAAATAAATTGTTAATTGTCACACGATTTCCATTAAATTTTAATAAACAATTACAAAATACAATAGAAAATATTACCACATTTAAATACTCAAATATAACTAGTTTAGTATCGTTGTTGTTGTCCGCCAATCAGCAGTAAATCGCTTTTGATTATTTCATAATACATTTTTGTTGCTTCAATTAAAAAGCAAATGTCACTAAATTGCTTAATTTATGCATCATTATTCATATTAGCAGCTACCATAGTCGACTTAATGACGCGTTTGCTTATAAACAAATATTTATTTGATAAACTTATAAACGCATCATAAATTTATTAACAAATTAACTTAATTTTAAATGCTAATGTTGGGGCAGATTTTAAAGCGCTTTTTACATTTGCTTAACAATCATGA
Organism: Drosophila mayaguana; assembly: GCA_037075325.1. Lineage (NCBI taxonomy): Eukaryota > Metazoa > Arthropoda > Insecta > Diptera > Drosophilidae > Drosophila > Drosophila mayaguana. The sequence continues at coordinate 4,253,692 of JBAMCG010000074.1, forward strand.
TAAACTTCTAAAACATAGCAGAAATCTTTGTATATACATATATATTACATATATATATATTAAATTAAATTATTATATAGATGTTGGTTGCTGTACTAGGTAATGGAACTAGGCCTTAGCGAGGCCATTTAATTATACAGCCCATGCCAATGCGTCACAATACTTGACTTAGTACCGCTATGCACCTGTTAGCCATGTTGTTTTCGCCAACTCAGCTAAAGCCATGTTACATATTGTGATATGTACCCGACTGCTGCACACTCGCCTGCTGGTCTAGTTAATATCAAAGATTGTTGAAACTGTGTGACTTTGGTTAAACGAATATGCCTTTTTTTGGTCTATGAGGGAGTAAACATATAAACACAGATCCCATGGTTTTTTTCTTCAAACATTTAGTTTTAATGGCTCGTTAATTGAGTTTGAATGCAGCTGCTGTGCACGCCCACAATGTCGCCAATTTGCAGGCAGCTTTTGATGATAGTATATATATATATATATATATATATATATATATATATATATATATGTCGATATAAACCCATAAATATCGACTGTGAATTATGGGGCCAAATTGCGCAGCCATTTGGTTTATATCGTATAGATTTACTAAGCTATATAGCTCGGTTTCTGCCTAGCTATACACAGAGGTCTGCGTTTGGGCTCAAATGCTACAGAATATATAATTAATGAGCTGCGCTAACTAGTTGACGTTTAAATTGAAAGCGATGCATGTGAAAATCGTTAGTTAAATTTATTCGATATGCAATTAGGACTATATATTTTCAGATCGATACACCCGCATGTTTTCTGAGTAAAACAGGCGCATAGAATATATTTTATATAAATATATTATATATTGAGCATATTTATTCAGGTGCTTGCATCGAATATAATCCGACTCAATTATGCAGTCTCTGTGCTTAATATGTATTTTAAGCCAGTTGCCATACCGTTTTTTACCGCCTTGTTTGGAATCTTTCATATTAAAAACAAACAAGCTTTAATTTAAGCGAACTAGTCTAATGTATAATTAGTCTGCTAACTAAAGCAGTTCGCTTCAGTTGCTATAAAAGCACATCAAAATAAGTTCTTGCTAGGTGAATAAATGAAAAAAAAGAAAGAATTCAACTAATGCGTTTTTATGAGATAAAAGTGTAAGCTCTTAGATATGATACACAATAAATGATTTATGATATATTACTTTGAAGTAATTTGGTAAAATAAAATCGATTTTGATTTTAAATGTATTCCTAATGTCTGGATTTTTTTTTCTATTTTCAGGTAAGAGTATGCGCATAAAAACAATAATAAATGAGTCGTAGCTAAAAACGGCAATAAGTAAGATATTGGTATGATACCCTATATTTAAGTGACTGATTGGGATATCCAAAAGTTTAAAAATAACAAAAATAGTAAAGAGCAATCGACAACTAACTAACTAGCTATTCGATAGTCCTCTTCGTATTTCGATATTATTTTCTGTTGATCCAGATACATGTTCCAATAGCAGCATTTTGCACATTTCCTTAAACAATTTGATGCCCATTAAACGACCAATTAGTGAGGTTTTCAAAAAACACTTAACGCAAATTCTATTCCATATATCGAAAAGTAAAAGTGTCAAAATATTTGAGCTCACCAACAAAAATCTAAACATAATCAACTAATTTCGATTCCCGTGTCTGTATTGTGTATCACAAGGTTAGCCAGTTCGACATGGCCAACCAAATACAAAACGAAAAAAAAAAAAGAAAAAATAGATATGGGAACTACTTGCGCTGAATTTGATGGCCCAATATGGCGGACATTATCGAGTCGTATGCATATTTATAAGTCCAGCCTGCTCTGTTATTTGCTTTAATTTATAATTCATTGGCCAGCGATATCAGTTTTATGAGTTCTTTTATATGGATGAAGTGCTGGGAGCAAACAAATTAACTTGAAGAGATTCCCAATCAAAAACCGCCGCTAAGTAAATACGTAGGTTTTTGTTTTTGCTTGAGCTAAGTTGCTACTGATGAGATTTTGAAGGTTGCCTTTGTGCTTCGTCACTTAATAAAACTTGTAAAATTTACGAGACTCATTCTATCAAATAGGCCAACAATTTGTCAAAGCAGCTCGAATGAATTGGAATATTTTCTTTATGGAACATGGCATATGGCACCGAATTAGCGAGTAGTTTGTCAATTTATACCTTAAAATGTATATTGATAGACAAATGAATATGAGTATGGACTAAGCACCATTATTTTATGATATTATATTATATTAATATATAGAAATCAGAAGAAGATTGCAATTATATATTATTTGTATTATATCACATATTTTCATCCTCAAGCTATGAAAAAGTCTATGTAGACAATCTTGAGTAAGAATTCATGATGTATGAGGCAGGATGAAGCTAAGAACAACAATTATTTATTACTCTTTATATTCGATTATTCTACCTATAAGAAACTGTAGAAAAAATGTAGTATAAACTCAATATGAATCAGTTACAAATAAGTTAAGCAGTAATGGAATGTGATCAGCGATTATTATATATCAGATACAGCTATGATTACGCATTTATATTTCAAGTAGTCCAAGTTAAACTCGTTAACAATTTCAGACTATCCCCTTATCATCGATTTACATTTGCCATGACATATAAATAATTGAAAAGCATTTATCAAACTCCACTCGAAAGTTGAGCGCTGCCAACCCGTGCAACTAATTTTTCTTCGTTTTGATACGCTTTCTTTCAACTCTCTGACAGCTGCAGCTGTCCAAACACTTGAAAGTGTTCCGTAAAAAGAATATTTAAAAAATTAATTGCATTGAACTGAACATTTTTGTGTGTCCAGTGAGTGTGAGTAAGGGTGTCTGGCTGTCACAACATTTCTATAGCGTATAACCATTATTAATCATATTTTTACCCATTAATTGGAAGATATTTCCCGGAAGACAATTGTGCACCACAATTTGATTGCGCATGATATAATAGAGCAAAGAGTAAACCATCTTTGTGATCATCGTCAGCTATTTTGATTGGCATCATCATAGTCATGATGGAGAATTTGAAATGTGTGCGCTTGTGTGGCGTCTTGTGCAGTTTTGCTTTCAATTCACAATTGGTTTTTATTCCTCTCTGCTCTACTATCTCGCTCATATGAATATTTGCTCACTCTGTCGGTTTGAATGCTTTCTTTATATCGATTCAATTGGTCTTGTCTGGATTCACTCTGAGCGACCAAGATGCAGCATTGCAACTGTAAAGGCTTTAATTTTTAATTTCTCCAACATTTTTGGAATATTTTTGTTGGGGAACATGTATACATGCACATTATATGCGTGTATATATAAGATTATGTAGGCATGCGGAAGCCTTACGTTATTTAATTGAGCGTATCAATGCCGCAATTAAAGACTGTGTATGACTACAGCTTGATATACTTTTTAATTACTTGGCATTTCAGTGTGAAGTTCTTAAAAGAAAGTGTTGCATATATAAAGAACTGAAATCCGTTGAATGGATGAATATCAAATCTGTATAGCAAATTTAATAATTTCAGGGATTAGTTGATTAAAACAATTTCATGGCAGAAGTAGACTTTACAATCTTTACTAATATAGCTATAACAATAGCAATTGTCAATGCGTGATCATAACTTTATCAACTAAGATACACAAACATATTGAGATTTCTTCAGTTGTTTGGTAAATTCAATAGACAGTTGCATCATACAATATATATCTATCTAAATATTTTGCAGCTTTTCATAGATATATTTGTCATACTTATATTTAGCTCTCCTAGCAAACTTTGGCAATACTATTTTGGGCATTCAAGTAATATTAACTAACAAAGGACCTACAATCCCATGACTTACGTCGCATTTCGTATGCATTTATACCAAGTTTAGCTCACCAATTTGCCGTGCCCACACACAACCAAGAGACAGTAAATAGCTCGATTCAATTGCGTGCACTCTGACTTTTGCGTTTAATTTATGCTCATGTATAACGTACACCCACGCACCCAACTTTCCCTAGAGTGTTTGCTGCTATATATATATATACATATATATATATATATATATATATATATATATATATATATATATATATATATATATATATATATATCTATATATACATATTTATATGTGTGTCTGCATCAGTTTTGCGCTCTCTCTTTGTAAGCCGCTTAATTGCATAAATGAAGAAACAGGATTACGCTTGCAGCTAATGGGGGGAGCCTTTGGCGTAACTATGGGCTAAGTTGTCTAACTAGCTATTCTAGGTTAAATATAATTAATTATGCTTAGGTGTATAAATATATTTATATGTTTAGCTGTCAAAGAAATTTATTTCGAGCATATTACTTAAGAAGGCAAGCGCTAAAATTAAAGGAACATGTAATTCTTAAACTGTTTTGCATATCTCAAGTTTTATACTCAACAAAATTCGAAGCCAGAAATTTGCTTAGGATCAAGTTTAATTAGCTGTCTAGTAAAAGTGTGATTAAAGTGATTTAACACCAATTAAATATAAAACTAAATATGTCAATCGTTTAATATACAATTTTAATTTTAATACATGAAAAAGAGTATTTTAAATTCTACGATTGAAACATTAAATCTATTTGCTGTTGATTTATTAAGAGCCAAAAGTTTTGAGTGCGTCGTTGAGAGGGGCAAAGTGGTTTTGTGGTGTGTGGTGCGTGGCGAAACGGGGCGGGGCAGAGGCGCCTCTTGACATTTGACAGTTCTTCGGACAACAATGAACTAATTTATGCTGCGTATTGCCATACATCAACAAGATGTTCTTTGTGTTGGAAAAAATGTGTGCTACTTTTAAGTAAGAGTCCCTTTCTCAAGATTTGCATTTTGACACATTAAGCTGAACGCTTGTATGCTAAAAACATGTTGAAAAGCGAAGAAAAATTAAAGCACACATGCTTCCGGCAAAACATGAAAAACAAACTACATAAAAAAAAAAAAAGACTAAAATTAAAATTAACTCATGAAAAAACTAGAAGAGACCGAAATCGAAAATCATTCCAAACATTCAACAGCTGCTGTCTGCAATCAATTTCCATGGTTAACCCGCAAAAGACATGGGCATCTCAAAAGTGCGGGAACTTGCTCTCAACTACTGACATGTGTATATAAATCTTAAAAATCACCGAGTGTGTATTATGGGCCGTGAACCAAAGTCTTCTCTCTCTCACACTCTTACTCTCTCCCCTCTGCCTACTCGTAGTGTTCTGGTTGTCGCCAACGCAATATGTGAAAATGAAACCAAATAAAATACAATTTAAAGATGCGCTTCGTAGCGTTTAACAGAGTTTTGGAAAAACTCGATTTATGCGCATTGCAAAGAAAAAAGGAGAAAAAACGTATAGAAATCTGTAGATATGGCAGGTGTTGCAGCCTTGGCCTCTGATCCCTTTGGGCCCTATATATACAATTTTTTATGGCTTGGCGAAAATTGTAGGTTTGTGGCCAGTGGAGCGCACTGCCAAATGCAGTTAGTGGTTGCCGCAGTATGTGCCATAAAAATCCAACTGCAATTGGCGCCAAATGTTGCAGCTTCGTCACTCAGTTGGCGCTGCTGTTTCGGGTTTCCATTGTTGCGTTGCCTGCCTCAGCAGTTGGCCCCACACGTCAGTCACTGGGGATGCATTTGTCATCAGTTGGGGCTTTCGCGGAGGCGCTAAAAAATGCTGTACGCATAACTTGGCCTTTAACCGAGCATAGCGCACATAAAATGCAAAAAATAACAAAATTTTATCAAATATTTTCTACCACCAACTCGTTCTACCTTCACATTTTTTTTCTGTTTTCAAGAATTTTATTGTAGCTGAGAATTTGTGGAGTTATGCGGTGCTCTGCTTGGGCTCATATGCCTCTAAGGGAGAGCAATAAAGTGCAACTTCATCATCAGGTGCTCATGTCGAGAACCATAGTTACGACCTATGTACCGCACCCTTACATTCCCCTATGAGTTTTTCATTTATTTATCCTGCTAGCTGAGGTATGTGCTGCTTGAGAACGAGATTATAATTCAGCGTTCAGTCTTTGTTATATTAATATATCACAGCTTCTATACAATTAAACGCAGACGTTTATATATTTCTAATAATATGATCTTAATTAAACTCATTCAATAGAAATCCTTTTGAAACCTTCTGAGTTGCTGTTAAATTAGTTTTGACCTAGTATGCATACTCCCATAATAGCTCTTAGCAGATGCAGCGTGCATATTTACATTGTTCTAGACATGAACATGAAACAACAATAACAACAACAGCAGCAACAACAACAAAAACAGCAGCGTGCCAGACTAATTATATGGCGTCTGGTCGTTAGCTCAGCTTAACTTGGCCACGAGTTAATTAATTTATTTTCAACAAGCCACAGCTTCAAGTCTGTGCCCTCAAGAAATAATTAGCAGCGCTTCCAATATTTTCTTATTTTCTTTTTCATCTTGTGGCTCTGGCATTCATTTGCGTAATCGTTCAATCAAGTTACCTAAAATGCCTACACCTTATATATGCCAGTCTGTATATAATTATGTATATAGAAGACATTATTTGTCAAATCTCGACACTAACGCCCTTACAGCAGCAGCTGCAGAAACACCAACAACAACAACTACAACAAATACCTGTCACGAGCAAAATCGTAACATAATTTATGTTAATTTTATGCACACTTTTATTGGTATTTTTAAATAAAGTTAGGTCTGGCGTTATCGATGAACGGGCTAACTAAAATATGCATGCTATGAATATATCAAGTTAATTGGGTTAATTGGCACTATTCGAGTCGCCGAGTTGCCGTTGCCCCAAAACTGACCACATAATAGATTTAGCCACTCAATTTTATTTTATTTATTTATTTTTTGTCATTAGTTTTCAAGCCGATTTAATGTCAATCTCAATTAATATTATTTATAATTAAATTAATAGCGCCTAGGTAGGTCGAAGTATGTTCAATGATGTTTCAAAATAGCTTAAAAAATAAGAAATGTTTGGGAGGTTAGGAATGTGCTATTAATAGAAAACATAAAATTTTGATATTGATTTTTTTAATCTCGGTACATCAGAGCTGTGATTTATAAGTAATATATAAATATATTATAAAACTCTTTCATATTTCAGCTTATCGATAAACATATTGATAAGTAAATTGTTCGGGTTTCTATCCACTATCCACAAATAATAGCTTTACCCCTCCCGCTAATTCAATTAGCTTATATAAATTCTATATAAAATATGATACTCGTTAATCAAATCGAAGACATTTGTCATTTGCAATTATCTTACATATTTGACAAACTAAATCTAATTACTCACATCGAAAATGCCTTTCTCTTGCAATTTATAAAGATTAATAATATTGGATTCTTTTTCTTTAATGGCTTTTGGTTTTGGCAACTCAACAGCAAATTTAAGTAAAGCAACGGGAGACAACAAGAGCTAAATGCGAAATTAGCATAATTTGTACATTTATTTTCTGCTCACTGTGACGAAGCGCGTGGCGAGCGCCTGAAATGAAGTAGCCGATGATATTTGGCTACAATAATAAAAGCCACACAATTTCAAATCAAAGATATATGTATGATGTTATGTTTGCGTCTTGGGCGACTAATTTGCCTAACAATGGACATCAGTTTGATACAATTCGCTTTTGTATTTAGTTGATAAGTTTTAACAAGAAGCTTAAGGCTGCCGCCGAATGATAAATGTCTGAAATGTTGCGGCTAAACATTGTCTTGGCCAATTGGTTCACACAGTTTATCATGTTTAGAAAAACAAGATCTGAGCATTCATCAGGTTTTTTATTATATCAAAGCTGGGTGTTGACATTGCGCAATGTGCTTTGTTAGTTGCGCGTTAGTTGCACTTTCCTTTTCTTCTCCTTCTTCATCTTCTTGATTTGTTGTTTTCGTTCAATATTATGCAGCATTAACTCTTTCTCGCGGCTTCCGTGTGTGATTTGTAAGTTTATTATCTCTAGATTGCTGGCAATTTGAAGTCAACTGCCGCTTGGCAGTTGCGAGTGCCTCGTAATAACGTTAATGTTCAATTTTTCCACTACAACTATTTAAGTGACTTAACTTTTTATAGTTGTCTATAATAACAAAAGCTATAACATTTATTGCACTGCTGTAACTGTCTGTTAGGTTGAGCTCTGGGGTTAAACAATCACCGGAACTATTTTACATACTGCACTACAAAATTGAGTATAAAAGAGTTTTCAAGTAGCTTTTGTTGGTTTTTGTTGGTTTAACCCATTTCTATCTTAGCCTACAAACCTTGTTTTCAACATTGAAATGGCTTAAACTTTTTTAAAAATCCTAAAATGGGAAAATTTGTTTGTTTTAACATATTGGAAAGTTAAATACACGTATTTAATATATTGCCGTTCTTGGATGTGGGCATTCTATAAAAATTGCTTTTTCCTTAGCAAGTAAGCTTTAATTTAAATCTCTTCCTTTTCATTCTTTTGGTCATGCCAAAAAAAAAGAAGCAGATTCGAGGGTATGCAGGAGTATAGGTTCCAAATTTCAAGTCTCTTCAAAAACGCGTTCAATCACTTTATTTCACTTTCGTAAATGAAGTATTTTTTAATCTTATTGTGATAGATGAGGAGAACATCTTTCAAATATTGGCTTAATAAATGTTATACATTCATACAATAACTATTTCTCCTTCAGAAATCAAAGAAAAAAGTGCGATTCGCCAGACAATTAATATATAAATGAATAAAGCTCTTAAAGTATAAAAGGAAAAATACTTCAATAAGCTTTAAATTTTCAATGCACGGCCAAAAAGAAAAAAATTTTTATCTTTGTTGGATTTTTATGAATGCATGACGCTTTATTGATGGAACGATGACGTTTTGTCACAGCCATCAGAGTCGCCTCTTTGTAATATCAAATAAATAAGGTAACGAAAACCGAATATCGCAAAAGCTTAAACTGGCTGTGACTGGTCAGGTTTATTTATTTAATTTTTATTATATTTTTGGCATTTTTGTTTTGTCTTTAATGTTCGGTAACAGTGAAAAAAATTATTGCTCCTCCGCATACCTTGGGGCTCAATAAATTACAGGCCAAAATAAAAGTTCAGAAATTAAATTGGAGATTGATATATATATATATATATATATATATATATATATATATACATGTATATGGCACAATCTGTATATATATCAGGTCAGGTCAGGTAATATAGGTATAATATGAATGAGTCATATTTTACAAATTTCGCTTTTTGACTCTGAATTTTTTCGTCATTTGTTTTGACTGTGGTCTTCGCTTGAAAAGTGGGAGGTTAATGTACCTGAGCAATACGTAACCTGAGCTATGGATTGTTATCGTTTATTGCTTTTATTTGTATTATTATGTGGGTTAATTATTATTTTCAACCCGGCAAAGTTTGAATATATAGTATAATATAGTTATTCATTTTTGTGAAAGCTTTCTTGCTGTTGCTGAACCGAAATAGATTTCTATGGCAAAAGCCATTAGGCAAATTGCGCGAAGCTGTATGCACTGCAGTAAATACATATATACATATATATATATATATATATATATATCCTGCAGGATTTCGCTAAAGCAATGCGAAAAACATTTTCTCATAATTAATGACTGCAAATAGCTGAAAGACTTGCAGAACAATGACAGCTGCAGTCGCCTGTAAAATGTTGCCGGATATATTTAAACCGCCCCGTTGGTTCGAATAGGCCAAATAGACAACAAAACCTAACAGTCTCACTGACTCTCTATACTAGCTTTCTCTCAGTTACTGAATTAGATAACAACTAGTGCAGGAAGTTGAATATAAAAGAATGCTTGAAGAGAAAATTGCGAATGCCAAACTGACATTATGGAAATATGTCTTGTGTGTTTGCTCCTATTGAAAGGCTTATGTTATGTTTTTGAGAAAGGCATGGCTTTTTTCCCCTTCTCTTCCATTCTCTATCCCTCTCTCTCTGTTTTCGTGCTGTCCATTTAATTTGAAGGCCCAGTCTCATTGTTATGTCAGCAGCAGAAAATAAACGACTTCCGTTAAATTTCTGCTCTGCGTGACTTCTCCTTCCCGTGAGTCGTGCGTAAGGATTCGCCGTTTGTGTTGAAATGTTCTTGGTCAGTTTTGTGGAATAATAATCAGCAGGCAAGGAGCAATTCATTCGCCAGGGTATGCAGCAGCATGAATATAAAACAGAATATGGAAAATCATATAATATATATGGATATCTGTGCAGCAGCCAATTCTATTGTATTAAAGTACATGAAAATCTAGAATTTATATATATGAATATTAATAAAATGCATTTATTATGAGGAGTCAAGTGTTATGTCAGAAGCTTTTTTTTTTTTCATTTATTTATTTTATTTTATTTAAAGAATTAAATCGTGTTGAAATCAAAAACGATTTTTGTTGTCAACAGCAACAACTCGATTTGTTTTTATGTTTAATAATGGAATTTGGCTTCTTAATTTAATAACTTAATTCGACCATAATATATTTTAGGTGTCTGCTTTAAAAATTTGTATTTTCGATTTTTGTTTTGTTAAATTCAAATTCAATCTGCTTGCAAATTGTTATCAATGCAGGCAAATAATTCATAAATTTATTGTATAAATCAAAAGTCGAAATGTTTCAATTACGAATCCGCCGACAACTGAACGCCTCAATGGATTCTGCTGATTTTTGTTGGCTAACAATTTACTGCATTTTAGGGGGCATGACATTCCATTAAACATTTATGAGCTGTGTGAATCCATGCATTATTTATGTTGTCTCTATTGAAAAAAAAAAAACAAAAAATCAAAAAATTATTGCAACATTTTGATCAACCATTTTACAGTTTTCATAAATTATTGCATTGAAAATGCGTTTGGTCAAAACGAAAAATGAAAAAGAAAACCAAACAAAATATAAACGCAGATTACACAATGTTGCACGTACGTGTTGTTGTTGTAGTTGCTGTTGCTGCTGCGCACTTGCCATATTTGGCGGCTACATGGTTACAGCTCCTGCTGTTGCAACAACAACAATAACCGTAACTGCAACAGTTGCAAGCAGCGATTTAATGTGCGATTTGGTCGTATCTGTTCCGCATTTACCCAGAGATTGACAATTTTTGCTTCTCAACCACAAAAGCTGCTGCTGGCTCTGCCTTTAGCAAATCGTTTTTATGCTTTTAAGGAAATTACACACAAAAAGAAGAAGCCGGAATTTGTATAGCTATTCCGTATTACTATTAGAGTACTATAAAACTGTTACGCAGCGTGACATGAAGTCTGTATTTTGCTGACTTACTTAAAGAGAACAGGGAGTTTGAGATGAGAGCAGAGTAATATAGTTAAGATGCATGCTATAAATATAAGCTATAATATTTATAAATAAAGCGGATTAAAAGCTTTATTTAATATTCAAGGCTTCTTTACTGAGCTTTCCGATAAAATAGTTAAAAAAAAAACAAACCTTTCATGATTTTCAAAAGAGAATGTCAAATATATATAAATCAATATACTTTAATTGTTAAGATCGTATTGACATGTGTTAAGGGTATTTAATATTCGACAGCTACTGAATGCAATGCGCTTGTTATTTATTTGTTTTTAATTTTTTATTATTTTGCTTTTCTGTCTGCTGCGTGACACATATACTATTGTTGTTGTTGCTGCTGCTGTTGGACTGCTAATAAACTTTAGTGCAATATTAGCTGTGGCAACAAATTGCGCCTGCCGCTGCTCTGCCATCGCCGCTCATCCCACTTTGGCTGTCTTTGTACAATGTGTTGCATGATAATAAAAATGTTTGCCAAATGGCGCGCACAACATTTATACAATAGCTCTGAGGCCTTTTGCGAATTGGGGGTTCTGTTTGTTGGCTATTTGGCTTTGGTTGCAAGCGGGCTGAAAGGGGCGGCTTGGGGGTGTGGCAGCGCCTATTGTTACTGTTGTTGCCACTGGCTCTGACTTGGCATTGTTTGCTTTGCAATCATCAGCTGCCACCCAACTCAGCGAACTGTTTCTTTTGCTGCTGCTGCTGCTGCTGCTGTTGTTGTTGCTGCTGCTGCTGCTGCTGTTGTTGCTGCTGCTACTTCTTCTTCTGACGTACAATGGGGAATATACATGTTTCCAATTATGGCGCTCAAAAGCCAGCAAACAGCAGCAACAACAACAACAAGCTCAACTATGGAACAATATAAGCTGATAATGTTGATAATGATGATGATGGTGATTGTAATGATGTTGCTGAATGTTGAGCACAAAGCGGCTGCAGCTACTTTTCAATGCAAATGTACATTTCCACACATCAAAAATGAAAATGTGCATAAAACAAAAGCTTTACGAAAAAATAAAAATTTGCAGCTCGTTGCGGTTGCCTAATGCATTTTTCCACTTGCAAAACGCATTATAAAAATGTTTTCTCTTTTGAACGCATTTTTTGCAGGTTCTAATTTGTATTGAAAAGCATTTGACATACATAAAGTTGTTGACAAAGATTGTTTCTTGAATGAGAACTCCGATATTTAATTTTGAATATTTTACATAGCAAACTAAATAAAAGAATTTAAAATATTAAAATAATGCGAGAATTAGTGAGTGGAAAGAGATTATTAAATATTTAATATTTGATTTTAACGTATTTAAATTTAGCTTGATACATTTACATGTATATTTAAATATTTTTTCGCTTTCTAATATCTTTGTATATTGTTGCGATTAATACCAGTTGGAATTGTCGAATAGAAAACAGAATTTCATATTCAGAAGCGAAGAGTGAACCCTAAATTTTATGTTTTCGCGATAAAATATTCCGTTTTGATGGCTGTTTCATATAATTTTTTTTACCATGACTGCTTGTTAAATCAGCTGACAGTTTACTTTGTAAAAGTCAGAATAATCCATTCACAATGAAGGTAAGAAGAAAACAACACAATTCATGTCATCGTTATTCAAAATATACATGCATAACTTAATCGGAACCATTCATCATGATTCCGACTGTTAAGCAAACAGCGGATTTCCATCGAATTGCATTTAAGTCAACGTGCATATGCATATATCTATATTATTGATGTAGCTACATATATACACATATATATATATGTATTTTATTATGGGTTATTCAACTTCAAGTTCGATTTACTTAGCGCCTGAATGTCATGCGTGCGACTTTAAACAAAATGATGTATATGATAAAATATATAAATATATATGTTTGCTCACTGTTGTTGTCATAAATCCTTTTGCAAATAGCGAGTGCATGACCTTGTCAAAATATATATATATGAAATTGAAATGTAATAAACATGTTTTAGAGAACAGCTGCTGGAAATTGTGCTTCACCCAAAGCTGGATGACTCTTCAAAAATATGTATATATGTATATCATACATATAGATATGTAAGACATGCCTTTTTTTGTTTGCTTGTTTATTTTGTTTTATTGCTTGACGTGGTCAACGAAATTTTGTATCTTATGGATGCACATCACGTTTTCAATTTGATCCAAAGAAACCCTTTTGGCATGCATTATAACACACAATTTTATGGCAAATTAAATGCAATTAAGTGCACCCACACAGAGTAGTTGTTGTAACAGATTCCATAAACATTTTAAGTGTACTCACAAAAAACCAAACGCCAAATTGTCGTCGAATATGGTTTGGCTGGAAATGAATGCAGTAATTTGCAACGCAATTAATTTTTATTGTTGACAAAAATTCTCCCTTAGAGTCATTTAACACTTCATTCGACACATTTGCGAATGTGTTATGATAAATGCAACATACAGCAAATTAATAAGCTTTGTTGAATACCCTGGATAGTAAAAGGGCATTGTTTTAAATAATGATACGGATAATCATTCTGTAGTCTCAATACTTCATCAATTCGAATAGACATATGCCTAAGATATCCTTTATAGATACAAGATTCCCATTACCCAGATGATCATTTAGATAATTGTTTGCTTTATCTATCCACCGATCAGTGCAATTTTATGAGTTGAGCTGCCCGCTCTCATTTGCTTTAATTGAATTACCAAAATTTCAACGCCTGCTTTTACCACAGTCCTTGAATGTGTGTCATAATATATAATCTCAATAAAAATGAAAACTCAATTCGTCATGCAACATGTCGTCTGAAAGGTTAAGCAGGCTCTTAACTGGGTCGGCTCAGCGAGTCTCCACAGCTGCCACTTGTGCAACCTTGACAAGCGAAATCTAAAGGCGGCGCACACACGATTTCCGCAAGTGGCTTTTGCCAACTTGTTATGAAAAACCTGTTAAGGGCAGGCCGACCACAGGGCCATGTGCATAAAATGCTGGGCTAGAAAGGAACCACGCACAAAGCTTTTTCATTTTTTTTTTTTTTTCATCTTTTTTATGTCTACTTCTTTTGGTTAAAAGGAAACGACTCGAACAGGCTGCCAGTTGGCCGGCATCAGCACATGCAAAGCAAACGTGTGCAGTTGCTTACCTGTTTCACACACACACACACATACATACACACACAAACGCACGCACGCAGTTCTGCCTCTGATTCAGTCCAGTCATGGCAGCCGACAGCCTGTGAAGTTCACTAGCTGAGTTCAAGGTGAAGCGACCAGAGTTTCTATACCCTGCATATGTATATATACATGTATATATATGTACCTATACACATATACTCCACTCACGAGAGCTCTGGTTGGGGTCTGCTCTTGCCAGAGTGCCATTTGCTGCTTCTTCGACTTCTCTTCTTCAGTGCCATCGTCTGCTTGGCTTCCCTTTGGACTGTATGTTTGTATGTTTTTTTCTTACTTTTTTCTACCTCACTGCTGTTTGCTCCCATTTGCTTGAGCAGTGTCTTTAATGCCAGCTCTTTGGGCACATAATTACATGCTGCTAGCATATACCAATGTATGTATATATTTGTCTGTATTGTAATGCCGCATGCATTTGCTTCGGCAGAGAAAAATTACTATAAGTGCTATTCGTAAGGTCCGAAAATATATAAGAAAAAGGAACATAATATTTGACCAGACAAATTTAAATACAAAATATGCCAAATAAGAATAAATTATTTAAAAATGTACCAAATTATGCTTGGTATAGACAAATTCAAAGCATAAAGTTGCATTGAACGGACGTTCCAAAACCACTCGCTGCTATTGAATAATAAATTATGTTAAAGTCAATAGACTACAAATGAAGTTTATTTAATATAAGTCAAATACTTTATTTGGCATTTTAAAGAAATTTAAATTCTATGTATAGTTAAGTTGCCTATTGAAATATTATATGGAAATATTTTAATGAATCATATGGAATGAATGGAGATTCAAATGTCTTACAGTACTGATTGATTAACAAAATATGCCGTTAGCAAAAGAAGTTTGAAGTGTTTTTTACCAAGTCTTCAGTAACTGTTCTTCCAGTAATTTTTAAGTATTCTCAGAATATGCTCTCATGCAATTTGCAGCATATGTGTCACGGATCAGTATATATATAAATATACAATCTCTGGCTCATTTCTTCGCTTGAAATAGAAACATTTATATAACCCGGTTGTCCTCATTCATTCATATCTCATTCAATTCAACAGAATTATGAAAGAGATGAATAATTTCATAGAGTGAAACTTGGGATTCAGTGATTCAATGAGATCATCCACAAATTGTTCCCAATGCCAGGCAAAGGGTATCAACTGATTCGCCTAATAAATGAATATATATATGTATATGAGCCATAAATCACATACTCTGTTACCTCTTTGAGGTGCCCCATGCCCCATGTCCCAGCGTGGCAGGTAAAAAACGTGTGTGGACAAGGCCGGAAAGCTGCGTCAGCGAAGCGCCAAGCAGCAAGCGTTGTGGTGCGCATCAAAGCGTATGAAACATAGCTGAAGGCATAGCATACAGGGGCGTGGCAAGCCACAGGCATAGAAGTGCAGAAAGCGAAACGCTGTCAAGAGTTCACTTGAGTTTGTCAACTGTGTTAAAATATTATGCTAAACTCATAGAGTCGTGAGTGTGCATTATGTAGTGTATTCGCCAGTCGGCTGTTTTGATATGCTACTAAACAAATTTGTCTGTAAAAACATTCGCAATAGACAAACATTTGAAAGGAGGGAAGTGTAGGAGGCGTGGTCTACTATGTTACACAAGCGTAATTAAATTTCAATTAATGATTTCAACGAGCTGTTGTTGCTGCTGCTGCTGCTTTGAGTGTAACAATATTAATTAAAAGTGTTGAGGACTCATAAAAATTAAAAAGTGTTGCAGAAGCAACTACAAAAGCAGCAACTGAGACAACCGCAAAATGATTATTAATGCGGTGTTGATTGTTTTTATTGTTGTATTTATTTAACAAATTTGTTGCCTCGAGTCCAAAAGCGCGTGTGGCAGCTGCATAATAGAGCAGCTGTTGATTTTCCCATACCGAAACACTTTTCTTTCCTCATGGCTTATGTGAAACGTATAAAGAAGTTATTCCCATTAGATGCTGCTGCTGAATATGAAATTTGATTTTCTCCGAAAAAATACTTTTTATGAGACAGTCGAAACAAAATTCAAATTGGAATAAATAGCAAGGGAGGCAGCCTTAACCTCTTCGATTCTCAATTGAATTTGTTGCGGTTTATTACCTTTGTATTAATAGCTTATGCTAAAAATATGTATATCATTATAGAGGTACTTTTTCATATATTTTGTAAATTCCAATTTTTTTTTTTCATTTCTGTCCAATTCTAAAATTATGAAAAACGAAAATGACAAAAGAAAGCCAAACCAATTTCCTAAAATACAATTAAGAATTTACGTCATTCGAGCTATAAATATTAAACTTTGTAAATAATTGATGTCTGTCTGAAATAAATAGCCCGAATTCCCCAATTGCAAAGTTCAATTTGCCTTAAATAAATGTTCATATCGAATTTCAGCATAATTTTTACACCCTTTTGTGCTCTGGCAGCTTACGGGGACTATGCAAGTGAAGCAATTTCCACAGCATAGAAATTAAATTTATTTCAGTAATTTTTGCTTAGCATTTGATCCAACTCATTGCAATGCTTTTGGCATTCTCTAAATCGCCCGAACGTATTTTTGGCATGTTTGCAAATATTTACGAATTTTAACACGTTTTGTTTACGTCCAAATTTTGACACACGAAGCCCCAGGCATAATTTTTGACGTGGACCGAATTTGGTTATGAGAAGCGGGTAATCAGGAAAAGTCAATAAAAATAAAAGGTCAGAGATGATTGACTCCATTATGAATTCGCTTATACATAAATTTGAAATAGAAATCTGAATTATAGCATATAGTATGTATACATAGTTTTATACTAGTTTTCACTAATGAGAAACTGTTTGCATATTTAAGCTTGTTCAGCTTGCTGAGGGAATATGGTTTCCCACTAGCACATCTTTGGCTTCCCCTTGGCTTAATTGACCCCCAAACAGATTTTATGACCATCCATCTATATATATATATATATATATATATATATATAAAATGTATGTATATGTGTAGATCTATAATGGGGTATGCATTCTCATATTTCTCATTACATCCAACTTGAGGGGCAGCTTAGGTCTTATCGTGGAAACACGCAGTCATCGGATACCCTAGCTTTGGATCATTTTAAGAGTTGTTACTGAATAGTTTGTTCTATGTTTATTCTATATTTGAGATATATGCCTTTCCACCAACTTGTGTTTCATTATTACCCAGAATAGATTTATATATATATCCAATAAGTTTTCCCAAAACGAGCTGATTTACTTGGGCTTCTTTATTGAATTTTCCTAATTTGCAATCCGATTTTAATTAACTTATAATGCCTTCTCCAACTAAGTGACGGCATTTCCATTAATTGTTCTTGCCCAGGGTATTACTATTACTGTAATTTCTATGACGGTGCAATTCTTGTGAGTTTCGTAGTTATGAAATGTTCTTTCTATGCAGACATATCTAGCTATTAATATGGGCACATGCCCACCAAAATCTAAGCTGAGAAAGTAACAAAAACAACAACAACGATAAGAAATACCATTTTTGCCCCTCTATAAGCCCAGTCATGTGTGTACATTTGTATATATATGTGTGTGTGTGTATGTATTTTGGGGTTCTTTTGTGCCATCATGAAAAGCAATTTCATGTTATGAATCCTTTTTTCTGGCCAAGGCGAAGCAGCGCGCCATTTCTGTATTTATTGTACAATAAAATATTATATTTACAGTGAACGCAAAAGCGGCCGTCTCGTATGTGTAACCCTTCTGCTTTTTGTATAACAGTCTGTGTGTGTGTGCCTCACTAATAGCTAAAAAGTTGTTCAGCTACCGTAAGCCTCCTGCTCTCACTAGCACAAGCATTGCTCGTCCTTCGACATGAGAGTGAGCCCGAATCGCCTTCCTCCTCTAAAGGCTTTGCCATGCGCTGCCTGCGGTTGAGTCTCGCCAACTTTTTGTACTTGAGCTGCCATTTCGCTGTTTCTCTAGACGCACAACAACAACTACAACAACGACTGTTGCAATGGGCATAGCGGCAATTCTTTACGGCTCACATATCGCACGCCCGCAAAACACACAGATACAAACAGACTAACACATAGTTATACAACCTACATATCCGTTTTGGCGCCCCAAAAAGTTAAACGGATAACGCTAAGACCAAAAAAGGACGACTAGCAGATACTCTATACTTCATTGTATGTTTTTTTTAATGAAATCTTATATTTCATTTAGCATTGCTCATTTTTTATATTCTAATATCTTTATTTGGCATGTGCAAGAGGGCTTAGAAGTTACCCATTTGTAGCTAGCCCAAATTGCATTTATATAGCCAACTTTGCCTTTTCTTAGAGTATTCCAACTTTAATATTATTTTGCTGCCTTGTCAAAATACATGTGAAACTATTTTCAGCGTATTTGTATGATTTCGGCATACGGATAAAGTTGCTGCTCGCATAAACAGACAGCGAAAAATCTTGGCCCAAAAGTAGACTATATATACACACATATACACTCACATAACCACACTCACAGACACACACACACTTACATGTCGTGTGTATGTGTGTGATAAGTCCAATTTCTATTACGATTTCGATTATTTGTTTTTTTTTTATTGTGCAGTGTAATATGTTTGTTGTTGTTTTCTCTTCTTTTTGACATTGTTGCTGTAGCTGTCCTCGTTGTTGTTGCTGTCGTTGCTATTATTGCTAGTCATGTGCGCCGTATTTTTTCTTCTATTCCAGCTGACAACATTCGTATTGTTCGGTTTGCCCAAACTGCCAGCTGCACGAAATTTTATACTTGCCCAAAAGTTCCTTCTTCACATCACTTCCCTTCTTTATGTGTGAGCGTGTGAGCGTGTGTGTGTGTGTGAATTGTTATCAAACTTGATGCAGTAAAGAAGCTTGTGCTTAAAAGTGTAACTTGTTGCTAAGTTGAAGCGAAATTTCTACAAATATATCTTGTAATGATAGAGAGTTAATTATAGAAATACATCTTCTGATTTCTAATGACTTTTGTTATACAAATTTATATATCATAAATAAATAAATAAAATAAATCTTAATTATTGCTTTTTGTTGATATTGTCAATAAACTATAAATATATATTTTTTAAATTAGTACCTTGCCAATATATATTTCATTAAAGTTCGGGTCCACGGCATTCGCTTAAATTCTATTTCTTCAGCCTAAGCTGACATTTTTAAAATTCAATTTACATATTCTTTATCGATTAATGTCAAACTTTCTACAAATTTACATACAAATTGAGCCAATTTTTGTTTGTATTTTGCTGCTGGTCTTTTAACTTCCAAGTAGAAAAAAGAAATTTTATAAAACAAATTTGTGGACAAGTTCAAACACTTCGAATATTTTATTTAATTTGATTTTATTTTATTGTTTCTACTTTTGTGCTTAGAACTAGGCACAAATTTCGTGTATTTTATATTTTATTTTACTATATTAATGGACTTTAACAGATAATGGCATATGAACCTGGAGGGTATTGACACATTTTGTCGAGAGTTGGGTGCAAGATTTTAACAGCCTGTTCGCTCTGGTTAAGCCACAGGCCATTTAAAAATTGATGCGACCTCTTAGCGATGGCCATTGAACGCATATGTCTCGGTTGTTTCGACTGGCCATAAATGGCATAATTAACGCATATTAAATTATATGCATACTGCCAAACTGCGCAGTTTGTCCTCGTTGAACAGCGCAAAATCGATGAAAGGAAGTTATTTATGCATATGGCTGCAATTATATGAACTATATGACGATAGGCTTGACAGCAAACAAATATGGTGGAGAGGATGTAAAAATGTAGAGCAAAGATTTGATTCCGAAAGAGAATAAGAAGACAATGAACACTAAAAAACTCAAAATATGCGTAAAGGCAGAATATATTGAAAATATTAAAAATCAAATATTTATTAAAGTTATAGTAATGGCTAAACATTAATAAATGAAAATAATGAATATTGAAAAATTTAAAATATGCGTAAGGGAAGAATATATTAAAAATATAAGAAATAAAATATTTATTAATGTTATAATAATGACCAAACATTAGTAAATTTAAAATTGAATGTCACAATTATATAATTAATGTTAAACAAAATGAATTTAAACTAACTAAATCTAAATAGCAAATATTGAGAAAAATATGAGTAAAGGCAGAATATATGAAAAATATAAAAATAAAGTTAAACAAACATTAATAAATATAAAATGGAAAGTCAGAATAATATAATTAATGTAAATAAAAATGAACTTCAACTAACTAAATCTTAACGGAAAACTCAATAGTTTTTGCACGGTGCAGGAAGTGTAAACAAAAGTCAATCCCATTGAAAGCAGAAAAACTCAGTTCAGCATTTTTAAACGTTTTTCATTTGCATGCGCAGTTGCAAATATTTCATATGCAATTTTTGTTGCAAATGGATAAAAATATATACATATATCTAGGTGTATGTATGTATGTACGTAGATAGACTACCATTTATATTCTCCGACGCATATCTGTATTTTTCATATATGTTTGCAACTTCATGAAAGATTGACGGCAAGCGCAGATATATATATTTTGCATCGAGCCAACGATTTATGTGGGGCGCGCTCTCAAGGTTAACTGGAACAAGCAAAGCGAACTGAAATAACAAAGCGACGAATGCATTACAATTAAAATGCAGTTTATGGTTGCTATAATAATAATAACAACAACCACAATTTGCAGCAGCAACAAAAGTCGCGTAACCAGTCAACCTCAGCGCCAGGCAAAAGAAACAACAACAACAAAAGACTAAAGCCCCGCAAGTATTGTCAGTAACAATTCGTCATTCATGGATTTATTCAAATATACAAAGCATATATATATATATATATATATATATATATATATATATATATATATAGTTCACTCTGTGTCAGATTTGTGTATAAATCGAAACGCAGAACTGACAACAACAACAACCAAATGCTGTGGACTTATATAGTAAAAGCTGACAGGGTTGTCAAATAGCGGGAAAAGCTTAAAAATAGTGAAAAGAAATTTGCGATTTTTTGTGTGTAAAGTTCTTATTGTCCTTCGAGCCGTTTAACTTTGTGAAAACTGAAGAGATTTTCAGCGGCGAAATCGTAGTTTATAAGGATTATACGTTGAAACTCATTGTTAACCCAATTTGGTACATTAATCTGAAACTTTCCATATGCGGCATATATTTAATTAATAAATACCTTTAGACACATGAAACTTATTAAGTGATGTGTGTATTTACAATGGGAATATTCATCAAAAATATAGAAATTTTTTAAAGAAAAGCAAATCATTATAGAAACATATTTCAGCTGGTCTTGTGCCTCACTCTCTACACTTGATTATTGGTCAAAATGGGTCATGCTTCAGCAATCGCTATTTAATTATAATAATAATAATAAATACTATTTAGTCTGCATAAAATGACATGTGTATAAATACTTAATAAGTTCAACATATATTCACATGGAGCTCTTGTTCCAAGAAAACATTTAACTAACAATTCATATTCAGTGCGTACTGCGTGAATTCAATAGACCCTTTTCCCTCAACGCTTTTGAATCGATTAAAGGCATGGTTGGAAACGCCGCAGCAATTTTCCGAATAAAAAATGCATAAGCATATGCTGAAAGGGCGCTAAGGGAAAAGATTATATTCACGCAGTTGAAACGTCAGACATTCTTACACACATTCTCTTTGTCTCTCACTCTCTCTATATATATATGTATATATTTTATTTTATTTTCTATTGTAAACATTTAAACCTAATAAATAAATTAAAACTTTTCTATACTAATTGCATATTTTGTATTCAATTTCCTTACAGGTAAGCTACAACTCTGGTCGACTGCTTGCATTGGGCGCAGCTAAAAGTCGTAAATAAATATTAGAGCTACATTTGATCATATATTAATATATAACATTTAATACTATTTATATACAAAAATCAACATGTATGCATTTAACCTTATCTTATTTATAATATCGAAACTATTTATGTATACAAACATATATTATGGATAATAACAACAAGCTCCTCATACACCCGCAACATTTGTAATTTGTATTTGCTGTAGCTTTATTTATTTAACTTTTCAACAAATTTGTTATAACCAAAAAGAAAAAAGAAACAACATTAACCATATGTATACCCTAACCGCAACCAGAACAAAAAACCCCCTGTCCCTCCTCACACCGAAATAACCAATTTTTGCTTTTATCTAGTGCAACAAATCGTGGCAGCTGTGGGGGTAGAGGCAAAGATTCTATTATATATTGTACATTTGCATAAACAATTTATGGCAGGAAATTAAAAATGCTTTTTGTTTGACAATTTGCCAAACATTTTGTATCCGCATTTAGGCAACAAGATTCGTAACATTTGCGCCAAATTGAAATGTAAATGCAAAAACTGCTGCCAGATAGACTTGATTCATTTATTTTGGATTTTATTATGCTTTTCTTATCAATCAGCTGATTTAAATCTGATTCGCTAATTATATTTTTTATTTTAATTAGCTTAGCTAGAGTGAAATGCGCAATGATATATTCCTGGAGCTCATATGAATATATTTTACTCTATTCATAAAATCTCACTTGCCTGATTTTTTTTTTATTAATATGCAAAAATTCATGAGTGCAATTTATGCTCCTAATTATGAGCATGCCGCAGGCATTTTCCGCCTCATGCTTTCACCTCTCTCTCTTTCTCTCTCTCTCTCTCTCTCTCTCTCTCTCTCTCTCTCTCGCTCTCTGTCTTTCATGCTCTTTCACTCATTAGCCTTTTCAGTCTAAAGCTCGAGAGATGGTGCTTGTTGACATTTTGGTGTCACGGATTTATTTGGTCGTCGAGCTTTAGCTAGCTAACAGGGTTTTTAGCCTGCGATGCGAATAATTAGGGTAGAAGATGCACAAGAGTTTGTGTCAGCTGAAAAAGGTGGGAACTGCGTTAGCGCTTTAAAGAGCTGTCAGTAGTACCAACGCGTTAGAAATTTAAGCTGAGGATGTCTTGAATCTTGTATCTGTGCCACTTAACATGTGAGTGGAATCCTCTGTGATGCTAGAGAAGTAAATTGTTGAGCAGCGAATATTCATTTATATGGAGACGTTTTAGGTAAGGTCTTTAACATATTTTGGATGCTGTCATAGACATGAGATTTAAGCGCAGCTGTTTGTAGTTATAAAAGTTATAAACAATTCAAGTTATCTCTGCGGTTTGGCAGCTAATAAATTGAAAAAAATTAAAATTAGAGCATATCACGCATTCGCCCCATATGCCACGCAAGGGTGTACTTCACAATCATATAAAATTTAAATTAACACAAAGAAACCAATATAAAATGTATGTCTATATTATAATTCGTATAACAATAATCATCGCTATTGTTGTTCTTTTTTCTAGCGATTTATTATATGTGTGTTGCTGTGGTCCTTGTTGTTGTTGGTGTTGTCTCTAAATGTTAATTATAAGCAGCTCATTTTAATAATATATATTGCCTATTCATGTTATAGGGGCTGTTATTTTATACTCATATATCGTATCTGTATGTAGTATAGTTTTAGCTGTTGGTTTTAACCCTGGCTCCATTCTGCCCCCGCAAAGTATGCAAGCATAAATGGAACAGATATAAATTACATTTGGCAAATTATGTATATATATTATGCAAAATTTATGACAAAATTTATGTGCATAAATAAGCAAATAAAAACACTGCCGAAAGCAAGGCTTAATTATTAAGCCTGTATGTATGCGTAGCTTACATTTGTTTATAAATACAACTACAAAAAGAAAAACAATTTTTGTGTTTGATCGGTGTATATACATACATTTTGCTATATGTAAATGGTTTGGTTTTGTAATTAAATGTAATAAAATTCAATTGTTTTTTCTGTTAGCCACAAACGTGTTTGCATTTTACATCAACATTTTTAACATCTCAAATTATATTTATTTCTTCTTTACATATATTTATAGCTTAACATGTAGTTGCCCTGTTTGTATATGTACACTGTACAGGTTGTATTGTTTCATGTGTAATAGTAAATCATTTCGTATAGGAAATTGGTTATAATTGGACGCTGGTCGAAGTGGAATTGGAATTACATATTCAAATTATTCATAAATATTTTTAACTATCACTCCAATTAAGAAACGTCTGCTGCTCCTCTTAACCATTGTAAATATCTATTACTAAGTTATGAACAACTCTTAACAATGTTGAAAACTTGCGCATTTTGTAAATATAATGCCAATAATAGAACAAAATACGTAGTACATAACAAATAATAACACAAATATTCCTTTTCATTCAATCGAATAGCATTAAAAACAAGTGGTCGGCCATACAATATGTAAATTCATTTTATATTCCTCCTTTATATACACAGACATACACACGCATATATACATACTCTACATACATATACATTTAACTATGCATTGCAAAATGTGAAACCAGAATGTAGTTCGCATCTATAGACAGAAATAACATGTGCTCCTATCTCTCTCTCACTCCATAACCAACAAACAAAAAAAGCAAATTGCAAATATTTTTGCCAATCCAAAACCAAATATCAAATACCTCCAAACTTCCCAAAAACAGAAAAAAAAAATCAAGTATAAACCGACAATAAAATCTACATAGAGAGCAATTGAAATTTTTTTATACCAGTGGCGACATTTTCTTTTCTGGTTCTTTTTATATATTGCAGGTTTCAGACACCAATAAAAGCGTTTGCCTGCCTGACAGCCACAAGGTAAGCTCTAAAGCTGCTACGCCGAACACAATTATGAAATACTTTTTAATTACTGTATACAAAACCTACATCTAACTACATTAAAACATCATAATTTTTTCATTAGCTAGTAGCATTTATATATATACATGAATATATATATATATATATATACATGTTTTTCGATTAGACTTAATTTGATATCTAAATTCCATTGCCTAGCGCTCAAATGAGTTTTCAAATATTGTCAAATTGTCATTTCTATTAGATGAAATTAAAAAGTAACTGAAATCATTTAAAGTATATTTTCAATGTGTAGTAAATAAATATAGT
Organism: Drosophila mayaguana; assembly: GCA_037075325.1. Classification (NCBI taxonomy): domain Eukaryota; kingdom Metazoa; phylum Arthropoda; class Insecta; order Diptera; family Drosophilidae; genus Drosophila; species Drosophila mayaguana. The sequence goes on from JBAMCG010000074.1 coordinate 4,279,318, forward strand.
TAATTAGTTTATGTAATCAACACTTTGTGTACTACAGATTTGAATTTTTTTTTTTTTTGAGAATTTTTCCTTTGTTCGAATACTTTGTATTATTAATCTTGGCAACATTTGTTTTAAACTTTATTCGTAAAATGTAGACTATTTATTGTGACATTTTTGTAAAACAAATCTATTCATTTTGCATATTTCATTCTTTTGTCAATAATATTTCACATTGCATACTATATTTCAATTTCAATCCTGAAATTTATTGGAATTTTCTAAGAGACATTGCAAAGTTTCTTGTACTTTATTTGTATATTCTATATTCAAATTAACTCAAGTTGAAATCACAAACTAAGTGGATGTAATTGCTGATTGACTAGTGTAAATGGGCCAATTATATAATTGCTACTGTTTACCACATGCTGTGCTCTTGAGCTTCTCTGTCTGATGGCAGAAATGACTCAAATTCCAGAATTACCATTATACCAACAGAGCTGTCCGTCCAAAAAGGTCAGCAAGCAGCCAAAAGGCATTTTAAAATGCACGTCTGACCAAGGATTGAGTCTGGGCGGGATGGCAATTAATTAGTGTGGCTATATCAGTTTGTTATTGCAATTTAAGACCACACACACACACACACATACACTTGTCCATATGCAACAGGTCAGACAGTGATGAGTTAGGCTGTGAAGGTATTAGAACCCGTTTGACAATGTTTCAATCCGAAAAGACGTTTTCATGTTTCATAAATGTGTGCTACGTGTTTATGGACAACGGTGCGCGTGTGTGTTTGATTGTGTCTTAAGCTAACAACACTTGATTATTTGTTGTTATTTGTTGCTGGTAATGTTGGTCAGGCGGCACGTTTCGGTTGTTAAATTTCAAAGGTGTTGTTCAGAGGGCCATTGAAGTGCATTTAATGACCATACTAATGTATTATAGTTGTTAAATGTAGTATGTGCTGCGTATTTTCAATGATAAAAGCGACAGCAATATGTTACACATGAATCATCCAAGTTGGTAAGAGAAAGAAAGCTAAAAGCGCTGACCTAATCTGAACTTAACGTGCGGCATACTGAATTGGGGAACGAGTTGTACTGCTACTGGTGCCAAAAATCGATTTTCATTTCATTCACTTCAATGTTAAAAGCAGCTGTGCGACAAATTCGCTTATATATGTAGAAGAAGTAGCTTTAGACTTCTATCTTTTCAATATATTGGCAACTACTATTTGAGCTAACTTCTCAACGGGCAGCAGATTTTTGCTGTCAGGTTTTCTCCGAACTCCATCCTATACATTTGTTTTTCTTAAACACAGCGGGAGTTTAGAGATACATAAAATAGAGCTGTATTTCTCTATAGAGTTAATCAGCATGTGTTTAGTCAAGTGATTCTGTTATAGTTAGTTTGATTATCTTGATATTATTATAATCATAATGTCTGCTTAGGTGACTCCTCGTCTGGTATTTCCTTTGAAATTTCGAATAATCCGCTTAAAGCTATATGAATCTATAGTAGCAACCGCTATGCAGACGCTATAAGTTTATCATCAAGCCAATTACACGCATGGACATACATAATTGAATAATCGCAATCGTAATCGGCGATAATGACAAACAGTTTAGCGCACATATACCAGCACATCATAAAAAACCTGTGGGAGGGGGAGGGGCCATAACAAAACTCTATTATATACGCAGTAAAGGCGTCTACCCTGCAGCACATGCACAAATAGTGAAAGAGTGAGACAGACTGTCAGACATGCAGCTGGCACAGACGACACACAAGTCACAACACACACACACATATGCACACTCATACTCACACACACTCGTTGTGGTATGCGCGATATTTTATCTGCTAATGTGCAATTATAAACTAATTTCGTTGTATGTTATTTAAAATGCGGTAACAACAAACGAGTAGAAGGAAGGTGAAACTAAAACACGCCTATTTGATGATTGTTCTAGTTGGAGCAGTGGGTGGCTGTACGTTATAAATTGTGTGCGCATAGTCATGCATGTCATGCAATGGCTTAGCAGGGACACAAACCTACCAAGTGCAATGGGTCGAATGGGTCGGGCATGGTCGCTCGATGCGTGCAGCTGCCACATTTGCCACATGTTCAGCTGTGGAAAAACAAGCCGGCATTGCAAGCGATCAGCTGGCAGTAAGTGCCTGTTGTTAGTGTTGCTATTTAAGGTGCTAAAATGTCAGGCTTAACAAAATGTTGTAAAACACGCAAACAACTGCCGCAACACTGAACACTGAGCATTGAGCACTGCAAAACTGAAAGCTGAAAACTGAAAACTGACATCCGCAATTGTGCAATTTAATTGCTTTGCAATTCATATCATGTTGTTGCCGCTGTTGTGGCAGCAGCTGCTGCACCAAAAAAGTAGACTACACGAAATTCACAGCGATTTCGAAACAATAGCTGCTTCAACCAGGTGAACAATACAACAGGTAAGGCAGAGCTGGCTGGCATAGCAGCTGATAGAGCACAAATTCCAAACAATATTTTCAACAGAGTCTCAAAGAGAAAGCTGATTTTCTTTTGGGAAAAGGGAATGTATAGAGCAACGCAGTTGATTCAATGTCAGAATCGCCTTAAAAAACATATATAACCATATATAATAATAATAATAGTAAAATATAATAATTCAAATATAATAAATTAAATATAAATTCAAACTCTAAATGACATATCAGAAATTTTATTTATTTTATTTCATTTGAAAATTATTTTAAAAATATATAATCATACCTATCTTACAATTGTATTGTAGCAATTGCTTATATAATAATATTAAACAACAATCAACGATAAAAATTAAAAAATAGCTCATTTAAAAGTGGAAACTTCTGCGAGTAATGTCATAAAATGACAAGCTAATAAAATTCTGATCAATTTTTAATTTAATTTGAAGTCAACGAAACGCTTGTGTTGCAATTGAAATAGACGAATAAAATATTATAGATAGAATTCGCTGAAATATTTGTCAGAGAGATTTCATTTTCAATTAAGAGATTCAGACTCGATACACAAAATAAACACTCGAATAGCAGAGCGCTTAATGTTAATTGAATTAAATCTCGCCTGTCATGGCGAAATGCTATCGAAAGTGGCTGGAATTTTGGTTCACCAACCTGCAGCACTGACATATATAAAAAAAAGTTGAAACACGCTTCGACGGTTCCAATTATCGTCACCCCGTTTGACCTACAATTAAAAGCCCCCACCAAGTTTTTCCAATTTATATTTTTTTTGGGTCTTTGAATTTGCCGCTAGTGACCGAAAAACCGACAACGCGGACTCCTCCTTCCCATCGGCTGTATGTGTTTTTCTTTTGTTACGGAAAAGGATTTTTTTTTTTTGCTGTTTGTTAAACAACTTCCGGTCCGCACTGAATTTCAGCTTAAAGGCAGCTTTAATTACGCGTCAGTTGCAGCTACAGTTCTTAGTTTAACTTCTTTTGTTTGTCTTTTTATTTCCGTTATTTTGGCTTTATATATTTTTTCTGCTTTCGTTCAGTTTGTCAACTTGTTTACAATTTTATCGTGTGTCTCATTGTTGTTCAACTGTTTGTTTTTACGCAGTTGACTGCACTCTAAATTTAGATTTTTTAAACACTATTGATAATAAAAGACAATTAAAGTAAAGAAAAATAACAAAAAAAAAGTTGATGAATATTTCGGAGATATACAAAATAATTACTATGTAAAAGTTAAACAGAATGCAAACTCTACAAATAAATCTCTCTATACACTATGGAGAAGAAACTTCGTCTTGTTAAATCTTTCGAAAACGAAAATATATTTGGTTTCGCCGTCCACTCAGCCAAAACTTGATAATTACAAAAAATATATTACGCCCTGTTTAATTTGGCAAATCCGCCTCTTATTGGCCGTCTGCTCCTGCATCTTCTTCCACTTAGGAATTTCCCAACAGATGAAGTTGGTTTGCTCATTTAACTTAACTTGAATAAATGAGTATGGCCCGCAAAGCTTTTGTTTTGCGTGACTTTAACTTGGGCCAGCCTAATGTAGGGCTAAGCACATGCCATTTTTTGCAATGAACTTAGCCAAGCTCTATTAATCAATATAAGCAGGAGCTCCATAAAAGTTCCGTGGCCGTGCTCTTTGGCCATTCACAATCGCTAGCCACTTAATTTCCTTCACAGCGCCAACAATTGTCGATTGCCAATTGCCAATGGCGCAACACTGCGTACACTTCATTTCCCTGTGTGGACGCAGCAAACGAACAGCACCGAACTGTTCAGAATTTAGATGGCCTGGCAAGTCCCTTGTGGGGGTAAATATCCAAACGTCCATTTTTGGCAATTACAAACACATTGAATTTTCAATTCGGATGCTTGACATGAATTCGACAATGCTGCCAGCAACAACAACAACAATAGCAACAACAACAGCACGCGATACTGTGATTTGAAGCGAGGCAATCGAAAAGCGAAGGGCACATTTGACATTTATGACGCATACGCCGTGTATGCCGTGGCGATTAGAGATGGACTGATTTACATTGCAAGCACGAGCGAGAATGCTGGAATGCTGTTTGCTCCTGTCGGATTTTGTTCATATGAAGTGTTTTTTGATGAGGTACAAATTAAGGTAACATCGTTTGATTACCTGTCTCTATTTAGTCCGGCCCATTTAACTGTGTTAATATCATGTTGATAGTTATTAAGCAAGTAATTATTGTTTGATGTAAGCTTGCTTCAGTCTACAGCTGTTATACATAACTTTAAATCCCAACCTTACTTGGCCTGGGCTTAGTTGCCTTCAATTGCTGTGACATTCTATCACGCACGAGCATAGCATTTGCTCAGCACTAATGTCCATTCAATTGACTCGGCTGGATGCTATACGTCTCTTGTTGATGAATGATGATGATGATGATGATGATGGTCATGATGATTTATGCATTTGTAGCGCCTTTAGCGATAAGTGTTTTATGCAAATTTCTGTAACGCGCTTTCAATTTGTAGGCTTTGTTGTTGTTACTTACGGGCTGAAAAATATGCAAATGTGCGCCTCATAATTTTGTGCCAGGGAAATTACCAAAAATGAACTAACTAATGTACAATGTATATATGTGTGTGCGTATTAATGTATTCATATGTGTATATGTGCAATTGTAGTACGCTTTTCTCACCTTTTTAGGTGAAGTAAGGGCGTGGCTGTGCACTCAGCGGCTGTTGTGCCATGCGAGTTGGGCCACAAACTTTTCTTCTCGCAAAAGTTGAAAGCACTGCAGCAGCAGCAGTAACAACAAAGCCAACACCGACACCAACAGCAATTGAGAGAAGGCCAACTTCAGTTTTGGCCAAAGTTTACAGCGCACACATGACCCATTAATAAGCGCCATGGCGTTTGCTGCAACTGCAGCGGGCTTTTTGTCAGCTTGCCGCTTTTTGGTCATTTCATTTTTTGTTGGCCCGCCCGCAGCGCGTGGCCAGTAGCCCCCACCTCCCTCTTAAAACATTCCCTGCCTTACGACCAACTGGCGTTGTGCCCACTGCACGCGTTGTCGCCATAAATTTTGGTCATGATTTTGCTGCTGCTGCTGCTGCTTTTGCTTCTGCTGCTGCTGCTTCTGGTGGCAAAGTTTACACTTCCTACAAATTTAAATACGTTTATCTATTTGAAAATGTTCAAGCAGACGCACAGTTGACTGCACATAGCACAAAATGGATTTGCGGAGTTAGAACTATGAGACAATTCGCCAAAGAATCCAAAAAACTGGATGACTTCAGCTAAAGCTTCTTATAATTAATGCGCTTATAATAAATCAATATCGTAGACCGTGTTCAAGTTATGAACTTAAGCAAGGAATTATTTATCCTTTAATGATAATAAAAGCAAACTTGAAATTAATTTCAGATGGTGTTTATGCGAAAGTGCTTCAGATGAAACATTTTTATTAGATAAATAAATTATAATCATCATTAAATGTGCTGAGAGTTTAATACTTATGAAAATTAGCTAGCTAAAAAATAAAAAAAATATGGGAACAACTTTCTGACTTTCTTCCCAATTTCCCAATGAACATATGGTATATAAGTTCAATTTTCCACATGACCTAAAAGCATTTGAAATCAATGCACATTATCTGATTGGAAGCCATAGATGAAGGTCAGCGTATAAGTGTGCAGTCACGCTGTCAATAATGTATCACCCACACCGAGCGAGTGTAGATAACGTACCTAATAGAGGCTTGTTATAGATATCAGATAGTATGAGTCTGTACTTGTAAAGTAAATTGTACGCAGACGCTGAGCATCAACGGTGAGTCAATGATAATGAGTCAAAAAGCGGAAACTATGAATAAATTTGCATAATACGCCGATACACACACATACACCCCCACATACGCACACTGCCACAACCAAGTGCACACATTCACACATCTGAACTACTTGCTATGCATGCGACGTGAGCTGTGGCATCCACAATTTGTGCGGCTAGGTCAAATGTTTGCGGCTTGAAGCCTGATTGTGGATATATGTATGTATGTGTGGTTGAATGATGTGGCACCATGCACAATTACTTGCCATTGATAACGCATTCTTGCAATGCTTTAGAAAGCTGAACTTAAAGAAGTTCATAGGCATATGCGTAAACATGTGTATAGATATATGTACTATAGAGAAGATTGCGTTCATAACAAGCTTTAGCCATAATCCAATGGGTTTTTATACTTTGATATTTAAAGCTGAGTCCATTTGACGTCATTCAGGCGACAGAAATTCAATTAAACTTTTGTCAAACTTCCACCCACGCAGCAGAAAACCTATACACACATGCTTGTGTAACCATCCCCTTGTCTCTTTTTCTCGCTCTCTCTTCCCCCTCTCTCTATCTGTGTATTTTATGTATAGCTGAAGCATCCGCTTTGGCGTTCAGTCAACATTCCCTATGCACAGCCTGCAATCCGGTGCGCCATGCTATTCAAATAGTTACGTTTAACCATTTAGAACTCCTGTTTGCCGGGTGGCTCCCAGTTCTCGAGTTCGACGATAGCAGCAACCACGTGAATATTAAATAAATATTTAATGTGCATGAATTGCGAAGTCTACAAACTGTAGCTAAAATTAATTTAGCTTTTTTGCTATATATTATGAATTACGAATTATGTTTATTAACAAATTCTGCTCAGTAAAGACGAGAACTTGGCTAATTGTTGACATTTCCAGCTTAATTTGAAAATAAATACAAGTTTTGTTTTATACTTGCCAATGTCGAACTTTGAAATTCTTTCATTAATTAACATATATCGGAAAAACTATATTTTTCATCTTAAAGCTGCACGTCAGCCACTATAGGCTATGACATTTATGTTCATATTTAAGATAAATGCTTAAAGTTCTGCGTGAAATGAAGGCATGGCAGAATGAATGGCAGCCCCGTGGCTCGGACGAGAAGAAGCAGCTGGCAACAGATGCTGCTTTTCAAGTTAATTAAGTTAGGAAAATTTACTGTGTTTCTGGGCAGAGAAATTCAACTGAATGTGGCTAGCTTTAAGTGTGCGTCAAACGGTTTACGCCATTGGTTAGATTATACTGGTGGGTGAGACTGAGGGCGTTGTTAATAGAATTTTAATTTAGGCTTATTGAAAAATGTATGCAAATAATATTGTAAAATGTTTTAAAGCGACACTTAAAATTTCTAATATGCAAAATAAATGTAGCATAAAAAAAATGACAGAATATTATTAACTTGAAGTAACTAATTAAAATACCTAAATAAGTCGAATAACTCAAATAGTCAAAGTAACTTGCGTAAATCGAGTTTTAATTAGTTGGAAAATAAAATCCCAAACTATTCAGGGTACGTGCCACTTTGCAAATTTATAGGGTATTTAAAAAGGTCACATAAATATTTAACTAACCACACAAAATAGGCAAATGAACACACACAAACACAAGCTCAAAAACTCTCAAAGGCTGAACACTGACGGAAGAGCATACACTCATACGCACGCTCACTCACACAAAAGGGAAAGAAATAACAAAACAGAACGCAAGCTCATGTTATTCTCTATTATTTTTTATCAAGAGGTATATACAGGGGAATAAACTCGTTTGTACATATATTTTTTTTATATCTGCATGTATATATTTAGACAAGCTTCACAAAGAGTAGAGTATCGGTTTCAGGATGTGTGAAGTATAGCTTGTGTTTTTGTGTTTGGTTAAGTATTCAAAAGTAATGTAGACTTAAAAACACTCTATAAAAAATAAAACTTGAAAGAGTAGATATAAAATAGCTTACACGAAAAAAAGTTTCTGAAATGCGATAATACAATATACCAACAATATCTCTAAATTAAATAAGAAATAATATTCGCTGTATTATCGGATTAGCTATCAAACCACATTTGACATTGAAGAGTCGACTTGAGTATGTCACACGTATGGTATGCCATTCAGCAATTTCAGTTACAGGGTATTGAGCATCAGACACTGCCCATCATTGTGCCGCAACAAAGAACAGCAACATCAGTCTGTCAGTTTTACAATTGCTAAAGCTGTGTGTCTGCTGTGCTCTGTTGCCTGCTTATCAGCCGTGTTAGCCCGCCTCCTCCAACTTTGCCATTTCCAGAAAATACTTTTAGGCGTAAAAATTCTCGACCATGTTACAAAAACATTGTTGGCATTTTTATCCTGCCAGCTTTTCCAAGCGGTTCATTGCACTTGACCACGCCCATTCTGTAAAACGCAAATTGCAATGCGCCAGACTTTTATTACACGGAAATGACTTTGGCGTGGATCTGCGTGGGTTTTGCACAGTGGCAGGGCCCGGCTAGACGATCCAAGTTAGCAGAGCCTCGCCCCAAACATATAATAGGAAATATACATACATATATATACATATACATATACATATACTTATATATATATACATATATATATACATATACATATATATATACTTGTTTTATAGGCGCTACAATTGTCGCATGTTCAAAGGTAATAAAGCGACTTTTGAGTTTGGCAAATCCGAAAAGCCAAAAATTTCCGATTATGGCAGCTCATAAAAATGCTTGGACTACAATTTTTCTCTGCCTCTTTAATATAGACATTTATTTATGATGCTTGTTATTGCTTGACTTTTTGTTTTTTAAGGTATTTTCTTAGGTCTATGCAGTCGTAAAAATTCAATTATGCGCTTGTAGGCGTGACAGCGGTGTAAACAAAATAAGGACCATCATAAAAAGAAAACAAGTACAATATTATATAAATAATGTAGGCATTATTAAGGAAGGTGCTCCTAAGTGTGTCAGCATTTTTATGTGCCACATCCCTTTGGCTTTGACACACATGCAAATTACATCTGCTTCAGCCTTCAAACACGCTGTTGCATGAATAAATCGCTTAACAAAGGATGTGAGTGCAAGTCTTTTACCAAAATGCAGATGCATGCTTTAATATGTGCATACAATGGAGAGCAACAATGTAAAGATGTTTCCGGCAAAGTGAAGTGAATAAAGTTGAATAAAATAATACAAAATAGAGCAGATTCTCACTTTAGTAAATATAATGCAAGTAACCAAATGTTAAAGCTGTAAGAATAATATGGGAAATGTTGGAATCTTGTTGAAAGAAATATTTGTGAATAAAACAATTTATTTAGGATTTTTATGAAATATATCTCATATTTTAATAAAGAAAAACCATTTTAAAATTGTTTCTTAGAATGTAATATTTTATTGAGAAGCTTTACTGTAGCAAAAGAGAAACGAAATCAATCGATTTAATAAATTTGATAAATATTTGCAGACGTTTGTAGAAAGAGTTTTAGTTTTGAAGGAATTAAACACGGCTTAAGTTAATGTGTAGGATATAGGATATGTAGCGAATAACTATTCCCCTCACGTGGAATGAGAAATGAGAACTCCAAAAGAGCCTGTATAACAACTTGCCATAACTTATATTCCCTACGCACACATTCTTGAGACATTATTGTTGACACGTACATACACACACACATGCATACAAGCTACCCTCATTTCCTCCTGCATACAATGAAAGCAGGCAAGCAATCCGAAGTTTCAGTTACGCTAGCTCCATTTCAAGCTTCGCTTGGCAGTGTCTACAGTTATTAACCTCTTTTGAGCGCTCTTCATGTTCAGCCCTCCCGGTTCGCTCCACACACTTTTTCAGTTGATGAACTATAAGCTTTTAGCTGCTTATGTATGCATGTGTTTGTTAGTGTGGCTGGGCGTGTGCGCTTGTGTTTGTGCATGCAAAATTGTAGCATACTTTTATGCTGAGCCAAAGGACCGCCTTCGAGCGCCGCCTTAAGAGCTAAGCTAAGCTAAAGGCCGCACTTGTTTGCATTTGTATGGCTTTTAAGGCGGAACATAATTGACTAATGCCGGTTTAACGTTACAAGATACACACACTGACAAAATGATAAAGCTGATTGACAAGCCATACGATTTTGACATGGCCCAGAATTGTGGTTGATGCTTACCAGAGACAATGGCAGAACAACATTGATACCAATCGAGCGATACACACAGCGACAGACAGGCAGGCATATGCTCAGTCAGGCAATCAAGTTAGTTAACATCCTGACTGATTTCGCACTATTGGCAAAACAATTCAAAAACCGGACCGATAGTTAGGTTGCAGCATCTATAGTATTGTATTGATTCAATAAGATTTACATTTGAGCAAAAATCTAGGATAGTGAGAAATTTGAACTCCTGAGTAAAATTCCAGGTAATAAATTTGCTTGTGTATAATCGTAGCATTTTAGTTCCTGCAAAAAATGGCATAAAGTCGTAATTAGGCTCATAAGCCATATATGGCTTTTTTGATTCTACTCTGGCGCATTTCTGCTCACATTTCAGGCGTGTCAATAGAGAGAGAGGGCGAGCAAATGACGATCAAATCCCAAATATGTCAAGTCCCTGCACCAGCCCTCTCATAATTGTGGCTGCTGCTGCTCCTCTCAAATGACATGTTTGATAAATTGCTTGATTAATGGACGCGTGTGCGATGCGTAAGTACAGTTTAAGGACTTTAGCAGTCAACTTTTAGGCAGACGAGCGCTTACAATATCAATGAGTAAACATAAAGCCTCAGGCCAGAGAGGACATTACGGGCAGCAAACGACAACAGGATGCAGTAATACTTCATATATGCGTTCGTCACATTAAAAATAATATATATATATATATATATTTCTCACTCCACGCTGCTTTACTTATTTAACCAATCTCCTGCCACACCCACGCAGCAGCCTCCAACGAAACGTCAGCTGCGCAGCGTTCTTCATAAATCAAAACGAACGTTGCCCACATACACACACACACACTCACCCACCCACACCCAGACATTTCCGGGGCGCTCATTAAAAAATGAGCGCCACTTGGCAAAGGAACAAAAATTGCATGTCCTCGCTTTAATATGCATATGCATGTGCAAGTGGGTTGTTGCGCAAAAGGATGTGGACTTGTTGCAAGTCCTGTGGCCAACTCCACTCGAAAAAAGTAAAAACTGAAAACGAAAAAACTAACACGTCATAAATCTTGCACAAGTATCCTTCAGCATTTCTTTTTGCCACAAAAACTCATCACATGATAGTAAAACGAAGCAAACGAATTTCTAGAGCTAGTCGAAACTATAATACCCTTTTAAAAAACTTCTCGCTGGGATGGCACAAAGCTATTACTACATACATATATAAAACCTATATGAAATCATCCTTGTTAAATCAAAAAATTTAGCTAGACTTTTTCGACTTGGCTAGGGTATCCAATATGCTGTCAGGGCCTCAAGTAACTGAATTTTAAGTCTACGCCTGTCTGTACTATTTTGTTTATATATATTTTTTTGTTTTTAATTTCATAGTCGCAACATACAAAGGCCTTCAAAAGTTGTGAGACCATGTTTATCTGTTTGCTTAACTACATTCACTCTGACATATGCAACAAGACGAGAAATATGCTAACACACACGCAGCGTGTGTTTATCCTGACCCATTGCTATCTCTCTCCAAGCGCAGCTGCTGCCTTGAAAGTTTGGTTCGTTTGCTCCTTTTTTTTTGTGAAAAAGAAGGAAACTGTTGCCATTAGAAATCAAATTTTGTGAGCTCGAGAGCTAGTTGAAGCGCAGTGAAGAACTCGCTACGTGCGTTGCTTGTGCATGTGCTCCTTGCGAAAACTCCTATGTGACTGGCAGAGTTGAATAATGTTGCAAAAGTTTGTTCAAGTATTGGCAGCAAGAGCTCTTCACTTTAGCTGCGCAGCATAGCTACGCGTAATCCGTCAAATCAAGAGCGCAACAGTTGTTTATTCTAGTGCAACTAGTTCAAAAGCCCATTTCAAGTTTTTAAATTATTGCAGCCGATGGTGGAAAATATACCAGTGTTCCAAAACACATATCCAGATAGACACGAGTTTGGTATCATTAAAAAGTACTGGTATTGTTAGCAAAAATAAAATGAAACAACCCCATTAGATATACGTTTCTTAGTCCACCTACAACCTTCCTGTCTGTCCGCTTTAGCTATTTCTGATGACTCTTAAACTTCCCCCATTCATTTGTCGTTGCGCTGTTATCTCCAGTTTTCCTTTTTCTCATGTACTTAGTGAATTATCTTCCCTCGGTTTATGTTACTCTGAACAACAAATCCAACGAACAAGCATCATGCCTCCCCTCTCAACCCGACACTGCAATGCAATATGCTGCATAATCGAGTAAAACGTGTCCCATAAGCTGTTTATGAAAACTCTATAGAATATAAAGTACTTGAATTCGCTTGAATAATGAGAGTCCTAGTCGTTATTTTATCTCATTAGCCTTCTCATTATATGAATATATATATATATATATATATATATATATATATATATATATATATATATATATATATATATATATATTTGTATTATCCTTTAATCGCATTTCTTCTGTTTCTCGCTCTCTGTTGCCTCTTGCTGGTTAGTATCTATTGATAAGCCGTATCCAACTGTCGTTTATGTGGGGTGGGTGGGTTACACGTAAATTTGATTTGAAGAAAATCACTGGATTTATATAAGTACACATAAGTCTCGCTCTAATCTCGACAGCTTGTTATCTTTGCACTCTTTTACTCAGTACGTAATGCTCACACACTTATGTTCTGTATGGGCCAAAACCTGTTTCAAGTTGTGCCAAAGGCGAGCAGAGAGGCTTCACCACAAAAAAGTATCTGGCAACGTGTTGTATACGTTATGTATATATTATTTTTGTTATTTTTCACTGAATTTTCATAACGGTCTTTGGCAGAAGTTGCATCAGTGCCAAACAGTTTCCTTTTCGTACACATATATATATTTTTATAAATGCATTAAATGTTATCAAATCAATTTATTATCAACTAAATTTATTTACAGAAAATTAAATATATAAATTTGTTTATCTTAGGATATATATATATATATATATATATATATTTTTGTCCTTTACTTTAATTTTTAATTGGGGCCTTTAAATGAAATAAATGCCAAAAAGTCTCATACAACTTTCGATGGGCGCTACTTGAAATTTAATTTGGATTGTTTCTGGTTTGGCTCTCCCAATTACTTAAAAAAAAAACATTTTTTTTTTTTTTGCCAGTTCATGCGGCTCTGTAATTGGCATATTAACGAGTTCTCCAGCTTCAAGGCATGAGATGAAAGTAAAAACGCGCGCTGAGTTTGGCTTTAGTTCAAGTTTTTTACCTGGAAGGTTAGACTTTTTTTTTGACAATCAGCAAACAAATATTATAAAACAAGTAGAAATCGGGCGTTGCCGACTGCAGAATACTTAAAACTGTTTGCATTTATGCAGACAGAATAAAAAATCAAATAATTAATGTAAATGACAAGTGCTGCATAAAAATGTATATATATTCAAAGGCTTCAGAACAATTAAATATCGTTTGACATTAATAATTAAGCAATTAAGCCAGAAACCGCCAAGCGTCAATAAAAAAAATTCAATTTACATATCACAATAAAAAGAAGGAACAATTGTCCTTTTGCTGGAATTGCTTAATTTTTGTGCTGCATCGAAATACACACTCGCTCGCGCCATTGCAATTCGAGTAAATAAAAGCGTCCCATTGTGAGGGGGAGTACTAAAAATATGCAAAAACAAAACAAATGAATGAAACTGAAATAAAACTGTGCGAGAGCAACACCAGTAAATGGTAAAAAATGTGGTTGAGCATTTTCCGTCTACCCACAAAGTAGAGAAGAACCCCAAGCAAAATCAAATAGACCCGTACGAACCGGAGCTGGGGACACTTTAAATGAAACAGACTTGGACACATGGCACATGCAAGCTGCACAGCATAGTTCGCCTGTGTGGATGGTGGAGTGGTTGGATGGTTGAGTGTTTGGGTGGTAGAGTGTCCTGCTGGCCAAAAGTGAATGTCATTGTTAAAAGTTGTTGGCTTGAGTTGAACGGCTTGAGGTCGTCCGATTACAGCTTGGCATGGCAAAAATCATATTGCTTGTGCAATGAATTATAATGTATTGCACTTCAATTTGTATTGTGGCAGATTCCATCCCATGGCTACTCTAGATCCGTTATCATCAATTGTTCATGTGTATTTGCATGCAACTTCCCATTTCGTTCGAGAGTGTGTGTGCCCCATGTGAGGGAGCTGGAGCTAAACGATATTCTGTTTAAAATGCTTCATTGCATTTATGCAATTTGCTCAACAGATATTGATTGACCAATTCAACGAAACTTTTCAATGGTTCAGCGACAAGTTGAATCTTCAAGAATTTTTGGCATCAAATAGTTGATAAATAGTGATTAAAAAAGTTGGATATGGAATGAAAGTTTTTCTGTGCTTCAAAAACTACATACATTAATATTAACAGACGGATGTAGAAAGTTTCGTGAGAGTTTCGTGGAGAAACCCTTAATGCAAAAAGAGTATTACTCATAAGCTGTTTGAGACATTAATGCAAAGCTTTTAAGATATTTTGATTTTGCAATTATAGATTATAAACTGGTTCACTGTGTTTAAAACATATGTTGATTATTGCGCTTTCTGTTCTTTTGTCAATAATGTGGCTCCACATCTTAGATCTAATCTGAGATGAATATATAAATAGCTTAAATGTTGGCTTTTCAATTCAATTCAATCAATATTGACTTTTACAACCATTGTCAATTATAATAAATAAATAATCTTAGCCTCATTTAAATGGCACTACGTTGTTCATCAAATTCTTTGAGTATATATTTAATTAATCAGCCCAAATTGAAAGCACGACGTGCCAATAGCTATAAATGGCAGCTGTCATGAAATACGCCGCGTTGCACATGGCGTATGCGCATTTTATTTGCTCAACCTCATTAAAGGCATAAAGAAAATCCAAAGGCAACTCAAGGGCGAACATTAACTTAATTAAATAACGTATACCGCAGCCGCAATGCTGCAGTGCTGATTGGCCAATCGAATAGCTAAGCCAAAGGCCTAAGGCCCAAAGCCCAGCCCCAAGGCGTTGCCAGATTGTGCCTGAGAGTCAACTTTTTAATGGGCATCACTTGAAGGCAGCAATGAAAATTAAAATGCCTCTGGTATGGAGTGAGCGGAGAACGATTTCTCTCTCTTGCTCGAAACTTAAGAGTCGACTTTTTCAATCAACTTTCAACCACACACACGCACACTCATACACATACGGACTTGCTTGCTAATTTATTTAGCAATTGGCACGTAAAGGGTTAATCGCCTGCCAGTCAGCACAAAAATGCCTGGCCTCTAAGCACACATTATATCGCATGTCGATTGTGCATAACTAGCACATGCTTAACGTACTTCTCATCAAATACCCCCAAAAAAAGAGAGAAGCAGAAAAACACCCTTGAGTACCAGCTGCTCCTATTTCCACTGCTTGTTGCTGTCTACTGTGTTTCACACTTTACTCGAACACCTTTTCCGTAACGCTTCTTGCATGTTTGTTTGTTTGTTTTGGTCTGGTGCTGCGGGCTGCCAGCCCCGCAGCTCATTAGGGCGTGCGGAAAGTGAGCCCTAACAAAATAATAAATAATACAAAATATATATATAGCCTTTTTCGTGCGCCTGGCAAATGTCAAGTCTGCTCTTTGGTATATTTAAATATAAATTAAAAATCACTCATACGCACCAGTGCCACATATTGAAGCAGTAGCAACAAGAGCAGCAGCTGTCGCCTGCATTTGCCAACTGCGGGCTTTCGCCATGCATGTTTCATAGACTAAACGAACTATATACATTTATATATAGATATATATGTATCTATATATAAGCATAGCTTTATAAATAAATCAATTAAACAAACAAGCAGACAGTTTGAACGCTTCGAAACCTGCCAAGCCAAAACCAATTTTCTAACTATTTGCAGCCAGTTTGAAACAATAAATTTTGTTGCCGACGAGCTCGGGTTAAGAGTCCCTATGTGTGTGTGTGTTGGTATGTGTCCATATTGACTTTTAATTTGTCTGTGTAGAAGGTAACTGTTGTCCACAGCTGCCACAAGGTAACTTATGCTTGTTGCTGTTACATTGAGTTCTCTTATTTTATTACGCCCGCTGGACAGCAAACTCGGCGCCAATTGCCATTTAGTCGTTGCTTCTCGTTAGTCGCCTTCTTTAACCATTTCTCACGTAATTGTTTGTCACTTTATCCATTGGCAATTGACTCAATTAGCCAATTAGTCAATTAACTGCCAATACAAATTACTTGCTAAGGGTTTTTTAATTGCCAACCGCTTGCTCTATGAAGATAGCTTCACATTTTCTTCAAGATGTCTAACCTATAATTATGTAGCAAGTGGTTCAGCTCCGGATTTCATACTCTATTAATATTAAAAGTATTTTTGATTTTCTACCTGATATTCAAGTTTCAGTGCTCACTGCCCACAGCTTCCTATGAACAACAGTAAACGAGTTTTTGGATTATAATTTTCTAAACTGTTGTATCTCATATTCACAACAACTACAATTGTCATTAAAAAATACTTGAACTGAATTCTCATACGAAAATCGTATTATATTCTCATTTTACAAAACGAAAATCTCGACTCTGACCTTTTCTACTTTACATTTATACTACGCATATTGTCGGCTTTTGCTTTGCTGCTTGCTCATAGAGAAATTGAGTTCAATCATTTCCAGCTTTGTAAGTACCTTCTGTCAAACGTTCTATATCAAATTGGTATTTTAGTTTTTATAGCTTCGACTTGACTTCTTCTTCTTTTTCTTCTAGATGCTGAGCAGCAAACATTTGCCAATTGGCAACCAAAATCCACATAAATCAAAGCCAAAGAAAACTATTTTTTATTTCGAATTTGTTTGGAACCTGCAATGAACCAGCAACCCCTGCAATACGCTTGGCGCTCTTAAAACTTGTTCCCTTGGCCGCTTTACAAAATTGCCAGCGTGTAAAAGTCTGATTCTTACCTTCCCTCTGAAATTTCTATCGCTCTCTCACTCACTCTCTCTGTCTCTTTCTCTCTGAGTTGTGTATACCTGTGCTGGTCTCTCGCACAAACACGTAATCAAATAATCCAATTTGCTTGCACAAAAACTGAAACTTTTTCGTCGTCGTATGGCTTCAGTTGACGTCGCTCCAGCTAGTGCTTCAGCCAGCCAGGCAGCCAGGTAGTCCGCCGCTTGAAACTTACCTATCCACCCTCACCTTTGTCTCACTAATTGTTTGAGTGTCTGTGTGGATTTTGCCAAGCTTTACATTGAAATTAGGCACAAGTGCTTTTCTAAACTGCAAGCTTACATTTGATATTTCCTTTGTTCCAATAAGTTAATAATAAATCGTATTGTCTTTATTGCGTTTTTCCTAATTGAGTTTTCCCTTTAAGCTCTTTAAGGGTTCTGGCTACAGTTTCTGCACATCCACAATACATGGCCTGCTGTCTCACCTTGCGCATAGACGTCATGCTGCCGTTTTGGTCAACAGTTATCCCCATTTTTTTTTTTTCAACCATGCGGTTACTTTTTTGTCTGTTTGCCAAGCATTCACACGCGCTACGCACAGAAGCATGTGCACACACACTCTGCACACACACACAGAGACACACGCACACATCATACATAGTCCCAGCTAGCATTTTGTGTAGCTTGTGCTGGAATGTGTTTCATTGGATTTTATGCTCTGTAATTTAGGTATCTCGGGTAGCACATTCATCTCGAAGGAGAATGTCGACACCTGTTCACAACTGAGGCAAACTCAGGCATTTGGCTGTCTTTTTGCTGAAATATATAACATCAGTTGCTTTGTAACATTTTACAGGGTATTTACAAGCATTGAAGATAGTCTTGTTCTTTATTTGCTGCAGGTCAACAAACAAGTTGCAGGTTTTATTTCGTTGCTGAACTCTGATGCTGCTACTGCTGCTGCTGCAGCTGCTGCAGCTACTGCTGCTACTGCTGCTGCTGCTGCTTCTGCTGCTCTTCCAGGATCTTTTTTGGTCGATGGCATTGACAGTTTTGCTCTTTGAGCTTGTTTTTGCATTGCCCAAGGCAGCACTCAAAGGCTCTTGAGCAATGTAATTCCTATGCCTAATACTTGCTCTTGAGCAATGTAATTCCTATGCTTGGAGAGAGAGGCAGAGAAAGAGATGGATAGTGAGAGTGAGAGCGGGTGAGGGTGAGGGGATAATAAAGCTGGCGTAAGTGCATCCAAAGCCGACAATGCGCTCGCAAGTAATGTGCACCTTTTGCGGCTGCAGTGCGTGCGCCGGAAGCCATTGCGGGTTAAGCACGCACCAGCAGCAGGAAGCACCACTGACAGTCTTGGGAAGGAAGTCAGATGGGCGACGCTGGGCGTGACGTGGCAGGTAGCGGAAACGCGCGTCGCGACACTTTATGACAGGTTGGGACTGGAGCTGGCAAACCCCAAAGCAAACAAACAAAAAACAAAAAACGAAAAAAAAAGGCCTTAGGTATTTGCGTGAGCTGCGCGCAGTGGGGCAACAAAGGGTTAAAGGGCTGCTTCAGCCTGTCAGGCATTAGGAATGCATTGTCTGCGTGCAGTTCATTTCGCCGCGTGCTCTGTGTTCTACAGTATCTAAATCAAGTCTTTTGTAGTGGGCGTGCCAGGGACAGGGTGCAGAAGGTAGCACATTTGAAGGGCTTCCAAGTGGAGGACTGTCTATGTGTGTGTGTATGTGTGTGTGTGTGTGTGAGTATGTGTGTATCTTCTTACAGGCCTGATTGCTAAACTACCCCGTTCGGCCCTCAACGTCTTGGCCAACAAATTAGCGCGTGTATTCGTTATTTACTTTTTTTTTTTGTATTTTTTTTGTCTGTCTGCCTCTGCATTTCAGTTTGGTTTGCAGCGCACAGCCGGCAACAGTGACGGGTTTTTCCACGCGCTGCCACAAAAACGTTCTTGCCACTTGCCACTTGCCACTTGCCGCAGTTGCAACATCTACAACAATACGAAAATACAATTTATGTGTTACCAAGTGCAAATTTTGCTGCCAAAACTTGCACGCAAATTGAGTTTGTTTCACAACTAAGTTTGTGGTACTACGCGCGTGTGTGTGTAGGAGTGTGTGTGTTCGCTTGTGTGTGGGCGAGTGTGTGTTAACTTGACTTGTCCTGATAACAGCAAACAGTTGACAAAACATGAACTACTTAGAATCCATGCTATGGTAAGCAAAATCTGCCATAATGATTTCATCTTCCTCAACTTTAAAGAAGTGAAGATTCTATAGTCTAATTATGAATGTCTTGATGATGTTTATTTAATTAGAAAACTAGTGCATTTCATTATTGTTTATTGAATTCGAAAAACAATTGAATTTTCTCAAAGCCGCAAGTTATAGAAGAAGTTTTTCAGAAGACTTGAAAAATAATACAAATTATATAATGTGTTTAACACAGAATAAATAAATAGAAATTATATTTAACTGAATTTTAGTATAAGTTTAACCCAAATTATGCTTTAATGAAATTGGCTCAGTTTTAAATTAATTAAAAATATTTAAATATTAATCACAAGTTTTATATGATAAGCAAATGTAATCTGTTTAGTAGTTAGTTGT
Organism: Drosophila mayaguana; assembly: GCA_037075325.1. Classification (NCBI taxonomy): domain Eukaryota; kingdom Metazoa; phylum Arthropoda; class Insecta; order Diptera; family Drosophilidae; genus Drosophila; species Drosophila mayaguana. The sequence continues at coordinate 4,299,365 of JBAMCG010000074.1, forward strand.
TTAATATCAGCGCACATTTTAAGTAAGTTCGTAAATGACAAAACTGTAGAAAATTCTATTAAAGCACTTAATGCAGCCATAAAAGTTTTCACATAAACAGAAGCCATGAGCCAGTGGGGCCCGCGTTGCTGTCCTGCGCTCCTCTGGTTTAGGGCAACTGTCCAACTTCAGAGCTTAGGGAAACTCCATTATGACAATTTTCGAGTGCCTAGCTCGGCTTTGCGGGCTGTAGGCGCCTCGAGCACCTACGCAACATATAGAAATAATTTCAAAACTTTCGCAACTTGAAAATAATGTATATGCAATTTGTTGCACGTTTTCCCCATTGCCGCTGACCTCAAAAGCTGTGCAACATTCTAATCTAAATGCTGATATATATATATATATATATATATATATATATATATATATATATATATATATATATATATATATATATATATATATATATATATATATATATATATATATATATATATATATATATATATATATATGTTTATAAAAATATTTTCAACAAGTATTTAACTATGCTCCGAGGAGAAATTATGTGATAGCAGAAATGTGTTGCCTACATTTCTGGGCTGCCGAACAACACAGCACAAGGGAAATGGATTTTTTGGTTGGTTTGTTTGTTTGTTTTGGCAAATATTTGCGCTCGTCATTTCGCATAGGCCACGTTCCGAATGGGGTTGGGTCTTGGCTCTCTTAAATGACGTGGAAAGAAATCACATTAATGGCAGCCGTGCGACCCAAAAAGTATTTACGGCAAATTTGGCCGCAGAGATCTACACACACACTCACAGTGGGCCAATTAAAGCGTAATGCGTGGCAGTGAGAAGTCGTTAATGTGCCACGTGCAACGTGCAACGTGCAATACGCCGCCATTTTTAATTTATGCGCCTTGCGCCTACAAGTATGTAGCATGCAATATGCATGCAACAAAGTGTCGACAAAACAGACGAACTGACTGGAGTGTCTGCGGAAACAGAGGCAAAGAGAGCCTCTACCCTGCGCATAAGAGAATTGAACCGAAAATAGGGTATATGCCAAAGGCTCATTCTGTATATGCTTTCTCTTGATCTCTCTCTCTCTCTCTATATTTCTTTCCCTCTGTCCCTCTCCTTCTCTCTCTCTCTCTCCCTATCTTTCTTTCTGTCCCTCTCCTTCTCTCTCTCCCCCTCTTTATTTCTCTCCCTCTCCCTCTCTCTCGATTTCTGTAGCTCATTTTATATTTAACTTACTTAATTTACAGGGCATTTGCTAGTTGTTCACACTCATTAAGAGTCATATCTGCTGCTGGTTAGCATCAGGCGTTGCACGGCCTTTTGTCTACTGCTATATAGCTTGTGCTCCTCGTGGGTGAGAGTGTGTCTAGGTGTTCATGGGTGTGTGTATATGTGTATAATTTATGTAGGTCTCGCGCCGAAAAAGCTGCCTGCAAATTAGACGGAATTTTATAATGTGCGGCTGGCTGACTGAGGAATGTGTGTACGTGCGTTCGTCTGTCTCTCTCTCTGGGCGTATGCCTGTATGTGTGTCTGTGTGTGTGCGTGTGTTCCTGTCTCAGTGACAGTACCTATCAACCAAAATGAAAGTTGAGTTACAACTCAGATGCCAAAGTAGTTGAAAACAAAACGAAATTTAGCAAATAGTTTAATATTTGACATGAATGTTTGAGCTGCAGCGACTTTTGCTGCCTTTTGTTAGGTATTGTCGCCTTTTACTCAAACATTTCTTTCTAAATATATACATTCCTTCTCATGAAAATACTTTACACCTATTGCCGTACGCTCCCACTGGGCATGGTCTCTTCCTATTTGTATGGTTGTAAATTCCGTGCTTGACTAAGATATATAAATGTTATGTATTTTTCCCAGCTTTTCTAAATGTTTTTTATTTGAATACTTAACTCTAAACAGTTTATTTGTATTATTATATTAAATCAAAGCGTTTAATAATTAAAGCTAAATATTCTTAATATTAACAGAGAAGAGTAAATAAATATAAGCAAATCATTAAAATCTACTTAATATATGCAAAAGTATGTATGTGAAGGGAGAAGACTACAATAGGCTTTAAAATTATATTTATATAAATATAATTGCCTTAAATACAGCTGAAAAGAATTGGAATTTAATCCTCATTAAGAGAAATCTGTTGCTTTGATTTCATATTAATAATTTACCACAATATTGAAAACTTGAAAATCTCTGCACAGTTACGTTAGTATAGATTACTTAATTAAGTGAAGCATTTTTTTTTTTTTTTGAGTTTTTACGAGAGGTTTGCTAAGATTTTTGTATACACTCAAAATGCGAGGCAAAAACTAGTTTTGCAAGGGTTTTTCGTTTTTATTTTGTTCACAAGCCCGTTGCAAGTTGTTTTTGTTGTTTGCTATTTTGCTGTGCCTGTAACTGGCATGAAAAGCATTTTACACATGGTAGCATTTTTTAATTTTGCAGTGCAGCTTTTAGAAATGCACACACACACACACACACACACACACACACACACACACACACACACACACACACACACACACACACACACTCACACATACGGAAACACACGTGCACACACACAAATGGACTTACTAATTAGAAATAAAAATGCGCGCTGCACTTTTGCTCATTACGCTGTTGTAGTTGTTGCGCTTCTTACCATGCCACATGCCGCATGCCGCATGGCACATTGAATGCTCAGCTGCCTCTATGTCGCTGGCCCCATATCATAGGGCGGTCTCGTCTGGGTCTCAAAATAATAAACTCCCTCGCGCTGCGCTAGCTGCTCCATGGATAGTGTGCCCAAATCTCCGCCCATGTGGAGCCTGCTGCCCGTTGGCTGCGGGCAGCGTTTGTGGCGTATCAACTGCTGCCATTCGCTTGGCTGACAGCCCCTGGCCTCGAAGGCCGTCCCCTGCAGGCTCTCCTTGAAGAGAGCAAAGGCACGCCAGTGGCTGCATTCGTGCCAGAAGCAACCCGGCTGCTGGCTACCCCAGTTGGCGTAGAAGTCTACGTGGCCCAGCGGACGATCGAATCCGTAGCTGCCCACGCTCGTGTGCAGCACCTCAACGTAGCTCGCATCGTTGCGGCTGAGGCGCTCCTTCTCTTGGGCGTAGCGAAAGAAGGGCAGGGCCGGATCCAAGGCGCGTATCATACGCACATGACCGGTCTGCACGTGCTTGGCGGCCAGCCCGGCGACATGGGCTCCCATACTGAAGCCAATCAGCTGCAGATCCTCAAACTGCATGCCCGCCTCCACGTGCAGAAAGTCCAGAAACTTGGCCAGCACCTGACCCACGGGCTTCACCCTATAGCTGGCAGTTATATAATCGGCGATGGCCCCACGTCCCCAGTCGACAGTGAATATATTGTAGCTGCCATCGCTGAGCTTCAGATAAGCGGGCACCAGGTAGCTGTACACATTGGCGTGTGCATTGCCCAGCCAGCCATGGATTATGATTCTGCGAAAGTGAATAACAAACAATAATTATATTAAAATTAATAGTAAAATACGAAAAACGGGGAAACTGGACAGCTTTCAATTATAAATGAAATCATCTTATGACTAAAGTTAATATAAATAAAAGCATTATAGTCAGTGTAAATCGACTGAAACTGACATTTGAATGCAACAACAATCACACACACACACTCATAGCTTACCGCGTGGGCTGGAAGGGATTGAAGTGTGATTGTCGCAGTGAGGCGGCATCGTAGAGCCTAACCGTTTGCGTGGTAAGCTGCATGATTGACTCCTGGCCGTCATTGACATTCAGACCGAAGGCAGCGCTCAGCTTGTTGCCAACGTATTGCTGCAGCAGGCGATTACCGTTCGATGGCCCACTCGGGCCACGCCCACTGTTCGAGTGCAGCTGAAAGTATGTCTGTCGCTCGGCGTTGTATAGTAAATTGTAGTCCTGCAATCGTAATAGTTGCTCATCACCAGCCATTGGGCCAGTCGAGTTTGTGTCATGGCTGCCTTTGTTGCTGCTGTTGCTGCTGCTGTTGTTGTTGACGTCGAAATTATGTCTTTCCGATATTGGCAGCACAGCGGGCGTCATTAAGTTCATGCTGCTGATGTCCTGGTTAGATGTCCTTTCGATTTGCATGCCTGCATGGCTGGCCTTGCTCTTTTCATTTGCATTTAGCTGCAGTCTTTCGGCTGCTGCTTTCGCCCTCATCACGGCACTTTCCACTTCATTTGTCACTTTTACTTGCACTGCGGGTCCTTGGGTGGCCATCAGCTCCTGCAGCACCCACAATTGATTGTTGTCTGCATCGAGCTGCGCTGCTGCTCTGTAATCAGCATACGAGTAGTTGGATTCCTCAATCCGCCTCTTGTATTCATTTCGATATCTGCCTGGAGATTTGGCCTCCTGCTGCCGTGCAGCTGCAGTGTGCCACAAACAAGCTGGCAGCAAAATGAAAGTGCATTAGACGAAACTGGAGCAGTGTCTATTTTTATACCCTGATCCCATTAAAAATGGGAAATCAGGGTATAATGGTTTTGTGAAAAGTATGTAACAGGCAGAAGGAGGCGTGGCAGACCCCATAAAGTATATATATTCTTGATCAGGGCGACGAGCTGAGTCGATATAGCCCTGTCCGTCTGTCCGTCTGTCCGTCCGTCCGTCCGTCCGTCCGTCCGTCCGTCCGTCCGTCCGTATGAACGCCTAGATCTCAGAAGATATAAGAGCTAGAGACTTCAAATTTTGTATGCATACTCATGTATACCATACGCAGTACAAGTTTATCTTTTTTTTCGATAACTCGCCCGATTACTTTTTTATCGCGAATAATCGATAATTTGATTTTGTTTATTCACCGTAATTTCAATAATTGTCATTTACAGATTTTAGATACCACGCCCCCTTCGCCCCCAATTTGCAAAAAACGTATTTTAAGTACTAGAGACCTGTGCTTTGGAATGTACACACATTTACACATTGTGATCACATTCTGAAAGTTTCATGAAGATAGTCCTATTACAGGAGAAATTATTCAGCAACAAAATTCTTATAGTATTGCCCACACTGCAGCGCAGCCCAAGCGCAGTCGCTGCTTACTGCGCAGTTAGCAGAGCGCGTGCTTATGCGTGCGTGAATATCAGCTCTTTGTAGGGATCAGGGTATCTCCTAGTCGAGCAGTCTCGACTAGAGCTTCCTTACTTGTTTATATACATGTTGCTCTGAGTACTCCCGAGTTGATCAATGATAATCACCTGACTGACAAATGCACAGCAGCCCAAGCAAATGCATTCTCCCTCTGTGTATGTGTGGGTGTGTGTTTTGGCCACTTCTTAAGATACTTTTTGTGTAGCTCACGAACTCATTATTTTTTATACTTTTAAGACGCGTTTTCAAGAACTAGCGAACTACACGGACGAACTCGCATTAACAACTGACTGGAAACTTTTTCTCCATCTCTGCGACGCTCCCTCATAATTTGCTTAAAGTATTTCTTTTTTGGCTCTGTTTGTCTAAAGAAAAAAAAAGAGGAAGCTATGAATGTGCAAGAGCGTACATATTTGACTTGAGTTGTTAGTTGAATTTTGATACCCTTACAATAAACAGTTGAGCATTAAATATGTTATTAAAGCTATTTGATATTATTATCAGTTCTCAGTAAAAATAAATGATTTTCGTAATTATATTTACATATTCATTGTGATGCAATTCAAGCGTATGCAAACTTCGGCTTGTCATAAGTATTAACATAGTTGTTATGCTTAACAAGCGGATATTATTGAAGACTTCGCCCGAAAGAAAAGAGACAAATAAATAATACGAAATACCGTTTGCTCTCACCTCTGCCTGTGCCACTTCATTAACTGTTAATCTGTTGAGTCAATAAAAGTTCAGCCCCAACATGCGATGTGCCACTGACCAAGTTTTGCTTCTTTTGGCCTTAGTACTTAACACATACTTTTTTGGCCACATTTTGGGATAGGTCAATGCACCAGACGATTTGGTTGCACCGTCGACGTCTACGTCGAAGCTTTCTAGACTAGTGGCGGCAGTTTTTAATTGGCATTGAAAATTGCAAATATTTTTTATATATTCTTTAATTTTAAAAGTAAGTTAAATTGTTTTTGTATTCAAATCAAGAAGAAATTTGCAATAATTACTTTATTTTAATTAATGTTTTTAATGTCTGTCTATCTTATCAGTATTGAAATGTGTTATTCCAATTTTGTATATATATTTATACAGATTCCTTAGAAAATAGGCTGTAAAAATAACAATTCATCATTCGAAAATATCCAAATCTCGTACCAAATTATATGTATGTATATATGTATGCGCCTTCTTTCAGTCACTCATGATATTTTATATACGCGTTTAATATACCATTTCGAATTTTATGCCAGACCGTTTATGAGAAACGTATTCTAATCAATCTTAATATTTTCTCTCTTATTATGTTGCAGGTAAGTTCACACATGCCACAAGCAAACATGACGACACGCGATGTGGCAAGCTGAGGAGGATGAGGAAAAACAATATTAAAAGCTGACAGCTGAAAGCTGAATCGGTCGCCATTTTAAGGACGTGCATTTCCTGCGGCTGAATCATATTGTGTTTAGGGTGGCAAAGGAGCTGAACGTCGGAGCCCCACGCATTGGAGGACATGAAAACAATGTGCATTTTTTATTATCGCTGATCGTATAAAAGGCAAAAAACGTGACGAAAACAAAAAGAAAATGTATGTAGAAAAAAATAAGAGAGATATGAGTGCGTGTCGTCCAAAGCCCAAACTCAGGTAACGAAGCATAAAAAGTAACCGAATATCGCGCGAAAAAAAAAAACAGATTCTCTACGCGCTTCTTTTTTGTTTTTTACTCTGCCCTATCTCTCTGTGCGAAGGAGCAAGCGCAATCCTTGAAACGAGCTTCCCAAGTGCACACTTGACAATTTTGCTGCATAGATAACAACATTTATTGAATATGTTGCAGGGGCAACATTATTATTTTGCATTAAAAAAATGGGGAAGCAGAAGAGGAGCCCGCTCCATACGAGCTGGCTGCAGATGATGGCTCAGCAGAATGCGATAGGCTGCAAGTTCAATGTACAATGTTTGTGAAGCCTTCCAGCTAGAGATGAGCGAAACAAAATTTAACCTCTTGCTTAACTGCATTATATCAGAATATATATATCAATATATCAGAAAGTGTTTCAAGATTAGACGCCTCACAAAATGTGTATATAAATAAACTCTTTTTAATGAACGTGTAATATATGATAATTATTCTAAATTATTAGAGTACTTACTGTTCTTCATTTAAAAAGAACATTCTACAGGAATTTATATTACCAAACACAAACATACCTGAGTCACATTAATTTCAGAGATCATATTTTATATTATTTATACTATTATACATACTACTACTACATGTAGTAAGATTGGATTTAGTTGCATTCCAATAACAACCTAAATTGCAAAAAATATCTGCACATAAATTCAATCAAGTTGTGTCGTGACACGAAAGAAAACACGATATGAAAACCGACTCGATTTGGGGATTGCTGTTGCAGCTTGCAAGCAGCAATTGTTACTGCAGTTGTTGTAAGGCAACACTCAGACAGGATTTGCGACAAACAATGCGCGTTTGCCATAATCGATTAAAAAGCGGCTGTAAAGGAACAACAGGCAACAGCAACAGCAGCAGCAGGAGACTGGGCTCGGGGGCTTTAAGCTGAAACTGAGAGCTGGGGGTCAGCGTTCTCTTTGTTTGCTCTCTGCTTATGCTCCTCGTATAGCTGCAAGCTCAAAAATGTCACTCGAGTGACTTTTATTACATTGTACCACGCCTCCTTCTCGTTCACACACATACAGAGGAAGACAGAGAGAGAGACAGACCCCTTCCAATGCCTATGATGATGCCACGGCCTACTCACATGCAGGCTGGACTATTTGCCCGCAAAATACTTGAGTCGAGGCTTGGTGTCAGCATTTAGCAGACAAGAGCCTTAACGGATTATGAGACGGAGGTCGGGGTGGGTGTCGGGTTTCGGGTCTTCCACTATGCGACTGAAGCATTTCTCGAGCACCTCTTCACTTTTGCATCCTGCGACTTTGAACAGGATGCGTTTATGCTCGCACTGCGACTACTTATCTTAACGCTTAGAGCTGACTCAGCCGTTGCCTACACGTTGTGGTTCTTAGTGGAAGATATGTAAACAATAAACCCCATAAATGATTGAGGCCAAAATCTGTGACAAAAGTTGCTTACACATGTTATCAAGCTTCGAGTCACTAATTTTGTTTGCGAATAGGTTGAATTTTGGCTTTAGCAAATCAATTCTGTAATGAGAAGACCATCATATTATCACTATGAAAGTTGATAGATAAATATTGCATTGAAATGAACTAAATTTGAAATTGTAGAAGCGATGCATATTAAAATACCCTTTCTGCAAAATAAAAATAAAAATATAATATATATATAATATAATAGGTTCAACAGTTTCAACTTCTATAAAATCCTCTAAATGAATTCCAATGCTACTATATTAATTAAAAATACATTTGCAATTATATTTAAATATTCATGTTATTTAACATATAAACCGAATTGTGCGAGGACTTCTTGTCGCACTGCTTTGCGGTAACAGAACTGCTTGATGCATGTTCATAGCGTGGAAGCCGTGCACAGCTGTAAAGCAGTTGAAAGCTTTCTGCTGATAAAAGCACAGGAAAATTTTCATTTAACATTTCCTTGAAGCTCTCTAGCATAACAAACATAGAGCTTTCGATGTTGTTACGCCTAAATCAGTCTGACAGCGCATTGAGAGCTTTTGCATTTGTCTCGCTCGACTGACCCACTTCAACATAAGCAAAGTAGCCAAATTATGTTTTGGGCAGCTTTTGTGCAGGCGTAAAACTTTTGCGTTTGCACAGGCACTGCCCTTTCAAAGGCCTGTGACTCGTTAGGGACTGGCATGTGTTTGGGCATGTATCCTTGGGCCATATTAAATTCAATTAGGCGACGTCAGACGTTGAGTTGAGGCGACAAATTCCACCCGAAGGCCGAAAACGAGTTACCCCACATTATGTTCGTTTTTTTGACAGTCGGCAGTCAACAATTTATAAATAAGTAATAGTTGACAAGTATTTTCCTTAGTCAATTGCCAGGCAGAGTCCACATGTGTGTGCATGCGTGTGTTTCTTCCTATTTGCTGAGTCGTACGGCTTAGCACTGTGCGCATCCTGAGGCTCTTTGCATGCAAATGAACTGCTGCTTCAGTAACTCTAAGCATATCCTTCTTATCTTCTTATTTACTTTTGCAATTTGAGAAACTTGGCTGCCACGCCCACACGACTTTTGTCGCACCTCTTAATTAACGAAATTACCTGCAGCCCGTCGCCTCCTCAGCCACATGTGTATGCAGCATGAGAGCTACGCTATTGTAGCAGCTCCCATTCTGTTCTTCTTTATAAAAGCTGCCATTTGGGACTCATTCACTCTTTCACTCCATTTCTCTGCCTCGCTCTGTCGCTCTAACCTCAGAGTGCTAAGTGGCTGTGCAGTCCTCTCATTCCTGCCGCTGTTGTCCTTTTTATGCACTTTCAAGCACTTAATAAGCTGGCAAAACCACCGACAATTTGCATGAGAAGGTGAGCTTAAGCTGGATGTAATGCGGACACACCTTCATTCACTTTAACCCTTGAGCTTTCCATCTATGTACCCCCCCCCCCCCCACACACACACACACAACCGCACACACATACACATACACATACACATATACACACTAACACATGCGTTCGCAAAGATTGACGTCATGTCTGCCATTTTGTCATCTATTCCATTGTGTGTGTCATATGTGCATTAGCATTCTGCCGTTTGCTTGTGTGCATGCCAATGCCGGCTACAACAGTTAGAATTTTCTTATCCGAGTGTATGTTTGCATATGTGTGTATCTATTTTTTTAGGTCAGCGTAATTTTCTCACGTTTTCGTGTCTTTCTCATTTTACATTCTTAACAACGTCTGTTGACGCCTTCGATCCTTCCACTTGAACAGTTGTCGTTGTTAATCAGCAAATGCTAAGAGGAAGCCCCAAAATTAGAGTGAATTGATTTGATAGTGATCGATAGAATATAGAATTAGAGAAATGTAGAAAAATTAAAAAAAAAAGGTATATATAAAAGTAATCTATATATTTTTATTTTTAAATATTTGTGTATTCAAATACACAGATTTATATATTTGTATCTTAAAATATAATTGTATGACTTATAAAATAATGAGCTTTCTATATAGATAGAAGCGTAAGCACATTTTGGTAAATGTTTATATGTATATTATAATTTTATAAAATTGCAAGGCCTATTGCTAATCTGCAATCAAAGAAGGCCTAAACATCTAAAAAGTTAGCGGATTCTCCTCTGCACAGATGATTCAACAGCAGATATTTGATATTTGAACAGTGGCTCGTCATAGTTTTGCTACATTGTTTGACTTGTAACTCTTTCCAATATAATAATTGTTAATTTTTAAGTGTATTTACAAAGAAGGAAGCAAGAAAAGTCCAATTTTTTTTTTGTTCTAATAAATTTAGATGTAGATTTCTGAAAAAGTTAGCTACTAAAGAACTTTCTGAATTAAAGTTTGTTAATAAATATTTAGTGAATATTTGAAAATACGAATACAAAGTATTTAGTGAAGATTTTAAAGTATAAAATTTTATAAATATACCGTTAGCAGTCCAATACAGAAAATTATATATTATAGATCATATTTTGGAAAACCAGAACTTAAATAAATATTTATATTATATTCGTATTAAAGTAGTTGAGAGTCTTAAAAGTCGTTTCAGTATCATTAAATCATAAAGCCAAAGATATTATTCCAATTTTTGAGCAAACGAAAGCTTTGCATATTATATTTTCTCTGATTTCCATTATCTTTGGCCAGCTGCTCATATGAAGTTATGAATTAATTGAAACTTTGTTAAGCACTTTTAAAACTATTTGCTGCATATTGTAAGGCAAAACTAAAGTTATTCTTTTCGCTTCTAACGAGTTCAAAACAAATATCAAATTGCAATTTGTGATTAGGTTCAACTCTCCACATCCCCCACTTGCCATTCTTGTCTAGAGAAAACCAAAGCCACAAAACTGCATATAATGAAAACCACTTTGCAGTAATGCATATTAAATTGCATTTGCCTCAAACCAGCGGATGAAGCGAGCAACCCACTCAACTGCCGACATGCAGCGCCACAAGGCACACACACACACACACACATGCACAACTCGGCGGGAAGCTTGTTGAAATAATTAGGCTACCTCAAGCACAGTTAAGCGTTGTCAATTTGATAAGCACAACAAACGCTTAGCCAATTTCGAAGTATTTAGCAAAGTTGTACACACACACATACACGCACACATAGACACCTACGCACATCATTTTGACGCTTGTGCATTATCGAAAACTGTAGCATGAACTGTTTTGCCCTTCTACCCTACACACAGACACGCACAAACACATATCAACATGAACTTCATCATCAGCTCGCATGCGATTGCATATAAGGGAAGCAACCCTTAAGTTGATGCTGCATTAAATCTCGTTTCTGCCAGATCTCGTGGCCGTTGCTGTTGTTGCCAAAAATCTCTTTTGTCATTTGTGCTCTTGGAATATGCCTTCCATGTCCATCCTTCTTAATTTTTTTTTTTTTTTTTGGCTATATGCGCCTTGCCCTCACGCCCTTAATGCGCTGCGTCGCATATACCATATAGATTTTGTATTTTAGGGGTTGCTTTTTTCTTGCTTTTCTTCCTTTCCACTGCTATATTTTGGGCACTGCAGTCGCAGCAGCCCAGGATCGGGCTGTGTTGTGCTGCTGGACAGGACAACGCGAACGTACCCGGCATTTCGCGCCTGGCAACACTTTTTGGCAATGGAAAGTGGGAGTACTCAAGCTGCTGCCCCCTCGATTGTGGGTGTGGTCACGCCCAAAAATGTTTCAAAATTTTCACTGTTTATGTTTGTGAGCCGCCGGGACACAGCTAAATATTTAAATGATTTTGAGTTGCTTTGCTTAGATTTTCAAATAGAATTTGCCATTTTGTATTTAATTTGTAGCCTTCTTGTTTCAGTTAACAAAACGGTTCGCATGTCTTTGTCTATACTTAAGCACGCGCGCTCTTTGCTCTCGCTCTCTATCTCATCCGCCCCCTTTCTCTGTCGCTCCCCATCTCTCGCTCTCTCTTTCTCTCTCTCTCTCTCTTGGCAACTGCAGCATTGAGCTGCTCTCTGCAGTTGCCTCTGTCTCTGTCTCGCTTTTCGTCTCTATGTACGTCAGGCCTAGTTGCTGATTTCACAGCATCCTGCTTATCCTTTAGGCTTTCTATCAAGTACACACACACACACACACAGGTATCCACACGCACACAGATAGATACACACGCTCATATGGCTCGCTCTGCGTGTGCGTGTGCTTAGCTTTGAATTAAAAATGGAAAATTGATTTTTCCGGTCTCTCCATACATACACACACGTACACACACACACGCATACAGGTACAATCGCACACACACACACGTGCATGCACATTTGATACATTAGTGTTGTGTGTGTATGTGTGAGTGTGTTTTGAATTCTCTTCTGTGTATGCCGCATAGTCGACTCGCTTAGATTTCTTCTGGTTGCTAACGACGCTCAACAATGTTAATGCCCCGGCTCAGCAGTACCAATTGCTTAATTTACAATACTGCTGTGACAGGACAATATCACTGGCAAGCGCTATAATTGACGCGTTCATTGATAGATAGGTGGATATCCAATCAGAGGGGCCTTCTTTGGCCCCCTTTGGTAGAGGCTGCCTGCATTTACTTTGCATTTGTCTAAGGAAAAGCTCACTCGCTGGTGCATAGCAATCGCTTTTCCTTTTGTTGATTTGCAGAGATTTCAATTGAGATTATTTCCAATTTATACATTTTCCGGACAGTCGTCAGCGAGCCGGTCGAGAAATTGCACGTACGAATACCCAAAGTGGACTGAAAGGCAGCCAAAGGAAGCCAACGACCACGCACCAACAAATTTTTTCGAGGGTTGCGCGCGCATTCCCAATTGCGAAAAAAAAACAACAGAAACTCTCCCCCGAAATAGAGCGAATACCATTGTTGTTGTAGTTGATGACGACAGAGGGTAGTTTTCGGCCAGGCTTGCCTGAGCTTTCTCTTTCTCTCTCCGGCTGCTAGTTTCTCTTTTTGTATCTCTCTCGCTCTCTCTCTCTCTCTCTCTCTCTTTTTGCTTTCTGCTTTGCTTTCTGCTCGTTTTAGTTTTGCTGCTTGTAAATTTGTGCATAGATGATTTTCTCGCTGTGTATCTTCTGTGTTGGGGGTTGCACTTCCAGTCATTTGGTTACGTTACGTTTGTCATTTCCAAGCCGCATACAACACCCTCTACCCCTAGCCCTGTCCTTCTCCCTCGCACTCGCACACACACCCACAGCCACACACACACACCCTCTGCAACAGCCCTCTCTTTGTGCTACATGATATATAGACATTTTCCAAGCGGCTTCGTTAGTTGCTGTCGTTGTTGCTGTTGCTGCTGTTGTTGTTGCCGAATTTATGCGTTGTTCTTCGACGTGCACTTTGCAAGCACTGCAAGTGCCAGGCAGCAGCCCCCGTGCCCATCCCAACCCCCCCGACAGAGAAAACAAATGTAAAAACAATAAAGTTGTTCCATATGCTGCCTCCTGTAGCAGGCAGGGCCGGGTCTTGCCGTGCTGCACCCTCGACACACTCCTCGCACGCTCGCACACTCGCTGACTGCTTTTACTCAATGAAAATGTGCAGCCAGCCCCTGGCTGCCCCTGACCCGTCGCGAGTCTTGCACTTTGCTATCTACATAACTTTTAGCGCTGCATTTTTGCCTGATTTTAATGCGCATTGTGGCCAAACACAGCGCGATTATGATTGGAAATGAGAGCAGCAGTCGAGTGAAGTGAAATACTCGATGTGTGCAGGTGAGCTACGGGCAGGTTTTGGGACGCGTTTAGCTGCAAGCGATTTGTTTACAAGCATAACAGTTATATATGTATATGCACTGTCTGTCGTGCTTGTTGTTGTTGCTGCTGCTGTCGGGCGCCAGCTTAGTTGTCATTTAAAATGCAGTTGCAATTTGTCTGCCTTAACTGATTGCAGCTCACGTGGGCGTATAATGTGGCGGGATAATCACCATTTGGACTCGAGCTGTCAGCGAACGAAACCAAAAAGGGTTTAAACTGTGAGAGTGGAAAGGACTTATTATGAAGCAGGAGATAGGAGAGTGAGAGCTATTGTTTCATTACGGAAATATTGGGGTTGACTAAATTGCTGACCGATTGATTGATTGATTGATGATTAAAATGCTTTGACTGGTGATGAATATTTAATCATATTGCAAAGTACAGTTGAAATATTAAGCCAAGTTTATTATTTAGTAGTTTTAATATTTAAATTATTATATTTTCTACTCTCTTCTTTATTAAAGCAAATTTTTTTGTTTTAGATATATTGTTTTAATTTAGTAAAGTTTAGTTTAAGCACAGTCAAAAATGTTGTATTAAAAATTGATTTAAATATAATATTAAATATTAATATTATCAAGAGCAAGCCTCTTTGCTTCATATAGGTTGTGTACCGTAGTGTATATAGTATATTATCTATGTATGTCTACAAATGGCACAGTTAGCTCCTTTTAATGGACCACAAAAATGTGTTCAATCTGTGCCAGCGACTAACCACTGGCAACGGACGCGTCAGATGGACAAACCAACAAGCTAACAGACCAACTGGACAAGTCTTGCGCACTCTTTCGCTCTCCCTCACTCTCTCTCTCTCTCTCTTTCTTATTCTTCGCCTGCTCATTGGGAAAAATAATTTTTGATGAAGCTGTCGCTTTTTGTGCGAGTTGTTTTTCTTTCCTTCAGTTTTGTTGTTTTCCTGTCTGCAGACATATTTTTGGCATGAACATAAATAAAGGTTAACCTGAACTTTTACATAAAGCAGCATAAAGCATACGACGCGTGGTGTGCCCAAAGGCAACAACTTGTCGTTTCCATTTTCCGCTTCTGCTGTTGCTGTTGCTGCTGCTCTTGCTGATGTCGTCCTTTCTGATGTCCTTGTTGCTGCTGCCCTTTTTTTGTGTTTGTTTGTTTGCCGGCAAAAGTGGAAATATGCTTTTTCCGTATAACTGAGTTTGCTCTCAACCAAACGGACTTCCAATGCAATTACAAGCTCGTCCGCCCGTTCATCGTTAAAGTTGATGATTTATGCGTGGAGCGTGCCGTTTATTTGACGCAATTAAAAGGTTTACTAGGAGAGGCAATATAGCGAGCGGTTGGGCCAACTGGCACTTGTAAGTGGTGCGCCTAATCGAATTAGAATTTAGGAGGTACTCGGACCGCTTGCTGATGTCATCATGCTGGAAACAATTCTATTTGTAGTGCCCGCTGAGCGTCGTCACCTTTTACGCATAGGTATATTTTCCTGTGTCCCATAAATATTTTAATGCCGAGAACACACACATTTTCTGGGTCAGTGGCAACGGCAGCCATAGAATTGTCTGACCCCTCACGACACGCCCATTGTCGACAAGGCAACAGGAATCGAGCAGAGTTCAATACCCGAAACATACAGGATTTGGTGGGAAATTGTAAGCAGCTGCTGTTATTATAGACGCTGCTGCTGGCTTATTAAATTATATTGCAATCTATTTTAATTAATTAAATTTCGTTTGGCAATATTTCCTCATACTGATTCTCTCCCTTGCTGTTCTCTCGCTCTTACTCTCTCTCTCTCATTTGCTCTCCGTCTATGCCACTTTACTCTCTCTCTCTCTCTCCCTCTCTCTCTCTCACTCTTTCATTTGGTTGTCTCTCTCTATATATAAAATCAATAACGCATTTGGTCTGCGCTGTCAGCGTTGCTGCTTCGATTTAGTTGTGATTAACACACACACACACATTATACACACACATGGCATATATATGCCAAAAATCTTTCCTCCTCTTAGTAAGCACAAACTTGAAAATTGTCCTAGCCATAGATATTTTTGAGGGATATTTTCGAGTTCCCATATTTCGCGTGGACACTGCGCAGCTGCGTTGGAACGCAGCAAATGCCGACAGTTGACAACAAGAAAGTACAGCCAAATAACGCGTTTACGCGTTGTAACGCATTTGAACGATGAGCGCGCAGCGATTCCTAACAGAAATTATAATATTGCACTGCTTGCAGTGCTGTAAATAAACTGCTTATGAGCTGTGCGCATTGCCATGACACTGCTTGCTCTACCTTTAAAGTGTAAAGTGCTGTACACTGCTTGCTATGCCTTCCCACGTCTGTGGGCAGTGTTTGCCCAACCCCGGTAAACAGTTTGGGTGTTACTGAGCCGACCATATCCGGTCTTGTAGTTTGTATTCGGGCAAACAGGACGTCTCGAATTACATTTGAGCTGCATATCCTGTTGGAGCTTACGAAACATAAAAAATACAAAAAAAAACAGAATTAAAATTTATTAGCGGATTTTGCTTTATATAGAAAGACACTGCTAAAATTTGTCATTGCTTTTATACTGTTTCTTTAATTAATGACATCCAATTTAGTTATCGTCTGACAGCGACGAATTACTTTTCCTCCATAAGATTATCACTTGATGATTGACGAAATATTGTACTACTTATAGCTATTGGCTGATTAGTGGTAAACATCGTTCACTTCTTCTTCTTTTGCTTTTCGGGGGGGTTGGCTGTAAATGGTGAACGCACAAATTTCATTTAAATTAGTTAGCTGGCGATTTGGATTATTTCTAGTTCGTTAATGTGATCATAAGGCAACCATTGCCAACAATGCGCCTATTCCAATAACCGCATGGGCGGCAAGGACTTTGCCATTGACTCCCTTCTTTTCACACTTGTCGTCTGGAGGACCTATGTACATATTTACGTATATATATTTATTCGCAAAATGTCCATTATATTTGAATTATCAAAATGCAATTTAAAAGCATTTGCAACGCCTCCAGATCGACAAATGTGAATCAAAAACATGGACTGTGAATTCAGCTGAAAGCATAAGAACAGTGCATACCATAACTATGCCCCCAGCTGGAATATACCCAGTTTTCTTTTTCTTGCTGTGCTATGCTGGAAGCGCTGTATTTCTTTCAAATCGTTATGTACTTACAATATTCAGGTCCATCCACATCACCCCGTATGGCTGCGATAAGTCCTGGAGGGTTCTCATACTTCTGGTTAATTACCATGAACTGAAAATATATGATTGTGCCATGATCAGTGTGAAGGGAGCTTCAGCTAACAGTGATTACCTTTCGTATGGGCACCTTGTAGCCCTTACGTGTCTCTATGAATTCACATGCTGCGGAGCCCTTAGTATACCAAATATCATCGCGCGTAGCGGCCAATCGCAATATTACAAGAAATTCTATTGTCATCCCGATGGCGGTAATGATAACTACTGGTATGGCCTGTAACAGGAGATAAGTTTTATTTTTGAATGTACTAAAAGTGATTTCTGCAATTTTAATCACTTCAAACGTACAGACATATTGAGTATTATGAGACAAGAAAATATTTTTAAAATAATATAGATATTATACAGCAATTTTTAGAGACAAGTGTTTTAAGAACAAGCAACTATTGCAATAAAAGTATTCTCCTAAGTCAGATTATATATTAAGCATTGGCTGGCGAGTGCAGACCTTCGCTAGTCTGGAATAATTTGAAAATGTTTCCTTAAAATTCGGTGACTATAGTAATTTAAATATAAATTTAATTCCTTTATAGCACAAGCATATATCCCATTTACTCTTAAAAAAAAAAAGTTGTGAACTATTTCAAGTACTTTCAAACACTTCAAAGAGTCCTCCACTCGAATAGCATATCTTACTTCACACATACAAACACTTAACAGCACTGCAACACACACCTGTCCAGCAAACTTTGCAACACTGTGTGGCCGGGCACAAGCAATATCCTCGTTACGTGCCTGTTTGGCTGCCTACCTGACAACCCTCGTTCGCTTCCTAAGGTAGCCGAAAGTCAGCTCACTGCAGCATGGCAACCCCGGCCACAATAAATGACAGCTGTCTTTGCTGTAGACAAATCTCTCTCTCTCTCTCTCCCGCTCGCACTCTCTTTCGTGCGTGTATGTTTTCGAATGCCGCTGCGCACGCTCATTCGTTGCTTTACAAATTGAATTTAGCTCGAGCACTGGCAGCTCGCACACATCCTGCGACGCATTCAGAATTTGGAAGTCGCGCCGCGTAGACGTTTAGTGAAAATAGGAAATATATAAATAATAAAAGACATTAAATGGAATATAAAAAAAATGCTAGTTCTATTTAGTTCATAGTTTTTTTTCTGCGCTACTGGAAAATTGTTCGTCTGTATATATAGATAAATAAAGTTATATATATAATAAACGTATATAAATATATTTATGTATATGCTCTTCGTGCCGTCCGGACATTTGCATTAATTTATGTGCCCCCACTTAAATGCAAATAACTAAGCAAGAACAAGAAAACATAGAAAACAAATAAAACTAAGCGCCGCTCATTGCCAATGGCAACAAAAACAATACGCGAAAAAAACACAAGAACAAACTGTCGAAAAGAGAAGTTGGAAACCGAACGGGAAACGTCAAAAATAAAATTTGCAACAAGGAACAGAAAGCAAATGTATAAAAAAATATACAGGCAACTAAATGAAAAGTAATAATTAAAATAGTAATGAAAAAGTAAAAAAAAAAATAATAATAATAATTAAATAAAAAAAAAAACGAATATAACAAAAGAAATTAACAAAGAAGCAAACGCGAAAAACGTAAAGAAATAATATTTTTTTAAATCATAACGGAACGTAAATTTTTTAAAATTTTTGTTTGTTGCTTTTGAACGGCCTTCAACATTCAGCTGAAGCAGGAAATGCACGCTCTTAAGGAGGGCGCCACCATGCTGCACCACCAGCCGCCACCGCCGCTGCCTCTGCCACTGGCGCAGTCGCTGCCGGCATCGCAGCCGCCACACGATGATTTATTGAGTGCCGCTGATAAATATTTCTTTAATGCCCACAGCAATCCGATTGATAATGCTGCCGCTGCCGCAGCAGCCGCCGCAGCCGGCCTCATCGATCCGCATCACAATCGCGATCTGCACAATGCGCTGGTCGCCTCCATAGCCAACAGCAATGTGGCCGCCATCAATGGCACCCTGACCACGGCCGCGGTGCTGAAGAGTGCTGCCGCTGCCCAGGCGGCACAGGTGCAGCAGACACAGCAGCAGAGCGCTGCAGGCCAACAGGCGGGTCAGCAACAGCAACAGCAGTCCACGGCTGGACAGGATCAGGCCAGTGCCCAGAGCAATGGCAACCAGCAGCAGGCAGCTGCACAGCAGCAACAACAGCAGCAGCAGCAGCAGCAACAACAACAGCAGCAGCAGGCGGCTGCTCAGCAGGCCGCTCTGGCTCTGCTCAAGGTGGATAATGTGAATGCCGTCGCCGTACAGAATGGCAGCGGTGCCAATTTGAGCATCAAGAGCAGCTCCTCGGGCCGCTCCACACCCAGCAACAGTGGCGGCAGCCTCTCAGATCCAGCTCCGGGCAAACTGTTTGTGGGCGGGCTCAGCTGGCAGACATCGTCGGAGAAGCTCAAGGAGTACTTCAATATGTTCGGCACCGTCACAGATGTGCTCATCATGAAGGATCCGGTCACTCAGGTAAGCCACATGTAGTCTATGCCTAATAGCTTAGCCAACCTACATACATATGTGTATGGCCATTTCTCTATTACTATTTCTTCCTCTCTCTCTCTCTCTCTCTCTCTCGCTCTCTCAATCTATCGGTCTCTTTGGGGATTATTGCTTCTATACTTTGTCTTTTTTTTTTTGCCCTTTTTTGCGTCTCTCGTTTTTGTCAGATTTTACAGCTATATTTGCGCGCCGTTTCTTTTCGTTAATTCGTCTGCGCTCTCTCCTTTTGTCTGTCACCTTGTTTTTCGATGTGTCTCTGCGCGCAGCTGCACTTACAACAACAACAACAAGAACAACAACAACAACAACCTCAACCACAACTACAACAATGATAATGTCACTTCTCTCTGCTTTGGCCTTTTGTTTGCGTCTGGGTCTGTGCCCTTCTTCCTTGCTCTTGCCCTTGTTCTTTATTTTTGCATTTCTCACATTATTTATTGGTTTCTGTCGGGTTTAGAATTACAGTTTTTCGTTACGTGCCAAACAAAAGACACAAAATACGACCACCAGGCAACAGCCAAAGAGCAAAAAATAAACAAGATAGCAGGGCACATTATAATCCCGACTAAATCAGGTTTCACCCTAGGATCTGCCAATAAAACGGACTTGTTTGTCTACCGCGTTAATGATTTAAATATTAAATTATTAATTGAATATACTATTAGCGTCTAATACAATCTAATTTGCGTTCACAAATGCATTAACAATTGCGGCAATAATATTTTAGCCTTCACTGTAACTGCGACAGACTTAACTTTAAACAAATCAGCCGTTTAACAGTCGCTTCCTGGCGCATTAGGCACAGCGGAAATTGCATTTTAAGCAAGCGCATTAAGGCAATTTGTCCGCTTGATAGGCGCTCAAATACAATCACATATACACATATGCATGTACAAATACAGTAGTTTCTTGTTGTTGTTGTTATTAATATTGGCAGACAGTTGCAGCGGACAGCGCGCGCGCTCGCGCTTTGGTTGGCCATTAAAAATAGCAGCTGCCGTCGACAAGTCCTGTGCGCGCAGCTGTTTTTGGCCTCTCCCCATCAGTTTTTATTGCTGTGGCACAGGACAATGGCAACGCGAGCCGAACCTGGCCTCGGCTCGCCTTAGGGTAGTTTGGCCTGCTGCGCGCAATTGCGCAATTACGACAAAGCGAGCTCGAAGGGAACTCGAACATTCCGAGTCGAATTCGAATTCGAATTCGAAGTGGAACAGTTTTGTATTGGCAAAAACAGTCGATGCTAACGGGGGTTGTCCTTGTCGCAGATAGTCGAGAGAAACGCAAGCAAACCTTATGCCCTTTTATAATAATAAATATAATCTACAAAAACTACACACACACACACACAACCCATACACACATACACATATACATACAGTGCACACCTTTTGTTGTGCTCCAACAAACAAAAGAGACAACAAAAAAGAAAGCTGAAAAGAAACTGGTTTGGCAACTGCTCACACTACGTCTGTGTGAATGTGTGTGTGTGTGTGTGAATGTGTGTACGTCTGTGTGTGTGCGTGTCCTGTGTCCTGTTTATAGGTGAACCAAGATCCAAGTACAACTAGTTTTTAAGTATAGGAAACAGAGTTTTTAGCTAGCATATGTTATGTAGTTGAATATATGAAAACTTAACCAGCAAAATGTACCTTAAGTATAAATATATAATTATAATATAATTGAAATGAACAAAACGAACCACAAAAACAAAAAGAAAATATATATATATACATATGTATACTACTTGAAAAGTGAACTCTAATTATGGAGAGAAGCGCCGCCAGCGGCATTTGGATCTGGAACTTTGACGCATGCGCAGCTGTTGCGCGAGAAGCCTCTACGCCAACGTATCGAAAGGACACCGTAACTAACGGGAGCGCAGGTCTCGCTAACGACGTCTTAGGTACATGTTGAAAACAATCCCAAAAACTAAAATAAAAAACAAAAACTAAAAGATCGCCAAATTGTAACTGTATAAAAACACGTTTAGCGTAAACCTCAGCTGGCGCATCGTAATCTCTCTCTCTCTCTCTTTCTCTCTCTATTTCTCTCGTATCTTTCGTATAACTCTGAGCAGAACTTAAATACCTAATTATCGTATAATCGTATTCTAATTAAATGTACTCGTACTCGTATTGTGTACTTGGTTATGCTTAGCGTTTTTTACCCAAACAAAAAAAAAAATGCAAAGAAAAAAGAAAATCATTATATATATATATATATGTTATATATTATATGTATATTCATGATAGGCAAGCAATAAAACAAAAAAAAGCGATTTAAACTAACTAAAATTTGACATATATAGATTTAGAGCAAATATAGCTGCAGCAATACTCTCGTTACCCTGTACCAAAGTGAAAAACAAATACGAAACTCCCCCTACCCCCTAGCAGTAAGACATGATACTACAATATTCATTATATATCACTAGCTCTAGCCTAGTTTTATACCAGTAATTGATTTTTTATGTTTTATGCTTTATGTTGCTTTGTTTTGACATATATCCCTTAACTATTTCCTGCGTAGTTTACTTATCCCAACAATATAAATATTATATATCCGATTATTATCTAGCCGATTTCTTATTGATGGAAGAGCAAAGAGCTCCACATTTGTATAGATTATGGGAATTTTAAATTTATCTTAGAAATGTTTCTTTCGTAATTACTATTCAGAGATTGAAATTTGATTACCCCGATATATAAATAACTATTGTATAATTGTCTAAATAAAGCGCATTCTGTAAGCTACATCGAACTAATTAATACGTTGCCCTACTGGGGGAGATACTATATCATAAGTAGTATATCATCTTGAAAAAATTGTATGAAATAAAAAGAACTTCGGCTAGCCGAGGCTAAATTTATCCTTGCAGATGGAATTAACGTTGAATGTTATCCGTTATAAACAAAGAACTAATCCAATAATTTCTAGCATAAAAATCGCAATATATGTTCATGATAGATAATGCTCCCGCAAGGATATATACGAATTTAAATCGCCTTAGACTTAAGTCAATTGTTGTATTCCAAATTGTAAAATTTCTATGTATTTGTAACAAATTTTGTAAATGAGAACAAAATTAGCTATAAGCAACAATTATTTACACATCCAAAGAAAACTAAACAATATATAGAATTAGAGTATTATTAATATTAAGTGCATATATTTCCTTGTTAACTAACAAGCAATTGTATGGGATGAGCCCAAGAGCTATTCGTTATTAATTAGGAGTATCTATATAAATCTTCATCCCATAAGTATTCTCTCTCTATAATCGTACTGGAATAGTAAATGCGCTTCACACTCTTTCTCTATATCTCTATTTATCTACTTAACAGATTATCTATATGCTGCATATAAGAACTATCACACACAATGCATATACATATATATAAATTATGAATATATTAAGCCTCATATGTAACCTTTGTATTATTGTTAAAAATATTATTTGGAAAAGTGAAGAGGTGCAAAAATAAGCTGTTGTTGATATATAAATATTTGTGTATATACTTAGAGCGGGTTTATCATGGCAAATTATAAATTGATTAATAATTCTATTGATCGGATCTGAAAAGTATTTAGTACAAGTTTTAGTTATTAGTTGAGCATAATTACATAATTTTAATGTGTGTTTTACTTGGATCAATTTCGTTAATCTATAATTTAATCATTATTTTTTATTTAAACAAATAGCGTAACGGGAAGGGGGTATTCGACAAATGCAATGAGTACTTTCAGCGCCTTAACAACAATATAAGAGTATGAATAGTACACAAGTGCAGACTGATATGCAAAATAGAAGAGTCCTCTTAGTATCACTGCCTCTGTAGAAGAGAGAAGCTGTATGCAATGTTTGTATACGAGAGTACTGTCCTACTATTACAGATTATCTTATAAGTGTATTCATGGTAATAGTATGCGTACTGTTGCATACAGCTAAAAATATAAGAGTCAGGCATGGGCTGCGCTGAGTTACTGCTAAAAATATAAGAGTTGCTGACGTATAATTGATTAGCGCACATAAAGTACTTATTGCATAACTCTGAATCGATATTAGAACTTGACGTTTATATTTGTTTCTGTTATTATTTATTAGTTTTCTTTTGTTGTTGTTGAGTTTTTGGTGGCATCAACTGAATTCAACGAGCCTGGTGATGCATTGATATTTAACTTTGTTGAACTTTTTGCTAACTTTACGTAGGACATTTACAAACTATTAACTTGCAAATTAGCTGATCACTTTGCAAATTTAGATTTATAAACTATACTATACTCTATATACATATACGTATTTCGTAAATGCTGCCTCTAACCCGCAATAATTGGAGCTAACATCCACTAAACTCTGATTTTGTGTCTCTCCCTCTCTCTTTCTCTCCTTCGTTCGCCCTCGCTCGTGACTCTGTTGTGAATCGTCACAATTGCAGCGCAGCCGCGGCTTTGGCTTCATAACATTCCAAGAACCGTGCACCGTGGACAAGGTGCTTAAGGTGCCCATTCACACGCTCGATGGCAAGAAGATCGATCCGAAGCATGCCACGCCCAAGAATCGCCCACGTCAAGCAAACAAGACCAAAAAGATATTCGTGGGCGGCGTCTCGCAGGACACCTCCGCCGAGGAGGTGAAAGCCTATTTCAGTCAATTCGGCGCCGTCGAGGAGACGGTCATGCTGATGGATCAGCAGACAAAACGCCATCGCGGCTTCGGCTTTGTCACCTTCGAGAACGAGGATGTGGTGGATCGCGTCTGCGAGATACACTTCCATACCATCAAGAACAAGAAGGTCGAGTGCAAGAAGGCCCAACCCAAAGAGGCAGTTACACCCGCCGCCCAGCTGCTCCAGAAGCGCATCATGCTGGGCACTCTGGGCGTGCAGTTGCCCGCCGCACCTGGCCAATTGTTGGGCGCACGCAGCGCCGCTGGCGTGGCCGCTGCCATGAATCCCTTGGCCATGCTGCAGACACCCACACAGCTGCTGCAATCGCCGGCCGCAGCGGCAGCCGCACAGCAAGCGGCGCTCATATCACAGAATCCGTTTCAAGTACAAAACGCAGCCGCCGCTGCCACCATGGCAGCCAATCAGAGCAACTTTGGCAAGCTGCTTGCCACATATCCACAGACAGCGCTGCACAGCGTCAGGTGAGTCAGTCAGTCGGCATATAAGGTAATTGGGCTTAAGTAATCACAATATGCTTTCTTCTCGTCTGTAGATATGCTCCCTATACCATACCCGCCAGCGCCGCCACTGCCAACGCCGCATTGATGCAGGCCCACCAGGCCCAGAACGTGGCTGCTATGTCCGCCCATCAGCAGCAGCAGTCACACAATGCAGCGCATGCACATGCCGCTGTCGCCGCCGCCGCCGGCCTGCATTCGCAGCATTCGCACCATCATCAACAGCAGCAGCAGCAGCAGCAACAACAACAGCATCATCACAATGCCGCCGCCGTTGCGGCAGCTGCCGCCGCCTCCAACAATGCTGCCACACAGGTCCATTCGGCGGCTGCTGCCGCCGCCTTGGCTGCCAATGCGGCTAATGGAGCGGGCGCCAATGCGCATTCCCTGGCTGCCGCCCAGCAGGCAGCGCTTGTCGCTGGCAATCCATTAAATGCGGCTGCAGCTGCAGCTGCCGCGGCTGCCAATCCGGCTGCCGCCTATCCCAATTATGCACTGGCCAATGTGGACATGTCCAGTTTCCAGGGGGTTGACTGGAGCAGCATGTACGGCATGGGCATGTATGTCTAAGCAGACCCGCTCTATCAATCGTTCTGTCTATAATCTCTCTCTCCCTTTTCTCTGTCTATCTATATCTCTATGTAATGTGCATACAATTGCATTCACACACACTCTCACGCATTCACACACACACACACACACAATAACCATACAAATCTCATGACCACAAAATTTGTTTTACCTTTTGGTTTAACTTAGTTCTTAGTGCCACACATACACACACACATGAACACATACAAATGCACACATAATTGAAAGCATATTAAGTATTATATTTAAGGCTCTAGCTCCCCCGCTACCGCCCCGCGCGTTTTATAATAATAACAAGCAAACAAACAAAAACAAAAACAAAATGATAAGCAATAAAAATACAAAAAGGAGCAGCCCGCGAGGCAAAAGCAAGAGATAAACAAAAACCATATTCATAACAAATTAAAACAAGAAAAAATTAAACCAAAAATTACGAAAAAAAAAAAAAAAACAATTTAAAAAACCACCGATTGTGATTGCGTTTAATTGTAGCAGTTTATATAATTTTTAGTACATAAAAGATATAACATAAACATATTTATAAATGAAAAAAAAAAAAAAGAAACACACATTATTTATATATAATAAAAAACTAAATCAAAGCTCATTGAAAAAAAGAGAAACACGATAAAGCGAGTAAGAAAAAACATAAATTTTGCTCAAACATCGTAATATAAATTAATAAAGACCTCTAACTGTTTAAACACTTAAAAATCGAATCATATAAATTTCAAAATGAAACTGAAAGAAGGAAGGAAAGAAAAATAAAACACTACACAACATAATTTAGTTATTTAGTATTTTGAGCTCGAATTTAATTCACCCAGCATAGCAGTTAAACAGAGAACGAGACAAGAGAACCGAACAAACATCACACACACACATAAGTACCCACTCACACACACACACACTTACATATTCGCTCTTCTGTACTTCATCTTAATAAAACTGGCAACTGACATAAAGCTGCATTATTTTCATTTCCTTAACTTTGTTGTACTGTGTTAAAAACTATAGACCATAGGCCCAGCTGAAACACACTCCATATACATATACATATATATACCATTCTCATTTTCATCTGTAGAATATGCCCCCTATTCTCCCCCCTCAAAATTTAGTTTTGTCTTGCTTTGTTCTCTCCATAGAAAATTATGTAAGACCCAACAACATATGCTTGAAAAATATCAACATTTCAGTCGTAAGACTCTGCACTAAATATTTCTTAATTGCTCTCTACTTTTTTGTACTTTGCTTTATATTTTTTGATATACTTTAATTATATTTTGTTCTACTCATGCGCATTAATTAACAACAGAGTTAAGTAATTAAACTTGTAGTTATTGTATTAATGAAAAATAAAAGAAACTCCCTTTACTCTTAGTTTTAGTTCTATTTGTAATTGTTTAGCTGTAGCATTTGCATTTCAGTTTTGCATTAAAACAAATACATACACACTACACACTTCATTATAAAATAAATATTTAAAAAAATAAGATGTATACTGATAAAAAAAAAAAAAAAAAAAAGAACAAAAAAAAAACAAAATTTGATTCGCATGCATGTTTCAACTTTAATTTTAGTTAATTTACTTAGCTATCATTTGAAAGTAATCATTTGCGTATGTATATATAGTTATTATATATATGTGTACACACACACACACACACACAACATATAATTATAAAACAAAAACAATTTGAAGTAATTTTTGTGTTAAATAAAACTGGTTTACAACAAAAAAAAAAAAAAAAAAAAAAACGAAAAAATTTGCTAATGAAACAAGCAAAAGAAAGAGAATTTGTGTTTTTAATTATTATTTACTAGATTGTATATATAGTTAATTGCTCATATTTTTGTATATTTATTTATTTTTTGAACTTTTGTAAATGTTGTGCTCTCTCTCTCTCTTTTACCCACTTCTCTTTCACTCTGTCTGTATTTATACCTTGTGTCCAGGTGGGGACTTTTCACATATATTTATTTTATGTTCTTGTAATTGTATGTGTATATGTATCTGACTGCATTTTGGAGGTGAGTACATTGGGCACATATATAAATATATTTGATATTTTATTAATTATTTTCCAAGTACTTGTACAGCATCCCAAATAAATGAAAATACCTCGTTCTCGTCTCACGTTTCGCATACCAAAGATAATTTTTATACAATATTTTGCTGGGCTGAATATTAGACTCGTAATGCTCCACTTACTTAATAAAAACACACACACATACACACACCTACAACTACACTCAACTAATTTAGTAACTTTTATTCCCATTTATTTATTGTCTATGCTTAAGTACTTAACACACATTCCACTAAACTCTATTTGGTGCCATTCGATGCAAAATTATTTATCCAAAGCCAAAAATCCAAGAAATAAATTATTATGCCTAGATCTCTGCATTCTATATACACAGCGTTGAGAATTTACATGCGGTACTAACTTATTTTTTATACAAAATTTCATTGTTATGTATACATAATTTAAAATAAAATATACCATTTAATTATTATATATATTTTTAATAAATATAAACCATAATTGCATTTAATTTTTTTTTTAATTTCTTTGATTTGGTTTTAGTGCAAGAAGTCAAAAAAATGCTTTAGTCTTAGTCTATATAAATACATATTATTTGTAAGATCCAAGCCCTAGTCGAAATTTGTTTTATTTTTTTTTTTTTGTTGGAAATGCTTTAATTTGTTTCTACTCTATTTTTCTACATGTCTTCAAACATTTATCGAGTTGAATGCTTCCACAACATTTTCCATATTCTTAAAATATTCTAATAGATCCAAAATTCAAAGTGATATAAAACGCCAAAGCAAAAGCAAAATTAGTTTCGTATTTGATAATCCATAGCAACAGTCGAAATCAACAAAATAAATTCAATTCGAAAAGATCTGTATAATAACCCGAATGAAATGTTTTGAAATATCAAAAGAATTGTGTAATCCCAAGTAGTAGCTTGCGAATTTTGATATATATGCTAAGTAAAAGAACATATATAGCGCTCTTTATATATATTGGTAAATATATACATATAATTTTTTATATAAACCACAATAAAGTACCATAGATATATAGTTGTCTTGTTCAGTTTGTTTTTTTCAATTAAACATTATCTCATATGTATTAGTTTTGTGGTAGCGACATTTTGCAGTAACTTATAAAAAACAAAAAATATCGTTGATTTTACGATACAATTTTCTGTAATATATGAGATAAACATATACACACACACAGTACAGTCACACACACACACATACTATAAATTAGTTGTGTATTTTCCGTATATGTAGGCTAAACATCTACATCATATACATACATACATTTTTAGCAACATAGAACTAAAATATATATCTATATATATACATATATAAAGCATGATGGAACATGTTTAAGTAGTCAATTGCGTAAAACTCTAAATACAAACTATATACTCCCCCTCTCTCTATATATATACTATATATATACAAAATCTGAACGAGAATGCTAGATCAGCAATTTTGCAATCCATATCATCTTCTCACAGTATACTACGAAACTGAAAAACTAAAAAAGAATTTCCCCATTTCGATGGCATTATATACCCCATTATTATATATACATACATACATGCATACATACATACATCATATGACAATAAGATCAACTGTGTTTCAGAGCATTCAAGTGTCAGTATTCGTAAACCAAATTACCTAAACAAAAATCTCTTAACGTTAGTAAATCGGATTTTAGCTATTGTACTATATAAATATATTATCTAATTGGATAATGTTGATGTTCTCTCATTATACTCGATATATACAACAACAAGAAGAAGATAATGAATATATACACAGCAAACACATATAGAACTAAAAGTCGAGTGGCAAGCTCTTTATAGATATTTACATGCATACAGCGATATTTAGGAAGACCGTGATATATTCAATTAGAGAAACCTTTAACTATATAAATACATATATATATATTATATGTGTATATCTATTATATGTATAAGACAGCGTCTCAAAATGTGGCAAAATACTTACTGCTAAGTGGTACTTCGACAATGAAGTTGAAACATTTCATAACCCTAGGCTGATCTGTTGTTGTGAGGCTACAAAACGCATATCACTTTGAAAAGGGAGTTACGAAACAGTTATTAGAAAACTTTTACACTTAAAACCAGGGGAAATACTTCGTAGGAAAAGTGCAAAGTGTCTTCATTTTTCGAAGTAAATCGTTTTTCAAAACTAAATTTAGAACGATTTGTACAAAAAATAAAAAGAAAATGTAGTTGATTTTTTTACCAATGAGGACCAAACCGAAAATCTAAAAAATCGTAGCGCAATTCGATAAAAAATCGGGTGATTAAATTCATATATACATGTAAAAAATCTAACTTGAAAACCCCAAAATTAAAAATAATAAAATTCCGTGACCTTTCAATTGAGTTTGACATTCTTTTGGCTTCTTGTCTATTATTTTTAGCCTTGTTATAATTTCTTTATAAACTATACGCTCACACACACAAACACACAAACAACAAAAATACTTTACAAAAAGCTAGTCAATTGATGTGGATAGCCACAAATCAATAATCTCAATCTACTCTAGCAGCAAGTAAGTATAAAACCCAAACCAAAATAAAAAACATATTATATTAATTAAATATGAAATAATTAATTTAAAACTAAAAACTAAAAAACGTACACAATAAAGAATAAAAGCAATTATTTTCATGGGAAAATATAAAACTCAACTAAAAACAAGTATTCTATATAAAACAAAGCAAAATAAAAATATTTAATTTATTGTATTGCTAAAAGAGAAAACAGCAAAGAGACAAACAGAAATTTAGTTTTAAGCATAAATATTTAAGTCATTCAAAAAGGTGTTAAGTAATTTAAAAGCAATGCGGCTGAATAATTTAGCTATTACATACAGTTTACATAACAAACGCTATTTATTTATTTATTTCTATTATATATATAATGAACTATATATTATACTAAAAGTTCGATGATATGCTATTTATGCTTATTTCAAAAAGTAAAACGAAATCAAAGACACAGTAAAACATAAAAATATACATACATATATATTAATATATATTAATATAAAATTAAGTGTTAAGCGAGAAAAATTAAATGAAAACAAAATTAATTAAATATTTAAGCAGAATTGTAATGAAAAAAAAAATGAAAAAATCAAAAAGAAATAATAGAACGTTTTCTTATATAACAAGGAACATAACATTTTAAACAGCTCGTCACATATCACTTATAATGAGCTATATTTTTGGCATAACGGTACTCGTACTTATTGATGAAACAAACTTCAATTTTGATGTATTTGAAGAAGATACAAATAGCAAAGAATTTCTTTCAAAACAAAAGGTGAGTAAAGCCACAAAACATTTCTTGAACTGGTTAAGAAATCCATAAAAAAATATATATATATTATATATATATATATATATATTTATATATATATATATATATTTAACTTAGACTCGTCTTCCAGCAACTAATTGAGAACAAAAAGAAACGCAAAACTAAAATTCAGTAATATTTTTGTTTTCGTAGCTTCAGTTTGGCTCACTATATAAATATATTTATTATATATATAGTATATGAGAACTGTTTGATCTGTTTTCATTTGTATTTTCCCTGTAACTTTTGGCTTTACTTTAAATTTGAGAACGAGTTCAAAGTTTCGAGTATGTCAGCTCGTAGAGCAACCAACAACTGATGGTAGTTATTTCCTTTGCCGAACTTGTTAGACGTAAATATGAGTACAATTTTTGCAACGAGGAATTTTAAATCAATGTAAAATTAAAAGTATATAAAGTGCGTTGGATTAAGAGATTTGTTAACAAAAAGAAACCCCGATTTGAATCCCTTAATAAACACCACGTATATGATTTGCTATAAGTGTATCTAACTAGCTTAGAAACTTCTGGAAAAAAGAACAGAAAGAGAGTAACTGTTGTACATTTGTTTCTCAAAAAGAAGAACCTAATACTAATAAGCGATAAGTGCATTATATTGAAAAAAGAGAAAATAAAAACAAAAAAACAACAACTAATTAAAAGTTCGAATCCTAAGTTGTCACGTATATCTTCTAGGCCATAAGCAACAACCCATATATAAGTATATATACAAAAAAAGTTGAATTGACTTTAGTTCTCAACATGTAGCTAATCATATATATGGCATATATGCTCCCATATATATATATATATTTACATTATATATATTGTAACAATTTGCAGCCAACATATATTTGGTAATTATTATTTATTTGGTAATTAGCGTAAGTCGGGACAAATCTATATACAACATGCAAGTCCTGTCGCTCTATACTCGTTTAGAAAATAAAAATAAAATCAGAAAACAATTCCCATATATGACTCTTTCCAATATATATACAAAATGAAACCTGTAAACTCTGTATTTAATTCTTAGCTACAAACGAAATGATCCAAACAGACCCTGACAACAAATATCTCAACATTTGAAAACGAAATAAACGAAAAATGTGTTGGCAAAAAAAAAAAAAAAATAACACAGAAAAAAAAAGAAATTTAAAAACAAAAATTTGCATTTGATTTCAAAGAAAAGAGAAAGAAACAACCAAATATATATTTAAATATTAAAAATTAATTGAAGTAATAATGTAATGTCGTAATTAGTTTGCACGTATTTTTGCTGTACAATGCACTCGAGAAACAATATGTATCTACAATAATTACATAAATATACATACATATATACTTCATATACATCAAATATGTATGAAACCCCAAGAAGTGTGTAGCTCGTAAGCCTAGTTGATTAATTGCATAATTACGATAAAAATTAGCGATAGTTGAATTAGAAACCACCGTCATATTAGACTTTGTATAATGTATATCGTATACACTGTACAGTGTACACTAACTATAATGTACGCCTCGTTTACTGATCATATGGTATTGCCCCATCCAATTTCTACATTTTAACATATTCTCGTAGTTTCTTTAACTTTCGGCTCTCTCTCTCTCTCTCTCTCTCTCTCTCTCTCTCTCTCTCTCTCTCTCTCTCTCACTTTCTCATACACGCTTTATAGTATTTTTTTTTTGTTTCTATTTCATGTAATACTGTAATATTAGTTAAGTCTTTTATTTTTAATTTGTATATAACAAACACACACGCTAAAACACATTCCCAAGAAAGCATGTCGGTCGCAAACAAATTCTATGTAGATCTGGGTATTATATATCTATATATATACCTAAGAGCGCGAAGCAAGCTATGCTAAGAACAAAAAATTAGTATGGATGAAAATCATCAATGAAAGCAACAATTTAAGTGGACAATACATCTCAACAGCAACTACAAAAACACACAGTTAAGCAATATACAATTATATATATGTATATTAGTATACAAACTTTTATACTGGGAAGCATCTTTAACCATAACATACATATATAAACATATATATTTTGAAGAGAAAAGTACGAGAGCGTTTGCTCTCGACAAAAGCTAACATTAGTTGTTAAGTACAGCATTGGATCATGAACCAATTTGATGCTATATACATATACAAATGACATATTTATATATGAATATATATGCATCTATATATATTTGTGTGTGTGTGTTATTTTGAAAATGCAAAATGAATAAACTGTAGAGTTTGTGTTGCGAGTTGTACTTAAAATGGAATAACAATATAATTATACATTATACGGTTAATAAACTCAAGCTGTTATATAATAATTATCTGATTATTAAGTATCACAAATTCTTTAAATGCTTCTTATACTATATACATATTTATATCAATTAGCAATTATATATATAAACATAAAGTATACTTAGTAATAGTGTTGATTAAACCTTAATTAGTATGCACACACACATACACACATACAATAACACTTTGGTATTTAGTTGCGTACTATAAACACATGGAAACATAAAAACAAGAAAATAAACCAACATACTCATCTAATTGTCACTGCGTAACAGTAATTATATAAAAATAAATTAATATTATATATACACATACATAGATAATATGTATATATATATATATATATATATATATATATATATATATATATATATATATATATATATATATATATATATATATATATATATATATATATATATATATATATATATATATATATATATATATAAATATATTTATTATTGTAGTCCGTAACGAATTATTTCATGCATTTTCTCTTCAACACCCAGTAAATAATTTTTGATTACCGTTTCTTTTATATCTCGTATCTGGTATTTGTATATTACGATTAGTTAGTGTTGTATAGAGAAATATATATATATTTCTGGATTTTTGTTTCTTAGATGAGCACACAAGTATTCTTTTTTGAAATAATTCCATCTATATGTGTAAATTTTAATTTTTATATATGAGCGCTTTATATATATATTTTAGAGCTCGTATAATAGGCGTAGATACGGCCGCAATATATATATATTCTTACCAAAGTCTAAATAAATATTTTAATATAATACAGGGTTAAGGTATGGATTTAGAAAACGGTATGCAATCCGAAGTGCAGAAATTCATAAGACTGATAAATGGTATTGAAAAGGGGTATGAGAACAGATTGAATCTCAAATGAAATCACAACGACCTAAGCCTAACAGCATAATAGGGTTCTAAAACAGTCAACGTTAAGCAATGCAATTACTTACCCCCCAATGATGTTTTAAGGCAGTTGAGGAGAACACAATACTTGGATCATCCGTCCAGGGAACAGGTGGTTCTACAAATTATATCAGGTGTCCAATGATATCTTCGTAGGATTTGCAAAAACACTTACCAACAAATACACTGCTGTTTCGAACTAAGCCACATTTGCCAAAACTTAACTAAAATATAGGTGTGGAGAAATTGTTATTCAATACTTATTGCATCAGCACAGCATCTCTATGTCACCTTTGGTAGAGCATTGAGGAGTCCACGTAGCGGAGTTTTAGCAGACACTAACCGAAAAGCCATAATTGCACTTACGCTAACTCTTAACTAATTTAAAAAGAAAAACCGAATTGCCTTATAAGTAGGTACATACACTGCAATCTAGAAAAAATTCGAAAAAACTGAACTCTGAATTTAAACTAAATTAATGGCAGTTCCCGAAACTCATGTCGAAAAATTTTTCGGCCACAGGTTGCTTTATATGTTTCCCTTTTTTCTTTGTTGTTAAAGATATATATCCAGGTGTTTTGTGTATATGTACATAAATGGGTCACACTAATATTCCGAAGCAATTTACTGAAAGCAAGGCGGATTAAGAGGTTTAGTTTCTTAAGCATTGGCAGGGATCATCGTCTTCTCTTGACGAAAATTTCTAGGAAATTTGCACATTTGTTGTATACTCAACAATTTAAATTTATTTAGAAATAAATTAAATTTTTTTTAAAACTCTTATACAAGATTACATTTATAGAGAACGCGAACGGCATGCGATGAGTTTGTGTTGCCACGCCTTTGATTGGCTTTAACTACATCCAAGTGCCCCTCTGCTATATATATGTATAGTAAGTATGATTGAATCTTTAGTTTCGTTTTAACACCAGAATTTTTCGTCGCGCTAAGCTGACGGCTGGAGCACGCTTTTAACTAATTGAATCCTTATCTCGGCAGCGAGCAGATTTCGCAGGAGTTCAACTCGCCGCGATTGATGAAGGTGCAGTGGCTGCAGGTCCATGTGCTGGCATCTAGATCCATGGAATCGGCACCAGCGGCGCCAGTGCTAGCCGTTGCACCACTGGGATAGCTGGTCGTCCCACTAATTAACAAACATAAAAAACGAACATATTAGCATGATTAAAGAAGCGTAAGTGTATGGGCTCCGGACTTACCCGCTGCCAGTCGAGCTGGCCTGGACCAGCGATTCGAGCAGCTTCCAGACTTCCTCAGCTTTGAATTCAGCCGCCTTGTTGGGATTCTTGGCACGCACCGCCTCGAGCAGCGGTCCCATATGCTGGCGCAACGGCAACATGTCCATTTTGTACAAGTAGACCAACAAATGGAAGTCCGAGATGGCCTCCAGAAAGTCTTCTTCAGCCCAGGCGGACAGGTAGTTGCTCAGCGCGTTGAAGTCCTGCAGATGACCATCGATATAGCGATTCTCAATGGGGAATGGCTGGCGTTTGTCGTACTCGGTGAATGTGAATTGCGGCTGCAGCGGGGTCGAAGCGGGCACATCGACCAGCAAATATTCCACGGGCAACGGACGAGCCAGTCGTTGTACCTCGTTGCCATATTGATCCTTCTCCTGAAATCAAAAAGCAAACAAATATTTTTGTAAGAAATCTAGAGAAACACTGAATAAATTGAATAAGAAATTGAATTTACTGAGTTCACTGGTGGGGAATATGAGCTTATTCATGCAACAACCCCCCTTGCGCTACTGGCCTGCCTCAATGACCTACATCCCGGAGAGGAAGTGACATGTGCAGAGCTTTTTCCACCTGTTTGCTTTGCTAGGCAACAGCACGACTTCCTGTGCGTACGGGAAACCGTAATCGGTGCTAAAACATATGCCAAGGTCATTGGGTCAAACGCAATCACGGAACTTAAACGCCATCAATAATAGCCTACAAGTTAAGTCAATGCACATGCTTAGTATAAAAGCGCAGCGAGCACGAGCTTTTAGTTAAGAGGAAACGAACTGAGTCAAGAGCGCACTCTCTCTTATATTCAGTTATTCTCAGTCAGCCACATTCAGAGTGAATGCGCATGCAACAGTTTGGTGCATAGGGCCAAGCATAGCACACAACAAGTACAAAGCGATGCACTCGGGCGCAACCGGCTGCCTGATCCCCTATTCCCATTTTGTGTTTTAGCAACAGGCTCGCTTCAACCGTATGAATCTGTCGTTTGGCATACAACTAAATGGATCGGAGCTATATAGGCTCGATTTCACTTCATATATTAAACTCTAGTGAACAATCGAACACATTACCAATATCAACTTTTTCGGTTTGCCGCAGATATATATACCATATCCTTTTGATCATGGCCAAGTATGCACTTTAAATTCTAACTCTCTACCACTTCAACTAATAAGAGTTTTGACATGTCGAGGGGCGATCAGCAAAATCTGGCGACTTTATTATACGAGCATATGATATGATATGATATATATGATTTGCATAATCATAAAATAGTCGAAGAAAAGACAGCCCAAATGTATCACGCGGATTTACAGTTCCGAATTCGAAGTTTCGAAGCCTTAAAGATAAAAGGCAGGCTTTTATATTACTTAAAGCTGAATGCCCAATTGAGTCTAAGACAAAAAGCTGCAAAGAATCATATAAAACAAAAAACAAGAACCTTATACATCTATTTAGGCATATGAAAGACTGCCAACAAATTGAAGTTAATAATCAATGCAAGAGCCAGTCAAAGTCAACTTTTCTCGTTTGTTGATTTAGAATTTATATGAACAACAATGAACTTATAAAAGCAATTTTCGTGTGACATGAGAAATGTTTACTTATTTTCAATCTCTTGCTGCACTCAGACTCATTAAGCAGCAAAATTAACTCTCGGCCTGTGGATGCTAACCAAGGCGTAAGCTTTCCTGACTAGACTGTATCTGCATTTGACTGTTGCAGTCGCTTGCAACACCTGCAGCTAGTTAGCTCACCTCAAAATGTGTGAGGGGGTTGAGGTTTGCAGTTCCAAATGGAGTACTGACCTATTTATGCGATTTCCATCACAATTTGCACGTCAGTATTTACGTCACGTCGCTGGGCCATGGCCGTTAATTACATAAAATACATTAATGAAAGCCAGGTAACATAAGCAGCAATCAGATTGTTGACATATGATTTATTAAAGGACATTTCGCTTGGGACTGCATGGAGAGAATGACACTGAAAGGTAAAAACGACAAACAAGAGCATATTCCTGCTCTGCGATATGCCGAATACAAGCTGAACGTTTATTGCGCCGCTTGGTCAATAAAGTGTGCTCCAATTCGGAAGCCATGGGCATTGCTGGGTGGGCACCAACTTGCACTGCACTGGCCAAAGCAAGCCGAAAGTACAATGGAACACATTTAGTTGCAACCCAATAAAACGTTCTAAGCCAACAGATGTATATGACTTTATGATCGATGACGTTTGACCTATTACTCAAAGAGTTTCCACAATTAACGCTCAGTTGAGTTTAAGGTATTCACTCATGTCAGATCATAGTCGTCATAAACGTTGTCATCTGTTGGCACAGTAGCATTTATTAAGTGCACTGCTGCACTTTCAGGCATCATAGGTGGCCGGTGCAGTCCTTGTGCAGTGCGAGTTGTGACACGATTGCGTACGCCCAGCAATACCCATTGCTTCCCAATTGGAGCGTACCTTTTTGACCAAGCAGCGCAATAACCGACCTGTGGCAGCGTTCAGCTTGTATGTGGCCCATCACAGAGCAGGAGTTTCCATTTAAGGGCCATTTTAATATAGTTATTCAAATACTGTCCAAATGACAAAAAAGTTGTTGCAGCTTATGTTAACTGGCTTTCACTTATGCATTTTATGGGATTAACTGCCCTGATCGAAAATCGCATAAATGTGTAGCAGCATTGCAGTTGAAACCGCAAACTTCAATCCCTTACACATTTGGCAGTGAGTGAGCTAATTGCAGATTTTGAAGGAACACGTAGCAGTGCACTTAGCCAGGCTTATGCAGTTTGAGTAGAAACCACAGGTGAGCTCAGACTGTCGGCTTCGTGCGCTATGTGTTATAATATTATGCGCCTAACAAATGCAACACCAAAAGCAATTGCATAAATGAATGGATTTTGCATGAACTACTGGAGTTCGTATAGGATAATCATAATCCCATGCCCGCTGCCATGCACTAAAAGTTCTATCGGAGCTAAAGCAGTTGGAATCTGTGCTTACTAAAGCAAACAAAACAAAACTTAGACGAAGGAATGCAGTAGGTAAAGTGAAAAATGTTTGCCATGGACACAAGAACCACACTGCGTACACGCACAGTCGGACACAGGACATTTCCGGAATTGATTAATCAAACATGGCAAATTGACAACAGAGCATAAATTGAATCAGTGATAGGGAGAAAGGCAAAAAGAGTGGCGGTGCTTGGCTGTGTGTGTGTGCGGGTGTGCGTGAGCGTGGAGGCAGAAAAGTGCAGCTCCAGTTGACATTGACCTTGAGCCTAAAGCATAGCCAACAGCAGTATGCAAAGAGCGTTCTGTTCCAGCCAAACTTAAGAGAGCAAGAGCCGAGCGAAAGCTCCATCGTTCATCCACAGACCTCAGACTATAAAAGTCAGCGCTATGCTCTGCACTCATTGCACTTATCCACGAAACTCTGAGCGCGACGCACCTTTTCATTGGACCCGAGGAAACATATACCGATGCAACAGCGCGCTGCACTGGAACTATAACAACAACAATAACAATAAGAATAACAACGAAAATCATCTTAGTTTCATTTGAATGGGTTGCTCGGCTCTTAACATGCTCAGCCAGCTTGGCACCCGAAGCAACTACAATAGTCTTAGTAATGTTTTGGACAGCGGTTGCGTCGACAACTGCAGCACCCGCTTCCGCGCGATACTCCACTGCTATGGCCAGTGCAATGCCCAAATATCAGCAGCAACAAGCCAAGCCCCCCCGTGTCTACGCCAGCAGTTGGCAAATCAGTAATGCGGCATTCAAGACCCGACGCTGCGAGCAGCAACAACACCGACTACAGAAAATAGAGGAGCATGAACAATTCGAGCTAGAACAGCAAGAGCAAGAGATTCATCACGACGACAATAACCAAGTGCAAGGATCAAACAATAAAGCAAAGAAGCTTCATGAAAAAAGTGAGAGCAAAATATTCAAAGTATTAGCGTCCTGCAGTTTTAGCAAGTGCAAGTGCATACAAAGCGATTTAAATTAAGCAGACAACCCAACAAAAAAATAAAAATGAAATAAAATAAAAATAAAAATAACAAAAAATTAATAAACCTAAAATAAATAAATTGAATAAAAATAAAAAAAATATATAAATATAATATAAAGAGCAAAAATAAATCAAAATAAATCACAGCGAAAGTACGGTGCTAAAGTGCACTGTAAACACTGTGAATTTAAAGATAAAATTTAAATAATATAATATATAAATATAAATTTAAATTCAATACTTCAGCATGAGGTAAGTTTAATTTTTGGCATGAAAAATTCAAGCGTAATTTCAGCTAAAGTTTTCCTAGTTTCCTGGTACTAACTAACAAGAGAAAATTTTGCGCGGTGTTTCACTGGAAATGTAATATTTTAGATATCAGAATATTTCGCTCCTATTGTACGATTGTACGATTTTAGTAAGCAATACGATTCGCACGCATTTTAAAACCACCAACTCCAATAATTTGCAGTTAAATTAATTTTAGCTTTAATAAATGAATTACTTCATTATAACTTAATTCATTCATTTTTTTAATTTCGTTTAATTGAATTTCCATAAATAGCAGATTATATAGGTACTGTCAAAAATATCTGACGACTTAACCAGAGTTTGTTATAAATATTAAACAAGACACAACAGCACGTACTATAGAGTATTTATATCAGAATATATAAGGGAATATTTGATGCATCTGAATTTTCATTTACTATCAGGCAAACCCAGAGTATGAACAGCTAATTGGTTCATTCTTATTTATACGCTGACTTTGGCTCTAAAGCTTGGGCAGTCAAGTTGAATCATGATGAAAAGCCACCTAACATGTCAATTCATGTCTGTTGAACCCATTGACTATCATTTAGCCACGGTCTGTGTGACTTTCCTGTAGTTAGCAAATAATTAGTGGACCTAGCGGTGGCGGTGGCGATTTTTGATTGATGGCAACCAACGGAACAGAGACCACAAATACACACAAGCACACACTTCCTGGCGAGTCTCAGGATTAGTCAAAACGTCAAGTGCAGCGCTCATCAACTTTAATGCTGATGGATGTCTTATTAAACAGGACCTTAATTGTGGACTTTATAGTTATAAGTTTTATATAAATATTTGTGAATTTTAAATTGTAAGTTTCAAACTAACAACTTATAAATGACATAACTGTGTTATTAATGATTGTATTTCTAACGAATGCCTACTTATGTAGTGAGATAAAAAAAAATTACAAATACAAGCTTTTTAATTGATAAATACAAAAAACAAAATCAAAACTCTCTTGAGCAAATATTTATGTATCAACACAGTCCTCAGGCAAATATAATTATTCGCTTGCATCGGGTCTGACATATTCAGCATTGCGAAAAGCGCGCACACGCACACACGCACACACCCGCACAGACACACATACATGTGTTGTAGGCGTCCAGTTTTAGCCAACTCTTACACTTGCTAACTAATTAAAGTTCGAGTTGTTTTTTTTTTAATTAGCTGCCATTTCAACACAAGTTTCGGAAATGCATAACAATAGATATATTTAGATTTAGATATATTTAGGTAGCTGTATATTTTGATAAGCAAAGGTTTAACAAACAAAGTCACTTTCAATTATTTTAGCATAATTAATGCAAATGTCAATGGAGAGTCGGAAATGGAGGGAGTAAACTACCTGTAATGCAGTTCCAAGGCTCCAAGGTTCAGCACGTACAGACACCCACATTATGAACTAATATATACATATATATACAGTTTTCCGATTCTTCTCATTTTTCCGATGAGCACAGTTGAATTCAATGCTACTCTCTCATCTGCGCACAATCCCGTTTACTTTCTAAATATGGAAATGTCAGGAAAAGGGATAGGTCGCATCCTAACCGAAGTGTGCGTCAATCTTGTCCCGTGAATGGCAGAGAACTTTCATTCGCTCATCATGCACAAACGCGGCATTGGGTTCAATACAATCTTGAAAACGAACGAATCAATACAATCCGTTAGGAATATACATATATAATGTATAAACAACAACAAAACAAGCAATTTTTAATGCAAAATAAAACTGCTTTTGGCAGTGAAACAAAGGTATTCAAATTATTACTAAAAATTATTATAATTAACTATGTCGAAGCAACTGCAAGCCATCCAAGTCAGAGTAAAAATACTTTGCAAAATAAACATTGAATGCTCAATGCAAAATTAATTAGAATCTATTATTTTATTTTGTTTAGTCTTACAAAATATTTTAAGACGGTTAGTGATAAGCGGTTACTTTGATATGCATTTTTCCGAAGATATCAAAATACATAAAAAATCATACACAACTTATGGAAGTGTTTTTTTTTTTTTAAAGAAATTTTGACAGAAATTTTAAACAAGGATACAATACAATACAATACAAATCATAAACTTATAGGAACTCGAACATATATTTCGAGAAAATATTTTATGTCTATACTAAAATTTGTAATCTTTTTGGAAAATCTTGATATATATATTTACATCAAATATTAAAGGAATTTAATAATATATTTCAGATAAGAGAAAAACTATTGTCCTACTTTTGAGCACACACATTATATTAGAAAAATTTATTTCTTGATTACAGGGTATCCCAAATTTAAAGTCTTTATCAAAAGAACCAAAAAAAAAAAAATGGTTTTGTGTAGTAGATGGTAAATGTCTTCATATACATAAATAGAAATGTTATTGTAAAAAAAAAAATAATAATAATATAATCAGTAATTTGCAGAAAGAAAGTAATCATATCAAGCTGCTAAAAACAATGAGACAAATCTATTAAAAATATTACGATAAATGTCTGAAAAAGTTATATTAAACTAAGTTAATGTAACTTAAAATCATTCAAGTTAGAACGTGATTCAAAGCCAGAATCGATGGATGGTTTAATAGCAAATTTTATGAATTTATTCACATATTCAAGCTAAATTAGCATTGCAAGTTCTTAAATTTTTTTTTTTTTTTTTTTTTTTTTTTTTTAGTTCAGATAAGTTTAATGTTTATATTAGTTAAGATAATCAAACATCAATCTAAGACTTACTAAAACAACAAACGATTTATGTTTGTATTTGTATGAATCATTCTGTGCACAATTGTTTATATGCGCAAATTGAAGATTCAAAATTATGTCTAATGCAGAATAGAAATAATGGCATAGAGATCCAAAATGATATTAATTAATTAAAACGCAACATGATTATTATTTTTAGTTCGGCTTATGATTGAAATGATTTAATCACATAATTAAACTTACTTGAAATGAATATTTCAAAGATTTTATCCTTCCTCGAGCATTTTTACCAACACTTGAAATATGAATATATTATCAACATGTCTAAATGTTTAAACAATCTTTGAATGCGAAATATAAAATATTGGCGAATTCTCTAAGCAATTAAAAGCAGTAAAGAGAAAAAACGTCGTGTTCCGACTAAACACAAAAAATAATTTTTTTTTATCAAATGCGGACGGTTAAGCCGTAAAAAGTAGATCAATTCGAAGTTTACAATCAAATTATATAAATATATATACAAAGCTAGTCCCATAATGTTTTAATTCTATATGTCTACCGTTCAATATATTCAATAAAGTTATTCCAAAAAAAAAAAACATTATTAAATTTGTTTTATTCCAACTTTAACTTGGGAAACTGAATTCCTAAAAGAAACCATTATTAAAAGCATATGACTGAATCCATAACAGTCCAGTGCTGCCTAATCAATTTTCGTTGGAATGAATCATAATTGCTGACAATCTAATAACCTTATATTATATAATGTATATAAATGTTACATACCTTATAGAAAACGTCCGGGACATATTGTTTATCAGTCGATTCTCGCACATAGCCGAGTTCGGGTGCATCCTTGGTAGGTATTAGACAATTATCACGAACCAGAGCCATGCATTGAGCGGACACAGCGTAGCCCTCCATGTGCACCTGTTTGGTTTGATCACCTGGTAAAAGCATAACGTATAAATATATGTATATATATAAATACACATAATCATAAAGGAAAACTCACCAGTTACACAAATTGTTACAAATTTGGAGCCAAACGTGCCATTTGTGGCATATTTACATGGATTCGGATGACGATTCTGCAACTCACCCGCTGTAATGCACTCCTGAGCGGTTAGAAAATGTGTTTCGATTCCGCGAATTTGTTTTACAGTGCCAGCGCTTGCATCTTCAGTAATTAGATCCGTAAAGATCCAACCAATCTATCAATAAAGTATCAATATGATTAAATAGTGCAACTTAGGAAATGATCGATTTCTCACCTTTTTAAGTCCTAGTGCTTTGGCTACGGCATCCACTTCATCGGCGCCCTCATCTGGACAGATGTTTATTGAATCACGAGACGACTCCTGCGGCGGCTC
The DNA here is from genome assembly GCA_037075325.1 of Drosophila mayaguana. Classification (NCBI taxonomy): domain Eukaryota; kingdom Metazoa; phylum Arthropoda; class Insecta; order Diptera; family Drosophilidae; genus Drosophila; species Drosophila mayaguana. Next base: position 4,343,271 of record JBAMCG010000074.1, read on the forward strand.
ATAGATAGCCGCCACTCTGGCACGTATGCCTAGTGGCACATCCGTATGCTGCTCGTAGGTGCCATACAACCACCCCATGCGCTGATGGCCAGTGGTACGCCAATAATTTAAGAAGCGCTCTACAATTTTGGTATTCTCAAACATAACATTGTCCACATGACGATAGGTTTGACGGTTGAGTGTTATAGCCGATGGCTGGCACTTGGAACAAATGCCCTTCGGCCATGGTGGATGCTCCCGACAACCGGGCTTAATGCGACAGTTGATGTCATCGAATACAAAATACTTTCCGTGATCCATGCCAGAAGTTTGCTTGCGTATGTACGAATGGAAGGATAAATGCTTGATATTATGTTCCTTCAGATAATTCTCATCATATGGTTCCAGTGGAGAGCAATGAACGCAACGACCATTGGCATTGTGATGACAACTATGCGTGTTAAATGAGAAAAGTGATATAGTTTAGTATTATTTTGGAAAATAAGTTTAGTTCGGCTATAGTTCTATATCTAACAGTTAACAAATCCCCACTTCTGCTGGCCGCTTGATCAACTTACAGCTTACTATCGCGTTCACGTTTGATGGTGCCATTCGATTTAAACAACTGTTGATCCACCTCATCCTCGATCACTTCAACGGATGGACGTAAACTGTTGGTAAGTCTGTCAGTGGATAACCTAGCGCTGTTGAACGACATATTGTCAATCGCTGTGGTGCTCGTGCGCTATAAGTAAGAATAAATTATTAATAATATGGAATATATCACATTTGATTTATAAGCTCACGCGTGATGAAGTGCCCGCAATCTGTTTTAGATAGACCATGTCGCCATGCTTTAGAGCGCTGCCCACCAGCTGGCTGCCGCTTGCGTGTAGCTCTGTGGCAAAGTTCCGCTCCATGAAAAGTCCAAAGCCATCGACCTTGAGAGCATTTTGTACGCTGTCATAAAGCTGTTTTAGATTTGATTTTGGCGAGATCTCGATGCGTTTGATGCCCTCCGCAGACTGCACGCGTATTAGCTGTAATTCAAGCAGCACATTTGATAGGTGATTAGTTTCTATATACATTTAATAGAATAATGCATCGATCACACCGATTGTTTACATAACGTAAAGAGACGATGCCGCACAAAGGCGTAAACGAAATTTCGTTTCTTGTAGATGAATTGCTCGAGCAGCAAAGGAGCACTGGCCATGGTGTTGTTGCTGTTGTCTTGGCCTGCTGCTGCTGATGATGTTGTTAAACGTAGCTTGAGCTACTTTGGGTTGGCCTAAAAGGCCTTAAACTTAGTGTATGGAACTGTACGACATGAAACCGCGCATTTAACTGCAACAGGAAAACAATTTCGTACCAAATATCGTATTTTTGTTGGCATTGCTCACAAAATGTAAATATATGTGATAGGACTGTGCCAAAAAGAGAAAAGGTTCCCACTGTCATGGTCACAAAAATACACGATTGTATGCATACACCGCAGCGCCTTCTCTATTCCACTCATCTATCGGTCCGTGGCTTTAGCTGCAAAATCTACAAGTCATTGTACCTTTGTTTGTGTGTCTGTCCGGTGTCGTTCGGTTGTCCGGCGTCGCCGTGGCAACGAATTCGCACTGTCCGTACTCATCCCCGGTCTCCCAATTATGCACTGCACTTCCCGCATAAGCGTCGCAGAATTAATACAAATAATTTGTTAACAAAAAAGTAATTTTCTTGTAGAGATTGCAACAACAGAGCGTTGGCGAAAATATTATATGCCGGCGTTTTGAAACCATCAGAAAGCACAGCATAGCGTCAGCTATATACTCTTGGAGTATACAATTCCATAATGCTCAATTTTACTTTGCTGCAATATGATTGCTTTCTTTGACTCCAATTAGCAGTTTACTTACAATTTTATCGGACATTGCTTCAAAAAAATTACACTTGGAAGCAAAGTAGCACTTGTGTAGACAGTACGGACTAAGTGTGACCATGCGCACACTAGGCTAATGGAATCAAAAATATAAAATACCAAATGCTGTTAATTGTATAACAGCTCTGTTAAGTATGTGGCGGTAGAGCGATAGGATGTAAGTTGAAGGCTGGCAAAAATGCAATAACTTTTTTTTTTTAACTTTAATATTAGCATAATTAATCTTGTGCACATTTATTTATATAATTTGAATTGGAATTTACAACATACAAGCGTTTCTGTGGAAGACTGCATTTTAAAGCTATAGCGCGTGTGTAATTGGAATTTTAGTCATATTTTAAATTGCCCATGCATATGTACTTGATATCCACATAATCGTCGATGCCATGACTGGATCCTTCACGTCCCACGCCCGACTCCTTGACACCGCCAAACGGCGCCTCTGGTGCGGAAATGATGCCCTCATTCACACCCACCATGCCCACCTCCAGCCGCTTGGCCACACGGAACACCTGTTGCAAGTTCTCGCTGTAGAAATAGCCTGCCAGGCCACGTTTCGTATCGTTTGCCTTTTGAACCGCTTCCGCCTCATCCTTGAATTTGATGATTGACACCACGGGTCCAAAGACCTCTTCGGTATAGATATGCGCCGACGTTGGCACATCCGTGACTATTGTGGGTGCATAAAAGAGATCGCCCACCTCCTGCAGCCCCTTGCCGCCTACTATGATGTTGGCCTTCTTGTTGCGCGCATCCTCCACAAAACCGCTGACTTTGTCGTACTGCATCTGATTGATCAGCGGACCGATTTGCACATCACCGCACTTGCCATCGCCAATCTTGAGCGCCTCAACGCGTTCCTTCAGCTTTGTCACAAACTTATCATAGACGCCCTCCTGCACAAAGAAGCGATTCGCCGAGACACAGGTCTGACCGCAGTTTCGGAACTTGGATGCCATGGCGCCATCCACTGCCTTGTCCAAATTTGCCGAATCGAAGACTATGAACGGTGCATTACCGCCCAGCTCCAAGCACACACGCTTAATCCCATCGGCGCAATTGCGGAAGAGCAGCTTGCCCACCTGGGTAGACCCGGTGAAGCTAATGCCACGCACATCGGGACTCTTGCAGAATAGTTCACCAATTGGTGCGGCCTTTTTAGTGGTCACCACGTTGATCACACCCTTGGGTATGCCCGCCTGTTCGGCCAGTTTGGCCACAGCGAGCGCTGTCAGTGGCGTATCCTCCGATGGCTTGACGACCACAGTGCAGCCGGCTGCCAAAGCAGCTCCTGCCTTGCGCGTTATCATGGCCAATGGGAAGTTCCAGGGTGTTATCAGCGCTGCCACGCCTATGGGTTGCTTCATGACAATCACCTCGCGATTGGGCTGTCCACTGGGCACAATTTCGCCATAGATGCGACGGGCTTCCTCGGCAAACCACTCGACAAATGCATTGCCATAGACGACCTCGCCTTTGGACTCATTGATTGGCTTCCCAGACTCCGCTGTCATGATATCGGCAATTTCCTGGGCATGCTTTTCGATGAGGCTGTGCCATTTCTGCAAAAGATTAGATTTAATTTACAACTCAAGACGTGCCATTTTCAATATATTTTACTTTGAGCATATTAGAGCGATCCTTGGCGGTTAGTGAACGCCACTCCTTGGACTCGTATGCTTGCTTGGCGGCATCTATGGCCTGCTGTGCATCCTCCACTGTCATGTCGGGCACATTGCCAATCACCTCTCCAGTGGCTGGATTTTTCACCTCGAATGTTTGTCTACTGCTCGAATCAATCCAATTGCCATTTACCAACGCTTTGGTCTGCACCAGTGCCGAGAAACCGCGCATTCTGCTGACTTTCAAAGAACTAAGTCTTCGGAACATGTTTCTTATGTCTTTACCTGCTTTTGGCAACAAATCAATGTTAATATCACTGCAGTTTGTACCGGTAATCACATTACGCTTATCAGTTTTCACATTATCTATATTATCTCTTACCTTTTACGGCTGGTAAAGTTGAGGTCCAATTTCAGATAGCTTTCCACCTTTTATTCTGTTTGTGCGGCTTTCGGTCGTCTTGATTGGTGTTAATTGACTTTGATTACAGCGAATGGACGAGCACAGCCGAATGCAGATGAAGGATGTTACGTAAAGGTGTGCGTGGCGTTGCGCTCTTTTGGCACATGACGTCACAAAAACAACTGCTGCTAAGGAATTGAGCAATCATACTTGTAACGAAAATGTTCTAAAAATATGCTAAAAAACTAAATCAGTCTACACTGAACAATAAAAGAACTGCTACTTTTAATGCTAATTTAAAGGATATTGGAAGAATATTTTTGAATTGTATACCTTTGAATATATAAATGAGAATATATTTTTGTATAAGTATTAAGATTTCTGCATGCATGCATGTGTCGTCACTGAGGTATTTGTACGCACCCATCATAGATTAGTCTAGCGAGATCTATCGCTATAGAGCCATTCAAGAATATGCCAACTTATCGATATATCGACTGAATTTCTAACAGCTAATAATTATGTTAGTGATAAGGATTTCTGTTAATCGTAAACATTCTCTGTCATTATATAGTTTTGTACCAGTCAGCTTCTGTGTTGTTAACGATCGGTTAAATTCAAAACAAACATTTCGCTACGCAAAAGAAAGTAGCAGCCTGTTGCCCATTTTAAGTTATTGGAGTTGTTGTTGCAGACAGCGCCACTTGTTTGCACGGAAGCTATGCACCCAAATTGAACCAGACTATGCTCCATTTGCAGCGCGCCATTCGCCTGCCTATGGTTTCATTTTTGCTAACCTTTTTGTGCGCCATTTACCTGTCGCTTTGCATGAGACGACGCCGCCACAGCCAAAGCCTCCAGCCGGTGCGCAACTGCTCCATTTATTATGCACAGCTATGGTCATAGATTTCACATGTGCCGATGGCAGGTTCTGACTGCTGGCTGCCTCTTACCTACGCGCCAAGCTACTGGTCATGCAGCTTCCTGGTGGACACCCTATGCAATCTGTGTTGCAAATTTTTGTCAATAAATTTTCGGCATAGAATGCCAAAACACTGGCTGGCTGCACTAGCTAGCCATGTAGACCATCATAACTGTTAAGATAAGATTGCATAGATGCGATGCGATGCGCTGCGATGGGATGGGTTGCGGAGTCTAGAAATGAATTCAATTAGTTCTGATTTAAAACTAATTGAAAATGCGTCAAGCTAAACGAAGAGTGCAGACGCGCGCCCCTCTGGCCATTGGGCCTGTCGATAGGTGTGTAAGTTATTTGTCTTAAGTGCTGCCGGGAGGCGTTGCATGCCACAGCGATTCGTGTTCGCCTGACTTTTATGATTATGGCCAAAAAGTAGAGAGCGTGGCTGCCAGCTAATGAAGAGCTCACATTTCGGAGCACATTCTAATGTCTACTTAACTGCACAATTGTGACAAGTTTAATGCGGCTGCAAAATAACAAAATTTATAGACAATGCGGCCCCGACTCTTTAAGCATAGAACGAGGCAGCATGCCTTTTGTCTAGCTAATTGTAATACGAAATCATAACACGCCATAAAAATGAGACAAAAGCGAAGTAGATAGAGAGAAACCAGTTCCAAGACGCAAGACGCAAGACACAAGACCCAATGCCCAAGACCCAGGCAGCTGGTCAATGGCGAACAATGCTCTAAGAAAAATCTACTGGAATAGCAGCAGCCGCAGCAGCAGCCGCAGCATCAGTAGAAGCAAAAGCAGCTCAGCCATAAATCATGTTTGGAAACACGTCCGCTCAGGAGACAAAACAGCAACTACAAAAAAAAAAAAAAAAATTCAAGAAATACATAACATCTGTTCTTTTGGAACCGACAGCTTTTTCTGAAAGGACAAAGCCACTGGCAGGCAGGACTTGCTGCAAGCTTAGGGCGTCGAACTGGTTGCCACAGAGATAAATGTGTTTGGTGCGATCGTGTTCTCAGCAGCTGCTCCTTGCTGCCGACTCGCTCAAGTTAAGCGCCACACAAAATGGCTGCCAGGATAATAGCTTTGCCTCCTGCTGCTGTTGCTGCCGCTGCTGCTGCTGACTCACCTTGGCACGTGGTGTCACTCCTTGACGACGGTTGCAGCTGCTCAAAAAGAAAACAAGTCACAATGATCTAGCCTGACTTGACTGACCACAGAATACCCTCTACACAACTATGAATTACGTTAGATCTTGAGTAAGGCTTGCATCTTATATATGATTACTTGACAAGGGAATACTCAAAGTAAGTATTATTAAAATGTATTATTATAATGCATTATTATAATAAATATATTTACAACTAAAATTACCATTGGTATATTACTTTAAGCACTGCCCTGTCGGGATGCACAAGTAAATGATATAAATCGTATAGCTTTTCGCCTTTATTATAACTGCATTATACCCTATTTGAAGAAACACTTTCAATAGCTCGAGGGTATTACAGAAATAATCCACGTCAAGACGTTGTTGTGTGGCAGCTGTACTCCATTTGGACTCTGCCCAGGACTGTCCCGTTCGACAACAACTTCTGGCGGCAGCAACACGTGTGCATACTTGCATGTGTGTGTGTGTGGCTTAATTATTATTTACCTTTGCCTCAAGGTTATGGCATTATTATGGCCAACTTGATTATTAATTCATAATCTGGATCCTCGCCTCTGCGTTAGTCCTATTGTTTGTGATCTGCTCTAGTTAGGGTCCCTTGGCCTTTGTCAGCCGGGCTGTCCTTGAGCTTGGGCCAACCCTATTGGGATAGTTGGCAACCGCGCAACCCCAATCGTAAAAAATAATAATTACGCACTCACGCACACACACACATATGGAATCTAAGAGTTTCCTTGTTGATTGCCATCTTCGTCTTGCTACGCATAATATTTGCCATTGAAATGCGAGTAGAAAATTGTACTGCGCATTCCTTTCAGGCAAAGCCGAAGTCGAAATTTTGGTACAATTATTGTGCCATGGTCCTATTGTTTGCTGTGCGTAACTCATCTTCAAACAGGGTTCCAGTTTCCGATTCGTCATGGGGTTGGTTTTATTGCCAAACAATTGACGTACACTGCGGAAAATGATAATGCCAGAGGTATTTCTTGTTTTTCTATTATATTCTTAAGATCCAATCGAATGGAATATAATTGAACTGAAGAGAAGATAGAAGACGAGAGATGAGAGAACGTAGACGGCAGAAAAGAGAAAAATGAACTTTAAGAGAGAACATCGAGCACAGAATAGAGAAGAAAAAAGAAAGAAGAGAGAGAACAGAAGACAGAGTAGAGAAGAATCAAGAGAGAAAACAGAATACAGAGAAGAAAGGAGACTGTACCAAATATGATATTTTAAAAACGCGTAAAACTTGTTAAAAAGCAATCAAAGGAGTTTCGAAACTACGCATTTGAATTGGTACTCTTGATTTATAATTTATGCAACCCCCAATGGAATGGCAAATGTTACGCATTGGCCCACTAGGACAACGTAAAATGGGGTGGTTTATCCAAAGGATGCTGTCACTATCCCCAAAAAGTTGCTGCTGCTAAATGTGGAACTGCGTCGTGCGCAAACGAATTCTCACGCTTTCATTTCATATTTGTTTTTGCGCAGCTTCTTTTGCCCTTGTTGTCCTTTGGCTCAGTCCCATGTCCTTGTCCTTGTCCTTGTTCTTGTCCTTATCCTTGTCGTCTTTGAGTTGGGTAGGCCTTTTTGCAAATGCAATGCGCCTTTGTGTCTTGCGAGTTTCCTGAAGATCAACCAACAGCCATAATTACACACCTATATATGTATATGTATATGTATATGTATACACATATATGTAAATATGTATATATATATATTTATTTATTTGCCCTATGCTATGCGCATTCACATTCAAATATTTAGTCTCTTTTTGGGAATTGCAACAAACGAGATTTGTGACGTTTCCGTTTAATTGTTGCAAAAACTAATTTTAACTACATCTTTCTTTTGCTTCATTGATTCGTAAACGTTGCACGTACAAGCTTTCCTTTTTTTGCCAATCTTATGCGAATATCTTAACGCATAAACAGATCAAATTACGAGCGCTCTAAAAAACAACCGGAAGTTTTTAAATCAAAAGAGGAACAACATTCAAAAGCTCCCTTAATTTCTATATATTTTTCGTACACTCCTGTTTTTTATAAAATCTCGTAAATTTTTTGTGGAATTGCAGCAAAAGGATGCTGCTTGCTGTATGAACTTGAAAAAAGTTATTAAAGATAAAAGCGATCTCAATCCCCGCTTGATTTGCTCTCAGGTAAGTGTAAACACAATTTCAGTTACATTTTTGCCCTGGGTTTTGTTTTTGTTGAGCAAACATCGAACCTGGCACCGCAAACAGAGTCAAAGATCTGTCGATGATCGGCTCAGATCTTCAGACTGACATCGTGGGGATGCGTTTGTACAAAAGTTCATTGACGCCCAAAGATCCATTTATATAGTAGCATTTGTATTAATGAACATGAGTTACGCTGATCTTGTATACGTACATTAATTGTATCATATACTCACGGGTAGTGGAAAGATTTTTGTTTGCATTAAAAGATATACGAAATATGCAAAAACACTTTGAATTTTGTAAAAGTATGCCTGATTGAACTAATAGTTTCTTATAAAGATCTTCGGTAAAGATTTAAGCAATTTGAACCTGGGAAAATTGCAAGGAAAACTCTGACAAATTCATTTTCCCAGCAAACAACGAATCAATCGATCTTCGAGGTAAATGAAATGTAAAATCCGCTTGCGCAAGATCCCGTGCAACAGATAATACGAGGTATAGATACATATTTGAACTATCTCTTTCTTGGGCTGTTCTTTTGTCTTTTGCTTAAGCCGCAAGTAAATTTCGTTGTAGATCAATCAATGGAACCGAATAATAAATCAACGGAAATGCAGGACTTTCGGCTAACGCGGCATGTCCTGGCTGCAGCAGGATGCCTTTTGTCTGTGTCCGACTGATCCTTTTGTATTTGCCAAAAATGTTGTTTTCGTTGCGTTTCGTTTCGCTTGTTGTTTGCATTTTCGAAATGCAAAATATGAAGCCTCGGCCAGCTGCAGGTCCATGGACAGCACACAACGAGTATTTGCTTTTGAAAACAGTTTTGTATGTGTGCGTGTATGTGTGTGTGTGTGTGTGTGTGTGGTGATCTTCAATACGATATGCAAACATCTGCCATGAGCAACGGTCGAAGCGATCGCAACTGTACCCAAAGCTATATTCGTTTACAGGTGGCAATCGCCACATAGGCCACATAGTCGATCATCAGTCATCAATTTGATACGTGCCGCCAGGCGTTGCAGGGCCGATCCTCGGATCTGTCGATCGCAGCCGCGAAGATCCATTGAAACTAATCAGTCAACACCTGTTATTTTGAGCTAATATTCTCGCTGGGCTACGTGCCCAAAAAGTGTATATAACCCTAAAACGTTGCATGATCCATGCGTGCCACGATCGTTGCGGGATTTTCCTAGTAAGAGAGCAAAAACAAAACAAGCAAAGGATGTCGATGCCTGCTGGCACAGTAGACGCAAACCTGTTGGCTGCTAATGCCGCACATTAATTCAATAGGATGTCTGAGCACCCGCAAGCAGGAATATGAGATCGAGAGCAGAGCCAGCCGGCAGGTAGCGAGCTGTCCCGGTTCACTGTTCAGGATTAGCATTAGAAAGAGCTGGAGCGAAAGAGAAAGGATCAAGCGAACGAGCCATGCGTCTAAGTAGCCAGCTTATTGTAAGCCAGAACCTTAGACAGAACCATATCCAGAGCCAGAGCAACGATTCTGCCCCGATGCCTTTAAGTAAACCTTAAAAACTCATTCAGGCGGAAGTAACAGCTGCGTCTTGTAAATGCAGTCGCAGTTGCAGTCGAGACTTGGCAATTATGCGCAGCTGTAAGATCGAAGAAGATCGACAGAGGATCGAAAGCTTCGCTCCCACACATACGTAAGGCACGACCAAAGCTTTGCAGCAGATTCTGCGGTTAATGTTGCCTTTGGTTTATATTCGGGCTTATTTTTTTGGGTTTTGGTTGCTGTTTTTTGGGTCCAGTTGTCGGCATCGTCGCACCTGTCGCACAATTTATTTTACGCCAAGAAGTGAAAAGCCCCAAAGAGAAGAAAACAAAAAACAGTTGCTTGATGTGCAACGCATATCCGTTTGTCCTTAGCTTCCTTTTCGTAATGACGACAAACCAAAAAGAAGCAGCTGCCAGCCAACAGTCCAAAAAAAAGGAACTTGAGAGAAAAACAAGATCGACTATCTTACAGGCACAGAAAACCGAATGCTCTTCATTAAGGATAGAAAGCTACAAATGTGATGTGAAGCATATTCGTATTTTCAATTAAATACGGCAAGGGACAATGAATTGGTAATATATAATTTTGTGCTCAAGGCAATCTAGCTAAATGGTAATGTAGTCGGGGCTGAGTCCATTAAAGGTTTTAGCTAACATGCTCAGAAGCAACTGTACTAAATTTTAGAATAATGAGTTCAAAGAGAACAGTCTATGGTACATATAATATAGGCTTGAGTAAATCAACTGATTAACGCCCCAGAGTAAATCTGATATATTCCAGCGGCCATCACAAAAGGCGACTACTTGTCCGTTAGGGCATGACTTAAAGTTCAAGTAAACTGGTCCATTGCGTCCCCGTGATCACCAGATATTAACCGACCCGCAGCCAGACGATCAGACACATGAGCAGGCACAGACAAAGACAGAGAGTTTGGTCTCTTGCTTGTAATTTGCAATCGTTCACATGTTGTTCTTGTCTGATTTTATTTGCTTTGATATGATTCTCTTATATTTTGCTTGTTGCTTTTTGGTGATCAAAAAGTTGGCCTGCGATCACTTTAAGTAGCTCTTGCTTTTATAAAATCGCCGAAATTTACGCAAACTGTCTCAAAGTACTGAAAGAATACTTCCTTCTGTTCTCGGACTGTGAGAAACAAAAAGATCAGCAAGATCGTTTGTGAGTCATCCAACGGCTGTAGATCAATGTCACGTTTATGTTTTGAGCAAATTTATAACTTTATTAAAAATATGTATGTATTTTTATATACATATATAGCATACAGACATGCTTGCACACATACATGTACAAGATGTCGCCACGCTGAGTTACGCGCAGCCGCAAGCGATCGGCTTATATTCACATTGATCGACGAGGGATCGAAGTTCGAGCTGATTAAATAACATCAATGGTCGCCAGATCGCTACAAAAATGATAGTCAAATTGTATTATTATGTTAATTATTATATATAAATATAAGATCTTGGGTCATATCAAATGGAGGGATTCAGCCCTTAAGTGTAGCAAGATCGCTCAAAATAATTAACAATTTTATTGTTATGTAAAATACATTATTCGCCTTTAAGGAAGGGTGAAACATAATCGGTCGTTCTATTGAGAAAGCTCAACAACAGCAAAGCACTTCAAATTCACGCACCGAGAATCACAGAGCAGTTCCCTGAGAAGCTAGAGGGAATGGTAGTTGAAACAAGAGTCTTGAGGACTCCTGAGAATCATGAGAAAATAATAAGAATTTAGAGAGAAAGTAAGAAGGGGTGAATAATCAATCAATTTATACATTCACATTTACTTATAACTAATAACTATTATTTCTTGGTTTCTTGGTTTCTTTCTTAGTATACATATATAAGTATACTAAGAAAGAAACCAAAAGCCATATGTGCAACATAGCTCCTCTCAATCATATTGATGTAGATGCAAGATGCCTTTGTAGATCAATTCTAGGGACTAAAATAACTATTTACTTACAACTCCCTCCGCGTAGGAGCAACACATATAGAAAAACTGCCTAGGACGATCAACGATCGATCCGAGTCTTGCCCGCAATTCATCATTTCCCTGGCCCATCCACAAACCTAACTAGAGCTTTCGAGATCATAAATTGAATGATGTGCTATCATCTTGCCTGGCTAACCCAGAGGACGAAATAAATTGCTTCGAACACATAAACAAATTACAAACAATTAATTAAGCATTTGGGCCGTGTGTACTTTTCCTTTTCTTTGTTCAATGCTCGTCAGGCGACATGTAATGGCCCATTTGTTGGGTTAGGGGGCAGTATCGGGTGCAGTTATGGGGTGGTTTGTAAACGACAATGTAATATGCAATCCAGACGTAGACCCAGACCCAGACCCAGACCCAGACCCCGAGTCAACAGCAATCTGAAAGCCGAAGCGTAACCCATCAACCAAATGCCGACGCGTCAAAGGTGTGAAGACAGTTGGCAGATTAGACAATTTGCCATGGTTCGTTAGGAGTTCTGCAGGGGCCATGCCATATGGAAAATCAAAACAAAATTTCAAACGCTTCAATGAATTTTTTTCTTCTCCTCCTTTTTTTTTTGCAAGAAGCAAGGAAACCTTGGGCGCTGGGCTCATAAATATTACCGGTTTCTTTCAAAGACCTCGCAAACTAGTTTCAGGAGATCTGTTTGGTATGTGCGTGTGTATGTGGTGCTTTCTTTGAGCGAGACAATGCGGTTCATTAGAAATGCACACACACACACACACACACGCACACATACGCAATAAAAACTCTCACAAATTCAAATGTTCTAAAGTTAAAATTCAATTCTTCGTACTTTCTTATGTAATAAACTAAATATAAATAATACATTGTCAATCAATTCAATTTTAAGTTTATTTATTGCTTTGTTTTGTCGGATAAAAGAAAAAAATTATAAAATATTCTAGAATTCTCTGTCTAAATAAAATCGTATTGAACTGAACTAAATTTAAGAAATTGCAGATATATTTATGTTATCCTTCTTTACTTTATTAATAATAATAACGTTACAATGAGAAATTCCCCAATATATCTAAACACAAAGATAGTCTAAGAAGTTTTTTGGAATAAATAATGTACACTTATTGAAGCTCTTCAGTTGCTTGTCAGTTATTCCTCCGAGTGTTTGCGCGATTTGTGCAGGATCGACAAGGATCCAGTTGTGCAGCTGCCGCTGGCAATGCTGAGCTTTGCGCAAATCAATTGGCATTACGTGTTGCGGCTTGCGAGCGAGGCAGCTGTTATCCTGGCAGGCGGCGCATCCTTTTGTAATTAACTGGCAGCAGCAGTGGAGCTGAGAGGCGCATGAGAGGAACAGGGGGTCAGCAGCTTGGCCGCAGGCACGGGTTAAACTCATTAAAGTGAACGCCGGCTGCGCAGTACAGTTTACCCAAGCGTCATTCGGCTCGTCCGTTTGTCAATTTGTCCGTCATTCAATTCCAAGCAGCAGCAGCAGCAACTGTTTGTCGGCCTCTTGGCCATCACCTGCCAGCTCTTAGCCAAGTCTGCAACTGCGTGTGCGTTTGTATGTGTGCGTAAGTGTGTGTCTGTTAATGTGTGGCATCATTATGCCTGTGCCATTCGCGCAGTTATGCTAAATTGCTGTTGCTGCTTCTGCTCTTCCTCTTCCCCTTACTCTGCTGCCTGCTCCTCTACTGAGAGTCACCACAGTCAGTGGCACATGCGACGCGTCATCGATCGATGTCCTGCCACATGCGGGTCTCCGATCTATACTCTCTAGCCACGCGCCCATGCAAAAAATTAAAAGAAAAAAAAAAACAACAACTTTCCTCATGATTTTTACTTTTTTATGATGCTTACCCCCTGCCACATCAAGCTGCACAATGCTGCACCTGCCAGCGAAATGTGGGCCGCCCTAATGGAGTTGTCTCTGCAAGATTTTGGTTATACGAGTTTTTCGGCACTCTTAAGTTGCGAACCTTTGCTGCAGGGCTCAGCACATTAATTACGTACATTTTTTAGCTAATTATTTTCATATTTTATTTAAAGTCTAAAATAAAATAATATATATGTTTCGCTCTCCGTATACATCATATTAAAACGCCCTAAAGACATCCAGAAAAGGGCAGTTCCTAAGTGTTCATTAGGCATGGCTCAGAGAATTGTTATACTAAACTGTACAGTGAAAGCTCCTTAGGGTGGACAAACACTCTAATAAAAAGTAGCCTTAAAGCATTTTTGTTCCTCATAAATGAATTAATGATAAAATTCATGCTGATTATAAATGAATATATATAGACTGTAAAATATATAGAGAAAATAATATACTTATAGACAGTGTAACGTCAGGGTACTATCTACTTGATTTACATATGTATGTGCATAAAAACTACCTAATTAAGTCATCAGAAAATGATACATGCTGATACAAATGATACATATACATTTATAAATATGATCTGCTTTAATTTTTTCCTAAAATCTGATAATTTAGATTGTGGTACACTCATACAAACATATGCATTCATGATAAACACCTGGAAATTTCCAGGTATACAGAGTGTACTCGTAACATTAGTTTCTTATCATTAACATACATACATATATGCATATTCGTACACACACTTACAAATTAAAATAAACATTCTATATTTTATATATGTATGTAAATCTTTATTACATAAAACTATGAAAACGCCTCACAGTAGTTTTGTTATCTTAAGGACTTCTACAATATTCTATACAAAACGAGAAAAATATCCTAACAAGCCAGACAGGCAGGGCATATGGATGCCGGCGTATGCTCAAACAAAAGCCTCTATTGCAAGATCGATGAGCTGTAGCGAACGCTGCTGCTTCTACTACCGTTGCTGCCTTTTTTCGTCGCTGCAAAGGGAAAAGAGCACGGGCCGCAACACGAAGCAGCTCGTGATTGTAACACACCACTGCTGAGCAACGCACACAACGTGCGCACACGATGTTCGGGTCTCTGCCTGCCGTCGTGTTCGGATTTGCCAGGTTGCTGTAGAGTTCTTCTTGTTTCTGTTCGGCTGACGCTTACGAGCGACGTTGTCGCTGAAGAAGGAATCAATTGCGCGCTCACCATCATCGAGGACGGTTGTGAAATAAGAACTCTTCTCGGACGACGCGAATTGTGCGACTGTGCGACTGTGCAATTGTGATCTCTCGTTCAAATTATCTCTCGTAGTAGATTTTTGGCTCGGTAAAGGTAGTTGGTGTTTGTGACTCTGTGCTATTTATGTGTGTTTTATTTGTTATATGCTAACTGTGAAACCGTTACTTGAAATGTGAAGACGATAGACAAAGTGCTGAATGTAGCCAACAGAACAGAACAGAAACTAATTGTGTGCTTTAAGTGCAAAGAGACATGCAGAAAATATGCCAAAAACAACATGTCTACTGTTGCTGCTGTCGCCGCTGCCGCCGTTGTAAACTTAAACGTTGAAATGCTACGCAGATGCAGCTTTAGTGGGTGCGGCAGCCGCTGATCTTGAACTCGCGCTGAGGCCGAGGCCAAACTGCACAACGTAGACCTAACGGTGCAGCAAGTGCAGCAGCACGACAAGGAAAGACTCAACACAACAGCCATTGCATTTCTTTTGATTGCTTGTGTATCATCTTCGGGAATCTTGGAAACCGCCTTCGCCTGTGCCTGTGCCTGCGCCTGCGCCTGCGCCCACTCGTACGTTAAAATTTTCGTCGCCGAAATGGTTTTCTTTTGCGCTCAACTCAATTTTTTTTTTTCGGCGATGAGGACCAAGATGGCAGACGAAGTCTATGCACTCAAAAGGTAATCTTATGCTAGAGTTATAAAACTGCCGTTAGTTTTTACGTTTAACCGTTTGGCGTTTGGGTGCAGCAGCAGCAGCAGCAACAGCAGCGCAGAATCAGCAACACCAGCAGAGATGCTCTCTCAATTTTTTACAGCCTGTACAAAGTCCAAATTCTGTTTTTATGTCCGACCATCAAATAACTGACGCTTGTAGTTTGACAGGCACACACACATACATATAAAAACACACATACAGTCACATCTATGACGCAATAAATTGTGTGACAACAGGACGTTAGAGCAAGTGAGAAAAGTATTTAGTGGCGAAACCTTAACGACGCAAAAGCTTGACGCTACTTTCAGTTGCCTTCATTTCATTTATTTACAAACTTGCCGTTATAAAATAAAAAAAAAGCGGTGCAAAGAAGTAGTTCATTGTTCTCAAATAATTTGCGCATTGTGACTTATTCTTTTCCCTGAAAACAGAGACACCCTAACGGCACTTAAACTGTAGCTTTACAAAGTTTGCGCGCCAAGTAACGGACACGCACAGAGCAGAGCAGCAAAAAGGGTAGGCAGCGTATGAGAGCGAGAGAGCGGCATCACGTGTGCTACCAGAGTAACACAATTTTTGCACATTTGCTTTTCGCCGCGTCCCATGTCAGCGCCTTCATTATTATAATTTTTATTACTTATGCATAAATCAAAATATGTACGTACATATGTATGTATGAATGTGTGTATGGTTGTTTGTGCGTGTGTATATGCATACTTAATTTCAGAAGAAAAGAAGGAAAAAAACACCTTTGTGGCCGCCTGCACTAATTTCGCAAAATGTTGCCATTGATCCTTTTTTTATGTGTTGCGCGCATTTCCGTTACTGTTTTTTTTTCTTCTTTCTTCTTTCCACTCTCCACTGTTCTTTGTTTTTATGCCAAATCATCGGCATACATATAACATGAAATGTCTGCGGTTTGCATACAAATTCATTAGTGCCGGCCTGCGAATGTTGATTGCAGCGCGCGCAGACATCGACTGCTTCGCTCCCAGTGTTGCCAGCTTCCCTGCCTCCCACACACATACACACACGCAGCAGCCGAGGCGCATTTTTTTCCGTTTTGGGCCTTGCATTTTCTCAGAATTATGCAGGGCACCTTTTCTTACAGGCGGTTGGCGAGCAGGAACCCACACGGCGCTGCCATGATGTTTTCTGATTTTCATTCGAAATGTCTTTAATTACATATTGAGCAAAATAGTTAACAGTTAAGTAATTATAAGTATGAATAGGGATTTGGCCAATTCTTAAGTTATATATACACATAGTTGTATATACACACATATACAAAAATACAGAACAAATGTTTCTTATACCAATCCTTATCTCTATTAAGCACCCTAAATAACCCAGATCATTCATTATAGATACATCCCCTTTCTCTGGCTCTCACATAAATTAATTAAAGCTTCAACACTCGAGCAAAGAATTTATGAAGTTAAAATTATATATTTTTGGTGTTATAAAAACAATTTTTTTGTATACTCTGTAACCAAAAATGTGACCCAAAACTCGTTCTGCACGACAATTTGGCCACTAATTTTGTTGGAGCCGCATACCCAAATAAGTTGGTCGGTAAAATTTTATTGATCTTCTGAAAAATATAAAATTGTTTCATGGTCGTCGTCGTCGTCGTCGCCGAAATCGAAATCGAAAACGAAACACCAAAACTTGGAATCGAATTGAAAACGCAAAACTCCAAGAGATGCCAGGATCACAGAGGACTGCAACTTGGTAGCTGGGCAGACGACGCGACGATAACAACAACAACAACAACAACAAATAGGCTGGGTTAGGACCCACTGTCCAGTGGCCAGTCGGACAGCTGCTTTTGCCGCACAACTAAAAAAGGCCAGCCGAAAAATATTTTTATCTTGATATTTTTTCTTTTTGTTGTTTTTATATTTATTTTCTTTGCCTGAACTTCGTTCTAAATACGCCAAGCGGGGCATAAATATATGTCTTTAGTGTGGCATGTCTGGTTGCGTTTTCGGAACTTGGAATAGAGAGGGAGGGGGCTTCGCGACGAAGCAAAAGCTGAAGCAGTGGAGTTAAAGGCGATCGCCGAGTGCCGGCTGTCTGCCAAAATTCATGGAATTAGTTAACGATTAATGATTGGATATTGATTTCGGTTTGTGTGCTCTCTCAGGAATCATCATGGCTATGCTTATATTGCATATATACATATTATATTCAAGTAGGCATTTGGCTCAACTTATGAATATTGGGTTTGAAAAAGGTCTTCACCCATAGGGATATTTCATATATGTGAACTCATCTCTGCAAAGATGGGAGAGACTCCCTGACTTTCCAGTGCTCATTAAGCGTAACTGTAAAGTTAAACTCAAATTTAAGTATTTCCTCAATTTCTGTCGACAGCTTTGTCCATTCCTTAAATGAGGCGTCATTTTATTGGCGTAACGAACTTTCTTTTTGCCTTTCCTTAACTGCTGAGATTTTACGATCCTCACATAAAACAAAACAAAAAACACCAAAGCACATCCGAAATTAAAGAGAGATAGCAGATGTCCGAAAGTGACGGCATTATGTTGACCAGGTAGTATTTTTGCACTTCATTTTTTTATAATATTGTTCTGCTTCGCGCTTCCTATGAAACTTAATTTGTGTGCTTGCTCCTTGGCCCCATATCAAATTGGCGCTATCGAATAGCTACACACACACACACACACACACACACACACACATTCGCACACACATACATACGCGCACACAGTGGAATGCCCCATATAACTATGGGGCAGCCTTTTCTTAATAAGCGTTTCACTAAAATTTCTGCTTAGCTCTTTGAAAATTTGTGGTTCGCCTGCCCGAAATTTGAGGCTTAAATTCTTTAAGATCTTTTCCAAAACTGTGCTTAGACGAGTTTTACACACACACATATACACTCACACACTGACAGACGCATACAGAGCATAATTGGTACACATTTAATACCACGTTGCGCAGCATCCCATGGCATCTCTTTAGATCGCGCATCTGAAATTTGTGTGAGAACTTTGTGAAATGTGAGCTCAAGACTTTGGCTTCTATATCTTTCGGATTATAACTTGCCGCTAATGATTTGCTTACTGGCTTGGCAACAGGCAGGTTGTCCAGGCTGTCCAACTCTGTGTGTGTGTGTGTGTGTGTGTCTGCGCCTGCGTCTGTTCGGGCCTATTAATTGCATTTTAAGCAGCTTGACTTCTAACTGTTCAGACTATCGCATCAGGCTCTAGTAATTGAGTTGTTAGGCATTCAGTTATGTATATGCCCCTCTCTCCGGACACTCAAATAGTTCTCTCTCACTGGAGCCGAGCTATGTGGGGAATGTTACTTTTATTGCTAACGAGCTGGCAGTAGTTCGAGTCTCATTGGACTTTTCAAACTCAACATGAGCTGTCTTGATCTTTAAATTCAATTTTAAACATCAGTTTAACTCTCTCATCAATAGAAGAGATTTAGTTGCTGGGGAAAATTTACATTGGATATTAAACATATAATTATTGGAATTGAATATATAAAAAGGATTGAAAGTTAATAAATTTCTCTATATTAATAATTAAAGATTGTTACGCAATCTCATAGCCGAAAGATTGTAACGTAATCGCCATTTAACCAGACATATTGAGTACGTATGGTTCCGATAAAAAAAAAAAAAGAAAAAACAAAAATTAAACATTAGAGTTAATTGTTAGTAAGCTTGAATTTTTAATGAAATGCGAGATTGAAATGCCAGTGACAACAAATATGAATGTGAACAGAAACTTTCTTTGCGAACGCCTTGTCTAAGAAGAAATTAGGCAACTGTAAATTCAATTCTTGAACTGTTTCATCATATTCTTAGCTCTAGTCTATCTTATATCATATATTATTTCGTCCAATTTCACACAGCGGCCTACACAGCAAAAAACCAGATAGAATTCTTAAGCATGCCAATTTACGGCCACAATTTGAGTTGTTTAAACGCTTTCGAAGCGCACTGCAAGCCAATTGATTGCTGGTCAATTGCGCTGCTGGCCAAACTGTAGATCTGCAGCAAACAAGTGTAACTCAAACTGTAATGCACACTGTGTGCGTGCATGTGTGCGAGTGTGAATGTGAGTATATATGTGCAGACAATGAACGTATATTATGCCGTAACAATATCAAGCAAATGACTAGGCAACTATCGGCAGATCCAAGTGTATAGTTGTGTTTATGGGAATGTGGGCATTGACTGATGTTGTTGCTGTTGTTATTGTAGCAGCAGAAGGAGACATGCCCACTTATTTGCACCAACTAATATTAAAACACCGTTATGCATATCAGCCGCACAATTCACATGGCAGCAGATATATATGTGAATATATATCGGCTCTTAGAGCTGGCCACAACTGGCGGGCTCTCTCAGCGATTGGCATGTCTTGGCCATGGCCGTAACCCTTTAATTATGGCAACAGACGCAGCAGCCGCAGCATCTACGGCAACGAGTGCTGCGGCCAACGTCAACGCCTTTCCAAATGGCATTCGCCCAAAGTTGGACTAGAACTGGACTTTCTAAAACCCATATCAAAATGGACCCAGACCCGTGTGAGAGCCAGGCGCAACTGTTGCACAACCAAAAACAAAATAGTAAAACAATAGTGCTCCAGTCGGGTGTGCTCGACTAGCAGGTACTCTGCAGTCACTCTTCTGCAGTCAGCTATGATATAATGCTTATGTTTTGAAGAAGTCAATTTGAATTCTGATTATATGAGGGATGCGTTGCATATCTGCAGCTCCCATATCTGTGATATATTTTAAAACAAATGAATTGAAGCTATCATATAGGCTTATTGAATGAGAATCAACTTTCTTATTTTTGGCAAACTTCCACTTAAGGATATTCGTATAGGTGCTTCGCACACACACACCTTTCAAGTTTTACAGGGTATAAAAAGAACGCAAAAAGCAGAGTTCTTAATTGCTTTTCGATTACGTTGGCTTAGAACCAAATTTGCAAGCAAATCAAAGTGCGAGTTGCTTTCGAAGCAGAAGCAGCAGCAGTTGCAGTTGCAGCCTGGCAACACGCTTGCAGAGAAAGCATCTCGGCAACAAAGTAAATGTTGCGCTGGGAGCAGGCCCACAGCAACAGGAGGAGGTAGCAGCTAGCAGATGGGAGGCTGTGGCACTGCCACGCCAAATAGACAACAGATGAGACAGGCACAGCCCAGGGCCAGGCCCAGGCCAAACGGCTTTTGCAGACGACAGAAACGAGTTTCTAGTTGGCCATGGCTTAAAGAGAACAAAACAAAACAAAAACAGAATTGTAACAGGCCGCACTGAAGAACCTTTCTAAGCCAACGTTGAGGCTGTCCTAGGCACTGGCATTGGCATTGCCATTGGTATTGGCCATTTAATACAGTTATTTTTGCCAGCGCAGACGCAACAGCCAGCAAGAGAGCCAACTCTTTTTGGCTAGCAGCTATTAACGTGCCTCCCCCCGCCTAAGCGTCTCCGTTGCCCTGTCCTCCTGTCGAGCCATTGGCAGCTCTCTCGGCTGGCAGTCATTAAATATGATTCCCGCTCAAACTAGAACAGGCGAACGCATCGAAGGCAGGCTAAACAGGCAACAGACAAAAGGCCGTTCGCAATCATAATCGTCGTGAAAGGAGCTGAACGTAAATGTATGCACATGTGTTCAGTTGCAACGCACTTAATATACCCTAACAAATGCACAGATTTGCTCGTATTTATCGCTGCGTTTTGTTGCATTTGAATTTTATGGCTCACTTTACGATTGCATTGCTGTTAATTAATCCCCCCTTACTTGGCCCAAAGAAACTTACGACTTTACAGCCCATACACTAAATGCTCAAAATGCTTATGAGCCATTAAAAAAAATAGTTAGCACAAAGATGCGACACATGATCCAGGCAGGGGGTGCTACGTTGTGCCACCTTAAGTTTTAGATAGCGCTCTATAAACTATTAAATTTACTTACTTTTTGTAAAGTATTTCATCCCGAATCCTTCTATTCAGTTCTTTGTGTAGAAGAACTTCATGAGCAGTAATATATTCTGGCTACCCCAGGGTTACAGACAGCTTTTCTTATCAATAACATTTTACACACATTTCCATATACGTACTCAAATCCCAGAGGAAACATAATATTTTATTTGCTTTCTTATTAAGCATGGCTTGATAACAAATATTTAAAAAAATGAATGAGCTCCACATAAAATATCTGAAATAATATAATTTAATAATAATTCATTTAATATATATTTTTCGATCATATGCAAATTATTAATACATTTTTTGTTTTAAACTAATTTAGTTTAATATCTGTCTTAAAAAAAACTTTAATAGTTATATTTAACATTGATATAACATTATTTCTGCATCTTTAATCGTCATTTATTTAACAAACTGTCTTTAAAATTCACTGTATTTGGCTAAACTATATAAATTTTTTCGTTTCTGCTGCTCTTTGGGTTACATGTGCAGTGTAATCGCAACTTGTTGGCAACACTGGTTGCTTATGTAGCTGTTGGCAACTCATTCACACTCTGCCATCCTCTTTCTCTCTCACTCTTTTGCCACTCACCATTGGATCGTAGGCGAACTGTTTGCTGTGCTCACACATTCACGCTTTTCAGGCTGTGGTGGGTTCTTGACAGTGTTGGCAAGTTTTGAGTGGACAAGAAGTTAGCTAGTTTTAGCTGGTAGATTAGAAGGATATTTATCCGATTTAGCTATTTTTTTTAACAAGAAAATGACTGAAGTTAACAACGCTGAGTGTATGTTGCATGCTCCATGTTGGCCTGCTTCATAACGCCGACCCCAGTTTTCACGTCGTTGTTAAAGTCTTGTCAGCTGTTTGCTTAAGCAAATATTATTACATGATCCGCATTGCTAGCTTTTTCAATGAATTATTAGTTATTTGAAATTTATGTGGCGTTCTGGTTTTCCCCTTCCCGCTCAATCTTTCATTCTCTTATTCTTTTTTATCGCGCGTCTATTTGCGTTTCCGCTCTCCGATATTATTGGTCGTTCTGGGCCGGCTGCCTTACAATTGCTCAATGGGGCAGCCGAAGTCTTGAGCACGAATTCGAGCAGCTCCACTTGGAGCTCTCGTTCGTGTTGTTGCTGGGTTGTTGGGGGCGTATTTGCCTAAGAAAAATAAATAAATATAAATTTATTGCAGCGTTGGTTCATTTTTTTTCTTCGCCTTTAGAGGGGATAAATTCCCTAAGTATATATTATACATATATATATTTATAAATATGTGTGTGTGTATGTCATTAAACTTAAAGCTAATGCTCGACGGCGATCATATAAACAAATATGCGCGAGCCAGCTCTGAGCTCCCCCCATTTTTTTCTGCCAAAGATAAGCAACATAGAAATACGCTGAGAGCCACAAAAAACAGGAGAGGAACAGAATTGTCGCAGCCCCGTCTTAAAGTCTCACACATTTATGCATAAGTGTATATACATTCGCATATGTATGCATACATACATATGTAAGTGCTCTGAAAAGTTTGATTTTTGTTTCTGCTGCTGTGGCAATTCCGTTCAGCTCATAATTGCCCGCTCTTTGAAGCCTCCAGCGTATTTCTACGAATTTTGTCACGCTTTGGATTTCAAAATCTGTCGATGTTAGCCAACTGTTAATGGACCCAACATCACTGCATGAATCCCTAGAATATAGACCATATACACACATATGCATTCATACATTTTACATACATATGTATATACTATAACATCTTATATAGCTGAAATTCCTTGAGGCGTAAGTAAATGGCATTTAACGCTTGATTTGCAGCGTTTAATTTTACCTGCTAGGCCAAAGGTACTTTAGTTTCGCTCTCATGGGCAGAATTCAGCTCTCTGATCCTTAGCCTCCGATCCATTGTTCTCTCGCCCGCACAAAGATGTTCCAAAACCAAGAAGCCGGGGGAGTAGAGTTCTTCTGTTCAAGTAGGGGCGGAAATTTAATATTAAACGTTTTTTTTTTTTTCTTATTTTCTTGTTATTGAAATATGAGATTTTAGGCACTGATCTGCTTTTGTCTACCTGTTTTTAATTTTCTTTCTCAGAGCAAACATAATTATATTGTAATTCGCTTCTTAAGTTTGGGGGCACTCGTGAAACCCTATATCAAAAATTCTATATGTACATATGCTCCTCGTATATTAAAAAAGTAATGCAGATCTGCAAAACCCAAATCATAAATTGCTTGCAGGACGGGAAGGTGTCAACGTTTTGCCTTTTGATTCAAACATTGCACTTGTCCCGGCCTATGAGCGGTTTATTTGACAACAATGGCGTAGAGTATATATAAATACGTATGTATATACATTTTTCACAACTAAGCAAGTCTTAAGTTTAAATATAAAAATATATATAACTTAGTATGTTAAGTTATATTAATCGTGTAAAATATTCACAAGTTTAAGCATTCAATATTTGTTTTTTGGTTAAAACTGAAGAGACGAATTTGAAATTTTCAGTTTTTCGTGCCATTTCAGCTCTAAAAGTTTGTGAAACCATTGTGTACAGTTGTGTCTTATTAGCATGGCAAATCCGGTGAGTTTTTACACATTAATCTTGCAGATAATCAAATTTATTCACTTAAAATAAAAAATTTACATTAACATATTTAAACATTTTTACACTAACAATAATTTTAATAAAATTAAATAGTACGTAAAAAATTGGTTTATTTATGAACAAATCATTAACGCAATAATATATAATGTAACTCTTAAAAATTTAATTTTTTCAGTTTATATTCAAAGAGCAGCGTGTATCATATTTAAATACAGCGCCAAGTCAATCAGCTGTTGAGTATTTAAATTTGGTATTTTTGCGGGATTTGTTTTAACCACGCATTTAGTGCATTTTTGTGATTGGCGTCGGCGTCGTCGTTGTCGCTTCTAGTCAAATAAAAAAAAATTAAAATAAAATTTAAAAAAAAGCAACAAGCCGAGCAATCGCGCTCGCCCGCCTGTTTTGTGTGCCTTCGTTATTTTTATTGTTTTTGCTTTCGCTGTCGCTGTGTGTTAAATATAAAAACAAATTGAGTTAAAAGGAAAATAAATTTCACATACAAATCAAAAGTAAGTTTTACGTGAGAGAGCAAACGCGTATTTGTAAACATATTTAATACACATACATACATCTCTTAGTTTTCTCATGAACTCTCACAAATAGTGTGCTATACACCATATAAATATTTTTTATTTATAATTTTTTTCATATTTTTTTTTCTAATTTTTGTTATTTCATTTTCCTATTGAGTTTTTTTATGCGGCACATCTAGTGCTAGCAAACAGCGTGTTAAAAACAATTGAAAATAATAGTTTAATAATAAAATAAAAATTTTTTTTGAATCTGTACTCAATTAACATGAAAACGCAGCCGGAATCGAACGTGAAAATGGAAGTAGCCCCGTCCCCGCTGTTGGTGCAGACGAATATCTGCACAGTGCCAGTCCATCAGCCTAAGGGTCGTGGTCGCCCACGCGCTTCCTACGCACAAACCGGGGAGTTCGATTTGGGTCTGATACGTGAATATCGTTCGCGCCCAGCGCTTTATGATCGATCAAATAAGCGCTTCAAGGATAAGATACACACTGCGCAGCTCTGGATGCAAATATCTCATAAACTGGGCTATGACGGTAAATTCTTCGGAATTTGTAAAATTGTAAATAATTCTCAATAATTTTCCATATAGTTTCCATATTGCGCGATCGCATGATTACGCTGCGTAATCGTTATAATATCGAGAAGCGACGCGTGGAAAACAATTCTCTTTCAAATTCAGCTAGCCAATGGCCCTTGTATGAGAATCTGAGTTTTCTCTCAGACCACATACGCACCAGGCGCTCGTATAAGACTCAAAGCAAGTCGCTGGATGGCCAGGCGGATGATGAGGACGATGAGGAACCCTTTGATGTGGAAGATGGTAACAGCGAAAGCAATGAGTTACCCAAATGCATCAAGCATGAGCTGGATGCCGAATATGAGGATATCGAGGATTTTGACTGCGATGGACAGTTGCCAGTGACCACGATGCTCAGGTGAGATCAGCACCGAGCTATGACTATGATATTAATATTTATTATATATATTGCAGCATACCAGCCAGCAGCACGCCCATAAATGGCATCAGCAATAACAGCAACAGCAATAGCAACCTATTCAATGACAGAGCAGCGCAGCACCAATCGGCCAATTGTCGCCAGCCAGAGCAGTTGTTGCGCGTAGCCAAGCCGAAGCGTTCGCCGCAAGCATTAGAAGAGGACGCGCCACCAGTCAAACGACGTTTGGAAGAAGGTCAGGCAAATGCGACAGCAACAACAGCAACAACAGCAGCGACAGCAGCAACGGCTACCGCCGCTGTGGCAGCATCGGCTGCCAAAGCGAAAATAACAGCTGCAAAAACCACATATCCTAAATTTCGAGCCTTTGGCGAATTCGTTTCGCACTCGCTGAATGAGCTGCCTCAAGGAATTTCCATGCGACTGATTGAAAAATTTACACTAGAATTAGTCCAGGCGTCCATTGCGAACGAACAAATTCAGCAACAGCTGCATAAATCCGTGGAAGTCAGCAGCACGGACGAAGATTAGTTTTTGGGTTCTAATCGAGATTAAGGCAAACCAAAAGAAATACAAATCTAGTTTAAACTAATTTTATAACTTTACTATGGACTATATCCTAATGTGTATATAATTATATATTATATATTTTATATATGTAATATATATGCCAAATTGAATAAAACCAACCACTAACCTTTTTTAGTATGTGTGTATATATATGTTCTCGTATATATATATATATATATATGCCTGTGTGCGAGAAATGTGGCTATGCTGCACCTAACGTAAATTTGAGTCCGATTTGTGCCTAATGCCGCAGGCGTGTCATTTGCCTGCATATGATTATTAATGTCTATATTTTAATTAAATTACAGCCACGCTTGGAACGCTGTAATGGCTGGGCAGGCTGACGACCCGCTTGGCTTATTGATATTGTTATGGGAATGTGTGTAGCTGCCATCTCTCCATGCGTGTGTGTGTGTTTGTGTTTTAAGTGCTGTGCAACATTAAAACGTCACCTGATGTAGGTCGTGCCTGGTGCTTATTTGTTGTTATGCGAAAATACAAATTGCACTAGTCCCGGCCTGCAGTGAGTGTCGCAAACAACGTCTGTGTGTATCTCATCTGGCCAGGCAGTCGCCTTGCTGCTGCCAGTTGCCCTGTAATTATATAATTTAATCAAATTACTTGCATATGTTACCAAAAAAAGAAAAAGAAAAGAGGAAACAAAAAAGAATAAGAAAGAAGAGTGAAAAACGAACATTAAGTGCCGCATTTTGACAGTGAAATGTGATTATGTGTGCGTGGCCAAAAGAAAGATATTTGCGTATTTTAGTATTCATCATCATTATTCTTTAAAAAAAATTTCGCTCGCCAGCTTGAAACATTTTTGGGCGCACTTAAACTTGACAGCGGTTTGACAGTTGCAAATTACGCCAACTGCAACAGCGCAGGCAACAGCAGCATTGAGTGTCACAGTAATCAGCTTTGGCAGCTATACTGTCTGAGTTGCCAACGTCATGTGCTCAGTTCGTTTCTAAGTTAAAAGACAACGTTGAAAATTAGAAATAAACGTTATATATTAGTATTTTGGAAACGTTTATCATTTTTAAATATTTTCCAAACTATACATCTTAATTTAAACTTCGAAACCAAAGTGGGCTATAGAAACTAAATTATTTTTCCAACAAGAATTTCGAAGCTGCACGTTATAACATAAAGCTCACTGCTACAAATCTTCTAGGCGGAAATTTGTAAATGTTAATAATAAATAAAAAATTAAATGCCGTGGTTTATTTTGTATATGTATTGTATATTTAAATTTAATTGGAGTTTGAATTGTTGTCATTGTTTTTTTAATTAATTAGCTAAATTTAAACACTTAAGTAAACGCGCGTTCATTATGCATATTCACTTTCGTTTTCATATTTTCTTCTTTTGCATAATTGTAATTTGTATATAGTATTATTAATTACTCGTAAGTTCGAATTAAAATCACTCAAAAAATGTGCTGCTCTTTTTTTTTTTTTTTTTTGTTTTGTTTTACTTGATCTTGTTGTTTTCATTTGATAATCGGAATTGTAGCTGGAATAAACGACGACACACAGTACACGACATTCATAGCTAATAATGATAATTTGTAATAAAGTCTAATAAGGAGCTGAAAGTTTAGGATTAGATCAACAAATACAACTGCGACAAAGAGATCAAAATGCATATTAACGATTATTGGCAGCGGCCAACGTCACAACTCATACGTAATATTATTCATATGATCGCGAGTCTTGCGTGGCTTAAACGGCGCCGCAAAATGCTCATAGTCGTAGGCGATGTCCGCATTGTATGAGCTGCAGCGACGCAAGCGATGGTGTGGCACGAAGGAGCTGCTGTAGGGCGCCTGGCTGCCATGGCCGGCGCCAAAGCAGCGCATTGCCGCACACAGCAGGGTGCACCAGCGCCAGCTGGGGAAGGCGTAAAACTGATGTGATCCATTACTGTTTTGCCCCTTCTTGGCCAGCAAGGGCTGGCGACTGTGATGCACGTAGGGATTATAGTTGGAACGAAAGCTGTTGTCGCTGCTGTTGCCGCTGTCATCGCCGCTGCTGCTGTCGCTGCGCCGCAGACCCAAACGGAACAAATTGCCGTTGTTGTGCGCCGCATTGGCGAAGTCCTCGAAATCTAGATGTGAATCCTTCTCGAAATCGCGATCAATGGAAACGGCGGGCGTGATGATCATGAATTGACTATATTTTCGGTTGTGGCTGGGCGCCGGACGATGTTGGCTGTGGCTCTGACTGGTGCCAGCACTGCGTTGATTGGAAATGGAGTTCAATAGCGTTTGATTCGTATCAACCGAGGAGTAGCTATTGCTATTCGATATTGGTGACATATCATTGTTGTTGTTATTACCATTACTGCCCCCGCCGCCGCCGGCGCCACCACTGCCGCTGCTGCCATTGTTGTTATCATTATTATTGCTATAGCTATGATTGATGTTGTTGTTGTGCGTGTTAAAAACTCCCGCCGGTGCCGGCTGCTTGGTGGTCACCATCGCTTGCGGTTGCGGTAGCTGGTGCATCTGCTGCGGCTGATAGTGGTGATACTGCAACTGCAACGACAATGGTAATCGGGGAACTGGCTGTTGATGTTTCTGGGCGAGCTTATGCCGCCGCTTGGCAACTGGAGCTGAAGCTGGAGCTGGAACTGGAACTGGAGCTTTAACTGCGACTGTTGATGTGGCTGTGGCTTTCACTGTGGCTGAGGTCTGTTGCGGTTGCTGTTGCGCTATTGCCAATGCTGGCAAGGTTGTTGTGGGCGTCGAGCCAACCGAGGGCATCCATCATCTTGTTTCCTCCACACCGCTATCATCGGGCTTCACAATTTGATAGGTTATCAAGTACTCTGGATAAGACTGCAAAGTACAAACAGTTAGTGCTACATATAGGGAAATTCAACGCATCTAATGCTCACTTGTTCACCACGATATACAACGTATTCAGCAAAGTGTAGGCCGCCTGTCGACGGGCGCCCAACCACCGAATGATGGCCGGGCGGTGCGTGCGCCATCTTCATGGCGCTGTATTGCAAAAATGACTTGCCCAATGCAACCCGACAGAGCAGCAGTTGTCTAAAAGAATAATAAAAACTTGTAGGAAAAGAGATCCTCAGATGACTATTGTTTCACCATTACCTGGGACACACATAGCAGGACTTGTCCTTGTGCGCTGGACAGCCGATGCCGCCGCCTATGCCATACACATATTGATTGCTCTTCGAGCTGTGCTCCGCGAAATAAATGCCCGCACCAAACATGCCGCCAATGTAGGCGTGTCGCTCGTCGAAGCCACGCTGCACAATGGCATTGATGAAGGGGCTGCCGTGGAAGAGCATGCGCTCGTTTGACTGCAGAAAGTTCTCCTCGGCAATCTCCTGGCGGCGATGCGCATAACGTTCCCACAACTTGCGGTTCTGCACCTTTTGTACCTATAAATTGAGAATTGAGAAAATTGTAATTACGAGGAGCTATCGAGACTTAAAATGGTGTAGACTTACCCTAACTATGTGATAGCGCACGAAATAACCGCCAGCTTGTCCATTGTCACGATGCTCGCGTATGGTGGCTTGCATCTCCTCCTCGACAGCGACAAACTCCTTGTCATCCGGCAAAAGATCCACCAGCAGCGTGCACAGATTAACATTGTTGCCTATGCCTGTCAAGAGTTTACACTTGAGCAAGAAGAGCTTGGTGAGGACTTCAGCTACTTACCCGTTGTGGCTCGCAACTGGGCGATGCCTTTGAGTATCTTGTGTCGGAAACCGTAGGCGGACACGCCCACTTGCTTGAGATCGTCATGACCCATTTCGGCCAGTATATCCAGCGTGATTTGCTCGCGCTCGAACAGCTCGATCAGATGATGCAGCTGCTGGCTGCTCAAGAAACTGGACACATTCGTTATCGACTCCGGATCGGACAGGAGTTCCTCACTGCTGGAGCTCTCTGCGCCATGCGCTTCAGCGCCCTGTGCTGGACTGAGGCGAGTCGCACAGCTATTCATGGGCAATGGCACTGGCACACTGAGCGTCATGGATGCGCCCGAGGGCAGTAGAACTGTCTCCGTGGTGGGTGCGAGCAAGGCGGATGCAGATCCCGATGCATTTGCAGTGCACGGCATGACAGCCGTTGCAGCTGCAGCTGCAGCTGAGTTGGCACCTGCGGCCCCATCCTGGGCCGGTAAGGTGCTCGCCAGGGATTGCGTGGAAGCATTGAGCGCATGCTGGCTGAGCGATGTGGCCATGGCATCCTGCAGCAGACATTTGACATCGTCGGCTGTGGCCAGCTCTATGGGTGTTTGTCCCTCCTGGTTTTTCATATAGGCATCGGCGCCATGGGCCAACAGCAAGGAGCAGAGCTGCGTGCGTCCCTTCTGCGCGGCCTCGTGCAGCGGCGTAAAGCCCCATTTGTCCGTGGCATTGACCACCGTCTTGTGCTTGATGAGCAGCGCAGCGATATCCAAGTGCCCATAGGAGCTGGCGTTGTGTAGGGGTATGAGTCCGCCCTTGTCCTGGGCATTCACATCGGCGCCATGCTCCAGCAGATATTCGGCACACTCGAAATTGTTGTAGCCAGCGGCCAGATGCAGCGGCGTCGAGTTCCGTCCATTCAAATCCCGGCAATTGATCGTCTCCGATGTGACGAGGCGCTGCACTCGCGCCAAATTCCCCTTTTTGGCCGCATCCAGCAGCGCCGAGGGGCCGCGCAGCAGCTCAGCGACATCGTGATCCGAGTCCTTGACGAGATCAGCAGGAGTGGCACCATCACGATTCTTTTTCATCGGATCTGCACCGTGTTTCAGCAACAGCTTGCAGATATCGTATTTGCCCTTCGCGGCTGCCTCATGCAGCGGCGTAAACTTCCACAAATCGGAGACATTGACATTGGCGCCGTGCTTAACGAGCAGCTCGGTGACTTCGTAGTGGCCATACGAGCAGGCATTGTGCAGCGGAACGAGTCCACCCTTGTCTGCCGCATGGACCTCAGCTCCATGCTCCAGCAGGAATTGCACGACTGGCACTCGATTAAAGCCAGCTGCAAAATGCAGCGGGGTTGAGTGGCGTCCATCCAGATCCCTGCAGTTGACCGTATGTGGATTGTTTAAGACAATCCGACGCACTGCATCTAAGTCGCCAGCCTTGGCTGCCTCGAGCAGATTGGACTCGCTGTCTGGCGGATTCTTCAGCAGCTTCAGCACGCTATCCGAGGCCAGCTGTGCCGCTGTCAGACCCTCCAGCGACACAATGTTGGTGTCCACCGCATAGGAGAGAAGCAAACGCACGGCCTGCTCGTCGCGTGCACAGCGATGCAGCGCCGTCTGGCCAAGGCTATCCAGCGCGTTCACCTTGGCGCCCTGCTTTAGCAGCGCCTCCATCGCATCGTAGTGCATCAGCTCGGAGGCCAGATGCAGGGGAGTGAGGAATGCCTTGTTCTTCTCATTGAGCAGCGATCCTTTACGTATGAGCAGCTCCACCAACTGCTTGCGCTTCGCATCCTGACAAACGGCCGCCAGATGCAACGGCGTATCTCCAGTGTAAGGATGCACAAAGTTCACGATTTCGGCACAAACGAGTTTCTTGACGCGCGACAAATCGCATTTGCGGCACGCGTCCAGCAGGCAGTGTCCTTTATATTCAACTGCAACGGAAGAGGGACAAGTGAGAAAATTGATTATTGTAAAGGACTTAAGAGTGAATATAATTATCATATTAAATTCTAATTAAAAGAATAAAAAAATACATTACTTTTTAATTTATAAAAAAATAATTACTTAATAAAATGAATAAGAAATTCATCTCAATAAATGTGGCAAAATAATAATAATATATATTTTTTATAATTATTACAACTATAGGTTAAGCTAAAGCTACTTATAAATTATGAAGAAAACAATTCTTTTTCAGTAATATGAAGCAATAATAAAATAAATTAAATTAAAATTAAAAATTTACATACAATTTTAAAGCATATATGACTGAGATTTAAAATGAAGTTTGTAGTAAACTATGAATTCTTAAAATTAAAAAATCGTGTTCA
This sequence comes from Drosophila mayaguana, assembly GCA_037075325.1. Taxonomy (NCBI): domain Eukaryota; kingdom Metazoa; phylum Arthropoda; class Insecta; order Diptera; family Drosophilidae; genus Drosophila; species Drosophila mayaguana. Next base: position 4,375,508 of record JBAMCG010000074.1, read on the forward strand.
ATTAGCTCTGATAAACTTAACTTTCCAGTTTATCTATTTAATGAGTCTCAGACTTTAAGCAATTGAAATTGACTTAAATGTTCAAACTTGATATTTTTAGCGCTTAGCCCAAGGTCGGCGAAACGTAAATAAAAACTAATGAATAGCTGATAATTTTCAAATATATATTAATACTAAAAACGAGTGACATTCTCCTTCAATTCAGTCCAAATTCTATCTATCTATGATATACCCGAGGAACACTTACAGGCGATGCGATCACGTAGCTCCCGTGTTGGGGCCGCATCAATGGCGGATTTGTTGTGGCAGTTGAGCAGCGTTGGATCAGCTCCGCGACTAAGCAGCAGACTGCACACCTCCACCCGGCTCTTGGAAGCGGCCTCGTGCAGCGGCGTGAACGCCCACAGATCGTTGGCATTGACATTGGCGCCGGCCTGAATGAGTAGCTTGGTAACATCGAAGTGGCCGTAGGAGCAGGCATTGTGTAGCGGCACCAGCCCGCCTTTATCCTTGGCATGCACGTCGGCACCATTGGCCAAGAGTATTTCGACAATGCCGATGCGATTATAGCCCGCAGCCAGATGCAGCGGCGTAGAGCGACGGCCATCGCTCGCATGACAATTGACATTGAGGGGTGTGAGGAGGGCGAGCAGGCGATCCTCGGCACCCGAGCGTGCCGCCTCGAGCAGCTCATCCTTGCGATACTCGCCCGTTAGCACTGGCCGCGTGGCATCGTCGGCCAGCTCCAGCGGCGTCTTTTGCTCCGAATTGCGTATGGTATGATTGGCGCCGTGCTGCAGCAGTGCCAAGCACACATCCACTTTGCCCTTGCTGGCCGCCTCATGCAGCGGGGTGTAGTTCCAGTTGTCGGTGGTGTTCGGGCTGGCGCCAGCCTTCAGCAGCAGCCGCACCACCTCCGCATGACCGAAGGAGCAGCAATTGTGCAGCGGATGCAGGCCACCCTCATCACAGGCCTGTATGGAAGCGCCGTTGTTCAGCAGAAACTCAACCACCTCACGCCGGCCATAGCCTGCAATGGTAGAAGAAGAAGAAGAAGAGAAGGAACAGTCAGTGCATCATACAATATTAGACCCATGCTAAGCATGTGCTGGCAGAAAGCCCTAAAAGTGGCTTCCATGGTTAACTAACTGTCATTTGTTTTGTCTCTGCATTCGCTGGAGGGTTGAGACCTTCGCGACTAACAGATTTCCAACAGTTGCCACCCCCGCCTCGACATTCCCCATCAGCTGAGCGCACCGCGCAACCTTGGGGCTGTCATAAATCTTAGTCTAGCTTATTGTTTGGACAACAAAGCGACAAAACGAGAATCCAGCGCAGAGCTAAAGAAAGCTGTCAGCCCATAAGACCGCCTAGCGGCACATCTATACGAACACGTTATCTGTGATCTAGCCAAGCGCCCAACACAGTGCACAGGTAAAGGTTAGCTTGAAAAGCTAATAAAGCGGTGCCTACATTAAATATAATGAAGTTTATTGTATTTTTAATGCTAAAATAAAGAATTGCGAAACGCATATGTCCTATATAGTGTATTTCAGTACTATTGAAGTATTGAATTTGAAGGGCCTATTCCAAATTTTTGTTTTGCTCCGACATTAAGGAGATTCGCGGCTAAGACTTGCCATAATTTTAACATTCAATAAAATTGTCGAATTGTTTTATTTTCTATAAACATCAATCTTATCAATGTTATTTTTTTTATTTTATTCAATTCACAATATAATTCTTGTATGTGAAACATTAGTCACCCAACCAAGAAAATAGTTTGAAAATACGTTACGGCGATAAGATATAATATAAAATAATTAAATATCTTGTACATCGAATATAGATATAAATAAATAAATAAATATTATATATATATATATATATATATATATATATATATATATATATATATATATATATATATATATATATATATATATATATATATATATATATATATATATATATATATCGACATATTTTACAACAGTTGAACTACTTTGCTCAAATAATATAGCTATAGATAAAGATATATATAGAAGTTAACAGTTGATGTATACGTTAGGGGCATTCGCTATAGCAGTAGGGTGGCACACTGTTGTTGTGAACAGTGACTAGAGTTAAATCATTAATACAATTTCAATTTTGACAAGCAGGAAGTCAAAACAAATTTGATTGCAATTCAACAAGTAATTAATGTATAACAAATAATTGCTCGGAGAGCACTGAGAACCGTAACGAAAACTGGCTTTATAAGCCAAGTCTTCCCTCAAGACTCTTTGCGAAATTCGTTGTTGTTGCCATTCACTTTATTATTTTGGTCAAAACAATTACGAATGTTGCGTGAAAAATTAATAGAATGGAAAATATGATTAGCTGTATGTGAGTTGGGCAATTCAATGTGCAACAGCTGCTATTGTTATTGTTATTATTATTATTATTATAATTGTTATGTCTATTGTGTCTGAACTGTTTTTAGTCATAAAGCAAACTCCTTGAGCGCAAAAAGCTTGACCAGATTTATCATGAAAATAAAACCCCTTTAAAAATAAGTGTGAAGGTTAATGCAACAATTGTTAGTTGACTAATAAAAAGCAAATGTTATAAATCTTGCATGTTTGTAGCTGGGGCTAAGAAGGTCTAGTTTAACTAGACTTTCCGAGACTTTAGCCACGGATACGTGTCAGCAATAATTATCGAGTCTCGTTATCGTCTTCGCAAACAAGAAACCCGTACACAGAGATAACAGTGAATCGGATATAATATTAAATTAATGAAATTCTTGGCTGAGTGAAGGTGTGCTCTGATATTTATACAAAAACGTGTTACAATTTGCAACAGGTGTGGGGCCGGGCGGACTGGGGCGGGCTGTGGCGGACTGGAGCGAGGCGTAGCAACTTTTGCTAGTTTACTCAGCAACAAGGTGAAAACTCTGTCGATAGCAGCTCTTGTAGATCTCACTTTTTTTTGTCTGTCTTCAGAACGTGACAAAAGACATGACAACAACAAAGACAATTACTAAAAATTGGTTGGAAAACCAGTTTAGAGAGACAGTCAAAACAGTAAACAGTTAAACGTAAAATAAAAACCAGACAAAAGTAAAAAAACAAAGAAAAGCAAGCATGAATCATAGACAACAGGGGTCGAACATTTTTCGATACGAAGTTATAATACTCTAGAAAAGAACTTACAAAAATTAAAAAAATCTGCTAAAATAATAAAAAAAATTATCATTTTAATAAACAGTAGAGAACATATATATGCATATATATATTTATATATGTCAAGACTACAGAAGTAAAAACAATATTTACCTAGTCAAAATTAATAAAATTTCATAACTTTTTATAGTTTAGTGAAACTAAAACAATTTTAATTTGAATAGCTTACAAACGTCATGGCCAAATTGAAGTGGCCATTGGCAGAGCATTCAACAGACAAAGCCACAGCACAAATTGATATGCAAAGGGCGTGAAACTCGCAAGTACCGCTCCCCCACCTACGGCTACCGTCCACGCCCCTTTCCAAAAGCGACAGAAGGTATTTTTTAATTAGTAAAGGAGTTGGGGCGGCGGTTGAACTGTGTGCGTTTGGGCGTGACAGGCGAGGCAGGCGAAGCAGCAGAGCAAAAAGTGAAATTCATAGCTTAAGTTGGATGCGGTTCGGGCCATTCTGCGCTTTAAGAGGAGTGCGTAGCCAAGGCCAACATAGAGCAGATGCAAACGACGTCAGCAGGATGCTGACCAGGCGCAAAATAGGAAATTATGTTGGCTGTGCGAAAATGCCAAATGCAACACATAGTCAACGCTGGGCGGTCGTCGAGAGTTCCGGAAACGAAACCAAACCAACACAAAAAGTAGGTCAACTCTGCGAGCCGAGCGTGCGCAGGGCCAACAGACATTTGCGGGCGAGGGGGGCATTTATAGGCAGGGGCGCAGGGCGAGGGTGTCCGGGCGGTGAACCGACTTTTAGCCAGGCAACAATGACGCTCGTCACAGCAACCAAAACTAGATCAAGGCCAGAATCGCAGCAGCAACGAGTGCATTTGTGGCTGAATCAATAGGGGTGGGGGCTGCTTCAGCACTGCCATAAATAAGCCTAAGCCCAATTTAAAATAGACAACAACCTAGAAACACGTTATTTTAAAATGGCTAGGATACCCGCTGAAAGCTGTTATATGCAACAAGAAAATTGCCAGATTTTACGAGAAAAAAGGAACAACTAGCAAATACTGAGTAGGGAACCGTTAGACAGTTAGTCCTTCAACTTTTGGCAGCATGTCGAGCGTCTGACTGGGTGTGGGCTGGGGTTTCTACAGGACTTATGTTACTCACCCGCTGCAAAATGCAATGGCGTCGATTTACGTCCAGCTGTGTCGCGTGCATTAACCGTTTGTGGTGTTATCAGCTTCTTTACTTTGGCTATTTCACCTGTTTTACAGGCCTCGAAAAGCTCACGCAACGGATCGTTGGCCATGACCGTATCGAGATTAACATTTAATATAGCTCGACTGCGACTGGTCATTGTGATAAGTGTGGTTGATGCTGGTGCTGTTGTTGTTGTTAACTTGGCTCGCACTGCTTCACTTCTAGACTTTTGTTTTGTTTACACGCAGCGTAACTGAGCAGCAGCTGTGGCCGCTGCGCCTCGAAATTAAAATGCGTTATACTTAGTATCTACTTCTGCACCCAAAAACAGATGCTATATCTGGTTGGGCTAACTCGAGTTCATGTTTGTGCAGCTGTGTAACACTCACTGGCCATTTTTTTGCTGCTGCTCCACTCTAACGCACACACACACACACACACACACAAGTGCACAGACGAACACACGGACACGGTGGTAGGCGATGTGGAAACACTTGGCCCCAGAGGGAGCAACAATTGCAGTCCTTGTTCCCGTCGGCAGAACTTCACTGAGTAGTTTTATATTCTTTTTGGAACACACTAAATCAATATAAATAGTGTGAAAACAATTTCCTTCTACAAGTGCTGCGCTGTGACTGCGCTAGTTGCAATTGTTTTCGTTCAACTCGCGAAGAGAATTGTTGATATTCTATCGATATATAGTATATAATCTACTAGTTATCGATAAGCAATTTGATATTTTCAAATAGTATGTGTACACTGGCTGTGTCATCTGCTTTTATTATGCGATGTATCGACTTTTTATTTTTGCTTATCATTAACTGCAATAAAGATCATAAATATAATATTTAACATTTTAACTGAAATGATAACATTTTCTTTGATTTTGTAGACACACAATTATTAATTAATTCAATTTAACTGCGCGCCAAACGAATACCGATTTATATCGAATTCAGCACAGTTGTCTGCCCTGGTTTTATGTCTGTGCTGCCCTGTTATGGGTATCGAGTACAAGTGCATGCCAACAACAATGCGCGCATTGTGCATTTGTTTTTCGCTTTAAAATACAATAAAAATTATACAAATCGTGCGTGCACAATATATGCAAACTGACTGAAAGGTGCATATAAAAGTGAACAATAATGTGTGCTGAGAGACAATAGTATTAATAAGCGAAAAACACAAAAGTGAATCAGAACACACGCACACATACACACAGCAAAGCATATACTGGCACACACGTACATACACCTGCAACCCGCAACACCCGCTCGCTCTAAAACCAGAAATAAGTGCAAGTGAAGCAGCAGCGACGGCCACAAACAGACAGCAGAAGCAATTGGGGAAAAATAGCTGCAGCAAAGCAGAAAGAAAGGGAACAAACGTGACAACGAGAAGCAAAAGTGGAAGTGCAGCTCCACCCCCAATTTGGTACTGCAGCAGCAGCAACAGCAACAACAACATCAACAACATCAGTCACATTCGAGTCATGGCGCAGCTCTATCAACAATAAAACAACAACAGTAACGAGGCGCACGCTTCGCTGCCCTCGCGACAGCATTTCAAGCTTCGTCGGCGCTCTGCTGCGTTTGGAAATAATTAGACTCCACTTTAGTAGCAATTTTCTGGCAGCAGCAGCAGCAACAAGAACAGAAAAGAAAGAAAAAAAAAATCGAAAACAAAAATTAATTAATTTCTTACAACCAAAATGGAGCTGAAAGTTTGGGTTGAGGGCATACAGCGTATTGTTTGTGGTGTAACGGTAAACACGACCTGCCAGGTGCGTATTAAGCATATTGATTTTAATACCCTTGCTAAAAAAGTAATATAACTGTGTCAATCAATATGAAACGTACGCAGTTCTTACAAAGATTATATTCTCTTAAAATATAACTGGTTCGACTACCTCTATACTTAATAAATTAGTCGCTTAGATTTTAATCCATATTTACATATATTGACACATAAAAAGTGAATAAGGCCATGCGCTTGCAAGGGTATTAAGTGGTAGATAAATTTGTTTTCTCGTATATATGATATATCTGTTTGCAACCTAATCAAATTGATGTATACATTTCCTTGCAGGATGTCGTTTTTGCCTTGGCTCATGCCACTGGCAAAGTGGGGCGTTTTACGCTAATCGAACGCTGGCGTAATAATGAGCGACATCTCGCGCCCAATGAGAATCCGATGAAGCTGCTGCTCAAATGGGGCGAGTATGCAAATGATGTGCAATTTATATTGCAGCGATCCGAGAACAAGCAGCAACAACAGCAGCAGCCCACGCCTCATCAACAGCAGCAACAGCAACAACAACAGCAGCAGCAAAATCAGCAGCAGCAGCAGCCGCAGCCTAATAACAACTATGCAGTCATGACTACAAAAAAGCCGCTGGGCCCCAGCAATAACAACAATAGTATTGAGAGCAAATTGCCGCCGCCACCATTACAGAAACAGAAGTCGAGCGTAGAACTGGGATATCGAACGAAAGAGCTGAAAAAAAGTTTTGGGTGCGTACTGACAAAAGGTTAAAGCGACACTGAGAGCAGCATACTGAAAGATAGAAATCTTTGAACCTTCTCAATGTGTACATATAGACGTAGTCTATCGGCATTTACTGCCGAGTTTATATAGCCACTCTGTTTCTAAATTTCTCATAGACTCCACTCTTCTCATAGAAAGTCGTACCTCTATATTATGTTATTCGTATTTTAGAGCAATGCCACTCCAACTATTGATTATTTTAGATTACTAGTGATTACTAAATTCACAAATTTTGAATACTCATTAAAAAAGCAGCTAAAAACAATTATCAAGTGAAGCTCTGGCAATCTCAGCTATTGCAAACTAGTTTTGCTCGCATATTTAATTGCGTATTTAATCTTTACAGCGGCTATGATGCCAAACAATTCGACAACATTGGCATAGTTAAAGGCATACCACAGCAGCAGCAACAGCAGCAGCAACAACAACAGCAGCAACAACTGCTGCCGCAATCCAACAAAGCGGTGCCATTACTGCCCAAGCATGAGAAATCTCTCTCAAATCCATTGGACATGAGCAGCAGTAGCAGCAGCAATGCAAACGCTTTAAATGATTACACCGATTTCTACAACAATAATAACAACAACAACATCAATGCCAACAATAACAACAATCAACACATTTACAGTCAGCTGAGCAAGTCCAGCAATGAGTTGCGACGCGCTAGTCCGAATGAATATATCAACAACAACAACAACAACAACAATAGCAGCAACGAGCATCTATGCGATATTTATGTCAATAGCAACATTAGTAGCAACAACAACAACAATAACAACTCACCAGAGCTGTACAAGCAAACGCCCACAATTTCATCAAATGGTGCCCTGGTGCCACCGCCTTATCGTGATCCTCCGCCACCTCGCAACAGTCCCATGTGCCAGATGCCACGCTTGCCACCTAGCAGCAGTGCTGCTGAGACCATATCCAATGCATCCTCTACAACAAATCCATTTCTCAGCGACTACGAGACGCACAACAACAACAACAACAATAACAATGCGAGTAATCAGTGCATGGATGAGGGCGAGAGCATGTTTCAGGCCACGCAATATAATGATTTGCTGCAGTTAATCAAGTTTCAGCGCGAGAAAATTACCGCACAGCAATTGGAGCTGCAAAAGGTTCTACACAATAGGACTAACTATAAAAATAGTTTACTAATTCTTCTACTTTTAATTACAGTTTGATACGGAAATCGTTTTCCTGGAGAGCAGAGAGCGTGATCATGCGATTGAATTGGAAGTCATATCACGAGAAATATCCAAAGCGGATCAAATATTTCGTCAAGGCAGCGAACAGTTGCAAACACTGCAGTATGTTGAGGAAGAGAATGAACTGGTCAAGCAGCAGGAGAAGACACTTAAGTCAGAAATCGCATTGCTACGCTCCAAGCTGGCCAATTGTGAGACGGAGCTGCTGCAGTGCAAGAACAAAATGCGTTTGCTGATGGACGACATTGAGCTGGAACAGCAACAGCAGAGCAACAGGTAAGCATATTCCAGAGATCAATGGGGAAATGCAGTAACACGCGTATATTTCCTATAGACAAACTGTGGAACGTGACTTCCTAATGGAAATGGAGCGCATACAAAGTGATATTGATCAGGCACTGCACAACACGGACACATCGAACAAAACGGCTGATAATCTCAAAAAGGAGTTGCTCATGATAGAGCATGCCATTGCCGACAAGAAGCGACAGGTGGAGCAGCTTGTTAACGAAATGAAGGAGGTAAATCTACAAAGCCTGACCGTAACCACCACCGAGGAGATCAAGCATCTGCTTGAAGGACCCAACAAACAGGGCAGCAGTCGTCGCATTATTGGCTCACCACGGCAGTTGGAGACGGCAGTGCCAACCAGCAAGAACCCTCACGGCGTTTGGGTTTAAGAGACAGCATAACATTTGAATGCAACGAAATATTTTTTACACTCAAACAATTTGGGGGAACAAAAGACAAAAGATAAGGAAATGATTTACATATCTAGTATTCATACAGCGCGAACTCTAAATATATACTTATATATAAATCACAATATTAGCAAAGGACACAAATTTACAACGATAAAGTGCATATTTTTCTTCTGAAACAAAACAAAATAATGAAATCAAAACAAAAATACCTTATGGATCTCTTCAAGCAATGTTAATTGTTACAAATTTTTAGACACAACCCACACAATAATTATTTATTAGTGCACAAAAAAATATCGCTAAATTTTTATAACGTTCATTCAACTAGATGAATTTTAAGATAATCACATGTCCACAAATTTATGTTTATAATTTATATGTACTTAATCTTTCGTGCTATAACTAATGATTCGTTTAACTTTAAACTTTGAAATATGCCTAATTAATAGAACATATTTTGTTGCTAGTCTATAAAATATATTTCAATCATTCACCATGCGCCATGAGAAATCGAAAATTGTTGCAATAATTGAATCTAAACGAAACTGTAAAACACGCCTTGATTTAACATTTAAGTTGTGCTGTTAGTGATTGATAACCCATTCCATTCTAAATAGAATTATATTTATAAATATTATTAAATATGTACTTAGCACTTAGCGAAGCTTTAGCAAAAGAACAAATTAGCAATTGCTTTGTTGTCAACTGTTTCCGCGTGGAAAGTGTTTAGAAAACGCTTAACTATAGTCGAAAATTGCGAAATGTGTTAAACAATTAGTACTTAATGCATATTTGTAGCTTTTTTTGCAAAATGCATTCCAATTTTATATAATTATAGAAACATTCAATATTAAAAGAAAACATTTATAGCAAGAGCATTTTTTGCTTAAGGCTATGTCACAGCAATATACATACTATATGTTAATAATACATAAGTAAATAACTATTAATTAAACTAAAGACACACATTTTTAGAACAAATTCTAATTGCATTATAACTATTAGCTAATAAATAAAACAGTTTTTATAATTTGACTTGTTCGCTCTTCAAAAACTCGAAAACAAAAACAGAAATGCTGCATTCGTTTTTATTAATAAGTGGATGGCGGGGGCAGTTTCCTAATATTGAAGGACTCTGCATAAATTGGAACGTAAATTTCTTCTATTATTAAACGTAGCTGTATTTCGTCCCATGCTGCTGCGAACTCCTGCCCCAAATCGCTTGCCACAATACGAATACGCCGCGACGGTCAGTATAGACCGAACAGGACACGAAGCAAGGACTTCGCTGCAGCAGCAACAGTAGCAGCAGCAGCAGCCGCCGCCGGAGCTAAACAAAATCAGCAACAATTGCTCTTGTCTGTTTCAGTTGCCCGCTGTGCACGGACTTGTTTAGTCCTGTCTTATCCTTGTCTTGTCTCTTTGTAAGTTGACACGCGTCAACAAATCGTGCTCGCGTTTCGCGCGCGTTTTAAAACGCGCCGACCTCTTGCAGTGCGTGTTTTGCCGCACAATTGAATTGTCGCCCGGCAGGGATCCTTGCTTTTACTTTTTTTCCGGCGTCTATCGCATTGACACCATCTTGAAATGTGCGTTTTGACTTGGTCAAGAGCATTAAATGGCTGCAGGCAACAAAATAATATAAAAATAAAACCGAAGAGAATAAAAGAAAAACGTAGAATATAATAAGCCAAAGAAAAGTTAAACGAAGGGCAGAGGCACTCACACTCCCACTCAAATAAAGGAAAATCTTACGTTTACGACATTTTCCACACAAATGCTGTTCAATTGTGATGATTGCGATAATGAGGCAACATTTTGGCACACATTTGGGCCGAATGTCGACCTTTTACGGAAATTATGATCTGTCTATATGGGCGCCCTGGCCTTGCGGCTGTTGATAAGCCGGCAACCAAGTCTTCACTTATTTTCTCTTAAATTAAATTTACCAATCTAACCAAGTGGATACAAATAATAAAAATAAAGACTTGATTGAAAATAAATACCTTTTCCAGCTTATATGAAGTTTTGAAAAAATTATTCATCTACTGCCTTTAAGTTCAGCTATGTATTTATTTCCGTTTTCTATTTAAACTGCTCTCATATGCACGAAATCTTTTTTATGTTCTTGACAAGTCTCAATCTGCTTGGTAAAGCCATTATTATTTTTTTTTTTTTGGCATTTCTGAAGAGCTGAATTGTAAACATTTTAACTGTCTGTTGACATATTTTTTTATTTGATGCTATATGTTATTCTTTGTGCTTAAGTATCCCTATTCGCCCCCACTTTGCTTTTATTTGCCTCTTCCTTTTTTTTTGTGCAATCGCAGAGAAAAAAAATTGATATAAAATGTTGGCACATATCCTGGGAAAATCACATAATTATTACGAAAATACCAATCGGATTAGAAAGTGCCTGCAGCTCAGCAAATATATTTAATTTTCAGACAGACTAGAAATGTTAAGCTTCAATTTAAACATAACAAAGAACAGAGTCTCTTTCATTGGTATAGCTTAAAGAAGAAGATTAAGAAGCCAAAGAAATAGATGACTCTATATATACCCTAACTACTGCCTGCTATTATAAAACTAATTAAACCACTTCAAGTGTTAAATATTGAAGACTCAGCATTATATTTACAGGCAACATCTATGCAAATTTAAATTAGCTTAATGAAGTGACAAAAACTGCGATGAACGACGCGCGAGTTCTAAGAGTGTCAGCTATGGCAAAACCACTTCGCATCGTACAAAATATGAACTCCGCCCAGGCTGAGCCAAAACAATGCCAGTCAAATAACTAACCAGTAAAAAAATAAAAAAATATAATATGTAATATTATAGGTAAAAATTAAAACAGCGAAAAAACCCACCGTGCATAAATAATAAAAAATAGTCTTCAAAATGGTTTATGGACGGAGCATAGCTGTTGGCATTTGCTTCATGACAATTGTTGTGCTTCTATCGGGTCTTGTCTTCTATCTAAGTTTGGGTAAGTAGAAATGACTGCAATGCATAAAAACAAAAGTTTTCGGCAAAAGAATATATCATAGATAAATCATTTGATTTTTTAAATATTTTATTTATTCCCTATGGAAAAGTATGTTGGCTCCATATATGGCTGCCATAATTTTGTTAGATTCAAACTAAAATATTTAAAGGTAAACAAATGTTGGAATTCGACTCATATTTAGAGCATGTCTATTATCTGTTAATAAAAATAGAAATCAAATGGTTTCGACTGACTGCATTGAATACCAAATTAAATTTGTGTAACTTGATATAAATACTAAACTTACGAATCATGTTGTTTAACACATTTGGTTTCATCACAATAATGGGTGGAATTACTCAATGCAAAATCTTGGCCTGACATTTTGAATTCCAATGTCATGCTCTTGAAAAAATGTTTTTGCTTATTTAAATCAATGAAAAATAAATAGACTATAAAAAGTTTTAAATGGAATGCTTTTTGCCCCAAACTTTATCTATTGATTTCTATTCTCTTTTGACCTAAGCCTAAATCGAATGACAGAAATGCGGCTCAACCTTCGCATATCACACATAAATTGAAGCGCTCCAAAGTATTCAAAACTAATTTGTGAACTAATAGGGTATAAAAAGAAAGCAAAGCGTTCCATAAAAAAAAAAAATCATCCAAAAACGCTAATACAATCTTTGCCAGCGAGCAAAAACAATTTTCACATTTATTTTACAAGCGTCTGCTGCGGCTGCCTGTTTCTAGGCTGTATTTTGTTTTATGTGAATAAACATTTTCACAATTTTCACATTTTCACAATTTTTGCATCGTGTTGGCAGATTTTCGTATGCCCACAGCCAATTTGCCTATTGATTTGCCATAGCCAGAGCCGAAATGTTTGATGAATGTCATACTATGGCTTAACGTGGCGTCTGTGTATTTTATTAAGGACCATTATCAGGGATATACGAATTATTATATTAAATCAGCTGATCCATCCGAATGGCTGTTGCTATCTAAGCCCGAGTCAGACAAATAGCCAAATGCCGCCTAGATTTGTATTTATCCGCTCTAGCTGCTGGCGCAAAGTGAAAATGAAATGAAAAGTGTTTGCAACTAATGCATAGCGCGTGCCTAACACACATACTCACGCACACATGCACACGCAGACACATACATATACAGGATCAGGTTCAAGGATATGACAGCTGTTATGCTCAGTTAAATCTATCCACAGTGACGCGATTTGATTTGATTGTTGTGCAAAAGGCCGTCATTAATTAAATAAGAATCTCCCTAATGACTGCGCAGATGTAACAGAAAAGAGCACAACTGGAATAAAAGGATATGCATAGGGAACTTGTGCAAACTACTTACTTTAATTTGTTGAAGGCAAAATTAATAAATGAAACTATTTGAAAAAAATCTGCAGTCAACGAAATGTAGATTATAAACATATCTGTTAGCTGTACTGATTATATTGATTATTATAACATTTAATTTAGCTATTAATTTTTAATTTAATTCCTATAAAAATGGACATGTACAAGAATTAAAATAATTCTTTTTAATTTCTGATATGGCAGTCATTCGATTTACTGATTGAAGATTCTGGAATGTTTCATGACAGCACTTGACTGTCAAGATGAATCCAGAATATCTATAGATATAAAGATATATTTATTACGCCTCAATATAATATGAAATATATACAGGACAAACCGAATCGATTCATTTTCGGTTAGAATACATTTTTTAGAAGTTTTTCATATACCAAAGTTGTAGCTTGTTAATGTACCAATTCGAACTTTATATCGCCATTATTTTGCACACTAAATTTTCAATATAGCAAATAATTTTCAATTCCAATCCCCAAATGCTATAAAAGAACATAATTCATCATAATTAAATTTGATTGCCCGGCACAAACTTCAATAGGTGCTTGCGAGCTCAACGGATTGTTGATGACTTTTGTTAGTAATTCACTAAAGGCGGCAGACAGAGCATAGATATGTTAAAGTGTCGCTGAAATTGGCAATTCAGATGACAAGTAAGTGTGAAGCCAAAACATCTAAACAAATGCTAATTAATGCGCTAACTTCAGCATTGCAGTAGATGAAATGTTAATGCAGGCAAGAAGAGAACAAAGCTGATAGCAAAAGTTAAGTAAAAGCAATCAAAAGTTTTTTGCACATTAATTTTAATTGATTTGTTGTTTTATGTGAGTTCTGTGAACTCCTAACGCTATTCTTTAGAGATGACTGAATGTGGACAAAACAAGTTCCGCATCCGATTGTGAGATTAGTCATAAGCGAACATATGTGTGGTCAACGTGACGTATCAGTAATACAAAAATATGAAGGGCCTTACAAATAAAATGCAAGCCTCGATAGGGGCCGATTCAGGTCAATCGACTTCTCCAATGTTGTGTTGGGCGTTATTAATTATTTTTCTGCTTCTTTCTGTTTTTGTTGTCAAGGACCTTGCCCCACGGGCAGCTTTGCGTGCAACAATGGCATACAGTGCGTGCCGCAGCGTCAAATGTGCGACAAGCATCACGACTGTACGGATGGCAGCGATGAGAATCCGGTCGAGTGCGGCAATCTTTACGGCAGCAAGGAGCTCGCCGATAAAATTGTACGTAATGCTATTGAAAAGAAGAAGCTACAGCAGCAGCAGCAGCAGCAAATACAGCAACAACAGCGCCCAACCGTAGTTGGCACAAACTCCAGCGCCGGGGATTTGTCACCGCTGGCGGGCAGCAGAAATCAGAGCCTTGTCATACCCTGCGGTACGTAGTCGACTGAATAGAGCAAAATCCGCTTAAAGTTCATTCAGCCAGAAAGCAAAATCTAGAATAAGCTTATGTATGCCAAAGTAACTTAATTCGCTGCAATCAGCTTTATTAAGACTTTGATTTAAACGTAATTTTGTTTACACTTAATGCCTTTTATTAACATTTGTGTCAATAATTAAAATAACTTTTAATTAATGTAAAATATTAATAACTAAAATAAATATTAATAACTTGTTGAAACTATTCATTAAATATAAAAGAAAAATCCACTTTAAATCTGCTAAATGTTGTGCATAATGAGTTTATTTTCAAACGAAAATGTTGTTTGCTAGAACATCTTGAGCTAAGTGTTTAATATCAAGGCATCAGTGATTCAATTAAATTATGACTAAAACTGGATATGAAATATTGCGAGCTACGTATTTCAGCATATTGTATTATAGTTAAAATTTCAGCTGGACAAAGTTTTATATTTGTTGTCTTATTGCTATTATTATGTTTACGTTTTCTATATTCATTTGTATTTATTATTGAAATGATTAACATGATTATTATTATTTTCTTTTATTTTTTAATTTTTATTTATTGCAATGAATAAAATGATTATTTTTATTATTTTTTATTCATATTTTAAATTATTATTATAATTATTATAAACTTTTTCATTATTAATGCCATTATTAGTCAGTTATTATTAATATTTTTATCACTTCATTTGATTGTAATTCATTGCATAATTTCCTTTATATGATTTTCGTAATATATATATATATATATATATATATATATATATATATATATATATATATATATATATATATATATATATGTATATATATATATATTTTTTTTTTTTTTAATTTTTTCTTTATTATTATTTATTATTTATTTTTATTGTATCATGATTTTAAATATATTTAATTATTCCTCAATTACATTTTCTGCTCCATTTGGAGCTGTTTAATTAATGCACAGCCGTAATGCTCATACCTGTATCTGCACTCCCACAGCAATTACAACATATCCACGTGTCTGCCAATGCCGCGGTGGCACGATGCTTTACTGTGGCAAGCTCGCCAAGCTGCGTCGATTTCCGCGCATCAGCGACGAGGTGACGAATTTGTTCATCATACGCAACAATTTGACACTGAAAGAGAATCTGTTTGCCAACTTGACGCGCCTGCAGAAACTGTAAGTGATCTGAGTAGCCTGAGCTGTGTTTACACTATACCCGAGTGATATCTATCTGCAGCACACTCAAGTACAACAACATATCACGGCTGCCAGCAGGCTGCTTTAGCGGTCTGCCGCATCTGGAACGCCTCGAGGTGTGCCATAATAATTTTAGCCAATTGCCACGAGGCATATTCAAGGATTTGCCGGCACTGCAGTGGCTCTTCCTGGTGAACAATCAACTGCGCTATTTTCCCATGGACCAGCTGGCTGCCATGCAGAAGCTGGAGTGGCTTGTGTTGAGCCACAATCGTCTGACTCTGCGGAACGTTCAGCTGACCAAAAGTCCCAAGCTTGTCGAAATGTAAGTAAAAACTTGGTACTGGGACTGGGTATGAAACTGCGACTTAATGTTTCAGCTATTTGTTAGATTAAAAAAAGGGCAAGGCATCGGGTATGCCGGCCAGTGCCACGCCCACAAGGTTTTATGCCCTCACACACTCGCGTTCAGTTGATGTATTCAAGCGTGAAATGCTTTACAGTGTCTGCGCCACAGTCTGTGACAGAACTTTTTGGCTGAGGCAAGGGTGGAGCCTGGGGGCCATCAAGTGCAGTTGGGCATGTGTTGGGCTCCACCATAGAGTGTATTTGGCAATGGGTGTAACAGTTATGTGCCATTACGATGTGCCATAGATGGCCATAATAACAATTTGCAGCGAGCCAAACATTTAGCGTTTAAAGCTGTCAAAGAAAATGTTTGCGCACTTTATAAAGAAATTGAAGCTGAAGCGTCGAGCTAGCATATGTATTGTATTTATCAACAAGTGCGCTAATAGCTAACATAAATTGTTCGTAAACAATTGTGTGTCACTTTACAAAGCCTTTAAACACCATAAAGCGAGCGCAATTTATAGCTGTGGTCAAAAAACCAGGCTTAACTAAGCAAATAGCGTTCATATATCATTTGGTCAGGGGAGCGTAAAAAGATACAAGCAGACCTTGGCTTAGAAACAGCTACCAACAGTTAAATACTCCCACAAGAGAGATACAGTTAGTCGCGAGCAGTCCAAATAAACTAACAAAGGCATCTTGGAATAAATAAAATCGTTTACTTGGGGATTTATAAAGTGTTTGAAGTGTTTGCTTAAAGAACTGTTGATTTAATATTCATTTATATATGTATATTAACTAGATATTAGCTTAAGCTATTTTATATATGTATACATTATATATGTATACATACGTGGGTGTAGATATAACCCATTTATATTATATATACCCACATATATATTTAACAAATAGAGTATAATTATTACAATTTCTTTTCAAAACTATTTAAAGAGTTCTTAAGTTCCCTCCCTCCTTCGCTTCAATTCATTTACCAATTCTTTTAATTGATATTACACTTGCTCTTCTTGCAGCTTCTTGGATAACAATCGCATCGAGTACATTGGAGCGAAAACGTTTGCGCAATTGGATAATTTAGAACTGCTGTAAGTAAAGGGGAATACCCCCAACGCGTTTATGCGCCAAGGCTGCACACTTTAAGGCGGCCTCATTACATTTTTCGTTTGTTTTGGTTACTTTTTCGGTTTAATGCTTAAAATGTTGCTTGCCCTGAACTCTTCACATAAAGTGTCGAAAACTCTATTGAAATATGTTGTACTTAGGTTTTATGGTGCGTATGCGTAATTTTTACTCTTGACTGCATTTTGCTTTCATTTCGTTTTCGGCTGCGCTATCATCGGCGCTGCTACAAGATTTATATGGGTTACATTTGCCTGGCAAGGCCCAGTAGCATCACCCGGCTCACCCGCAGCTATTCCTATCCCTATTCCCTATCCCTAACAGCAGAATTGAATTAGCAGAGACGTTCAAGCAAATTACGCATACGCATAGTTGACGAAGTAGATATTTGGTATATGTTATTGAATTTGACACCTCAGACGCTTGGATTTATGTGCCAATAAGCATAAATTTCACTTTCAATTGTTTACCCAGAGCATATGCGCAAAAGCGAATATTTAAACAAAAGTCGAGTCATGCAAATTGGTATGTGTGTGTGTGTGGGCCCGTTTGTGTTTCACTCATATCTCTAGCTGGGCGACAATTTGAAAACATTTATCAGGCATTTTCGTCGGCGCGTCGACTGCACATAATCATTAATTTATGCATCAATAGCTGACAATATAAGTCAGTGGGTCGTCTGGGCACCCGGCGCGTTGGTAAGTGAAAATAAATCAGCATCACAAATTGCCGCACGTAAATAAATATGTGTTTGAGTAACTCTAACCGTGTCCGCCCACACCGCACGCCCCTGTCCGTTCGCTGCAATACCCGAATCTGACTTAAGCTGACGCACGCTGCGTATACGCAATATTTGCGGCGGCTCATCGCTGAAGGCCTGAAAATGATTTGAAAAATAACCTAGACAAATTATAGCAGCGACAATTTAAACGTATATTAAGTAAGTGATAGAGTGTTATCTAGATAAATTATATAGATGCAATAAAACAAACTAGTTAACTGGCTAAGCTTTTAATTGATGGAGTTTGCTTTTAGAATTTAAAAAGCAATTTATTTATATATATGTTGAGCTACGTAGATATTTTATAGAAACATTTTTAAAGTGTTTAGTCATTTTAGTTTCCACAGCTTGTATTTCCAGTATACCTAAAATTATTTCTCTCATTAAATTAAATTTCGTTAATTATTTTTATTCATGCATAATTCTCAACCAACGTATATATTCCACAGGGATCTGCAGTATAACCTCATTACACACATACACTTGGAAGCCTTTGCCAGTCTGAAGTCCATTCGAGATATGTGAGTATAAGCAAATATTAATAAACTTGTATGTTAAAAAGGAGGAATGCGATCCCCGAGCATAAATTATGTGCAGCTTTAATTAGCATTCAAATACAAATTCATCGCTTTGGGCAGGGTAAATAAACTCGGCTGGGTGCAAATAAAGCCAAAGTTGGGCATTCGCAGAACTCTACAATAAAAAACACAGAATGAATGTGGAATAAGTTGAACACATACAAAAAACGAGAAGAGATTAAAAAAAGTCAAGAGATAAAAGAAATCGTACAAAGGAAAATGAAAATTGTTTTCTGCTTAATCCTTCTGCTGGCAAATATTGACTCAGTTTGATTTTATTTACTTGGGCAATTTATGCTTTCTTGTAATCGTTAATAGATCTATTTATAGTCATATCTATGACCGCATCGATCACTCGTCCCCCTTGGCATTTTATGGTGCCAGCCACGCCTTCTAATTTGGCTACTTATTGCATAAACCAAGACCAGGCTTTATGGCCAACTCGTATAAAAGTAATATATGTGTTTGTGTGTGCTAACTCGAAACAAAAAATACCATCTATAAGCCAGAATGTTGCAGTGGCTAATAAAAATGTTAATGGCTGTGACGGGAATTCAGGCTCCGAAGCAAACACCACATGGCGTATGCTTAATAATGCACACAATGCGAGCTTAGCATAGATTCCAAATATATCAATAAAAATACAAATTTCATAAATCATTTTCCTATTTTACTTGACTTACTCGCCAAATTCTCAACAGCTAAATGCAGTTTTAGCCAATATTAACATTAATATACATATTTAATTTTAAGTTTTTAGAAGCGTAGTTCTATATAGATGACCTC
The DNA here is from genome assembly GCA_037075325.1 of Drosophila mayaguana. Classification (NCBI taxonomy): domain Eukaryota; kingdom Metazoa; phylum Arthropoda; class Insecta; order Diptera; family Drosophilidae; genus Drosophila; species Drosophila mayaguana. The sequence goes on from JBAMCG010000074.1 coordinate 4,394,968, forward strand.
GATTGCTGAAAACTATATTATTTATTTATCTTATCTTATTAGAAACTAAAAATAATACATATATGTATGATTAGGTCAAATTCAATTCACTTTTAGCATTTTAATAAAGCTATATACATATATATTTTTATATATTTATTGCACATATAAAATAAGTATTTATTTTATATAGACAACGTAAAATTATGTAAATCTTAAAAGACTTTTTACCCACGCACGTCCTTGTATCTTTATGTCGCCAGCTAAGTCTAAAAGCTGCTCAATTTATGGGTTAAAGTCAGTTTGATTTTTAGCTTAACAGCTTTAGCTATCGCATTTGCTAATACATAAATATATCAACATCATATTTAATAAATGTGGTAGATCTAGGCAAGTCTGGCATCAGACTGTGGCATTAATAAATTTACCAACTCAACTAGCACATACATCAGCATCAGCATATCAATGCAAGGACACACTGTTGTCACTTGACCAAAAATGTATGGATTGTAGCAAATGTATCTTTAGCTGTTGTATCTTGGGACGGCAAATAAACAAACTGTATTATGGCCAAATAAAAATGCAAATAAATTTGTATTTTATGCGAAAACAATTTCAGCAGAGCAGCAAAGCGTCTGATGTGAACATGAAGAGCATGAACTATATGAGCTTCAAGTCCTGCCCCAAGTCCTGGCCCTCTCCTTGCGCTTCAGAGTCTGTGCTGTGCTGCCATAATGAAGGAGTTTATTGAAATTGACGCTGTGTGCGGCCATTATTATCCCAAAAGTCAGCGCTGGCTGTGAGTGAAATCCTTTGCTAGCCTGTTGATGTGGCCACGCCCCCAAGGGCGTGTTTGCCTGTCTGTGTCTGTGTTATTTGCACGCATATGATGCGCCTGCAAGCGTGCTGTGAATTTTTGAACAGTTGCTCGCCGTCAAGTTCATAAAACAAATGCGACTTTTTATGGCATGCGTTTTGTATCTACATGTGTTAGTGTCTGTATCAGTATCCGCGTGCGTCCTTCCCTAAATGTTGCTCACATTTGTGCTGACTTCTTGTTTCCTGTCCAACTGGACATAAAAAATCGCTGCACTAATTTGATTTTTGCCATTTCCAAGGAAATTCACCCGCATTCGGGCAGCTCATTTCTGGCCAAGATGCTTTACTCCTAACAGGGTGCCCCTTCTGATTGTCCTCTGTATACTTAAGCGCAATGACGTTAATTGCGGCTAGCATGATTGTAATGCCCAAGCATACAATAAAATCTCGCAGGGGAGTACTGCAGCTCGAAAGGACTCGCAGCAGTACGTGTCATTTCCACTGATTGGCCTAATACCTTAATTTGAACTCCTGCAAATGCCAGAAAAGGGTCCGCAACCCCAGACAGTTGTTATTAATTGTATTTCACTCGATTCAAATGACGCACAACTTAGCTATCATACAAATCAAACGTATATTAACAATTCTTTATAAATACAGAGATTTTATATTTAAAACAATAATATATAAAATACAAAATATAAGCCTGAAATGTTCATAGAACACTTTTTATTTATTTTTTATTTATATGCCATATTAGGTATGCCTTTTGGAATGGAAAGTAATTTTATCTTGATGTAGACAAAAAATTATATATTTATTTGAAATTATTATAGGAATACTCATGTACAATATTCTTATAGATATTTTGTTATAAGAAAAGGAAATTTACATTAAATATTTTTTAAAGATTTTTCTTTTTGAATTTTTTATTCATGTTTGCATTTTATCCAAATCGTATTTGGATTAAATATTTTTAATTTAAATAAAAATGTCTTTTTATACACTATTTTTATTTTATTTGTTAGTTGGAACAGACTTTTTTTTATTATTTTATTATTAAATTATATATATTTTTACAAATAATATTTGTATTCATTTAAATATATTAAAAATGTTAACATGTTATTGAAAACTGTTCCGTATTCCCATATGATAACAGTTGTTATAATAATATAATATTATATATACAAAGGTACCGAAAATTAAATAAAATAAACAAAGATCAATTTGCGCAAGTATATTATAATTTAATGGTAGATTAAATATATCATCGTGGAAAAATAAATCAAAAATGTGTAATTATAAACACCTTTCAGCACTCTTTAAATGCATATTCATTGTATTTCTCTGTAGAGTATTCGTCGGAGCGTTTACCCCTTGACTTAAATGTTAAGCCGCAATTCGTGTTCTGCCATTGCAGTAATACAACTATGCGCATCTATTTGACATGTTGAAAGTTGGACATTGACCGACCAGCTGTGCCTGTGCGTGTGTGTGTGTGTGTGTGTGGCGGTGGGTGGGTGAGAGTGTGCCTGTGGGCGGGTGTAAGTGCGCGTGTGGGCACTCTATTGACGCATTATGTTGCCTACTTTCGTGCGCAGGCAACCGCAGAGCGAGAGACAAACACACACACGGGTGTGTCTGTGCATGTGTGTGTGTGTGCGTGTGCCTGTGCAACAGCAAAAGGCATTACTTGAGCTACTTATTTGTTGGTCAAATAGGGCTAGGGCATACTTATGCTTTAACAACTTGTTGGCCCCTCTTGCAAAATATGTTAATTGCCGTCTGCAATTGCCGAAGGGCCCACAACAGCTGTCCCAAAAAAAAAAAAAAAACGTTTTGTTGTCAGTTATTAAGTAGCACATTTAATGCTCGGACAACCAAGGCACAAAGCCTGGCATTAAATGTCGCACAATTTACATAAAATTGCTGGACAGGCATCCATCGAGATGGCTGAGTTGGGCAAGGGCGGCAGCATTATCAAAAAGCAATTTATGCTACAAGTAAAACATTTACTTTATGGTTAAGCTAGTGCCAACAGCATCGTATTCCACTCCTTCCAACTGCCTCCTCCAGCGCGCTATGCCACTTTATAGCTGGCCAGCAATTACTAGCTAAAGGGAGTTGCTAGAGCGGAGACTGGGCAATGGGGATTGGGGGATTGGATATAGCATTGTCTATGTGCGGCAAGCTATAAAAACAAAGTGTTTTCAGTTGACGCCGGCATTGATTGACCAGACAAGTGCAACGAATGGAGCTAAATAGCATCAGCATCAGCTGCTGCACTTCACAGACGCAGAGGGCAAGTGGGCGGGAGCTGCAGCCGGAGCCAGCAAGGATGTCGACAACGTCTGCTGGCTGTCATGAATGATGCGCTTTTCCTGTGACTGAGCAACAGTCCCCAAACCCCAACACAGACTATAACTGTGTGCAGTAATTTATAGCACACATAGCGATAGAGATAGACAGAGAGAGAGAGAGAGAGAGATAGAGAAAGTGAGGGCAAGCTATTAAATAAGAATTTTCGTTATTATGTCGCACTTTTGTTATTTTCGTGTCCTTTATTTCTTTGCGACTTTTAAAGTTAGCTCTAAAAAGAAAATAAAACGTTCTTATAAAGATCTGTCGCTCAGCCTTATGCAATATAACTAAATGCACGTATGTAAGCCGGCAGTTGAAAGCGTCGTCAAATGTGGTCCTCTGTTTGCTTTTATCAGCTTAAAATATTTGTGCGTGTGTGCTATTATTTGGCTTATGCGGCGTATACGCAAAATTCCACTTTGTCTATGAGACGCACCATTTCATGCATTCGTCTGTTCCTCTGTTTTACAGCCGCCTCATTGGCAATCCCATTAAGGAATTATCTGGCGAAACATTTATGCACAACACACACCTGGAGGCACTGTAAGTAAAGAGAAATGTTTTGGGCTATATTTGGGGAGTAGGCGCACGCCATTTGGGGTTAAGAATTAACGTGGATTTATGTTCTGAATATGATATAAGTAGAGTCTTAAGTATTTATCAGGGAATTGAAACGGAGCCTTGGAATTTAAGGAACCTGACACAGAGCACTTTTTAATAAACTTTATAAATATTAAATTTATTTGGAAATGAAATAAAAATATAAGAAATTAAGTAATAAATAACAGTAGCTCTATATATATTATAATTAAAAATAATATTTTTAAATACGACATTTCATACCCTAATATATACTTGTTTTCCCTATTCTCCTGCTTAAAAAGCTCCCTGGCTTACATGCCGCTGCACATTGATCGCAATTTGATTGGTTCGCTGAATGTTTCCTTTCTGAATCTGACCGGCATCGAGTTCGAGCGCATTGACTTTGATGCACTCAACAGGATGCCCAGTCTGAAATACATAGTGTTTGATCGCTTCTACTATTGCTCCATGACGCCGCATGTGCTGATGTGTAAGCCCAAAACGGATGGCGTCAGTTCGTTTAAGGATCTGCTAAGCAAGCCCTTGCTGCGTCACTCCACCTGGTTCATGGCAACGCTCTCCATAGCGGGCAACCTGATGGTGCTCTATGGTCGGTTCATCTACCGCGATGAGAATGTGGCAGTGACCATGGTCATCAGGAATCTAGCGCTGGCAGATATGCTCATGGGCTTCTATCTGCTCATACTAGGAGTGCAGGATTATCGCTACAGAGATGAATATCATATGTATGTGACCGGATCTGCTTTATATATATAAATTATTGTTCGAAAATCTCTTTTTAGGGTGGCTCGCGATTGGCTGAAGTCGTGGCAGTGCAAGGCGATTGGAACTCTGGCCGTTAGCTCCTCGGAGGTATCCATGCTCATCTTAGCCTTCATGTCGCTGGAACGCTTCCTGCTCATAGCGGATCCTTTTCGTGGCCATCGCGCGATCAGCGTGCGCATCATTTACTTCTCGCTGCTCTGCATTTGGGTTACCGGTGTGGGTCTGGCTGTGACGCCCCTTGTCATCTGGTACTCCAGCAGTCAGTTCTACGGCACTCACTCTGGCACCTGCTTCCCCCTGTTCATACACGAGGCATATCCACTAGGGTGGCAGTACTCGGCGTTTGTCTTTCTCGGCGTTAATTTGCTGCTCCTGCTGATGATTGCATTACTGTATACGGCGCTCTTGATCTCCATTTGGCGTACGCGCAGTGCCACGCCCCTTTCACTGCTGGACTGTGAATTTGCCGTGCGTTTCTTTTTCATTGTCCTAACTGATGTGCTGTGCTGGGCACCGATTATAGCGATGAAGATCTGGGTGTTCTTCAAGTACAACATCTCCGATGATATCTACGCTTGGCTGGTCGTCTTCATATTACCCCTCAATTCGGCTGTCAATCCGCTGCTATATACCTTCACGACGCCCAAGTATCGTAATCAAATCCTACTGCGAGGCTGGAAGAAGATAACGTCCCGCAAGCGAACAGAGACGGGGCATGGCAACGTGGCCAACACAACCACGGGCACTGCGACGGGCTCCTCGCAGAATCCGGATGAATATACAACAACCACAGGCATAAAGTCTATGCCGTTGGCTTTGACGCTAAGCCACTGAGTCGCCAATATTTTGATAGCTCCTCCCTAATGTCTATACTCTAATCGTATATATATATATATATATATATATATATATATATATATATATATATATATATATATATATATGTATATGTATCTATATGTCTACATGTGCAACCAAGTCATTGTTAACTAACTCAACAAAATCGTGAAATACATTAAATGTGATATTTGTAAGAAAGTGAGTCAACGACTCCTTAACTGCCTGGCAGGAAAGGACTTTAATCATTACTTTCTAATTGGCTTTAGCTGTCATTAGGTGCACCATCAATCGGCTTCTGTTCCCCCTCTTCCTGCTGCTGCTGATGCTGTGTTGCATCGAGTTTGGCCAGAACACGCTTTGAGCGCATTATATGAAATTTGCGCATGGTCTCTAGTTGCGCCAGTGTCAGTTGCATGTTGTGCTTGCGTTGTGCGTGCTGTCGCAATCTACATGAAAGGAGGAGAGATTAAAATTAGTTAGATGGACAGTCAGGAGTTACAAAGGTAAAAGAGACTAGTACTAACTTATAACGAGCCGGAAACCCTTGCTGGCAGACGTTGCACTCGAAGGGCATTTCGGTGTGAGTGCACTCGTGATTACGCAGTGCCGATGACGAGGTGAATAGTTTGCCACAGCCGGCAAACTCGCACTGGAACCGTGCGCTGCTGTGCCGCACCTGCTGATGGATATTCAGGTGGGAGCGTTGTGCGAACTTGCAATCGCACTGATCGCAGTCGAAGGGAAAGAAGCCATTGTGATAGCGCATATGTATTTCAAGACCTTTGGCGATGGCGAACACTTTGCCACAGATTCCGCACATCCTGCCGCGCTTTCTGTGCTGCGTGTCCACATGAACTTTTAGCGCCTGTTTGGTGAGATAGAAGCGATCGCAGACGTTGCATTGGAAATGCGGACGATCCGAGAGATGTATCAGCTGGTGCTTCAACATATGCGAATGATTCCGGAAGACTTTCCGGCAGAATTCACAGCTAAATGAACCCGAAAACCGTTGACGGGGTATAACATTGTCGACACTCGTGTAAACTACCGTTGTGGCAGAGTCTACAGTATCTAGTTCACAGATTGTTTGCACTACGGGCTCTTCAATTTCCACTTCATTTAAAGTATCCTCTTCTACAGGCATTACATGTACCAATTCATCTTTGTCATCTTCTTCGATCCGTTCCGCATCTTCGGCTTCGCTCTGTATAATGGATTTCATATTTTGCAGCTCCTTGTTGGCGAGTGCAGCCTTTTTATGAAAGTCATATGCCCATTGTAGTTCTACGCCGCAGTGCTTGCATAATGTGTGAGGCTCATGCTCGCCGCATTCTCGCAGATTATTCCTTGTGCATATTTCATAGCAATCGTAGTACGTAAGCTGAGCATCCTCATCATATATCAGATTCATATCTAGCATCTGGGCACGATGCGGCTGCTTAAGGCAAATGCGACAGCAGTTGCGAAAATCTTCAATTACAATTTCAGCAATTGAGACAGTCATTCCGATTTTAAACTAAATCCAGTACGCGGGGTTTTTATAGGAATTATAAACAAACTTTGCTGCAAAGGAGACCAAACACAGCACAATTAGCGATGGGACAAGAAAGAACCTACAGAAATACTGAAAAATGAACATCGATAGTTTAATATCGAATCATATCCCCCACAGCTCATTGCATGAAGGAAAACAAAGGAATGACTAATTTTAAAACATATTAGGCATAACATAAAAAGGAAATCTTTAATCACTGGTATGAGTAACTGGTGTCTAATATTTGTCAACAAGTTGACGTGACTTTAAATGCTTTGTAACTTCCATCGCTGCCTTTGCTCACTAACGATAACTAGTTAAGAACAGTTTTATTTGTGGTAGCACTGGCACCGGCTTATGTTTTGGCAGTCAATCGGCGATTTAAATCCTCGTTCAGCCTCCCAATAACCATTATGGATGTTGAGCCTATTACAACTATAAGCCCGGATTTGGATCATCCAGACGATGCCCAATACATATGGCTACCCATTTTGGTGTTGGTGGGAGTAGTTCTGCTTGCTGGTTTGGTAAACTTCATTTTAATTTTGTTATCTCTATTGCTATTTGTACAACTGCGGTTTCCTTATTTGCATATGTGATACAATCAACTACCTTAAGGTATATGTCATGTCTCGTAGTCGCCGTTCATTCAATTTTATATGGTTCAAGCGCCGTAACGCCACGCGCGATGGCTACACAAATGTTGACGGCGACTCAGATGTATCCATGGCTGGGGTAGACGAACCAAATGCAATTACTAGTCTGCTCGATGCACGCTTGCATATCGAACCTGTAAGTAACTAATTAACTAATTGCCTTTAACTTATACATAAATAATTTATATATGTATATGTTTAGGTGCAGCGCACAGGGAGCTATGCCCAATCAAATCAACCATATCTGGATGCAGACGATACTGCGTTGCGTGTTTAATTAAGTACCAAAAATTCGAAATGCAGGAGGAAGAAAGACTCCAGCTAAACTCTAGCTTATATTATAGTATAAACTGTTATTTTATTGTCTATGTTATCTGTTTGCCTTTGGTATCAGTTAAAAGGTATGTCTAAATGTTCCACAGACTTTTGTACATTCACAAAAAGAAAATAAGTGCCTATTTAAGCTGTTAAACAGCAGCATTTGTAGTGCTCAATAAACGCGTTGTTAGATCATAAAAGCCAAAGAAAAACGCCCCGCCCAAAGTCATCCACACAACACGAGGCACAATGCCGGCAAACAAACTGGAATATATATAAGAATAAATATTTATATTATGTCAGCATATGTAAACCTATTTTATTTACCCGCTTATGCCGCGTTCTTTATAAATGCCATGCAGTACAGCTGGTATGCTACGACTTCGCAACAGGCTTTCTCGATCTGCAAGTATTATTCTCGTTTTAGCTACATCCAGCGGCGTTGTTAGCCCAGCCCCAATGCCGCCCGCAAGGGCTCCACAGAGAGCCACCGTGAAGGGTGACGAATCAAAGCCAGTCACTGGCGTCCATTGCAACTTAAAGTATTCCCACAGTGGAAACTGTATTAAGCTGAAAGGAATATCCCGCATAATCGTCGTACCAAATCCACGATAGAGACCACGACGCAAGCCCTCAGTGCGGTAGGCACGCATTAAGATCTGCAGTGCAGTCTGATGCTGTTTGTGGCCCAAAAGGGTTTGGGAACGTTGCTTGGCAATTTCAACAGGTACACGAATGAGACAGGCGAGCTATATCGATAATATTTGATGAGAATAACAAAGTTTTCTTTCCAACTCCAGGCTACTCACAACTTCGGCGCTGGACGCAGCTGACATATGCACATAAGGAGAATCTTTGGTGTTGCTCGCATAGCTTAGCAGTTGCTTGCCACACTCGTAGGCGCAGAAGAATAAGGCGGCAGTAGGAGCGCTGCCAGCAGCCGCTGGCGTCAATCCTTTGTAAATGCCGCGGAAGCCACCGGAGCGCCAGAAGCCCAACTCGCTTTGTAGGCGCGTCTTCACCGTATCAATGGGAAACAGTGCTATATCCACCATGAAACCCGCCACTCCGCCAGCCTTAAGAAGTGCATATCAGCATACGTGCATAACAAATTGCATTATAATTGCATATTTGAAGACTTACGACGAGTACGTGTAAAAATGTCATCTTTGAGACCGGCTCCTGTATGTCAATTGGCGCCGGAAGTCCGGCGGGCGCTAATTCCGCAGACATTTGCTACTAAAATGTGTACAACTTGTTTCTCCTGCGACCAAACTTGTTTTAATTCAAAAACAAACTCTAAATGCGTGCAGTAGTCAACGTAATAGTAATTTGAGGAAATAATATGGCAGCACACCGAAGACTTTATACGCTACGAAATACATAGTGGCTAAGTTTATAAATGTCACTATAGAAAATATAGAAATATCTAAAAAGTAGACATTTTTATTTTCAAGCTATAAATTTAAAACAAATTATTAAAATTTTACAAATTTACATAAGAAGCGAATGTAAAAGTTGCAAACCTAATGAGAAGAGTACAATTCCTATGGTTTAAGGAGATTAATGACGTCACCGATGTGTGCCAGTGCTGCCACTCGATAGCTTAGTTGTTTACACATCGATATTTTAAAATTTGTATTCTATCGAAAACAATATCGCTTGATAAACATATGATTTGGCGTTTTGGCCGTGGCTACAGAAATCAAATAAGAAAAGGGTTGATCAGCTTTGTAAGGGTCACTTGGAAAATATTATAACGAAACATGGCTATTCGATTAACTCAAAAACTGCTGCAAGCCCAGGTGCCCTTTCTAACCCGAGTAAGTTATAAAGAAAAGAGCAGATACATAGTAGGCCAACAGAGCGGTTGGCAATTGCAAATTACATAATGCGTTAGGTCCAGAGGATGGATAAAAAGTCAACGATAAATTTCATATAATATGTAATTTACAGGGATATCCACTTCTAGTGACCAAGGAAAAAACTGAAGACGTGGCACACACCAAATCGGCTTTGCAAAAGAAAGTAACGGTACGTTTTTGAGGTTATACAAATAGTATATGTATTAGTAATGTATCTGGTCCTGCTTCTTCAATAGGAAACGGATATACCCTCGGCGCAATATGGTGGCCGTCATGGGGTCACTATGCTGCCTGGCGGTGGCATCGGACCCGAATTGATGGGCTATGTTCGTGAGATCTTTAGATATTGTGGTGCTCCCATTGATTTTGAGGTAATCGATATTGATCCCTCCACCGAGGGCAATGATGATCTGGACTATGCGATTACCTCCATCAAGCGTAATGGCGTTGCACTCAAGGGTAACATTGAGACAAAGTCGCAAAGCTTAAGCGAAGTCTCCCGCAATGTGGCCATCCGTAATGAGCTTGATCTCTACGTGAATGTGGTGCACTGCAAGTCATATCCAGGCATTCCCGCGCGCCACAAGGACGTCGATGTTGTGCTCATCCGGCAGAACACGGATGGCGAGTATGCCATGCTGGAGCATGAGTCTGTGCGCGGCGTTGTGGAGAGCATGAAGGTGGTTACTGTGGACAATGCCGAGCGTGTGGCACGCTATGCGTTCGAATATGCGCGCCAGAACAATCGCAAACGCGTGACGACCATCCACAAAGCAAACATCATGAAGCTGTCGGACGGTCTGTTCCTGGAAGTAGCCAATCGTGTGCACAAGGACTATCCTGAGCTGGAGCATAACAACATGATTATTGACAATACTTGCATGCAGGCCGTGTCGAACCCCCACCAGTTCGATGTCATGAATATGACAAACTTATATGGCACAATTGTGTCGAACGTGATTTGTGGACTGATTGGCGGCGCTGGCCTCATCTCTGGACGCAACTATGGCGATCACGTGAGCTGCATATATACAGCTGTATAGTTATTCGGTACAAATTTGATTTGCTTTTAGTATGCTGTATTTGAGCCTGGCACCCGTAACACAGGAACTGCCATTGCCGGCAAGAATATAGCCAATCCCGTGGCCATGATCAATGCCAGCATTGATATGTTGAATCATTTGGGTCACAAGGAGCATGCGCAGGTTATCTATGACGCTACCTACCAGACGATTGTTAACGATGCTATTCGCACTCCAGGTCTGTTGAGCGACAAACAAACATCTGTGTGAACTGTGTTCCCTTTGGCCACAGACATAGATTTTCATATTTAATACATATACCTTGTTTCCTTGCAGATCTCGGCGGCAATCACAACAGCACCGATGTGGTTGAAAACATTCTCAAGATCTTGAGTGCCAAGCGTGTGAATTGGTAAAATTATTGACTTGCATTAAATATTTAAGCATATTTGTTTTTGAAAGTGCGAGTGATGCTCGTTTCTGTTGGCGTTCTTTTATTGCTGTATTTAGTTTTATAGCGGGTATACATAACATACACTCATGATGAAAATAATAGGTACACCCCTTAAAATTTTATTTTATTGAGTTTACTTCAGCATAACATTTTTTCTACTGCCCGAAACATCAAAATTTAAATGCACGTTTCTGTATTAGGTATATATTAATGAAAATACGAAAATTTGGAAGAAAATAAAAAGTTTTTCAAAAGTTACAAACAAAAAAGCGAAAATGCACTTCATTGTGCTTGACTAAAATAATAGGTACACTTTACTTTGGTAAGATGTATTTCATTTTTTGATTTTCAAATCATTCAAAATCTTTTGTTATTTTATTTTTGGATTAATATCCGGTATATCCCCCTTTATTTTTAATAACTTTTTCTATCCGGTTAGGCATAATCCTCATTAAGGCTTGGCAGGACCCAATCGGAATCTTCCTCCAAGTTTCTTGGACGAAGTCCCATAATTGGCGTTTGTTTTCACACTTTTGCTTCGCTATCTGCTTTTATTCTTCACTCCACAAGTTCTAAATTGGTTTCAGATCAGGAAACTGACTGGGCCAAGTGAGAGTGTCCACTTTATTATCCTTAAACCAAGTTTTTACTAATTTAAACGTGTGTTTCGGGTCGTTATCTTGTTGAAAAACCCAGCGCAGGGGCATGTTTTTCTCAGCACATTTTAGCATTATATTTCCGAGAATATGCCTGTAGCCAGCTGCTCTCAAAATTTCAGATATTAGGAAAATCGGACGTACTCCGTAGGAACAGCTTCCAGAGAAAGAGCCCCACACCCTAATGTTTCCACCGCTATGCTTAACTGCTTTTTTTGTGCAGCGAGGATCAAATTTTTTTCTTTTTGGGCGTCTTATAGGTCTAGAATAGTCATTTCCAAAAAGGAAAATTTTGGTTTTGTTGCTAAATAGGACATTACGCCACTTTTTTTGACCTTCAGATCCTGCCGATGTGATGTGATCTTTAGCAAAATTTTGCCTCATGTTTAAATATTTGGTGCGCATCAAAGTAACCCTTTTTGCGATATGACCTGGTAGTTTAGTCCTTCGTAGTCTTCTCCAAATTAAAGAACCGTTAAAAATATTTTCCATTTCGGTTTGCAACGACTCTTGATGATTTGAAAGGGTCGGATTTTGCAATTTTTATAATGCGTCGGTCCAATTTTGGTGTGGTTTTCGATCGACGTCCACGTGTTTCCTTTTTATTGTGCACCTTTAAAGCATTTTACACAATATTAAGAGATCTGTTCATCAGTTTCGCAATATTACGCGAAGATTTGCCACTCCTTCTAAGGTTTTTAGCAATTATGCGTTCTTCACTCGAACAATGATTATTTCGAAGCATCTATATAGATATTGATAATTGTTTTTCCACTTTTAACATATGTGTCAATAATACTTACTATTTTATAACAATAAAAGTAACCTTTCATATTAAAAATTTTTTTTTTCAGGATGAAGAAATCAAGTGTACCTATTATTTTCAGCAGGCTCTTTACAATGAATTGGTCCTACTATAAATTTAGGGGGAAATAGAAAATTTTTTTTGCGTACATCACATTGTCAGATTGTGTTCTTAAAGTTAACATAAAGATTTTTTTCAAAAATACCAAAAATTAATTAGTTATGACAAAATTTCCAATATTTTTTTGGTGTACCTATTATTTTCATCATGAGTGTATCTGTGTACCATCTTTTCGCTTGTCCTCTTTACTGTACTGTTACACAGTCTCTCGATATTTTATTTGGTATTATTTAAGTATTTTGTGCTCTTTTGTATTATTTTTCCCACTTCAACTTGAACAGAACTGTAAGTGTTATAAATAAGTTTGCTACCCGTTTTTGTTAAATCTTTTATCCTAAACCTAATTTGTGCCTAACCCCAGAACAAAAACACACCCAAAATTTACTAATTTTTTAACGTTGTTTTGCTTAATCCTGACTTTATTATATTTATTTTTTGTGAACCTATTGTAAGTAGCTCTATCCGTAGTGCCCACAACACATAAACACACACACACCACTGAAACACTCTCCGTCAACAATATTGTTTTCCTCTTTGAATGTATATCAAGAAGTATTATATGTACAAATCTAACCGACATATTTACATCTATTTTTCTACTCCCCAAACAAAAAATATCCATGCTTAACCGTTCCACAGGCCACATGGAAACTTTTTCAACCAGTCTTAGGTACCCTATCCGAAAACGCAAGCCAAAGCCCTACTAAACCGCAATAATAATAATAATAAAACAAAAAATAAAATATAATCTTATAATAAATTTTATATTAACCCACAACCCAACAACCATTGTTAAGAATTCGTTCACCTTCAAAGCCAATGCATAAAGCGTTTATTGTGATGTCAATAAATATTGTTAAAAACAATACATTATTTAATGTGGTCAAAATATTAGAGCTGCTTTATCAATTACAAACAAATCTCCCCGCCCCGGCTATGTGTTATGTGTTCTGTGCACCTCCGATGCTCAAAGTGTTATACTGCAGGTAATATGCATTTTGATTATGAAATATTCTTAAATATAAGTGAGCCTACTTTATCTGAAATTCTCTAATTCATTTTGTTTATTCTATTTCACAGAGCTTCTTTCGACTCAGTAATGCTTTGAACTACTTTGACTCTTTTAAACTTTGTTGACCCAGTTTGGCAATAGCACAATCCTCAAGCGAAAAGAAAAATACAGCAAAAAACTCCCTTCTGCAATATTGTCAAGTTTGAAAAGTGTACAGTGAAACCATAGAATTGTATATTGTAGACACGACTATAAAATATTAAATTAAATTCAAGCAAAATGTATTATTCTGTTCGAATATTTATTAAAAAATTGAAAACATTCTATGAAAGTTCGTTTTAATTGGGAACCAGATGGAGAAAGGTGTGCTACACCAATATAATAAAACAGAAAATCACAATTTCTAATTATTTTGACATTTTTGTTTTAGAAATATCCCCATTCTATAAAAATACAATAAGAGTGAAGTATAACAGAACTAACGCATTCAATTTTGATATTTTTGTATAACAATTGTTCAAATTGAACTGGAATAAAATATTAAGATTAAAATACAATGTATGCGCAACCAAACTCGGCAAACAAGGGTTAATATACCGCCAGCTGGTATAACCTATACGAACAAGGGTTAAAACCTATAAACAAAGGTCCGTTGAGCGTATTGAGCTGATAGTTTTCAATCTGTACCCCTTTTGGGATGTACGGAAAGGATGGGTAAACATAGCAAAAGCTTTGCGTTAATTGAGTAGAAGATTAACACCTAAGACAATACGTGTGATAATCATTACTATACTATAGACGCCTGGCGTGGGTTGAAAGCGTCTAACGTGGGTTCACAGAATGCCTCTCAGCTTTGCTAAATCCGCAGCTTAAACAAGCAATGGGTGATCGTATCATATAATAATGCAAACACATAAACAATTGCTAGTTTCGGTCACTTTATATCAGAATTTTGTGTTTTTATTTAACCTTAAAAAAACGACGACAAATAAATCAAGCAACCTCCACAGAGACAGTTGCCCCGCTTAGAATCGCAGCTTCTGGAAGAACCACTTGTTCTTGCCCTCCTTGTATACCGACTCGAATTTGACGCGAGTCTGGAAACGATGCGTCTTGCGCTTGACGGGATCCTTCAGGTCCTTGGGCGACAATTTCTCAAAGCTGATGTCGTGCGCTGTATAGCGGGTGGGCATCAGATGATTGTAGTTCAAGCTCTTCAGGAAAGGCTTGATCTTGGACTTCTTCTTCAACTTGTTCTTGCCCATCTTCTTGGTCACCTTGCGAGGGTACCTGTCGATGCCGGCAACGAGCGCATGACCGAAAGGCTTCTCCGGCGTGCCATCATCGGAAGTCTTCACAATGATAGCCTTGCGGCCGGCGTAACGTCCACTAAGGACGATTACGATCTTGCCCTGTTTCATAATTTTCCTCATCTTGGCGGCTGTGCGTGTTTAAAAGATCCAATCCATTTTGTTGTTGTTGTTGGTAGACGGCAGCGACGTCGGCGGCAGCAGCGAGCGTGCATGTAAAGTAAATGTAAGAGAAATGCAAAGAATTAGCACAAAACCACTCATTCGTCTTCAATTACGCTTTCAATTATATGTTTTTCGCTAATTATTCACACTAGCTTTTGGTTTTTATAATAATTTGATCAGCGACTATTTTGTTTTGATTGGCTGCTATGACTATTCATCAGTTTTGTTAATAAGGTTCGACAGTTAAACAATATCGATGAGTTGGCATAGGTTACACAATTATCAGTCTCTTAGCTCTGTTTATACTTGGCGTTGTTTGGTAAAATCACTAAATTTAAACGATTTTATTTTATGTATAACTTTTACGCGAACTTACAGGTCTGTTCGCTGACCGGAAAAGAAAGAAAAAATTGACAGCTACTTTGACAGCTGGCAGCACAGTGTGGCGTTGCCACACTGGACGCAAATATTATCGGTAACGATCCGGTGGCACTAAAGAAAACGCGGGAAGGTATACCCAACAGTTGGTAAACAGTTGACATATTCAAAATAATTAAAGCCGTTGAGCAATTTTTATATAAAATTACACCGATTTTTAAGGTGTAGCAAATTATTTATTATATTTGTACAAAAACAGAATATGTATAAAACTTAACTTAGAGATAATAACCACTTCTAATATTTATCCGGATAGATATAGAATAAATAAATATAGTACAAAGAGATGTTTGCACACAATTAGTTACGATAGACCATTATGACGCTAACCTTATCCATGCGGTTTTTAATGTCATAGCGGCTGTCTGAAAGAAATATGTTTGAGGAGATGTTATTAACTATATATTAAATGGCTTTCGATCGACTATAACGTGAAGATAAAAGTAGAAAGATGGGGAAACCCACAATTGAGTATTTGAAACGCTCACCCTTTTTAATTTCTATGGTGTCGCCCGTGTACAATATGTCATGGCAGGTTTCTTCCGACTCCGGGCTGACTATTTCAAAGTCAAAGTTGCCATGAAGAGCCACAAAACGCTAAGGTTAAAAACTATGTGTGAATATGTTTATGAATTATATAATTATGTTATGACGAACCAATGTGTTGGTCTTGGCGCGCTTCGATCCCCGTTGCTGCAGTGGCTGGAAGCGCATATAGCCCATAGAATACCGATTCTCAGTGTGATAAAAGGCATACTCGATCCCGTCGATGTTCGAGAAGTGCAGATTGGCTGCTCGTGCTGCAAGCAAATTATATCAATTTACAAAATAGTTCCTGATATGTAAATTAAAGTTTGTTAGACGGAAAACTCACAGACAGACATGGAATCAGTCTTTGTCTCGCTAGCATCGGTATTATCTGGTGGCATCTCGCGTGCACCGCATAACCAGGACATTAGCGTGTCCGACGAAGATTCGTGCGACTGATTAGGAAGTGGAGAAGCACTTGGCTGGTCAGGTGTCGGCATCGCGTCCTCTTCGGGCTCCTCCGCTATTGGCTCAACTGTAGTTGCAGCTGGCTGCTTCTTTCTCTTCTTTTCCTTATCTTTTGTATCTTTGGTTGGCTCAGTGCTCTCGGCCGGCATCTTTTTTTTGCGTCCCCGTTTTTTGGGCACAGCCTTTGGTTCCACTATATTCATTACCGCCTCCGTTTCCGGCTCAGCGGGCTCGTCTTCCTCTGTTATGTAGTTAAGTCTGGTGATGCCTGAAATGGCGGAATCGTTCAATACATTGTTCTGATGCTTATCCTGAGGCGGCTGCTGCTGTTTCGTGCGTTTGTTGTTACTTGGAGCAGCTGTACTACGCGGCGTGCTGGCAGACAGTGGTGGTTTGTTTATCATAGAACAGACTCCCTCAGCAGTTGAAGCTGTTCGCTTTTTGGGCTTCTGGGCCGCTGACTTCTTGGGTGGGTCTATCATCTTGCGCATAAACTGGAAGGGATCGCTTACGCTGTGCACCCAGGTATTGCACAGCGGCACCTGACCACGTCTGGAGCGACGAACCCCAGCTGAAGGAAGTGAGCACTCATTAATGGTTTGGCTTAGTCATTTGCCAATAGTTTACTTACTTGAGTTGGCATCATCATCGCGGTCATCTGGCGGAAGCGTTGCGTCACCCACCGTAATGAGCAGCTGCTTCTCCAATCGACTCTTTTTATTAGCTTTGCTTCGTGGCGCTGGAGCTGTTGGCTTCTTGAATAGATTTTCTGGTGGTGCTGGCTCTGGCAGCTGCATGGGCTCGTCGTGATGCATCTCCCGCCGCTCCAGTTGTTGTTTGTGCTTCTGCTTTTGATCTTTCTCTTTTCGTTTGAGCTGATTCGACTGCTCTTTTTCCTGTCGCAGTTTTTCTTTTTCTAGCTCCTCCTCCTCGTCCGCCTCATCTCTTTGCTGATGCTCTATATTTTCTTGTTGCTCTTGCTCCTCCATTTCTTTTTCTACCTCTTGTTGTTCTTGTCCCTCTTTTTCTTTGTCTTCCTCTTGCTGCTTGTGTCGTTCTTCCAGCTGTTTTTTCTGCTGCTCTCTGGCTTCATTCTGTTGTTGTTTTTGCTGCTCATTTGTCTTCTTTTCATTTTCCTGTATATCCATTAGCTCTCTTTGTTGCCTTTCTTTCTCCTTTTCTAATTTCTTCTTATTTGCGTTCTCGGTTTGCTGTTTCTCTCTTTCCGTTTGCTCCTTCTTCTTTTGTGTTTGTCCCTCCCCTTGCTGATTTGCCTCCTGTTTCTCCTTGAGATCCTTTCCTTGCTCTATGTGCTGTACTTCTTGCTTTTTCAGTTGCCTGTTAGTACTCAGCCTCATGGACCGTTGGGCGAACGAGCTGGTGCTTGGCTGCTCATCAGCCGCAACCTCTTCAATATAAAGCTCTTCCACAATTGAATGGATCTGCTGTGTTTCATTGACGAATTGGGCCGGCGGCAAGAGTTGTTGCTCTTGCTGCTGATTCTCTTCCTCTATATCCGTTTCGGCATTGTCACTAAAATGGTAAGGAGGTGGTACAGGCTCAACTAGCTGCGACTGCCGTTTTTCCCGCTGTCTGGACCTCGATTTTCGAAATTGTTGGGGTGGCGTGCACACCGTCAGCAATTCATCCTCACTCTGTTCATACAAATGTTATTAAAAAATAATTTTTGTGGTTATTTGATTTAGCACCTACCATTGGGGGCTCATAACGTCTGGAACGCAATCGTCGGGTATTCTGCTCTGGCAGCATAGAATTGTCCCTGAAGTCAGCAGGAGGTGCCGCTGGCGACATGGCTGGCAGCGCAAAGGATTGCTGCGAATGAAGGATCCAACTTTAAATAATAATTATATTAAAAATTCTAAGCCTTACCCTGAGGGTTTCACGCCGCTTTTTATGGGAGAGTTGTGCCTGCAGCGGTAAACTATTCGGTTGAAGCTCCAAGGTGTTGTCTCTAAAGTCCATTGGAGGTACCGCTGGTGATTGCACTAAAGCCGCAGCAGGCATGGTTTCATCTTGGGACAGCGGTACAGTTGTGAGTGCGTCTTGCTCGCCGTGCTCTTCCAGATTGCGCCGCAATATTTCCCATTCGATGTGCTGATCCAGCAGCATCTGATGCTTTTCCTGCTCTGTGGACTGCTGTCGATGACCATTCACTGGACGGAGTCTGCCCAAGGAGTTCCGCTTACGCAGATCTAAGATCTCGTAGTTGCTCATGCGAGCCAGCTCGTAAGCAAATTGCTCGCCATTGATTGCCGGCTGGGAGGGCTTGTTAAGCACCGTTTGGCGTGGCTTGGATTGATCGCGTCTGCGTGAATCCCTTGAGCGGGACTGATGTAAGTCAAGCAGCTGCATGGAGTTGTCCACGCGTTGCACACGACTGCGTAAGCTTCGTTGCCGGTTGTTGTTGCCAGTGGTTGCTGCCAGATTTAAGGGTACTCGACTTGACTGCTTCTCATCTTCGCTATCATCGTCCGTCATGATGTCCTCTAACTTCTGCATGGCAACCGGGCTGCAGGAGGTTTGCATGCTGCGATTGGCCACCGTAGTACTTGGAGCCGGTTTCACTTGAACTGCTGCATCCACTGGTGCAGCAGCTGGTATTGCAAGTGCCTGAGCATTAGTCGTGAGCATTGAGCTTATGGGTACAACCACAAAGGGTGTCACCAAAGCGTTGTTGGACAAATTTTGTAGCATTGGCTGCGATTGTGTTTCGGGCACGATATATTCTGGATTTGGTTGTGTGTGCGATGAGGTACGCGCCGGTGTATCAGGTGCCAATATTTTCAGTCGGGCTGCCGACAGTTCAGCTTGTTCTCTGTGTTGCGCAAGGCGACTTCGTGTCTGTCTAAATGAAGCATTCGATATGGAGACGTTATCGATGCTCTTTCTCGATGGAGACAACAGCAGCTGCCCAGGTTCGGGGCCCATTTCTATAGTATATGTGCGTCGCTTATTGTTGCAATCGGCCGACAATGATCGCCGAGATGATAGCATCACTGAGTGGTTAGATGCCTGTGATAGTTGCTCATCGCATTGTTCCTTCTGAAACTTTTCTTGGGGTGATTCTTCTGGTTTGGCTGAGTCTTTCTTCTCAGTGGCTGGCGTGCTGCTCACGGGCGGCTCCTACAGTTAAGGTACATTAATTAGCTAGATACCTCTCAAGTTATAAGGACTTTAATTGGAACTTACGAAATTCGAGCTGAGCTTCGATAAACTATTGAATTCATTTAGCAAATCGCGACGACCACAGCTCCGCGATCGTCTTTGTATGGCCACACGACGTAAACGATCCGAGCCTGGTACATGTATACCGCTGCGTCGCGTTAGGGATCTGCGAGGTGACGTTAGACTAAGACCAGATGCAGAGGCATTGGACGCTGGACATACATCAGTATGTGGAGGCGATGTAGGTGGACACTCTTGTGTGTCTGAAATAATCGGACATTCTCTTTCCCTCTTGTGATCAATTGAGGCTGAGGCCTGGTTGGTTATCTCACGTAATGGCCGCTCCTTGTGTGCAGCTGACATCGCATCTTTTGGAGTAGCTGGTTGCTGCTTTGGTGGTAGTTTTATCAAATCAACATCAAAGTCAAAAGACAAATCCGCATCGCACATTAGTAAAGGTCCATTATTTGCTGGTTTTGGTTCTGTCTTAAGTTTAAGAAAAGCCGTCAGCCGATCGGCGTATGTTTCGCTCTCGTTCAAAATGTCCTCAAGTTCGCGCATTGTATTATCACTGACTTTAGGCCTGAAAGCGAATAAATATATTTCGTTTATTTTCATTTAAAAGTAGCATGTGCCGTTTAACTCACATTTTAATGTTTTTTCTTTTTATAATTAATATGTATTAGTTTATCTTCCTTTTCGCGTTTCAAAATCCTCGGCTGGCTACAGCAGAATGATGCGCGTAGTTCAGAAATGGCGTTGTGCAACACTGAAAACGGTGGGAAATATTATATTTCGATAACAGGGCTGATGTACAGCTATGTTTCTCTATCGTTTCTTTAAGATAAGACTGAAATGTCACTTATTTCAATATTTGAAATAATAAAATTGATCTACACTGAAAATAAATAAATGTATGAGAGAATTTGGCTATATTGAAGTACTTGCAACTATAGTTAGTGATTGTTAAACATTCCAGTCAACGATACGGCAGCACCACGCAGAAGGCCATGCGCTCGCTATGCGTAACAGTTGAACAACGGCTGAGCTTTTTAAATCATTGCCATATTGATAACAAAATATATAATTTTATTAATAGCTATCTTGTTTACAAAATGACTATATACTAATCATTGCAACTAATGTTCTATTACTATTTGCGTTTTTTTTTTTTTTGATTTTTCATTGGTTTTCATAATAGAAATGCTCAGTTCTACGTCTTCTTTTTTATAATCTTAAAAGTATTCCGTCGATTAATGACATAGCTGAGGGCAGCGGCAATTGTTGTTACGCCTGTTAAATACCAAAGTCCATGTAAGGCTGGATGGTCTGTAAAGGTTAAATATGATAATAATAATTCAATAAACCTGAATTTTATGTATCACCCTACCTATATAATTCCATATAGGTGCGCCCAGACTAATACCAATTGTGGCTAGCTGTACACCTGTGTTTACCTTGCTGATGAATGTAGGTTCCAATTGGGCGGTCACATGGGTGGCATCAAAGTAGCGTGAAAACGTTTTCTGCAAAAGAACATTTAGTTTTAAGTGTTAGAGATAAGGCTACAAAAGCATACATATACTTACTGGTGGCGGAAGACTAATATAGCGTATAACGAAACCAGCGGCAATTAGGAACACATCACGAAATACAACAACACCAGTCAGCCACATGGGCAATAGCTCGCTGTAGCACAACGATATGACCAAGGATCCCATTAGCAGCTTGTCGGCCATGGGATCCAAAAAGGAGCCAGCCTTGCTGGCCTGCGACGGCCAGCGACGCGCAATCTGGCCATCAAGCTTGGAAAAAGAATATAGATTTATAAACTTGATGTCTGTGTATATCAGATCGTGTTGAGTACTCACCAGATCTGTAATGCCGGCGACGACGAGCAGACTCATACCTAGCGTATAATCGCCCTGAACTATAACGTAGCCAATATAGGGCGAAAGTATCGCTCGGCTGATGGTCAACATATTAGGTATGGTCATAATATTTTCACGCTCCTCGCGAATCTCGACAATCTTCTCCCTGACACGCTCCTGCACCTTGTGACGGGCCTCACGTATATCATCTACCAGGAAGTTCTTGCGCTCAATAAACTCTGCACGCTGCTTATCGATGACGCCCTGGAGCAAATCCCTGCCTTGGAGCGTGCGCAGATGGAGAGATTGCTTTTTGGCGTCCGCATAAAGCCGCAGCCTAGCAACATCCCAATTGCGACGCTGATTGATATCCAAAAACGAGATACGTATGAAGCCGGTAGCAGCGGCATAACGATTTAGACAATTAACAAAACTGCTGCCTCCCACGCCGAGTACATGTTTCAATGTAGTCGCTGCCCCATGATGCAGTCCGCCGGCGCTGAGCGGGCGGTGCATTTGCCGGAATACAATGGCGGGCAGCATATTGTTGGCTTGTCGGCTAACAATTCAACAAATTGAACGGAATTGCGATATGTATGAACTGCAGAAAAAAAAAAAAACAAAATCGTGTTTATATTTGTTCGGCCTTGAACGAGGTAGTCAAATGACACTCCACGTTTGGATCCATACCATTTGTTGTCTGCGGGTAACCTAAGTAGGTGGTGGGAAGTACAAACACAGCTGGTGTGTACGTATTACTGGTCAAAAATTACATTAAATAAAATTTTTAACAATAATTTAATCAATCAAATGTTTTTATTACACAAGCGGAAGGTTGCCACGTTATTTACAAATGCTGCCATCTGTTTCTCGTATCTTACAGTGGCAGCACTGCGGTAGCATCGTCTGTCAATTGGCGCGAAGATTTGAAATGAAGAGTATATTTTTATTTTTATCTCGAAAGATATTGCACTTTACACTTTTTGATTTCTTTACATTTTTATTTGCTTTTTTTATATATATTAAAAAATATTATTTATATTGTATTAAATTAAGGATATGGCACTTTACACTTCTTGATTTCTTTACATTTTCATTTGCTACTTTTATTTTTAGCAAAAAAGCAAGTGAGTCAAAGTAAAATTTGTTTTTCATTTACTCAGTGGACAACACAGATTGCCGCAAGGTAGCTTTCCTTTTTAACTAAAAATTAATTAACTAAATAATTGGATGAAATTTAATTATGCTCTCAGCTACCAACAGAGGCACAGAGAAGAAGCAACCTCCTTCGATATGCAAATGAAGTCTCTGTAAATGTTTATTACTTTATATAAACTTAAATCGCTGCCATGGCCAAGGTTATGGCCTTCGCCTTAGTTTTATCTACACGACCGCAGCTAATGAATTAAGTGAAAGTAGCACAAAGAATCTGTGCGGTCGCTAATGAGTGGCAGTAAGGACGAGGTTGGAAAAGCTGCTTATTTATTTAAATATCATCAAGCGGTATTTTTACTCCCAATGAAATGTGTTACAGCAAAGCAAATACAGTATGATAAATATTTAACATGCAGCTGCACTCTTGTACATTTTGCTCAATTAAAAATCAGACAGCATCGCAGAAATGACATCCATTAAATATTAATACAATATGGCATCACCGTTGGCGTTGCTTCCGCTGATGACACGCCTCTGGCTGCCTTTTAAGTTCATAATTACGACAAGGACAAGGCGACAAAAGTAGAATGCCAAAAGAAATTGCATGCCTTGAGGCCTTGTCAGATAGTTGAGTAGCTCTCTCGCTCTAGCTGACCCCCACTAACGCCCTTGCCGACAGCATTAAAATGGAAGTGCAACAGCAACGGTAATAACGACAACTACAGCAGCGCCAACAACAACGCCAGGGCATGTCGGCCATTATGTTGTGTGGACAAAAGCATGTTAATTTTTGACATCCCGTAATTTCAGTCACTGCCACTGAGTAGCTTGAAGTCACCTATTGACAGTGGAAGCGAGTGAGAGAAAGAGCGCGAGAGATATTGTAGTTACAGCAGCTAAGGTATAGCAGGTAGCGTCGTGTATTAAAATAGCATATATTTAACTAGTTGGTTAGTTTTTTTTTTATATTTATGATTCTGTATGCATATACATAAATATAGTATTTGATATTTGTATATATGTACATAAGTATACTTATATATATACATATATGTATAGTGCACCATATGAAGAATATGGTACTATCTGTAAGCCCTAAGACCATTTGAATTGGGAAATGAGCATATAAGACTTTATTAATGTGGACGATCTCACTTTTGCAGTTAATTTAATTTAAATATTTTACATTTTGATTTGATCAAATCATTTGGATAATAGTTCAAAATTTGTGACATTTAATAGATTAATTGGTATAGGGTGTTTTGCTTATCTAATCAGAGTATACTGAGTGCACATCGGTCATTGCTTAGGGTATTTTATAGTCGGGCCCACCTAAACTAGAGCCTTCATGTTGAAAATTTTTTTGAAAATAGCTTTTCTTTTGTGAGAGCAATTTCCTGTCTACTTTGTGCGCATACTTTGACCGTTGATTGACTTAATTTTATTTTTACAATTTTTTCTTGCTTCATTAATCAAAAGCAATTTTCCGGACATTTCAGCGGCTGCCACCTGCCGGCCAAGATGGTGAAAATGTCAGCAACAGCAAAAATTTCCGCCATTTTGCATAGCCAATGAATGTGTGTGTCTGTGTGTGTGTTACTAATTAACTGTATATATTAAGTGGCCATAAAGGCAGAGGTTACAGAGCACTTTAGTCTATTTTAATGTCGTCCCACAAATGGCGGGCGTGATCGGCTTGGACAATGAGCCATGAGCATTAAGCATTGTCCATTGGCCATTAGCCTGGCAGCTGGTTTGTGTCCTAAATGATTTACTTTAACGCTTTTAAGGCCGACCATAAAAGCAAAGTCTCTACTCTACTGTACCACATTTGTGTGTATTTAATTTAATTAAATACACTTTACTTAGGTCTGACGCTCTCGGCTCCTGGCTCTCGACTGCATGGTTAATGCGGTCTTAGCCCAGTATAAATTCTGGCCAAGCCACATTTGCTGTAAATTATTTGCGGCACAAACTGGAAAATTGGTCAAGTGGCCTTTTAGATTTATGTGGCTGAACAACTAAATCAAAAATCTGCTGCAAATTTAACTGCCATGCTGCTGACCAAAGTAAACCTTTCGTCAGGTGTTTTGCGAGCGCCCACACAAATCACAAACCAATGACGGCTAATTAGAGTGAAAAATAACAGCACCAGCAGCAGCGGCAGCAGCAGCAGGAGCAGCGCCACAAAAGTGTAACAATGACTTTCCCCCACAATGAATTCTGAACTATTTTCCCCCTGCTGCCCGCTTTTGTTCAAACTTATCAAGCACAAGTGCCGGCAAACTTTTGGTCCATATTCTTGTGTGGAAGGCGTGGCTGGGGGCGTCGACTGTACACAATTTAAAAGGAGATTAAACCGCAGCTGCCTTGGTCGCCATGTGGGCCATTCACAGTGGCGCCTCCTTGCGCAACATCAAAAGACGCCATAGCCCCAAAAACTTTGCAGCCACACCAGGGACACGTAGGGCACCCACTAGAGCTGGCGGGACGTTGGCGATTTCTCTGGCGACACTTGTCGAAAGTTACGCGTAATTACGACCAAATCAGAGAGAGCAAGAGGCGAGAGAGAGCAAGAGAGAGAGAGAGAGAGTGTGAGAGAGAAACAAATAGTTACAGGGCGTTAGGGGCGTGGCAGTCAGTCAAAGTGGCACCATGCTGCGGGCCTTGGTTTAGTTTATGTTAGCTACTATACCCTACACAGCAGTCGGCATGATACGTAATATGATACGTTATGCCGTTTAAAGCTAAATTATTAAATCATACATTCTTATCCCATCAGCCCATGGCTGGTTGGAATATCTCTGAATTTATTTCGCTCCAAATACAAATTAAAAATTTGACAAAAACTTAAATCCAACATTTTCATATTATATAATATTCTATTATTTATGCATATATTTTTGACAATTTATTTATCTGACGTTAAGTAAATGTTTAATGTAGCGTATTCAAGAGTCTGCAAAGCTTACAGTTTTTCTTTTTGTTGGATCCATTCGAGACAATGGCAAAGTGTCGGCCCTCACAAAACTTTGTGCAGGCTGCGCTGATTTCTGGTCTCAAATTGTTTGGCCCTTGCTTGACGTTTCGGCTTTTGGTCTATGCCCCAACTAGGTTCAGTTTATTACAAATTTTTAAAGAATTTTCATACACATATATATATAGCGCTGGTGTGGCATTAATGTGCTTTTAATATAATAAAGCAACACTTAAATGAGGCCTCGACTACAAAGGACATGAAATGAATGAACTGAATGAGACAATGAACCGGGAGCTGCGAGGCAGACGACCATCAATCAATTGTTGATAGCTGTGGGGTATCCAAACTATAATAAAATCATTAGGCTGGTAATCCCCAAGCGTTTTGCAAAACCGAAATCAAAATAAAATCATCAGGCCACAAATGATGATGAATGGTCCATTCGAACGAACTCGGCTTGGGCATGACAAAATCTTTATTTGGTTTCCTTCTGTTGCGCACGCCAATCTCTTTTTAATAAACAAAAGTACAAACACGCACACACACACACACCAATCTGATATCTATATGAGGCAAATGATGGCGTTGGCCATGGTCCACTGGCTAATACTCAACAGCCACTGGGAGCAGGCATAACAACAACAACAGCTGACCCCATGGCATTATTATCAGACAAAACAACTTTCAGTTGGTTCGCCCACTCTTCGCTATTCGGTAAGAAAAATGAAAATGTTTAACGGGAAAAAATAAAATACTCACGTTTCTCTCCCAGGCGAACGTGATTCAATTTGTTTTGTTGGTTAGAAAACTAAAATAGCAAAAAGTATATAGAAGTATAAAGCCAGCATGGCAAAGCAAAGCAAAGCAGAGCAAGGCAGGCCAAAGTCAAGCACAGCGGGCTAAAAGCGTTAGCGTGGCGAAAAACGGAAAAATTATAGCAATGGCAAAGCAGCATTAAATGTGGACTTGGACCCGCCAAGGCTGGTCGTGGCGGTCAGCAGAAAGAGAATAGCTAAAGCTAAGATCAACGTGTTTTGGGAATAGTTGAATGAGGTGTGTGTACATAGGAGGCGCAGAAACGAAGGGACGCAGAAGGAGCGGCAATGTGTGTGTGTGGGTGTGAGTGAGTTTCCCGTCTAAACTATGAACGAAAACAACCGCAGCGGAGGTAATGCTGCCCAAAAGTAGGCAACGGATATGACGTAGGAGCAGTTTATGCAGTTAAAAAAAAATCAATTTATATACTAGCACATAGGCCCATTTAATAGTTAAGGCTTAGAGCTGAATGCGTCAGTCTTATATAATATAATATAATATAATATAATATAATTCAATTTAAAAGTAGCTTCAAATAATAATGAAAATCATGAAATTAGTAAACAAGTTGCAGTAGATAATCACAATAAAAATTTTTTTGTAAAAGAATAAAATAAAATAAAAAAAGAATAAAATAAAAATTAAAATTTATTTAAATATACTTTAAACAAAAAAGGAAAGTGAATAAAATTAAAATGGATAAAAAAAAAATTAAATAAATATTAATCCTAATAGTAAGGATTTCTTACAAACAAAACTTACAATAATTCAAACCACATTTCATTATTTTTCTATACTATTCCTTAATTTCAACATACATTCTTTCCCGCTTTCAGAGTTCAAGAATTTCTGGTAGAGCCCTCGCATTTCCAAAATTAAGTTAAGTATGTGTGTCGGACAAACACGCCCACAGGCGCACATGTAATGCGGCTTGTCTATTGTGCAGACTATAAGGTCATTTTAAATTAGTTTTTGCTTTTGTTGTTCTTTTTTCCACTGCTTTCTTACTTTTGCACTTTCCTTTTTGCTTTTCGGCCATATTTCTTTACTTTTTTTGGGACTCTGGTCGCTGTGGGTTTTAGTTGGGTTAGTTGCAAGCTATGTTTGTTAAGGGAATAGCTGATACGTCGAGTGTTGCCGTTATGACAATTACGTAACACATTTGCGTGACGTAAGTGTAGAGGAAACTCATCTTATTCGACTCTCAACTGGCCACACTTAAGAAAGAACGCTTACTCATGCCAATGCTTCGTTTTGGCAAAGACCACAGACCACGGGCAATGACATGCCAATATGCCAGTCTATTTGGTTAGGCGGCAGAGTTATGTGTAAGGTTGTGGGTATTGGTAGTGGTGGGCGCCTTGAAAGGGCACGTGTTCAAGTGCCCGACACAAGCCAACAACTTCATTTTGGGCTGTGCCGAAAAGCCATGTCAATGGCAAAATTAATGGTAGTTGAGTTGCGTCTCATCCAATTGTTGACAATGGTTGTGCTATGTCACAAAGAATAATAATAAGAAAATAACATTAGCCAAGTGCGTCACACGCTGTGTCACCTGTCATCTTGTGTGTCCCTAACAGTGTGACCACGTTCTTCAAATCAACATGGGTTTTTGGGATTTTTGTTGAATAGACTTCGGTTGGAAAATTTCCATTGCAATCGATTGCTAATTTACTCTACAGTCAATGTGTATTTAAGAAAATCGTAAACAAAGGCCACAGTTGAGCTATTTTGGCTCTTGCCAGATGTCAGTGTTCGTCCTACGTCTTTGAGTAGATTTGAAATATATTTACTTTTCAGCTGCGGCTCCTGAGGCTTTGTGTGGAAGTTCTTCGCTGCCTGTTTGACTTTTCGCTGGCAGCGACGCTACTGAGTGGGCAAATGAGCGATTGGAATATCTGCGCAGAAGACGAGAGCTTCAGCTTACACGCGATTGGTCAAAGAGCTTTTGGCGCCGTTATCTTTGAGATTTTTGTTGTTGCTTAGGCAAGTTCGACAGCGAAGACTACACAAGTACATAGCTTAAGCGCCTCTCGCTCTCGCTCTCGTTCGATCGTCGTGACGTGTATAAAATTGTTTAATACAATTTGAGTATGCATAACTGATGCAAAATACTTTGCTTTTATTTATTATTTTATTTATATTGGACTTAAATGATGCAAAATACTTTTATTTTATTTTATTTTTTTTTATACTGGACTTATGAGCTTTTTTTACTATTATTTTATTAGTTCTTATATTTGTATATTTTATATATTATATATATATAATATATATATATATATATATATATTTTTTTTTTGTTTAAATAATCATATTAGTATATAGTATAAATAATCTTTTTTTCGGCACACATTTCAGGTGGAGTGAACGAGAGATAAAGAGCGCAAGAATTAGAGTCGAAGGTTTCTCGAAATTGTAAGTAAAAAGGCTCATGTGAACATAAAACTATTTACAAATATATATAAAGGCATGTATGATTAGCTCGACCTTATTGTCCCTTTCAGTTTACTCTTAATGAGCGTATGGTAAATAGGTTACGAAGTGATCCGACTGAATGTCGAATCTTTACTCTCACTCGCGGCGTTTTTCCCTATTTCGATCTGCTTATTCATATATCTATATATAAGTCATTGCGTGATCATTGTGAAAGCAAAGGTACTGATAAAAAACTTATGGTTCATCGAGTTCATAGATCGCTGAGTAATATAATTATGTGGGCTTCAATTGTGTATAAAAATATTACTATACAAAAGTATTTGATTTCATATTGCATTTAAGCAATTGTTTGCTATCAAATTTCGCCATTCTATTGACATGTGCCCTGCGCACAATGTTGCAAGTTGTGCGTAGAAATAGTGTGAGAAATCTTTCAATAATTCACACAAAAGCCGTTTTGTCATTTTTAGGGCACGCTCTAAACCCCTCGACCCCCACTAAAAATCCACCCAAGCAATGTCAGAGGCAGGCGTGGCATATCGTCTGGGCAGCAACTTTATTGGAATTGTCGTAAAAGTCGATAACATCAGCAGCAACAGCAACAGCAACAGCAGCAGCACCCGCACTAGCAGCAGCTGTAGCAGGAGCAGCTGTAGCTAAATCGCTGCTGGGCGCAGGTCACAAGCAATTTAATGTCAATTTCGGTATTAAACGTGCTGTCCGGGCAGCTCACCTGCTGTTCTGTCTGCCACTAGATGTAGAATGTTCAGTTGCCAGAAACATATACGCACACATGCACACACACTCATACACACATCTACACACTATAATGGTGTTGGATTTGTTGTCTTTACTCAAATAACTGTTCCAAATTAATTTTGACACTGACCACTGGCACTTGATTAAATGTAATTAATTTCGCCTCCCTCTCTCTAGCTTGCTCTATCTCCGCATATTTCCTTCTTCTTTTTCTACCTCTATTTATGTTCATCTTGATTTTAATGTGTTTATTTAGATGGTAAATTGTTTGCTTTAGAGCAGTTAATTAGTTTTTGGTGCACTTCCCTTGCCCCTCGAAGTATGCAACGCTATTTTGTCAAGTGGCTGCGAATGGCACAAAACGCTCTCCTTGTTGCTTTTGCTTTTGTTGTTGTTGTTGCTATGACTGCTGGCCCCAGCTACTGTAAATCGTGTCACGCACACATGTTAATATGTTAACAAAATGGTGACACACACACTCGCCCACTCTCGCACACACACACAGCAGTCAGAAACTGCAAGCAGCTGCCAAACGCAGCGAACTTTTTGCTTTTTTCTCTCATAGTTTTTTTAGTATACAAAAAAAAAAAAAAAAAAAAAAAAAAGGGAGAAAAAGAAGAAAGAAGAAGAAACGTTACCCGCTGCGTTTGGTTCTTGGTCTGGTGTTGGCGTTTCAAGTTGAAAATTTGCAAACAAGCCAAAGACGCAACGAAATTATATGCACTATATATATATACACACACATTCATACCCCCCCACACACACACCCACACATACACAGATCTATGCATATGTAACTGTGTGTGAGGTTAAGTTGAGACCATACAAAATATGAAAAGAAAATTTTAAAGTTATTTGAATACTCTTTATTAAATTAAAAAAAAAAAAAGTTGACAAAAAAAAAAAAAAAAAACGACGTTTATTAAGATATTGCTCAGTTAAGAACTAAATAAATTGTACTTATATATGTAAAATAAAAAAAAAAAAATAAATAAATATATTTACATATTGTATGCATAAATGAGTTCATAGTATATACGTTTATTTCAATATTCAATTAAAATTCATTTTTGTGGTTTTTTGTTACACAATAAATGGACAAGAATATCCCAACTCAAGATTATTCATTATATTACCTTATATTTCACAAATTATAATACTTTTAGTTGAGTAGTAAAGCCAACATGGATGGTTTCAGTTTAAATAACTTGTTCGCTTTTTCTCCACTTGACAAAGTAATCAAATATGTATATTTATATACACTTGACAGAGCCTTCGATAGAGTATAAGAAATTGCCAGCATTTTAACGCAACATGTTAAAAAGTTGAATTTAAGTCACACACAGAGTGAAAAAGTGGAAATGAGAGAAAGACGCGAGAGACAGGCGACAGTTTGCTTCAAGGCCGAGACGCTGCGTATTACGCACACACACACACACACACGCATACAGACATACATGTCGCACACTTATACACATATGCCTGTTTGTTTGTTGAGTCAGCTGCCGCCATTTTGTAACCATTTTTCCATGTCACACAAAACGCACAAAGTGCTCCCAGCCCTCCCGTTGCTCACGCCACTTGGTCCTCATCCTCCTCCTCCTCCGCTTCCTCCTTCATCGTCTCCGTCAACGTCTCCTTCACATGCTCCTTTGCCGCACCCATTTGACTTCATTCTGTTGCCTTTGAGCTGATGAATTTTCCGCACGCTCTGCTGCTGTCTGCAAAGTTATTTTACACTGTGTCAAAATGAAGAAAAACTCATCGCTTGATTAGAAATTTTCATACAGATATGTATGTAGCTCGCATTCGTTGTTGCCTCTGTTGCAGTCCCTTTGTTGTTTGGCTCATTCTCTCTCGTTGGGTCCAAGCAGCAATTAGGCAAATTGATGCCGGAGCTCGGCTCTCCAATGACTCTGCAAATTCGCTTTAAACTCAACGATAGGTACATACATATACACATTCGCTTATCGAGTTGACTTGATTAACTTGGTTAGCCCCTAAGTTGGCCGCTTGTAACCGTAGTTCCTTGCCATGCCGAGACTGCTTTCACCCATAATTACATTAACAATTCCGAAAACATTTACGAGGTTCGGTTCAGCTTGGCTCGGCTCGGCCGGGCTCCACCTCATGTAATGTCACTCACCGCTGGGGCATTCAATGTGTGACACACGATGCGTATCCATTATTTAAAACGTGGTGCAAACAAGCAAAACAACCTGGGCCATGTGTAAGACGTGGCGGGCTGGCCAGCCACTGTATCAACCCGCACACAGACTCCCTCCCTCTCTGTTTCTGGCGCTGTCTCTCTCTGTCCCTTGTCAGCTTATTTGGCGTATGGACTTTTTGGCTAACCTTGTGTGCGAGTGGCATGCAACTAGCCTCAGGGCAATGAAGACCATAACAATAACAACAAGCAGTCTCTTCACAAAACAGCAGCGCATTGAAACGCTGCATAAACAAGCGCGTATGCCGCATGCTGCATGCTGCATGATGCATGCTACTGCAAGGGCTGCCGATAATATGCGAGTTTTCGATAGCCACGGCCAGTGAAGCTGGGCACTTATGCAGAATTGCGGACCCCAACTGACAAAAGCGGATGGAGCCCGGCTCTGTAATTAAAATTCTGGCCATCTAGCGGGGTACAGCCAAACAAAGGCTGCGATAACAAGCCAACAGTGCACTGTGCGATATGGGATCTATTGGCAAATGCTTGGTGCGAATGCGGTTGTGTAATCAAGTTAATTACGCTGACACTGCGCATTCTAACTAGTTTCTATGTTGCAGCACAGTCACAGCACAGTTTGATGGCAATCGAAAGTAGATAAATGAAAAAGTTTGGCTAAATGTTGCCGTCAAAATAAATAAATAAAAGTTTCGATAACTTTTACAAATAAATTACTACTATTAACAATCTGCAAACGACGATAATCACATGAAACAGCTCTTCGATAAGTATGGCACTCGAAATTCCATTTACAAATATTGTTAGCGATAACTTTAGCCCTCGACGCAATTCGATAACAACTCGTAGCGGTACGAGTTTAGAACCTTTTACATATATTGCCCACATTTTCCAGGGAAATTCCGACTGCTTGATAAATGTTGAGCAATGCAATGTCTGATTCGCTTTTCAGTTGGGAGTCGACTTATCGCTGGCTGCCCAGCTCTAAACAGAGTGCAGTACAGTTGCCCCGGGGCCGGACATGTTGCTCACATCATAAGTCACACACACACATGCATACACGATCACATTTGCCGTTTTGCACATTCTTTGCCACAGTCACAGCAGCAGTTGTTGCGCCTCATTGGATACCAAAATGGGAGCCCGGGGAGCTCTGACAGTGCAGAGGAGAGATAGGGATATATATATGTATATACTGTGTATTTTCGCTTTAGCAATTGCTGCTGTGCAGCGCCTGCGGCGAGAAACCGACCGAAAATGTATGCTGTTCCAGCTGAATTGTAGATTTGGCCACTGCACGCTTGCCTCATATACATACAGATATGTGGCTGGCACAGAGCATCGGTTGCACGCACACACTTTAAAGACACGTTAAAGAGCCGATGAAGTTATGGTAGTCCATTTATGCGAAGTCCATTTAATGGCAAATCAAATGGCTGTAAGCGGCTTATTGCCTGCGCCCGTTCGTTGACAATCACCTGTCGTCCAGGATTTCAGCATCCAGCGTTCAGACAATAAACAAATATAATGGCACCCGCACATAAATCACAAACTATTAAGGCATCGAAAGGTATAAACATAAAAAGGACAGAGTTGGTCGAGTCGAAAACGCACGACTAGGAAATACTCTTTATATCCGAGTTGTTCTTGAATATTAAAATATTGGATGCTAATTTTTTGTAGTTCTATTTCTATTTATTAATACAAAAAAATATATATATAAATATATAAAAATATATAAAATAATTATATAATATATATAATTAATTGTTTATTTCTATGTCCTGTAAATATTATTTATACATGTATATAAAGTTTTTTAAAAATGTGTGTTGTTCATTTTACATTAATTTATTATATTATGTCTATAACCTTTTATAATAAAATTAAAATAAATACGTTTTTTTTTTAATACTTTAAATTAATTATTAAGGCTTTCATTTCAAAAATAAAAGTTACCCTTTTAGTATATATTAGTACATTTAATCAGCCATGCCTCTCTTATTCATAAGCATTCAGAACAATTATAGAGTATAAACAGCAATCGTATTTGGACACAAAAATCGCTGCGTTTCACATTTCCGAGCGGTTCGCTGATAATTTGCGCACATAAATTAACTAAAATTTTGGTCAAGCTACTGACTCAGTCATACACACACACACACACACACACACACAGGCACAATCGCACATTAGCTGAACCTTGACCACTGCCAGCCGTCTGCGTCTCGTGGGTGAAATTAAAAATACTGCTGAATAGTTTTCGGCCTGGCCCGAATGGCTTTGTGTGTTATGGCCATTAGTGAGTGCAGGCTCGCCGTTTTAGCTGATACGCAATCTGTTAATTTCGGTCAGCTTTGCTGTGTGGCTGCCATTGATATCTGTTACCGTTCAACAAATAGCCTAGTCTGTCCTCCCCTTCCCACCCCTTTGCCCTGTTGGCCATTTGAGCGTTGCGTCTTCATTGCGTATTGATGCGCCCTCATGTGAAATAATTGGCGCTGTTGTCCGATGGCGTTTAATAATTCATTGTCTATGCCTCTGTCTGTTTCTGTGTGTGTGTGTGTGTGTGTGTAAGCCAAGAGTCATGCTGGTGTTGCTGTCAAGGCTATTAAGTTGTGAGCTCAGTTGTCAGACGGCTTAACTTGCTGACTGTGAGCTGAATCGCAGCTTAAAGGACAATCGTTTCAATATACCCAGGCAATTTACTGCTCAAATGAAAAATGTGAAAGCTTATATCAATTTCTTTATTTGATACAGCCATAATGATGTTCTTGTATATATGTATTAAAGCCAAATGAATACTATTGTGGCTGTATCAAAGAAATAACTTTATATAAACTTTTTGAATTTTTATTTGGATTACTATATATAATATAATAATTAATATACACATTGCATTATTTTTTACGAGTTCACTTTATTTTTGAATAACTTTTTTTTACAATAATTTTATTTTCATTTTGGTTTTTAGTAATATTAAATTTTATTTACTTTTCTTTCCACATGTACCATTTGATTCAGTTGTAAGATATTTACTTCAAGAATGTATTACATATATTTAAAATAGCTTGCAAATATTTCTCATTTACCAATTTCTGCTGTATCGGTTTAAAATAGGAACCTAAAAAACCTTTCATTATTATTTTTCTCTTTATTTTTTAATAAATAAATGTTAATGTTGTTCTAAATATATGCTAAATACTAAATAAATGAGAAACATGTTCCAAAAAGCTCTACATAATTACAAATTAATTGCGAAATAATATTTTTCTTTTTATTAGTTTTAAAACTGATCACAGCAAATTTTCTACAATACCCAAATAAACGAAATAAAATAAACAGAACGAGCAGAATATTAAATATATATGTATATGAATATACATATTTTATTTTTTCTTTTTTTTATAGAGTTACTAAATATTTCGAAATCAGTTTTTTTTGTTGCTCCAAAAATTTATTTACATACAAAATTTGTTTTAAATATTTTGCTAAATTTGAACCAGTTTTTTGTTTTATTTAACTTTAACTCTTAAAATTCGTTCTTTAACAAACCATATTTATCTAAATTAATTCATTATATATATTTTTTTAATTTTTTTTCTTTTACAAATATTTAATGTAGTTGTCTGACTTCATATTTCTTTTTATTTAAACTTTTCAACTTTTTACAATTTATTTCATGTACTTAAGACGAAATGTTGAGTGTGTGTGTCTCGCTTCTGTGAGTGTATGTGTAGAGTGCGCGACTGTGAAGGTACATACAAATGTGTGGGTGTGTGAGTGCGTGTGGTGTATGTGTGAGAGCGATGGGCGTGTGTGTGTGAGTGTCTGTCTATTGACTCTCTTTAGTTGATCTCTAAACGTTGCGCCTAGAACAAAGTTTTTCATATTAGTTATGGTCGTGTGAGTGTGGGCGTGGGCGTGGGCGTGGGCGTGGGCGTGTTTTATGTGGTTTTTATTTAAAATTTAAAATTAAGTTTTAAACTAGACAACAAATTCAATTTGTTGAGTATTTTCTTTTCCCCATGATAAGAGTTTCATTGTTGAGGCTCTATTTGTAGTTTATGTAATTGAAATTTCTAGTGGATTTTCTGGGTGTTGTTTTTGAAGTTGTAGTGATTGTTGGTTGTTATTATCTTTTTGGCATGCTTCTTTCTACTTGCTAAGCAAAAGTTTGCTCTTTGTTTTCTTGAGTGAGGTGCCTTAAACTTAAAGGACTTGATAATAGGAGTTCTTTGTTGTTGTAGCTATGAGCCTGCTGCTGTTGATAGACGCAGACGACTTGGATATGTCTCATTTTATATATATGTATATATATATGGCTTACTTATGGTGTCTTTCTAGACAACCTCTGTGCCCTGAAGTGGAACCTGTAAAAAGTAGAGCGCAAAAATGTGAAATACAATTTAAAAGTGATAAAAGTTGTTCAAGTAAATATTATTTTTAAAATAAACTAAAGTTTTGAGAAAAAGGAACTTATAAAAAGAAGACTAAGTATTGTTCGTATATTTATTTTTCAAAGCTAAATATATATTAAAAAATTATAGTTATAAAAAAAAAAAACATTTATATATTTATATATATGCAAAAAAATATTGGAATATCAATGAATTAATGAAAGTAAATATAATTTGAAGAACGTATTTCTATGTATATAAATTATTGTTGAAAATATAATTAATTGAAAAGTGTTGCAAGCATTTATTGGATTATAGAAAATTAAATTGCAAACATAATGATGTAATTTTAAATTGCAAATCCCATAATTTATGAAAGTCACAGAGAAAAGCTAAATAATTATAATATATTCAACAATAGCCCGTATAAAAAAATAGATTTTCAACTAAAAATTTGCATTAATTTGCTTTGATTTTTTGATTATGCTAATTTTCTGCGCCATTCAGCCGCAATGCCAAATCTGGCTTAATCACATTTTGTTAAGTTTGGTATAATTATGCTTTTGTTGTTGCTGTTGCTGTTGTTGTTGGTGTAAAATTAAATACGCTGATTAAAATGGCAGCAGGTAGCCAAAAGCAACATTAAATTTAAATTTGAAATATTTTTGTAAATTAACTGCATTTATCTGCTGGCTGCTGGCTGTTGGCTCCTGCAAATTGGCATTCAAGGCAAACTTTGACGCTGCATTTATTCAATTTAATTGGCTGTTTTTATAGAATTGGTTAATTGGCCAATTGATATGGCCACATCCACACAATTAGCCTGGCCAAATGCTGTGTCAGCGAGTTGCCCAACAAAAGCAGCTACCGCGCTTTTGGTTTCGATTCATAATTTGATAATAAATTTAATTAGAAAACTATAAATTCGCAATGGAATGAAATAAATGTGCTAATAGGATAACAACAAATGTGGCCAATTATTTATGTACGCCACAGGACTTACCAACTATTTGCTAAACGAATAAATTCGCCTCTGGCCAAGGTTTTTTTTTTGTATTTTTCGCTCGCACGCCGCGTGTAAAAAGTTATAAATAATTGAGGATAAATTGCGTGCAAGTTTTGTCGGATTACGGGATTATGCATAAACAGATTGTGTTGAGCAAAACTAAATGAGCTTGACCGAATCTGAAATACCCTTTCCGCTAATACCCTTTACTCTGTCCACAGATCTCACACTCATAAATGATATGCCTAAAATGACAGAATATTAAACTGGGCTCATGTCTATCAAACATAGTTAGCTAGTTAGAAATGCTCCATCAAAATTATGAATTCTAAATTTTTGACATATAAATTATTTTTAAATTCACCCATTGTTTTAGCGTATAAACAGGGAAAAAAGTGGAGCGAAAAGCCGTGTAAAATGTCCGCTCTCGAACAGCTTAAGAAGGTGACGACGGTTGTCGCCGATACGGGCGACTTTGAGTCCATCAATGTCTACAAGCCCACAGATGCAACAACGAATCCGTCGTTGATACTCAACGCCTCAACAATGGATCGGTATAAGAATCTGGTGCTGCATGCAGTCGAGTATGGTAAGCATGTGGACGGATCGCAGGAGCGTAAAGTGACAGAGGCCATGGATTATTTGTCCGTGCTGTTTGGCTGTGAGATTCTGAAAATAGTGCCTGGTAGGGTATCCACTGAAGTCGATGCCCGCCTATCGTTCGACACGGCACAGAGTGTGGATAAGGCACTGAAACTGATTTGTTTGTATAAGACTTTTGGCATCCGTAAGGAACGTATTCTCATCAAGCTGGCCGCTACGTGGGAGGGCATTAGGGCGGCTGAAATCTTGGAGAAGGAGCATTACGTTAACTGCAATCTAACTCTGATTTTCTCCCTAGCTCAGGCTGCGGCCTGTGCCGAGGCTGGAGTAACATTGATCTCTCCATTCGTGGGTCGCATTCTGGACTGGCATATAGCAAATACGGGAACTAAGAAATTTGAGCCCGATGACGATCCGGGAGTCATATCAGTGCGTCAGATCTACAATTATTATAAGAAATTTGACTACAAGACCCAGATTATGGGCGCATCGTTTCGAAACACGGGCGAAATCAAGGCATTAGCTGGCTGTGATCTACTAACCATTAGCCCAGCATTGCTCCAGCAACTGGAAAATGATCCGAGCGAGTTGCCCGTGCAGCTATGTGGGGAGGCTGCCAAGCAGGCGAATGTCCAGAAAATCTGTGTTTATGAGAATCGATTCAGATGGCTAATGAACGAGGATGCCATGGCCACAGACCTATTATCCACGGGCATACGAAAGTTTTCATTGGATACGGTAAAACTAGAAAAGTTAATCACTTCTCTATTCTGACTTAACAAAATTTCACTTATTTGACGAAATCTAAATTTCTTGTAATTCCCATAAATTTAATCAGTCATAAATAAAACTTCTCTTCCTCCCTAAGCTCACTGGCTCGGTATTTATGTAAGCACACACATAGAACCATAATTTATAGCACATTGATATGATAATATTTCAATAGTATTTTTTTTTCTTTTTTTTAATATGATAATAAACACTCAGATATTGGCTGCTGATCGACAAACAATTTACATATAGTGTGAACTAACTCAGTTAACGACGAATTGTACACGAATTAACTAGACTTACTTTAGGCTTAGACCTAAACAATTAATATAAATATGTTGTTTCTTTCGCGGTTCGAGCTGTCTGCTTGTCTGCCTGGTCTTAAAACCTAAATCTATCTTATCCATCTATATACAACATTTAGCTCTATCTTAGGCTTAGCTCTGCTTAGGATCCGTTTCAGCTTAAAATCTCATATAGCTAAAATCATTTGGATTTGGCCCAGATGCCACCAACGACCCGCTTACCTCTTCCTCCATGGCTGAGCCGCATCGGTTAATGGAG
This sequence comes from Drosophila mayaguana, assembly GCA_037075325.1. Lineage (NCBI taxonomy): Eukaryota > Metazoa > Arthropoda > Insecta > Diptera > Drosophilidae > Drosophila > Drosophila mayaguana. The sequence continues at coordinate 4,434,424 of JBAMCG010000074.1, forward strand.
GCGTTCTTCTCCAGGCTAAATGTATCCTCTGTTGTCTTATTGTACGTGGGATTCGAAAAGTTCATTGTATTGCCGCGCTTTGGATATTGCCTTATCAGCCAGTAGAAGGCCTAGGGAAGCACAAGAAATTAGTTTTCCCATCGGGGAGTTAACGAAATTCACAATTACTTACGGCTATGACTAAAGTTACGGATGCAACAGTTCCGACGATGACCAGAGCTATTGCCTTGCTATTTCCCTCCGGTGGGTGCGCCGTCTCGGTGCTGTCTCCGTTCGCATGTGTCGTATTTTCAGAGTTTCCAGCATCTAATATTCAAAATTGGAATAAAATGAATAAATTAATTTAATAATATAGTTTTTGGTATGCCAAAAGCCAAGCAGAAACCGAAACCAAAACTCAAAAATGAAATACACATATATATCAAAAAATAAGACAGAATCGAAGAGAAATTGTTATGAATGAATAAATCATTTAAATTGAAAAGTTGTTTGCCAGATTTGGCAGTTGCTCGATTTTTGTTTCTATTTTTATTGTTAACACTTAAAGCATTTAAATATATAAATGCATAAATCAATA